>JAOUQZ010000035.1:11733224-11754407 GCA_028564935.1 Neosilurus hyrtlii
TATCAAACTGGTAGCTCTTCGTATGACTCGGTACCCATGAAGTAGCTCTCAGTTTCAAAAAGGTTGGTGACCCCTGGTCTAGTCCATGTAGTGTCTTTAAAATTCTGGTTTACATATTTTGAGTGTCTATGTACTTTAGCTAGAGTGGGGCCCTCAATGATGGTTGACATGACAGTGGTATCTAATTATTTATTTATTTGTTTACTTACTTAATTACTTATTTATTTTTAATTAATTTATTTATGTTTGTGTGTGTGTGTGTGTGTGTGTATGCTCTGTATTACATTTGTGCTGTACTGGTATTTTCTTCTTTTGTGTCACTGCTAATGCCATCATTGTCATGAAACTTTTAAATAATTGGTGTTAATATATCTTATCATTCCTTTTCTTCTTCTTCTTCTTTTTCTTTATTTTTCATATTTTTCCATTTTATGTGTGGTTGATGCATTGTTTAGTCTGTTTTTATGGCCGAATACCCTTCATGAGCCTCTAGGACAAACATCCTTTTACACTCACATTTATACCTAGGGGCAGTTTGGAATAGCCAATTACCGTAATGTGCCTTAGCATTCATACTCCAAAGAGCTCATTATTCATCTAAAATGTAAAGTTATGCCACTCCAGAGAAGAAGTCTGTGTTAAAGATATTTTTAGTTGTTTTTATTAACTCTTTCTCATCTCTCTGCCACAGACTCCATTCATGCCTACTTTGGCGGCTCCATTGCGTTCTACTTCAGCTTCTTAGACTTCTACACGTGGTCTCTGATACCTCCAGCAGTTCTTGGCTTTATTATAACCTTCTTCCTTCCTGGAGCTCCGCCTTCCGATGAACCTAAAGCAGACAACTCAACGACTGGCTCAGGTTTCTTGGATGCTGATCATGAGCGTTTGTCGCTGAGCAGTTACATGGTGCAGGCTGTGTTCAGCATGATCTGGTCAACCGTGTTCATGGAGTTATGGAAGAGACGAAGCTCTTCACTGTCATACCACTGGGGGACACTGACACTAACTGAGCAGTTCCAGGAACCACGGCCGGGTTTTCAGGGTGAATTGGGAATCAATCCTGTGACAGGCAGAAAAGAACCACTTTTTCCTGATTCGCAGAGGAAGATGCGGGTGTGCCTGGTCTCTGTGCCTGTGGTGGGACTTTTTCTCGGACTTGTTGTCCTTGGCATGACTGGATTTTATTACTGTGAAAGCACAATGGCTTCAATTCACAAGGCTTCTGGATCCATTGTAACAGCCATGTTGTCATATCTACCCTCCATCATTCACATCGTCTACACCAACATGCTGGGGAATATCTACCGCACTGCTGCACTGAAGCTCACTGAGTGGGGTAAACCAGAGAAAGCTTATTCTTTTATTATTACAGATCTGCATGATCACTTTCCATTTTAAAGTGGAATTAAACCCAAACTTAATAAAAGCTTTCATATATCATATATCATTAAACATGCTTTTGAAGGTATTTAAATGTCGTGCCCTTTATACCATAGGTTCACAGGGGGGAAGGGGGTATTCTGTAGTGAGTTCACTCACAATTCTAGCTGGAACTGACGCGTCCACGTCCTATTCTCATGATTTCGCACTCTCGCAGCCTTTTCAAACAGGCTATTGAACAGATTTTTCTAGCAGATTGCAACTTTGAAAGTGTAAGTAAAAACAACCTGATGATGAAAATGTACATATTTTTAGAGTAACAGGAGGGTTTGGAAGGCCTTCCTTTAATTTTCTTTTAATAATTTTTCAGTGATCATGTCATCAGGGTTCATTCAGCGTACTGAGTGCATACTGTATGACTTTTGAAAATCTCTGAGCCATTCGCTCTACAGGCACAATTTAATCTGTTACACTCAGTGATTGGTTCTGTAGGGGTTGTGCATAATACATGACCTCATAATGATAAGGTGTACACTCTAGGAATGGGCATTTCCATCGGGGCTATTCATTCATCGAAGATTGCACATATAGAGTGTGAGGCAGAGAGAGAGGCCACTTCATGCATACAGTTGTTCTAGACTATGATAGCTACCTGACAGTTTGCTCTACACCTTATTTTTGTTTATTTATGTCTTTTTCACATATATCTTTTTGATTAATAAGCTTTAGTAATCTTTACCTTTGCATATTTGTCCTGTTTGTACAGTAGCATCTAATGACACACCTACACATTCAAGCAACATATTCTTCTGTTGTTATTTAATGGCTTTTAGGTACATTACCAACACCTTCTGGTTATAGGAACTTATTACTTTTTAAGTCAAAAATAAATTAATTTCACTCACCGAACCGCTTAATCCTACTAAGGTCACAGGGAGGCTGGAGCCTATCTCAGCCGACTCCGGGCGAAGGCAGGGCACACCATGAACAGCTTACCAGACCATTGCAGTGGCAACACACACACAACCATTCACATTAACACTTACACCTAGGGGCAATTTGGAGCAGCCAGTTAGCCTAATATGCATGTCTTTGGATTGTTGGATGACATACAGACGCTACACAGAAATGCCCGAATCTTGGACTCGAACCCAATACCTTCTTGCTGTGTGGCTGATGTGCTAACTACTATGCCACCACACCGCCATAAAGAATTATTATTTTTTTATTATTAACTACTTGAATATTTGAAAATCCAGACCTATTCCTAGCACATGATTTTTCACCTGGAGAGATGCAATGCACACCTGATCAGCAAATCCAGCTTCTTTACAAAAGCACATGTGAGCTGTCTATGAGAGTGTGACTTGTTTTTATACAGTGTATTTATACTTTGGTTGCTGTATCTAGCAACCATTTGGTAGGATATTGATTTCCTTTCAACCTCTAATTGATTGTTTTTTGTTTTTTCTCACTGTACTTGCAGCTATGTTTAGAAAGGTACATTATACAATTCACTGCTGAAAACAAAATCAAGTATGCTTTAAAATAAAATGCGTGTAGCGCGTGTACACATGTAACTAAAATGAAGGGGAAATTGGTAAAACTGCAAAAAATCGCAAAAATGACAACCCGGTGATAGTGGGGCTTGAACCGTCGACCTTGGGATCAGTAATCCACCACTGACTCTGTTTGTCTCCACTGTAATTCAAATGTATATGAGGGAACACTGCAAAAAGTATGCTAAAGCAGTCTGAATGCAGTACTGATGTTCAGGACAGATGATTATAATCTAAGAAAGAAATTAAACTGTAACTCTCGCTGTCTGTCTCTCTCTCTCTCTCTCTCTCTCTCTCTCTCCATCCCCCTCATTTCTCAGAGAATCATAGAGAAGAATCAGCTTTTCAGCATCATCACACTGCAAAAATTTTGGTGGCAAGTCATACTGTTTTCTCATTTTCCTCTCTCTCTATCTCTTTCTCTAGATCTCTCTCAGTGCATGCTGGGAGGGGACAGAGGTGACTTTTCTGTCTGTATCTTTTGAATTGATGATTTAATAAAATTTTTTTTAGCTTATCCAGACAAATGCACACTTTTATTAAGCAGTTGCTATCATAGCAGAGACTGTGCTCTAAAGTTCCAGGTGGATTTTAAATACTGAGAAATGACAGTGACAGTCAGAGTTAAGTGAAATCATGTCTCACTCACTCGTTCTTCCAGTTCACATTTTTCAACAACTTTGCGGTGCTGTTTCACATTGCCTTCTTCAAACAGGACCTAGCCCTTCTACGCAAGGTGAGACCAGTGCACTGCTGTACTTTGCCTTTGTATGTCCTTTTTAGCCTTTACAAACATCGTAAATAATTTATATGTACTCGTTTTATTTATTCTGTGTGTATGTCCATTCTTATTGTGTTGTGTTCAGAGGCTGTCATCACTGCTCATCATTACTCAGGTGGTAAACCAGTTCACGGAGGTGCTGGTGCCGTATGTAATAGATCGATATTACAGCTCTTCGAAGAAAGAGCTCATGGAGGACGACCCCACTGCTGATCACATGCAGGCTGAAGGCAGTTTGCCCCCATTTCCTGTGAGTTCTCTCTTTCTCTCTCTTGCTCTCTCTCTTTCACGCTCTAACTTTCAAACTGTGCTTTACGGATATTTACCCGAAGCTCTTTTAAGGAAAATCATACAATATTTAAGATACAGATAAAGATATGTATTTTATACATAGGGGTTATAATTTATTTTGGAGAAATGAGAGAGGGGGCAGTGGTGGCCCAGTAGTAGGCTGCTGGATTACTGATCCAGAGGTCCAGGGTTCCAGCCCCACTATCACTGAGTTGTCACTTTAGAGATAACTAATTCCCACTCATTGTCTGAGTCTGCTCTGTTGCATTCCAGTATTTAGATCAACGCATGTAATCTGCATGCTGTATACCCTGAAACAGGAGAAGCATCTGCTACATAGAACTGTGACTAATGCAACTGAAAACCTTGAAAGAAAGGGTGTGCACTGTGAAATAATTCTGCCTCACAGCTCTGGGGTCTTTTGTTCAATCCTTAGTTCAAGTTACTGTCTGTGTGGAGGTCATGTGGGTTTCCATTCAGTTCTTCAGTTTCCTCACAGAGTCCTTAAAGCATGGACAAAATCCTAGAATGCAAATCATCACTGCTTTCTGTTTTGTGTGTGTGTGTGTGTGTGTGTGTGTGTGTGTGTGTGTGTGTGTGTGTGTGCAGGGTCTGTTTCTGGAGTACATTGAGCTGCTGGTGCAGTTTGGATATCTGAGTCTGTTCTCATGTGTATACCCCCTTACGGCTTTGCTTCTGCTAATTAATAACATCACAGAGATACGCGGTGATGCCTACAAGATATGCCGCCTCTTCCGAAAGCCATTTTCTCCACCAGAGGCCAGCATAGGCGTTTGGCAGGTCTCGCACACACACATGTTTGTACCTGGCCACAGGACCATAATGTACAGGACTTTACATTGGCGACCTGCAGGATGCTGTACATCCTGCACTCAAACCTGCTATGTTGATTAAGTTGGGTGTGTGTGCAAACATGGCCACAATCCATGGAGGAGTGAAAAAAAGTAAAGAAGATTAAGGAAGTAATATAATAGTAATGTTAAATAAAATATAATCAGTCAGCAAACTCCTGAAACAGTTTTCTAGACATTTGTTTAGTGGACGACTATTGGATAGTTTATAACACGTCTATTTTAATGTGTTTTACCCTCAAAAACTGAATTTATTCTGATCTTCTGCTTATTCTGTGTGTGTGTGTGTGTGTGTGTGTGTGTGTGTGTGTGTGTGTGTGTGTGTGTGTGTGTGGGTTTGTGAACTCCTCAGGTAGCATTCGAGGTGTTAGCATTTTTCTCTGTCATGTCAAACTGTTGGCTGCTGTTTTTAGCTCCACGAATACAAGCATTCACTCGGGACGCCGGACTGAACCCAAGCACTGCACTGATATTCTTCATCATAATGGAGGTTAGATGCGCGCACACACGCACGCACGCACGCACACACACACACACACACACACACACACACACACACACACACACATGAGATTTGACTGTCAAATTTTGTTAAATATTACATTTTAATTACTTGAGAGCAGAATCAGTAGCAGAGGCAGAGTGAACATTAGCAATGTTTCCACTCTACGACACCTTCTCATCTGCTTCATCCAGTGTGATTATCTCCAAAGTGAGACGTGATGTCCTTCATTCAAACATTAGCACTCCTCCATCCAAATAGAGTTACTAGATCCAGGGGATAGTTGTTCATAATGCTGTGTTTTTGTTTCCGTAGCATGCTTTGATTGTAGTGAAAATTATTCTGGCATTTGTTATTCCTGACGAACCAGCGTGGGTCCAAATCAAGAGGCAACAGATTGAATATCGTACCATGATGGCCCTCAAAGAGCAGGTAATGTGGGGCAATACTGCACCACTGTGCAATATCTTACATACATGCCTTGCACTTGAATATTTTAACATTTTCTGGAGTGCAGTGCTTAAAGCTTGTGCACAAACTAATTGTGGGCAGATTCTGGTTAGGGTTTAAAAAGTTTATTCATTTATTCTTTCATAGGACGGCGTGGAGGCTGGAGCCTATCTCAGCCAACTCTAGGTGAAGGTGTGGTACGCCCTGATTAGCTCGCCAGTTTATCGCAGGGTCTACATGTACACAACCATTTATACTTTTTAGTATTTTGGTAATTTGGAACAGCCAATTAGCCTAATGTGCATGTCTCACAGCAAAAAGGGTCTGGGTTCAAGGCCACTGGTTCGGTGAGGGCATTTCTGTGTGAACTTTACATGTTCTCCCTGTGCTTGCAAGGGTTTCCTCGGGATACTCCGGTTTCCTCCCACAGAACAAAGACATGCACATTAGCCTAATTGGCTGTTCCAGATTGCCCCTTGGTGTGAGTGTGAAGGGTTGTGTATGTATGTGTGTTTGTCCTGGATTGGTCTGGCAAGCTCTTCAAGGTGTACCCCACCTTCGCCCATTGTCGGTTGCGATAGGCTACACACTCCCCACGACCTTAATAGGATTAAGCAGTTCAGCAAATGAGTGAGTGATACAAATATTTCTACTGCTGATATCCTATTGGATTTTCCCCCCGATTTTCAGCATCAATATTTAATTTTAGAAAAATAAAAATGTTGGTATGTCACTGTGCTAGATATTTCATGACTGGAATCTGAAACCTGCCATGATTTTACTGATTTTGAGGACAGCCAAATATCTTCATTCATTCATTCATTCATTTTCAAAGCAGCTTAATCCTTTGTTACATCTAATATTATTTTTTATGATTATTTGTAGAGTCTACTGTATATGATTCCACTGACAGGCAACCACAAAAAAAAAATTCTCAATTTTTGCAATAATGTAACATGAGGTTTGAAAAAATTTTATAAGTGCAGATTCATTTGGTTAATTATTAATTCCACCTGTACTTCAGAAACAAGGATACATTTTTGTGACGTTTTTTGAAAACATGAAATCTTAGCTTGTTACCCCTACAATTAGTGAAGGCCAGTCCACTGTACCAGACAGATCACTGTCATGCATTCACAGTGTAGAAGATCCCCAGATGTGTTGCTCTTTTAATACACTCCTTCTTATAAGGTCATCCAGATTATCTGAAATATCTTCAGTTTCTGGTGTTAAAATGGTTTTGAGAATGGCTACTGAATACAGGGAGATCTGACCCATCATATATAGGAATTGTCAACACCTTTGGAGTATGTTTTCCTGATAAATTGTTAAGTGTAGTCTCTTACGCTGTGTTATGATGTTCCTTTGTGTTAAAGAGCCTTTTTCTGTGCACACTATATGTTTTTTTCCAGACTGTTAAATCTTAACTTGCTGATTTTAGTTTTTCTTCCATCTTACAGAAAGTGAAGCACCCTAGCATTCGCTCATAACCCTGATACAGGAGGATACAGACTCAGAGGAGTGGCATCGGCAGGCTAGTTCCCTACGCCATCGCTTTTAAAGTAGTGTGCTGTTAACAAAGTTTGCTGTTGCATCGTGAGATGTCGGGGTGCGGTATTTTAAATATTTGAAATATTTTGAATGCATAGGACACAACGACACTTTTGGAATACACCAAGCTTACATGTTGCCAACACTAAATGGCAGACAAATCACAATATTTATGCAATTTGCATCCTACGACCCCATATATAAGTCTCAACCTGTATTCTCCTACATAAAAACTGTCTCGACTTGATTAGAGAATATCCTTTAAAATGAGTGTTTCAATAAAACCATTGTGTACTTGCTGAAAAGGCGATGTTGTGGCTCAGTTGTGAGCACTGTCGCCTCACAGCGACGTTTGCAGGTTTGAATCTTGCCTGAGGGCATTTCTGTGTGAAGTTTGCATGTTCTCCCCATGTTTTCCTCAGGGTATGCGGGTATCCTCCCACGGTCAAAAAACATGCACATTAGATCACCTGACTACTCTAAATTGCCCCTAGGTGTGAATGTGCAATAGACTAGTGACCTGTTCGGGCTATATCCCACATTTTGCTGGAACTTGTTCCAGCCTCGCCTGTAACCCAGGCAGATAAGGTATAGATAATGGGTGGATGTGCTTGGTGAAATGGTATTAAATTGTGCATGCTGTAAACAATGTAAGGCAAAAACAGTTAGATTTAGCAAAAAATTCTCATATGCTTTCTTTTTGGTTCTGTCTTTTATCTGCATCTAGCCCCACCCCTGTTGTTAATATCAAAAGCACACATTGCTCTTTAGTTAATCTATTCATTAAATACAATGCTAAATATCTGGCTAATTTTATCGCAGTTCCTCTTAATGTTTCAGTGTAAACACACTAATCAGTTGAGAACTCATAACAAGGCTAGAATATGCAAATATGCAGTCTGAGACACAATGTATACCTCACACTTCAACCTTACAGCACCTTTATCATCTAGCAACCAAAGAATTCTGATTGCAGCAGTGTCTGCTTGTATTAGGTGTGGAGTAGACACTTAATGTCTTGATGGAATTATCCAGTCACTCTTGAATGTTTTATTGTACAGCTGTTATTTTAAAAAATGCAAAAGAAAAAACCCCTGAAGAACCAAAGCATGAGCATTATACTCAACAAGCTGTTGTGCACTGTACTGATAATAATAAAAATAATAATAACAAAATGCAACACAGACACTGATTTGGTTTACTCCATTTTAATAAATAAATACAAAAATAAATTAATCTCATTGAGACAGAGTCATTGTTTTAATAAGGGTCAATGGGACTCTAGACATAGCCAGATGTCATTCTACCCCGGTCGGTAAACTGGAGACCCGAGACAATGAGAATGAGAATGAAAAAATGAGAAGTGAGTGAAGAATGGGAATCATGTGTGCATCTAATCTCGTTTTCTACAGGTGTAGTCGAATATTTAGAGAAGGCCTGCAGTCAGGAAGTGTATGTGAGTAAGTGCAGTCAGTACAGGTTTGTGCTTTCCAAGTCTCTGCTATACACAAACATTAATCCCTAAAAGGAGCAGTGCAGCAGACAATCTAATGTACACAACTGTGCATTATCTGAATCTGTCATTGTTGCTTCTTTAGTTTTTCATGGGGCCTGATATCCTACAGTAATGCACTGAATTTATAGTTGCTTTCCACAAAACTGTTATAATACATTTTTCAATAAAAATGGAACTATATTATTATTTCAGAACTCTTTCAGGCTCAGAAACACATTGTGAGTTTAAACTTGGATTCAAAAATTCAACACAAGATGGCAAATAATATAAGTGGTGTTACACACATCAACTTGCAAAAACGGCTGTGACACACTGTGGTTGCACAGAAACTAGTCTACAAGTTAAGTGTGTAACACCAGCTTAAAGATTATGTCCAATATATCTGCCTCTCAAGATGTCACACCACGTCCTACATCACATCAGTGAGTCTGCATGTGGTTTGAGGGAGATATTCACATGACTGTGGGTGAGATAAACTTGCCTAACTTCTGAGCGCCATTAGCCGTAAAGCTCCAGTGCAAAACTAAAAGTAAATGTCAAGCCATTGAAAAGTGTGTGCATTAGATTTAGTACTTAACCATTCCTTCAGCTCTTAGTTCTTTATGAAAGCTATAAATTGTTCTACAGGCAGATTTCAAACCTCTTTTTTGTGAGGTATGAATAATGCACTGACCTTCAGTAAAACATTCTGAAACAGTTTCACTATAGACATTTCAATCGCTCAGAAACACTTCATGGCTAAAGGCAGTAGTCACACTGGAGATCTGTCAAGGCTTTAGACAAAGATATCTAGGATATTCCCAGAATATTTTTTTCTCTATGGTGTATCTTGATTACAATATTCAGCTGATGGATTAAATGGATTCAAATGTATTTTTAATGCACTGTATACATTAGCGATACACTGCACTGCACTTATTTAGTGTTAGCTCAGATCATTCTGTGTAAGCCGAAGGTTAGTCTTCTCTGTTTATAAAGAGGCTGTCAACATCTCACAAACTGACTTCTACGTTTTGACTGGTTGATGAAACGGTACCATATATTCAGGACTATAAGTCACGCACCATACACTAAATTTTGTTTTGAATAAAAATTTTAAGCAAAGTTGCCCTTTGCTGTAAATTACTAGCATGAAGCCACCATTTATATGCAGTAGCTACAAACATTTCAACAGCAGTGCACATATTACTGACATTTTCTACTAAGTACTCAGTTTAATATTAAACAACCAGGTATTATTTTAAGTCTTTGTTAGTAAACATGTCTGCTGCTATTGTTGTGAGATATAAAATACAGAAAAAATTTAAGAAAGGGTGCAAAAAAAAGAATTATGAATTTAGAATTGTACTGTCAACCAAAGCCCAATCAACATGTCCTCATAATTAAATGTACACTACATATATTAACGCGTTATATATTTTTCACCAAATATTAACATATAATTACACACACCTGGGCATTGATCTATATTACTGGATCAGTCACCTCCTATTTGCTAGCATTTCTGGTGAGGTGTGCATCGCACCACCATTACAATGCCTGGAAGCTATAACGCATGTTACAACAACAAGCATATGGATTTCCCATGCAGCAGAGAAGTTAATATTCTGACCTAATTTCTAGAATTAAAAAAAATAATTAAATTGGTTTGTGGGGTTTTTTTTTTTAGAAAAAAGAAAAAAAACCTGAATTCATCAGGAAACTGAGCTGCATATATGTAAAGTGGACTTAATGATTCGATATTATTTATGTTGAGTCACTTGGAAATTGATTTTTAAAAAATCGGGATTCCATCTTTTAAGCACTTATGTATACAAGTGCTTTAAGTAAATGACTAAAACATTTTGGAAAGATGGCCTCCTCCCTAAAAAAAATAAAATAAAAAAAGTACATTTCCAGATGAACTGAAACCAGTCATTTGACACACTCATTGTAATGTAGATCATTGGGCACCATGTTTGCTTCCAGGCATAGTAATGGTAGCCGCTTTGCATATGTTCGGTCGCATGACGGCCAATCCAGTAATGTAGATGAATGCACCTCCCTTCAATGGTGTAAACAGAATCAGAGTCTGTTTTCTGAAATGTAACTTTTACAAACATAAATTTTAATTCAGCAGAGAGTTCGTGTCAAAACTAGATGGTGTGTCTTAGTTGTATCAGAACAACAGTGTGTCTTATAGTCCAAAGAATATGGCTGTCTCAAAAAAAAGAGCTTTTTGAATAAAATAATTTTTGTCCTTCACACTGCAGAAGAACTGAATCATCCACAAAGACCTTAGTGAGAGAGGCTGAGAAATAATAACCTCTAGTTAGCAGTGTGACTGTGTGTTATTTCTAGTTATTTATACTTCTACTGTACATGTGACTGATGTAAGATCTTAGCTGATTCAGCTTTACATCGATAGCACTAACAAACAGCAAAACACTTCTGCTTTAGAAAAACATTTGCTCTATACTTAGCATGTAACTAGTGACAATTTTGAAAATTTTGTTTTCAAGTATTTTTCTACAACCTCACAATTTTGGGTTCTACTTTTCCTCTTTGTTGTTTGATGCCTAGAGCTTGTTTAGTATGTGGTATGTTAGGTGAAAACACAATATCATGTCAATAGCATATACATAGATAATAGCACACATGCTGAAAAGAATATATACACTCTGTACATGTCCAGATGTGTCCAAGAGCTCATACTGACGGACTACTTGCACAACATGCACCCCGAGGCAAACGAGTCAGTCTCACTCTCTTCTGATGGTCCTCTTTAAATAAAATTAAATAAAAATGAAGTAAAACAAAACACAAGTTATAATAATGAATGATATGAAGTCACCATTTTTCCACCTTCCCCCTAGTAAGACTCTGCTATAACATTTTCCAGAATAATCATGTACTCCTTTGAAAGAAAAATAAAAAAACATAGCTTCAGGAAGACCGGTCTTCTCTCGTTTACTTTCATTATAACCCACAGTACAAGTCCCTGTATCACAGATACGTTCTATATCTTTCCTTGGTCGGCCCAGCCAGTACTTTGATCAGCGCTCACATATATGTGTTCAAATGCTCTGCATGTCTTTCATACATCCTAAAACCCGACACACACTCGGGCCAGTAGAATGGGGACATTTGTCAGAAAAGCCAGCTCAGTGCCAGACTCAAGAAAGCTACATAAGTTCTGCTTCATTTTCTGTTCATTTTCAGTATTATTTAATCAATAGCGAATAAAATGTAAAGGCTAGTATCTCCCAGTTAGCACTGCTTTCATCTGGTGTGCATGTTTCCATGTACGATAATCCAATTTATGTTTTAACTTCATCCAGAGACACATCTAGAGCAATCAGCTATTCAGCACTCTATCATTTAAAGCAGTTTTGATGCGATAGGATCCAAGTTGCTCTCAACTCTTGCCCTGTGCACATGGACTGCATCTGAATACTCATACTTGCATACCATTATGCAAAACCCAGTATGTTTGATGTCCCAGTACTCAGTAAGCAATTTACAGTATTCAAATGTGACCTGGAAGCCCCTGTCACATATATCGCACAACAGGTATACAACAGAAAACTGGACTAATTCTTGTCTGGTTGTGGGAGTCTCGTACAAACCTCACCTGTTGTGTGAAGAAAAATGCCATCGTAGACATTGTCATGGAGTTTTAAACATGCTTGAAATTTTTTTCGACTTGTCGACAATTCTTAATGTCAGGTCCATTTTCTAGGTCTGGTGTGTTATGCCGTATTACGTCCTGTGGCTGTGGTACACATTTAATACGCTTTTTGGGTCATCTGATGTGGTTGAGTCATATGGTCCTATGATTGACCTACGTTAAACCCACAGGACTTCCTTATATTGTATTGTACAACATTTTTACGACAGTGTTAGGTTAAGCGTACATACATCATACTAAGTATTCCAACACAGCCATGGTTTTAAATTGTTGTAGCCATATTGTAAATATTGGAAACCGTATATCATTAGACCATCTCCAGTTGCAGAGCAACTGACGATAGCCAGGTTAGCCCATGAACAACTGGAATATATTGGAGAATTTATTGCAATTATATCATCTAGAGTCCTAGACAGTTAATTATGATTCTATGCACAGCAATGCATGGTCACATGACCACTTATATTCCAGTATGCTCTAAAATTATCTTGTTGTTTGTGAAGGAAATGCAAATCAGCAATGAAATCTACATCCAACCGTGATAAGCTGGGAACAGAACGAATATAATTCTATGGCCAGGGAGGAATCTTGCTTCTGGCACTAGAGCAGTGGTTCCAGAAGCAACCACTCAAATACGATCCCAGTGTTTTCTAGTAATATACTGGATCGTATTCGAGTTCTATATCAGCACTTTTGCTCAAACTGTTTCTTTAGTGTCTGCCCTATGTGTGCTGCTTCACATGCTTCACATCTCTTTAAGTAAATCTCTGCTCTAGAAAAGCTGCTACAGTGAAAAACAACAAGCGACTGTTTTATTCACAGGGATCCTACACTCTCAGGACATGTGCTAGTTCTAATAAAACATTACTGAGATTCGCATAAATTGCAAGTAGATATAGATGTCTATATACACAGCAGCATAGGAAAGTTAACTGCCACACAGGAAAGCAGCTGGGAATGTTGGGTAGAGGGCATGGATGTGATGGGTGTGTAATGAATACATGTGGCTCTGTGTGTGTGTGTGTGTGTCTGTGTGTGTAGCCAGAGCACCTCGGCGATCACAGTAAGAGACAAAGACATGTGCTGTGTCTTTTAAAAACCGGTAATTACTGGTAAAGAGGGGAGGATAGCAGGAACTCTGTTTACTAGCTTTGTGGAACGCCAGAAATATCTGGACAGCTTTCAGATGTCTCCGCTACAGCACGTGGCAACAGTTATACTGAGCGAAGGGAAGCAGTTTCTCCTTGGATGTGGGCTGGATGTTGAATGATAATGCTTTCTCACAGAGTGGGAACTGCAGCAGGCGATCTCGCAGGTTCACGTTCTTGTTCTTACTGGTGTCTATTCCGGCGTCCCTGGATCCCCGCTGACCCTGCTGTGGTTTGCCGCATGTCTCCTCCGTCCTCTCGGTGTCTCCAGGAACCTTGCGGGTTTCCACCCCATCTGGTCTCAGATCCACGCAATGATTCTTGGGTAGAAATCGCGGAGAGACGCAGGGGGCTGAAATGACACTGGTGTCAAGCAGCCTCGGCTTGGATGGGGTGTTGTTGTTGTCTTCCAGCGTATCATTGGAGACTTCGTTTTGGCCCCAGCAACACTGCACAGGATCAAGCCTAGGTGGTGCTGAAAATCTGTCTACCTTCTGAAGGCTCTGATTCTTATGACCCTCATCTTCAGCTTTGTCCGTAGCTCTTCCTGTTGTTCTGAGTTCTTCGATGTGGTTCTTATTCACTATCTTTGCAGCTGGTAAAGGTCTGTCTTTCATCTGAAGGTCCTTATTTATATCATCTTCAGCCCTGTTGGAAGATTTTTGCGCATTGTTTGGGTCCTCAGTTTCTTTCCTGACCACTGGAGAACATCTGTCATTCTTCAGAATTTCATTTTGTCTTTCACTTTCTCCTCTCTCTGAGGCTTTCCCTGGTTCCACTGTGTTAGCGTCAGTATGTGCTGCTGATGCTGGTTCAGGCAGCTTCTGAAGACTTTGGTTCTGTTCTTTATGTTTATCTCGACCTGATTCCTCAGTTTTTTTCTCCTCAGTCCTGCCATCTGCTGGAGGCCCAACTAACTGCTGATGGTCTTTCTGTTTCTCATCTGTATCTCTGTCAGAGGCATTTCCTTCTTTCCTGGTTTCCTCAGTGTGGTTCTTCTCAACATGGGCTGTTGGTGGAAGTCCACTGGGTTTCTGAAGGCTTTGCTCCAACTGTTGCTTATCCTGAAACATATATGAGTGTTTCTCAATCTGGGATGCCATCTCCTCATTTTTTGATGTTTTTTTCCTGGTGTCATCCCCTTGACTTGACTCTTTGACTGTCTCTCCCTCTCCTTGAAGCTCCTCATCTTCTAAGAGGACTTCACAAAGCCCATGCCCCTTGCTCTTTTCCTTTCCTCTCCCTCCCATCTTCTCTGTATCTTTGGGAGAAGTGTTCAAAAAGGTTGCTTCTGATGGCACCAAGCTGGATTTGCTATATTGCTCAACAGGTGGATATTCTTCTTCTTCATCCTCCTCCTCTTCTTCCTCACAGATTTGATGCAAAGCTCTAAGATTTTTGACTACCGGAGGTAGGTCTGGGGGCACAGAGCGGAGACTGAGACCTAGGCAAGAGCTGGGACTACCAAAATCCTGACGGCTGGGTTTGGGAGCCAGCAGGTCTCCAGACTCACACACTCCCCGACGACAGAAACCCGGAGACACAGAACCCAACTGGGTAACAGGAGTCAAAGAAGCGTCTCTGAGGGCATCAGCTTGGGGGCCACGGCCTTCCACCAGGTCCAGCGGCTCGGAAAAATCCCTCCTGTTAAAGAAATAACCCAAACATTTAATAGATTGCGTATGTCACTTCAGAAATATGGACTGATAAGGGATAATTTTGCTTATGCAGGGCTGTAAAACAATTCCCTTATCTAACAAATGATCACACTTCAATGGGATGTATTATAATTGGAAATAACTCTTATACTGGGCTATGGTAATCTAACACTGGCTCTACAAACTCCTAGACTATTCAAGTTATTCTATCAGTAAGCTTATATTCTCCTTCAGGTGCTTGTAAGGAGGAAGCTGAGATGACCTTGAGGGAACATTACAGAGCCACTGTTCTAAAAATGAACTGTCTGCCAATATTATAGCCTAACCTACAGTTAAGATGACAGTGCAGTTGTGACAGCAAATTCAGAACATCATGCTTGCACACAAACACAGTCCTGTTCCACGAGCATATGAAATAAAATCTAAAAGTAAATATATTCTATCTAATCCAATCAATGATGTTATTCTTTGCCATTCTCTGTCGATCTGAAATCTTTCAGCATGTGTATGTATTGTAGCTGAATGATAAATTATCATCAGTCTGTTATCCTTTACCAATCTCAGAGTGCAGAAGTGTCATCTTTAATGAACTGTGTGTGTGTGTGTGTGCTGTGAGAATTCTATCCAGTCTTATTATTTTTGTGTGTGTTATGATACACTGAGGGATTGCCATACTGCAAATAAAATACAGTATTTTAATCATTCAGGCCAGCTTCATGTATTTTTAGCTCTTGCTACACAGAGATTCAGCAAAACCACGTTGGTGTATGTTTTTACATTACAAGCCGATGTTCTGGAACTGAATACATGATGGGTAACATGGCGGAAAGCATGTTTGTGACTCACTGTGTGTGTCTTTGCTCTGGGTTGAGACCATTTGACTCCTGTTTGTCCCGTAGGATGCGTTCTCCAAGCAGGTAATACGTGGCTGTGATGTGATTATACCGGTCAGCCTCCAAGGCTCTAGAACACACACACACAGACACAGAGAGAGAAAGAGAGAGAGAGAGAGAGAGAGAGAGAGAGAGATTATTCAGTCCATTCACTATGTAGAGCTACAAATCACAGCAGGTGTCCTGCTAAACAAAGTCATGTTGACAAAGAAATTAACAAAACAAAAAAGAAAGTAAAAATGTACTGAAATTTGCAGGAATTAAAATGAATTTACAGTTAGACATTCTCACACACTGTAACACACCGCAGGATTTATTATAATATAACCACATGCATTAATCAATTATAAAGTTTTTAACCTTTTCATATCTTAGATGAGGTTCATGTAGCACTCTATGTAAGACTCAGTTGTACATGTACAACTGCATTTGGTATAACTGTCCTGAACCTGGGTTAAAACATAGAGGTCTGATATAATTCTTAGGTGACTGAGCCTTAAAAGCATAACATTTTAATAAAAATGATGTTGATAATAATTTTTTCTTCAGACACCATCAGTAGTAATATACAGGTAGAATGTAGCAGTTTGACTCTACTCACTCCTGTATGGTGTCTCTGTCAGCGATATTCCCAGAGCTCATAGCCTGCAGGATGAGCTCGTGCTCCTGGGGAGAGAGGCTGCAGTGAGGGGAGACGGGCGACGGAGACGCATCAACACCCTGCAGCCATGGGTGAGACTCGATCTCCAGCAGAGGGGCTCGCTTAGATGGATCTCTCTGCAGCATCCGTGAGATCAGACTAACAGAAGCAGAATAAGAGAAGAAATAATAGAAAGTTACTGGGGTGAGTTATATGCTTGTTATCACTATGTTACTGTGAATGTTTTTGTTGTTATGGCTTTATTATATGATTGACAGCTGTTTTTGTAACAACGGAGAGTAATATGTATAAGAAAGTGGGACTGAGAAAAATATAAAAGACAGCAAAGAAAAAAGAGAGAAAGAAAGGGGGTATGGATGTGGAGAAAACAGGGAATAGAAATGAGCTTTTTGGAGCAGAACAAATATAAAATATCTTTGCATACAAGGTAGGTAATCTCTCTCTCTCTCTCTTTCTCTCTCTCTCATCTACTTTTTATTTAATTCCTGTGCCTCTCAGACTAACTCACTTTTTCACACTGCTCTGATAAATATTCATCATCTCATCAACAGGCGCTGATATTTGCATATTCACATCTGGCTGTGAAAATGAGCAAATGAAACAAAGTGGTTATCTCACTTCTCATTAATATTCATGAGCACCTGCAGAGTATGGTAATAGAAATTGAGGAACATAAAAGATAAGCTTCGACCATGCCAACGTGTGTGTGTGTGTGTGTGTGTGTGTGTTTGTACCACGCAGCATCATTTACCCACCGAGTGTTTTGTTACAGTACTACCTGACTCAAAACCATCATGTGATTAGCACAGCCAGTAGAGGGAGCCATTCGACTGTGCATGTGTGGGGGATTTCATGATATTAATACCAAATGTCGCCAGATTTGATTTCCAGAGCTTTGAAAAGTAAAACTGCAGCTTTTATTTAACAAACTAAAAGGCTACTGAGGTTAGTTTTATGACTGTGTGTGTGTGTGTGTGTGTGTGTGTGTGTGTGTGTGTTTAATTTGTATAATTAGACCAGATGTTTTCTTCTTCGAAGCTGCTCCAAATTTGAAACCACATGCAAGAACTCTTCTTAATCAAATATCCACAAAAGTCACGAATTGTACTAGATATGACACATGCATTACAGAAAGGTGCATAATCAGTACTAATCTGATACAAACAAAACAAAATGAAGTCTCAGATGCAGTGCAGTGCAGTTTTAAGACAAGCTGTGTCTTGTGTTTGAGTTTAAAACCTGTACTGTGTCAACAGCTGAAAATGCGTCAATGGAACAGATCGGAAAATACTTCCGACTCCCATCCCTACAAAACGCTTTCAGGAAGACTGAGCTGTAGTTGACCAGATGTAGTTGTTCCAAATCACACCATGGTGTAGATAATCAGTGAAATTTCCTTTGGCTATTGTCTCCTTTTGCCTACAAAGTATTACTGATTATAAAGGCATTTAAAAAGTGCAGCACATTGGAGCAGTGTTTAGCGCTGTCCCCTCACAGCAAGAAGGCTCTAGGTTTGAACCTTGCATCTGACTTGGGACCTGTTTATAATTTCTGGTATAAATAATGCATGCTAAATGATTAAATAGATTTATTAATGCCTATCAGGCTGGTAGAGGTATCTACCTGATACTGTGTAAATTTCTTAGATCAACATAAATCCTGTTTTTCTAACAGTCCAAAATCCTCCACCATTATCACACAGTAAGCATTAATGTCTTAAGTCAAGCACCAGTGTTTCACTGATCACGTGTCGGTATCATTATCTCTACTCTATTAATTAACCAATTAACCCCAAAACATCCTCATGACATGTTTTAATCAGTGACGCTGCTATAACTAACATACTTGCTATACTTGCTATACTTGCTAGTGACATACTTGCTAGTGACGCTGCTATATAACATACTTGCTCTGAAAGCAAACAAAGCATTAAGAGATAAATAGAAAAGAGAGAACCAGAAACATCCCCACTTCAGCATCAGCGCTCCCTGAGGAGAGTGCCGTTCTTACTAAGAGCTATTCTTATTTATACAAGAAACATTTTCCTATTAAAGGACTTTTTGATTACACGTAGCTCACATGACCCAGTCACTGTGTTTGGCTTTGTGGTTCAGCTCAGATCTCACACAACCACACACAGCCTTAAGCCCAGAATTCTGAGACACAATCAGTCGATTCAGATCCAGTCTGTCCCGGAAAGCTGAGTTTGAGGGTGTTCTTGTCCATGAATAGCCCTGCCATATATAGAACTCCAAAAGCACCACAATAAGCTCTTTCTCTGAATTCATAGCTTTGAGGATTTGAGCTAAAAATGAAGTGCCTGTGAAAATGAAGTATATATATATATATAAATAAAGCCTAATAAATAACAACGCTTACACTGCACCCCCTGCTGGGACTGCTGTCATACCACATAAAATCAGCTAATCAGTTTAAAAACAATACTTTTAAAATATTTCTAAAACTAATTTGAGAATCTACAAAAATCTTTTCCAATTATTATTATTATTATTATTATTAAATTTTTGAACAAATGTGCATCTGACGCCGACTAGGGGGGAGACATTTTATTATAATGATACCAAGTTATAATAATGAAACCTGCAGATTTTTCTGGTTAATCAATGCACTTGTCACCACAATTAATTTGAGCCTGGTGGAATTACCTTGCACTCTATGAGCACGCCCCCATCCTAATTTCTTCATACAACTGCACACAATGTCCTCACACCAAATATTGACTTTGTTTCATTACCATTACATTTCTGGAGGCATCTCTACAGAATGTATTTTCACATACCTAATACTACTGCATCTCGTGCTGAGAGAGTGATTCATTATCACGATGACGCCTATGACCCTCTTTTTACTCTGTGATGTTCTTTGTCCATGTTCATAAATAACAATGTCTCATACAGTACTAGGAACCACATAAATGTGTCTGATACTATTTTCCTCATGAACTCAAGACAGATTAAGGAGAGTGTGTTATTATTTACACACTAAGCAGTTTGCACAATGCTAATCTGTAGACATAAAATATAGCTTGTTTGACTTCAGAATATTTGGAGAAATCACATTTTAAGTCAGTTTGTTCCTTCAAGTCCCTACTGTAAATGCATTTCATCAATCAATGCTCTCATAAAGCTCAATTTATAATGTGGAACTGGAGATGCATTAAAATATTTTTTTTTTTAATTCTTTATTTATCTCCTGTTGTTTTTCAAAGTCAGTGAGAAAATGTTGTTTAAAAAGGCCTGAAGCTGAAAGGTTCTGCCATGACCTGCCAGCATCCTGATTCAAACCACTGTCTGTTGGCACAGAACTTCAAATTCCAAGAGAACGTAGAACATTTTTTTCTGTTTTCAGGGAAACTCTATGCTGAACTGCTTCCAATAGTCTTCCTTCATAGCTTGTGATTAGCTGATGTTTCAAGATTGGCTGGCAGATGTAAAGTGCGGGAGTACAGCATGTTCAGTTAGAGTCTGTCCTGCTGAAGGTTGAGAAGTAAGTGTAAAGTTTAGTGTGAGGGTGAAAGGGACACACCTTGCTCACATGAGAAGAGAAAATGCAGCGTTACGCATTTTACTTTTGTCACACTAAATGTATGTGAAATGGTATTATGAAAAGAACACCAGCTAAACATGTAAAGATCATTCGTTCATTCATTCTCTGAACCGCTTAATCCTATTTAGGGTTGCGGCGAGGCTGGTGCCCATCTCAGCCGACTCTGGGCGAGGGCGGGGTACACCCTGGGCAGCTCGCCAGGCCATCGCAGGGCCATGTAAAGATCACAACAAAATTAAATAAACTTCAATCTAATATTGCAATAGATTTGCAGAATACAGAGCTGTTTCTAGAACATCGAGGCCCTGTTCTAGAACTGTTCCATTTCCCATTCCTAAAAATGTTTGTGGTTTCAGAGTGATACAACCAAGTGATGTTATCATCACAAGGTGGTGAATTTAAATCTGATCTATCAATAGGAGGCAAGGGAGAAAACTTGGCTATGCTCTCTGGGTTTGATGGATACTGCAGGGTGCAGGTTGACGGATACTGCAGGGAGACTGCAGGGTGGCGGTCACACCGCTATCCACATCGAGGGGACAGCGGTGGATAGAGTCAGTTGCTTCAGGTTCCTGGGGATCAACATTACTGAGGATCTGAGCTGGGTCACATCACGTGAGTGTGATCACAAAAGCAGTGAAACAACGGCTCTTCTTTCTTCGGCGGCTAAGGAGGTTTGGG
>JAOUQZ010000035.1:11775139-11787397 GCA_028564935.1 Neosilurus hyrtlii
GGAGTATCAGAAATATAATGTAGTATTTATGATTTCAATAGTGCATAATTACTTATAACTAGGAATCGGTGGAGCTGATGGTGTAGTGGTTAGGGTGCCGGGCTCATGATCAAGAGGTTGTGAGTTTAAGTTCCCGTTAGACCCTCACTGTTCTAAGACCTTGGGCAACTACAAGTGTCTCAGCCACACGTGTGCCTTTGTCCACCCAGTATAACTGGGTACCAGTAAAAAAAAAATATACAGAGAGAGTAAGCTGCGATGGACAACGTATAGACTATACAAATCAGGATAAGTTCTGTCCCGATGAGCCAGTAGTTTTGGGGGTAAATAGCTTAACAGACTTTATTTACAGAATAGCTGCGTAGAGAACTGCTTTATGGTGTATATATTAAAAATGTATAAACAGATATAGTAATTTAAGATCTGCAACCATCAGAGGCCAATTTCTTTACAATAAGACATTGAATATAAAATATAAACTGTAATGTATTATGTTGTGGTAACCTCAAGATTTTTAAAATCATTGCTTGTCTTTTCTAAATGCTACCAGAGTATTCTTTTTGTGGGACAAAAGTCAGGGGAACTGAATCAACAGCTGCTCCAGGCTGGAACAAAGGACATTATGAACATACCGCATCACGGGATGTGTTGATGACAGTTCTGAGCACACGCTCCTTCTAAATAGGAAGATAGATTGAGAGAGGTTGTGTGCTTTCCTTGCTTTTCACTTTTGTTTCTCAGCCTGCGTGACTCAAGCAAGCAAACATGCGCTTACACCCCAGATCAATTTCAGACTGCAATCCAATCACATCCAATCCCTCTGTTGTTACTGGGGATCTCTTCCGAAAATTTGGTGTTGATTAAATGAACACCGAGAGAAATAGGGGTATTATTTCTACCTACAAGATACAAACTGCACCACGGTAGCCTCTAGGGCTAATTATAGGACCTCAAAGTAATTATGTGTATCTTTCCAAGGCCATAAAGGTTCTCAAGCAGTATAAAAGTGTACAGATGTGTACCTTAGAGGATACAGCAACAGTGAAAAGCTGTTGTACCCCCTTAAGGTAAAATAATTGATTTTATTATTTTCTGTGAGTGAAGAAGCAAATACCGCACATGTGGCATATATGTTGAGGTACATATGTACTAAAACCATGAAATATCTTCTTAATGTGGCGTTTTTGTTGGAATCAAATCATGATGATCTTAATTGATCTTGGTGGATTTGTGCTGATTATTAAGATTTTTACGATTTGACACCAATTGTGATAGAACGAGGAACTCTTAGTAGAGCTTATCAGAGCGTAACAGACTTTTAGTCTGTGCCATATTAGGGGATTTTGATGAACTTGGAAACTCGATTCCTTCAAGATTTATCTTTTGGATGCACCTTGCCTCCTTTTTATACCCCAATCATGATCCCAGCATGCTCATAAATCAAGGAGCTCCACACTTTATCTGAATCGTGAAGATCATGGCCCCAGTGTAAACCCAGGTTCATTTACAGTATCTATAAAACTTTCAGGGAGTGGGCGGCAAGGTGGTGTAGTGGTTAGCATGTCCACCTCACAGCAAGAATTTCTGAGTTTGAGTCTCATGCTTGGCGAGGTTGTTTCCCCCTACAGTTCAAGACAAGCACAGTAGGCTAATTGGCTGTTCCAGATTTGGTCCTGTGATGGACTGGGTGCACCCCATCTTTGCCCAGAGATGGCTGAGATTGGCTCCAGCACTCCCGCAACCCTAGTATGCTTAAGCGATATGGAAAAATTAATGAATGAATGTATACAAACACAAACCAAACTTTACAGTGCAGCTGACCTGTATCATGATTTGCTGATACATTTTTTCCCCTTTTAAATTTATAATAAATAAAATAGTTTATAATCATGCTTTGCATTGCAGATCCTAAGGCCCCTTTCACAAGCAACCCATTAATTATTTAGTCGTTCACAGAGGTACGTATGGGTGAGGTAGATTAAATGTAAAAATGCTGTGAGTTTACCATAGGGCAGTCATAGTACTTTTGTAAGAAAGCCATACAATTCTGGGCACACCAGATGACCCAAATGCATATGAAATTTGCATTTCTATTGTAACACCATAGAGCATCACACAACAAACATAGGCAATAGACCAGACTTACCTGTGAGACAGAAATGTTTTTTTTTTTGACCATGTTCAAAATTCCATGATAAAAACATTCTCCATTTCACAACACGTGATCTTTGTACAACACACCCACAGCTGCCCTAGGAGTTTACCCAATGTACTGTATACCTGTTGTATGACATATGTGACAGCTGCTTTACAGAAAAGTCACATGGACTTCATATGTCAATTAATCACACGATCCACATGTAAAAATTTTCACATGTGCATTTTAGACACTTAATGATATGTGATTATTTTTAATATGATTAAATCAAATTTAAGTTGAAACATATAATCACCATCATGAATATATCAGGTTCACGTGTCACCGATGTCCAACAGATATATGAAGATTTGAGGAATACATAGAAAAGTAATTCAAAGCTTATGTTTTTAATTACCAAAGAGAAATTATAAATAAATTATTTTTAATTAGCATAACTGAGAAAACCCTTGAGGTGAACATCCACACCACAGTGCCAGTATTGCTTTAACACAGTGCCTGTAAAACATGGTAAGATGGCCATACAATACTGTAATCCAATACGGCAAGACCTAATTCTACACTATAAACACCTGTAATCCGGAAACATGCACTAATCTTTAAACTCACAAAGCAACAATATCATAACAGTAACCAGAATTTCCCTTCCTATTTAAATCTCCATTATTATAATTTAACAACCCATTCTGAAAATGATAATATCACACTGTATGTAGTTCCTTTCTGAATTTTTAAATGTTTTATATATGCCTGTTTTGGGATTGAATCATTTAAAAATGTGGTTTAAGCATTATTTGACAAAGAGGTACCTTCTCCACTTAGCTTTGAAACAGACTACATTTAGGAACTTTTCATTTCAGCCCAGAACTGTTCTTTTAAAGGAACAGGAAGTGACAGAAGAGCTGCAAGACAGAAGATAATTTTAGGTGTGTAGCAACTCATCACAGGGATAATAAAAACATGATTTCCACTTTAGGCCCATATTCATGCATAAGACTTGGCTCTATTTCCCCACGAAATGGAGAGAATACATTTCTCCCAGTGGGAAGTCACTGACGTTGATGGCAGAGAATACAGAGGTTACCATGGGAACCATTTCCGCAACAAGCTGACTCAAAGTGAGCTTAGGAATCTCATTATCTGAGTCAGTCTTGTCCTAGTAACCCTAAACACCAGATACCAAATAGCAAGTTTATGGAAAGATTAAATGGGATTAATTAGTCATAAAAGCCTCTATATATTTTTATTTATTTTATTTTTACTCAAAGCCTATTAAGGATTTAATGACCAGCATCAATATAATATGCTATGTGTCATTAAAAGTGTTTATCAGTGTTTTTATTATTGTGTTAGTTTCTTTTTCTTTCTTGAATTTACGTGGCCCTGTGATGGCCGTGTGAGTTCACGGTGTACTCTGCCCTTGGCCAGAGTTGGCTGACATGGGTGCCAGCCTTCCCCGTGACCGTAATTATGAATGAATTGATTTATCTGATAAATTAAGCATAAAGTTTGTCTGATGCCAAACTGGTATATATCATTCACGTCTTAGAAGATTCAGATTTACAAATACATTTTATGGTTCTTCTATTTCACTTTGCTACTTTCAGATTAGGATCAGGAGTACAACCTGAACATCCACTGATTTATACATGATTTAATAAAAACAATTATAAATTTGTTAGTGAAAAATAGGACCTGGGTTCAAGTCCCCTGCTCGGCAAAGGCATTTCTGTGTGAAGCTTGCATGTTCTTCCCGTGCTTGCGTGGGTTTCCCCCGGGTACTCTGGTCTTCTCCCACACTCCAAAGATAGGCACCTTAGGCTATTTGGCTGTTCCTAATTGCCCCTAGCTGTGGGTGTGAATGGTTGTGTGTATATTAACCCTGCGATGGTCTGGTGAGCTGATCAGGGTGTATCCTGCCTCCGCCCAGTGTCAGCTATAAAAATAAGCATATTACAAACAGTATTACAACCCGTATATAGATTTAACATGCCCTTAAAAATCATGCTAATCTTTTCAGCAAAGTGTATGTTATTTATATGTTTAGACTGTGTATATAAAGTTAATATTGGTAGATTTTGTTTTTGAGATTTTGTTTTGAATATTGGAGTTTTTTATTTGTGGTTTTATTCAAAACTGAGATACGCTTTGGGATTTTTTTGTTAATATTCAAAAGTATCTTGAAACACACAACTGACTTTATATTGTGACTATCATGGGTTGTCATGTTTATCTTTTTAAAGTTGCAGTTTGTTAGTTATTTTGGCACATGCAGAATGAATACATTTTAAACACTGATCATTATATAAAATTATATAATGAAGCAAGTAATGAAAAATCACAAATACTGTTGGCTCTGCAGTCCAACAGTTACACAAAAGTGATTGCCAGTGGCTGCTGTATTATCCAGATGTGGTGTAACATCTCCCCCTTGTGGAGCATCTGGACAGAAAGCAGAATAAGGGCACATATCGAGTATACATACAGCACATTGCTCTTTGGCATGTATATAAATGATAGAATCTAGTTTATACTTTCTTCCATCAGCAAGTATAACTTTTAAATCTTACTTAGAACAGTAAAGACAAAAAAATTAATATGTCATCATAAAATGACATTACAACAGAATACTCCTTGCCAGCTTTAAAAATTAATGAACAAATATCCCATTTCCTATTATTTTCAGATTATATATTAAAAAAACATGATTTTGACATAAGGATAACAACAACCTCATTTTATTCACTCACTCATTTACTGAACTGATAAATCCTATGAGGGTCACGGGGAGGCTGGAAGCCTATCTCAGCTGGTACAGCTCACCAGACCATTGCAAGGCCAACACACACACACACACACACACACACACACACACACACACACACACACACACACACACACACAATCATTTTGAGTCACACCTAAGATTTTGGAATGTACATGTTTTTGGACTGTGGGAGAGAACCAGAGTACCCGGAGGAAACCCACACAGAGCAAGCAAACACTACACAGAAATACCCTCATCGAGCCTGAGACACAAACCCATGACCTTCTTGATTCTATTCTGTATTTTTTTTGATAACATTTTATTTTACCATAGCAATTGTACATCATAATTTAATTTATTCTACAACCCATATATAGATAACTGTATAATCATGTATTTAACAACATTTAAAATAAGATCATTTACATATAAAGATACACAGTAATACACTATATATTTAGGCGTCCTGGTTCCGATTACGTCATGACGCTGATCCCGGAAGTAAATTTTGATTGGCTGAACTCAACCGCGTCTAAAGGGCACAACAAGAAAGTGGTTTCTTTTCCTCTCTGACACTTGAAGGGCTTCGTAATATATACTTTATTTGAATTCATTTATTTAGGTTCAGAGCGGTCATTTAAAGGGATGAGCTCCATGTTACTGAGGCTGGGACTGCAGCTCCATTCATCCCGACTAGTATCCAGGCACAGAGTATGGACAAAAGCTTATTCTGCACAAGTAAGAGCTGCAGAGAGAGAGAGAGAGTGTGTGTGTGTGTGTGTGTGTGTGTGTGAGAGAGAGAGAGAGACAGCGCTGTTATGTTTTTGAGAAAGAGCCAGATCCAGACAGTGTGCGTGTGTGTAAAAGAGAGTGAGTGAGTGAGTGAGTGAGTGAGTGTGTGTGTGTGTGAGAGAGAGTGTGTGTGTGAGAGAGAGTGTGTGTGTGTGTGTGTGTGTGAGAGAGAGAGAGAGAGAGAGAGAGAGAGTCTGTGTGTGTGTGTGTGTGTGTGTGTGTGTGTGTGAGAGAGAGAGAGAGTCTGTGTGTGTGTGTGTGTATGTGAGAGAGAGAGAGAGTCTGTGTGTGTGTGTGTGTGTGTGTGTGTGTGTGAGAGAGAAAGAGTTTCTCTGTGTGTGTGTGTGAGAGAGAGAGAGAGTGTGTGTATGTGTGTTAGAGAGAGAGTGTGTGTATGTGTGTTAGAGAGAGAGAGAGACTGTGTGTGTGGGTGTGTGTGTGAGAGAGAAAGACGGTGTGTGTGTGTGAGAGAGAGAGAGAGAGAGAGAGAGAGACACATTGTGTGTGAGAGAGAGACAGGCAGTGTGTGTGTGTGAGAGAGAGTCTGTGTATGTGTGAGATAGAGAGAGACAGTGTGTGTGTGTGTGAGAGAGAGAGAGAGAGAGAGAGAGACGGTGGTACATCAGGAACAGCCGGACCACAGAACAATCAGACATCACCAAATTATAACACGACAAAAACAAAACTACATCACTCGTTGGAACACACAAACACAAGCACAGAGCAAAATGCAGTGCTATCTGACCCTAAAGCGACAGTACACTGAAGCAGATTACTTGAGCACAGTGACTGAACACCAACACAGAACCACACTAATGAAGTACAGACTCAGTGCTCACACACTGGCCATAAAGATCATGGCTCCCTAAAGAACAGAGAGTGTGTACACAGTTTAACAGCAACACACCAGAGACAGAGCTGCACTTCCTCACAGAGTGTACCAAATTCACTCACATACGCCAAAAATATTTTTAAAAATTCCACTTAACCCACCCCGAATTCTCCCTCCTACCCAACACCGGCAAACTACCCCTCCTATTGGGGGAAAGGAAGGAGAGCTGCATACTAGGACAGTACGTTTCGTCCTGCCATAGACAGAGGGACAGTGAGCGACACACACACACACTCACACACACCAACACCCCCACACACCCCCACACACCCCCACACACAGCCCTGTATGTTCCCAGTAATACTACTGACAAACTAGTAATAGCATCTTATCAGTGATAGTATCTTCCTAAACACTCTACTGTACTTTACTGCTTTTATTTTATTTTATCATACTTATTATATGTATGTTTTTTCTATCTATTTTTTATTATTATTATAAAAAATTATTTTACTGCCTAGAAGATTAATACTGTTGTTATTAATACTTAATTCCCTTTTTTTATTTTCATTTTATATATCAATTCTTTTTTAAAAATAATTTATTATTACTATTTTAACTTTTTAAAATTGTGTTTATTTATTTATTTTTGTTTGTTTACTCTTTTTAAATATTTGCTACCCAATTAATGTTAATATTGTTTATTTTTATTATTATCATTATTATTTTTTCTCTCTTTTTTTTTCTCCCTTTCCCCCTAATGTTCGAACCAATTAGTTCACTTATTGTTAATGTCATTTACCAATGTTAAAAAAAATGTTCACACATGTTTCTTGAAATGCTTTGGCAATACTGTACATGTATACGGTCATGCTAATAAAGCTTATTAAACTGAAAAAAAAACTGAACTGAAAGAAAGAATGTGTGTGTGTGTTGGGGAGAGAGAAAGTGAGAGAGACAGAGTGTGTGTGTGTGTGTGAAAGAGAGACTGTGTGTGTGTGTGTGTGTGTGTGTGTGTGAGAGAGAGAGAGAGTGGCAGATAGTGTGTGTTTGTGTGTGTTAGAGTGAGAAAGAGAAAGAGAGAGTGTGTGTGGGAGTGTGTGTTTGATTGTGTGTGTGTGATAGAGAAAGAGACAGACAGACAGACAACTTGTGTGTGTGTGTGTGTATGTGTGTGTGTGTGAGAGAGAGAGAGTGTGTGTGTGTTTGTGTGTGTAAGAGAGAGTGTGTGTGGGAGAGAGAGAGAGAGACAGAGTGTGTCTTTGCGTGTGTGAGAGAGTGACCGTGTATGAGAGAGACAGAATGTGCGTTTGTTTGTGTGTGTGTGAGAGAGATAGAGAGAGAGAGTGTGTGTAAGAGAGAGAGAGAGATAGTGTGTGTGAGAGAGAGACAGAGTATGTGTTTGTGTGTGTGTTTGTTTGTGTGAGAGAGAGTGTGTGTGAGAGAGACAGAGAGTGTGTTTGTGTGTGTGTGTGTATGTGAGAGAGAGAGAGATAGTGTGTGTGAGAGAGAGAGACAGAGTATGTGTTTGTGTGTGTGTGTGTTTGTTTGTGAGAGAGAGAGTGTGTGTGAGAGAGACAGAGAGTGTGTGTTTGTGTGTGTGTGTGTGTGCGTGTGTGAGAGAGAGAGAGAGAGAGAGAGAGAGAATTCATGTGAGCCATTAGTTTCAAACAAAGTGAAATCACACTTCCCTTCGCCCTCCGACACTTTGCAGTAGACATGGCTCAGTATATCATAAACACAGTATCAGCACCTACATCAGAAAATTTTAAAGGTGTTGCAAAAAAATTTTTTTGACTTTGGCATAGCATGAGTGCACTCCAAACCATATGGAATGGTTTAGCGAGTGAAGAAATTAAAAAATATGTGAACACTATTCCTGAAAGGTTAAATGCTGTAATCAAAGTAAAGAGCGGCCACAACAAATATTGACTTTTTTTTCCCTCAAAAAAGAGACTGTTATTTTTTGTTATTACTATATATTGTTGTTTGTTTACTTATTCTTATCAATATGATCCAATATTACATGAAATAAATACTTGAATAGAACTTGGTTTCTGATTTATCCTCATTTTGTTAAGTGTATAATCATCACTGCACACAACTGTATTTTTTATTTCTTCACTCTCCAAACCATTCCATATGAAAAAGTCAAAAAACTAAAATTTGCAACACCTTTAAATTTTTCTGAAAATTGGTATTTTCAGTGTTTTTGTTTATAAGCCATACTTTTACCTTAATATGCTTGTCGGAATAATTTTTTTGGTTCTCATTGTCTACAATAGCATTGTTCAATACATTTCCACCAAAAAATTATAGAGAATACAGAGACCGGACATAAGTAAATAGACACCCTCAAAACTGTAGCCATCAGTCAATGTAATGACTTAAATTTAATGAACACTAGTCAGACTGCTGTGTAAAGGGGCACAAAGTTGTGCTAAAGTTATGCAAGTATGCCTCGCACCACAGGAGCTCAAAAATTGGTCGAATTGTGGGTCAGTCAGAGGGTGGCATCAGCCAGTGACAAATAGCCACCAATTTGAATATTCCTCTGTCAACGATAAAAAGTTTGACAGTGAAGGAAAGACCACCACGGATCCATGACCAGGTCGACCTGGACCATCAGAAAGATGCCTTCACTCGGTGAAGAGTCGTAAATCTGATGAGAAAGTGCTAATGTTATGTTATCCACGATTTCAGCTGTATGCTTTGCACTCCGTCATTTTCCTGGCGACACAGGTCAGCACTGGCTGATATTGTTTTATCTTAGTCTGCTGCTCGCAGCCCAGCCAGTAGTAAAAAACAATAAGTTTGCATCACTACCAGGGCTGGAACAGCCAATGAAGAGGGCAACATGTCGCTGTGTATGCCTAGTTGTAATAGTAGTTTGGCAGCACCCGAGTATACTTGACAAAAAGCAAGGACTGACGATGCCTGACAGAACCTCTAATGTCATACGTGATTGTTTTAAAGAGCTAGTAATGCAGATTTACCACAGGTACCCTTTAAGTATGGTACAAAGTTGAGTCGTTTTTATTAGGTGTACTGACCTTTTACCTGGTCTTGTTTAATTCACACCTATGCCTGTTGCTTCTGAATAGTTCATATAACTGTAACTGTAGCAAAGAGTACACATTGTCAGACACATTACTGCTACCAGAGTTACAAAATTATGTAAATCTACCATGTAGCTACACTTATTATCTCTTTGTGAGGTGTGAATTCATCTGCATAGCACACCAGGATATTGCGAAGCACACAATTACACCTAGGGGCAATTTAGTGTAGTTGGTCATACCATGTCTTTGGGAGATGAGAGGAACGGGATCCTGCAAAAATGTCTACATAGAGACAGGAAGAATTGGATGAGAATAGACACTGAATTTACAGGACCCCGACTGGCTTCACCCATTGTTTTTTTTTCTTCTTTTCTTCTTGCCTGGAGAGTGGCACCCTTGAGCAGGTCATGGGAGCTTTCCGTTCAGTCAGTGGGGATGACGGCGTGTCTGTAGGTTTAGCAGTACGAGAACAGCACGGGCGAGACGAGTCAGTGCACAGGTGAGACATGAAATAAAGTTGAGTGATTTTGGATTTAGAAAGCCATGGTGACTGGATGACATTTTACAGCATGTACCTTGTTGTCTTGATTCACTCCAATTAGGACCCAAACTTGAAATATTCAGAATGACCTGGATGAAAGCAAAGACAAGTACAGTAATTATAGTCAGCTGTATGCATGTGCTAATCTTTAGTTGGTGATTTATGGTTTAAAAAGTTTAGCATTGTTTATAACTTGTACCACAAAACTATTGTTAGTGGGTAATATGGTCAGTTATAAGGATGAAATTAACAAGAAAGTAAAAAATAAATAAGATAAAGTCTCGTCCATCTATATATTATCTATATATCTTATTCATCATGGTCATGGGCGAAGCTGGAGCCAATCCCAGCTATTTCAGTTGAGATGCGGGGATAAACCCTGAACAGGTCACCAGTCTATTGCAGGGCTAACACAGACACAAACAACCTAAACACTCACATACACACCTATGGGCAGTTTGGAGTAGTCAGTTGATCTAATGTGCATGTCTTTGGACTGTGGGAGGAAACTGGAATACTCAGAGGAAACCCACACAAGCAAACTCTACACTGGATCAGATTCAAACCCCAAACCTTGTTCCTGATAGGCGAAGGTGCTAACTAATGAGCTACCGTGCCCCATTAAGATAAAATCATTAAATATAATTTGAATATCGGATAAATTGCCCAAGCTTTATGTACTTTCGGCTTGTTTATCATTTGACTTTGCACATTTAGCTTACTTACTTTTAATTTACTGTCAGTCTCATGTGGAATCATTTTACTCTGGTTATTATTCCATGTGGATAATAAAATAATTTTTTCTACACTGTATTTCTTGCTGCTGTGTCAGATGTCGTCCGCCGGATATTGTCGTGTTCCCTCGGTGCGTGGAAGAGGTCAGTGCTCTGGCTAAAATCTGCCACCGTCATCATTTACCCATCATCCCCTTTGGCACTGGAACGGGTCTGGAAGGAGGAGTGGGTGCTGTGAAGGTGAGTGTGTGAGTCTTTAGCGAGCCTCATTTCTCAACCCTCCCCCCGTAGCATTAAGGCGTTCAGTAATGTTACTAGGATTTAGGCAAAGAAACAAAAACATAAGCTACCGTGACATTTTAAATCCTTCAGTCTTTGTGTGAAATGTGTATTTATGTGTTGCAGGGTGGGGTGTGTTTCAGTCTCCGGAAGATGGATCAGATTCTGGATTTGCACCAGGAGGACTTTGATGTGACCGTTGAGCCGGGTGTGACGCGCAAGGTGCTCAACTCCTACCTACGTGACACAGGCCTCTGGTTCCCCGTGGGTGAGATTGACTACTAACTGAATTTACATATAGACAATTCTTCTTCATTACTGTGGTATATTATGTGTGTGTTTGTGTGTCAACAGATCCTGGTGCTGACGCGTCTCTTTGTGGCATGGCTGCGACCAGTGCATCAGGCACTAACGCTGTGCGCTACGGTACCATGCGTGATAATGTCCTTAACCTGGAGGTGGTACTAGCGGATGGGACAATCATACACACGGCAGGCAAAGGGCGGCGGGCAAGGTATTGCACACACCCATCTTAGCCTTACTAATGATGTGTATAATAAACATAATTAGTTTCAAGACCTACAAAACAAATCCTGACAAAAAAAAAAGATACTCATCCTCACTGTAATAACTTCTTTGTAGAAAGACAGTTGCAGGATATAACTTGACAAACCTGTTTGTGGGCTCTGAGGGGACATTGGGGATCCTGACCAAAGCCACTCTTCGGCTGTATGGCATTCCGGAGGGCACGGCATCGGCCGTCTGCTCCTTTCCCTCGGTGCAGGCAGCCGTGGACAGCACGGTGCAGGTGCTGCAGGCTGGAGTACCTATCGCTCGCATTGGTGGGTGAAGAGTCACATCAAGTTCACACCACATAATCTTCACATTCAGAATGATAGTTTTCAATGCCAGATTTTACTAGAATATGGTTACACTTTCTGCGGGCGACACGGTGGCCTAGTGGTTAGCACGTTCGCCTCACAGCAAGAAGGTCCTGGGTTCGATTACCAGCTTGGGCGTATCTGTGTGGAGTTTGCATGTTCTCCCTGTGCTTGCGTGGGTTTCCTCCGGGTACTTTGGTTTCCTCCCACAG
>JAOUQZ010000035.1:11801519-11819663 GCA_028564935.1 Neosilurus hyrtlii
CCGAAAATAAGCCCTATGGTGTTTTTTGAACTGAAAAAAAAAATAAGACAGTGTCTTATTATCGGGGAAACACGGTACTTCTAAAAATTCATCCTCTCTCACAATGTTACAGAATCCTAAAGAAAAAATAAAAATTCCAGGATCCAGATCATTTACAAAACTGAATGGAGTGTTGCTTTTGGAAAGCTCCACCTCTGGTAAAAAATTTCATGAAAATCTGCACATAATACATACACATATCATACACATTCTGCTAACACAAATCCTGCTAACATGCACACAAGCCTAGGGGGCAGGGTATGTAGTTTGTATCACCGACTCTATGTACAGTGTTGTGTGATGGTGTGATGGCCTCATCTTATCTTTTCTATCTATGCTATTTGAGGGCTTCCATGAGGCCTGGACTGTAGTAGCCAGTAAATCATCTACATTTGCAAATAAAGCTTACATGAATTAACATGATTCTTTAACATTATTAACCTGAAATCCACTGCCTGTGGTCATATCTGACCCAAGACAATTTTTGGCCATACTTGCTCTCAGGCTTTGCCTCTGCTCCAGCCAATAAACACATAATGTATTGGCCATCAGTCATCATGCAGGTAATTCAGAAATGAGGTTACTGGCATCGACACAAATGTGGGGTGGGGGACTTTGCAGATTAGCAGAGTGAGTTTTCTTTCTTTATACCACAGTAAGGGTTTTACACCATTCTGCAGCATAAACACCAGAGAAAGTATAAGATAGAGAGAGAAATATAGGAATGGAAAAAGAGAGCATGGCAAGAGGAGACAGAAACAGAGAAATAAGGAAGCATGAATAATAAATATATGTACTGTGACTGCAGAAAGGTTTTTTTCATTCAAAACTACAAATTTTATGTAGCATATACTCGCATTAGCATAACACTTTATTAGGATCACCTGTAAGTCCACGCATTCATGCAACTAACTGTTTAACAAGCCAATCATGTGGCAGCAATGCAACACATAAAAAGCATGCAGTTACGGGGCAGCAGCTTCAGATAACATTCACTTTAACCATCAGAAAAAAGACAAAATTTGATCATATTATACTTTTGACATTCTCATTACTTTTATTTTTATTCAGTTTTTCCATTTCCTAAAACATTGGTTTAATTTTAGTTTAATAGACGCAAAATAATTAGTATTTTTACTATCGTTTTTAGGAAGGCGGCACATGGTGCAGTGGTTAGCATGTCTGCCTTACAGCAAGAAGGTCCCGGGTTTGAATCCCAGGCTCGGGCGTTTGTGTGGAGTTTGCATGTTCTCCCTGTGCTTGCGTGGGTTTCACCCGGGTACTCCGGTTTCCTCCCACAGTCCAGAAACATGCGCAATAGGATAATTGGCTGCTCCAAATAGCCCCTAGGTGTGAGAGTGTGTGTGTGTGTGTGTGTGTGTGTGTGTGAGAGTGCGTGTGTGTGTGTGTGCGTGTGTGTGAATGGCTGTAGATGAAATAGGTGCCAGCCTCCCTGCGACCCTAATTAGGATTAAACTGCTTAGAGAACAAACAAATGAATTTTTTTTTAGAATTGACTAGTTTTAGTTTCTTTTTTATTTTTAGTGTTAATTTTTGATTAATTTTTTTACTACGCATTTCTGCCACCTTCTGGAACCACTCTGTTACTGGCTCATCTTCATCTTCAAAGTGGTACAGCAACCATGGGGCTAATCATGTTGGGGGGAAAAAAAAGAAAAGAAAGCTGATTTGTCATGAAATTATTTTTTCATCTTAGTTTGTGTTGTACTGTTCCTTAATTTTAAAATCAACATGTTTTATCTTTAGTCACATTTTCTATACTATATTATAAACTATATTAACCCTGTCCCAGTGATTTTGACTGTGGCATGAGTGTTGGTGCCAGATATGATGGTTTCTGTATTACTTTAACCGCTGCGCTCATCAACTGGGATTTTCACACACTTTCCTCTGTATTCAAAGAACGCTGCAGAGTAGTTTGTGGTAATATGGTGGCCAATGCCCTCAAGTTTAAAGTGGCTGATATTAATTAAAATAAACAAACAAACAAACAAATCACAAACACTATTGACATCCGTATTACACAATGAACAAGTTAACAAGTCACACTACCACCATGCTTTCTATGCCAAATTCTGTATTATTGTGTCTGTTTCTGTAATATAAGGAGGTGTGACAGTCACAAATGTATGTTTGTTGTGTTGTCCTTTACATTACTTCTACTTAAAATGTGCTTGATTAATAAAAATGCATCAGTATTTTATGGTTTATAGTATATTAAACAGCACGTACAGAGGTCTGTGTGAAAAAACTGATGAAATCAAGTAAAACAAAATTGTTACAAACACTTTCGCAAGTCCGACACTTGACAGACTTAAATATATTTTATGTAGAACACAAGGACAATTCTGAACTCAAACTTTGGCCACCACCTTGCTGACTTTTTGGTGGGTTAGTCAATGCATTTATTATTTGTCCACACCTGATTGGGATAACTCAGAGCAATGCTGTCAACATGGGTTTAAAATATTGTCAAGGTTCTCTGTATAGATGGCTGCCTGTGTGTGTTTATTTTTAGGAAAGGTTTATGTTTCCATAATGACAGTGTCTCATTCATAAGCACAGCTGTTATCCAAGGTTGTTTCTTTTGGACAAACTCGAAGAAGACTGAGGGTGATTTTTGGAAAAGACAAGTCTAGTTCTGTTAATCAGGCAAGATTTCAAGATTAGCAAAATCATTTTTAGTATACATCACATAATGTAGAGGAAACAAAGAGAATGATTGAACCAAAGCGAGAGTAGGGATGATGACTAGGGGGTCATTCAGAGTTTACAGACACAGGCACTTATCAATGAGTCTCGTAGCAGACGGAAAAAGAAATATCATTAACATAGGATTGAAATAGATAGATGGATGAACAAAGTGGTAGCGAAAGACAAGTGTACAGAATGTGAGGTGCATGCAGAGACATGACTTACCGTTATAGGAGAGGCGAGGCTTACTGAGACACATGATGAAGTGAACCTCCATTTCATTGGACGCCACCGACTTGGAGCAAACAGGACACTTGAAGCCTGAAAGACACAGACAGAAGTTTCTAAGAGGCAGTCACTGGGCAGGGCACACTGTCAGGCAAACTGCACAGCCAATCAGAAACCCAGCTCTGGTCCCAGTGTGTTAATAGCCTATTTTACCGCATCATTTTTTGGAAATGTGTCTGTGTTGAAGTAACAAACACATACACTTTTTCACTTCAGCCAGGGCATTAAGTTCATACTGACAGCAAGATTAATTGAGCTTGCAAACAAGCAATGCATACAACTATGCCATGCATAACTTCAAAACCTGAGAAAAAAAAGGAATCAAAATACTGTAATACATAAACAGTTTGAATTCACTCAGCTGAAAGCTAACCCAGAGCCAGGCCCGAGTGTTGGACTATGAACTAGATGCATGGATCAAACCTCAAGCCCATCACACGGGCACATTCACACATTTGTTTACAACTAGGGGCAATTTAGAGCAGGCAATTCACACTCTTAGCATGTTTCTGAACCTGGAGGACACACCCTGTACCTGACACTGGTGCTTCAGTAGAACGATACATTTTGTAAAGAGAGTTTTACTTAATCCTGGCTGATGTTGACATTTTCATCTCTGCAATTTCACATTATTTTACATTTCATGATAATAGTGTCAGAAACCAGATGAACAAATCTATTAAAATATCAAACAATTCATTTTGAGGTGTGAGGGTGTGAATATTTGCAGTTCGTGCTATGATCACCTGGTGGCTATAAGCTTGATGCTTAACAGCAATAACCCAGAGTTCCATTATTGGTCTACATTTGGAAAATAGTCGACATTTCATTTCTTTCTAGAGTTTTGTCAGGAATATTTGTAATCACTGGCATTTGTGGACCTGGGTCTTTGTGTGATAGTCTGCCTGTGAACATAATCCTGACCACACCCATACATGGATTTTCACCAGAGTTGGTGGGGACACTATCCTACTTGAGTCCCAGGGATGATTTGATTTTAGATCTAAAGTAAAGGTCAGAACAAGCCCATAAAGTTTTGGAGATATACGTACTTTCAAATTAGACAATTGCCTTTGAAAAGGTCAAACCCTATTATTATTGCTACCCCTCATTTGCAAATTCTCATCTACTATCTCACCGCCTCACAGGACGGCAACCATATAGGGGCTGCACTTCCTGAGGAAAACATCAAGCCAGCAGTCCCATATTTTTGAGCTGCTGCTTGTGCTGCATCACAGGACAGCTGAACAAGTGCTAACTTCCATCTACATGAGCTCACAGACCCTATGCACTGACTGACAGGGAAATAGTAATACCATGCCTTCCACCCAGGAATAGTGAAGCAGGGTCAAGGACCTGCTTGGCCTCCTGGATATGGCATAGTCAAAATTCCCTCCTGACAATAAAATGAACACTTTTTTGTTGAACCATTTAGGAGACGGTATATTTAAAATCTAACCAAGGCATTTCTTTCATGATCGTTTCATTACTTTAACACGGGTCTCAAACTCATTCCACACAGGGCCGCTGTGGCTGCAGGCTTTTGCTTCAACCACGCAGCAGCACACCTGACTTGGCTCATTTAATCAACTGATCTGTCTTCAAACACTTGATTGGTGAATCTATGATAGCTTGACCAATCAACTGTTTGAAGACAGATCAGTTGATTAAATGAGCCAAGTCAGGTGTGCCGCTGCTTAGTTGAAACAAAAGCCTGCAGCCAAAGTGGCCCTTTGTGGAATGAGTTTGAGACCCCTGCTTTAACAGGACGATGTTGAGCTCACAGTCAATAACACGGCCAATAATCACACCAAACCTCTTGGTCAGAACAAGAAATCAAATCTCAAAGCACAAAACTGATGTAGGGCTCATAGAAAAAAAATAGAGCAATATGTGACCATGCCTTTGTTTTCATATTCCCACAAATGACTGGAAATTGCGGTTGCCACTAAGCTTGTCAATTTCCACGATGACACATTAAATGCTGAACTAGGTTACCTTACCCGTTTTAAACATCTCATCTCACTGACAGGTGCAGGAGTGACGTACTCGATGTGATTAAGTGTGTCAACTGCACAACAGGTGTTCAAACGTATCAACAATGGTTTTGTTCCAGTAGCAAAGCGAGCCTGGAAAATGTTGATACGACCAAGAGCTGGAACATCAAAAGCCATCAACACTGCCACTGTGTGGTCAGGAAGTCAGGAATGGCTGCAAGACATCTAGCATGTTTGTTATACATTCGCTAGAACAATTTAGTTTGGTCACATATTCATGCAGGATAATCTTTAACAATGACACTTTGCAGATGAACCTTTTTGTTTGTTTGTTTATTTTTTTGCATTTTTTTACCTCCTTAGCATTTCTCTTCCTTTGTGCACACCTGCAGTTTCACATGGGCTTCCCCTCTTGTTCTTTAATAGTATTTTAAGAGGCTGTACTACCACACTCGGTCCCCACACAAGTTCCACATGCTGGGAAGCGGTTCGCTTACTGACACAAGTAAAAGCGTTTTAATTCATCCTCACTGCATCGCTCACTACTGTGACCACTCGAGGAATGCCATTTATTAACATTATACCAGTCAAAGGAAAAAAATCTTAATAACATACAGATTTAGGCACTGCACAAAAGCAGAGCTCCCTATTAGATTTGTGAGCCTTTTTTTTTCTGTTCTTAATTCATTAATCTCTCGATGGTTTACAAGTTTGAACCATGGCCTTAAAAAATCAGTAGAAGCACCACCAAAAAACTTTAAATCATAAATTATTTCAATATTGGATGTTGTTATATTAGTTTTTAAAAACAAAAACATCCCAGATGTCAGCTTGCATCAAGTTCCTGCCAAAGAGCCAACAGCCAATCAACCCTGCAATGCATAATAGTCAAGCAGCATCGTGATGCATACGGACACCAGAAGGACAGACGTACAACCCCAACTGTAAATAAAAACAGAATGCTACAATTTGCATTTAGCTAGATTTAGCCCAGCCCACTATCTCTTACAGGGGTAAATTCAGATCAAGTACATGTCATTATTAATTATCCTCTGTTTACCCAAGAATGCCACTCAACTTCTTACACAGTAATCACACATTCTGAATGTTTATGTAACAAATATTTTAACAGTAAAAATCTTTTTCAACGCCTTCTTTTTCCAACAACTGCTTTTATATTCAAATTCAAATTTCTTTTTCAAATTCAAAACTTTTTCCAAAAACTGCTTTTATATAATATTTCAGGACTTTTACTATGAAAAGTCATGAGTAAAATGTGAGTGTTTTTTCATCACACACTGTGTACAAACTACATATCTCAGGGACATGGGTCCGCTAGGCCTGAATAAAGTCTGGAACACACACACACACACACACACACACACTTGCATGGCATCAGCGACAGTGCCAGAGGGGCAGTGTGTTACAGAGTCATTCACACACAAGATCTAAACTGCCTGACTGCACTGCTCTGCACACACACACAGCAACGTCACCCACAGACATACATCCAGACATGCCTAGTGGCAATCACATTGTCCAGTGACCCGCTATGGAACACACTGACCCTCTTAGACACACACACAAAACGCAGCAAACACCATCAGGACAATCACTCAATAACAGTAAATATGAATACCATTATTATAAATAATTATGAGGAACAATAACTGTTTTTCATTAACCTACTTAAAATGCAATTAGAAACTGAGGGGGAAATGTATAATAAAAATTAAAATTATAATAATAATTACAAATAATACAAAAGGATTTCACCACTCGCATGGTGGTTTATTGGGATGGATAAAAAAAAAACTCCCGGATTCCCCATCCGCGCTCGCACCTGGAAATTGGGCTGCATGTAATTTTTATGTTTTTTTAAACCATGCTCAAAACCTCAATAAACAACTCAGGCAAGGTAAAAACAACAAAACAACGTGATTCTTAAGATTGGATTATTGGTTGGTTTTGGAACTGCTCGGCTGCTGTTCTATAGACAGTTGTTCAGAGTTAATTACAAGTTACATGTAAATGTACATGTAAAAGACTGGTCATCTGAAGTGTATTGTATAGCTTCAGTCATTTTACCTACATTTTGCTTTAAAAGCTTTTGGGGTTCGACAGTCACCTCATTCCTCTATTTAAAAAAAATATTTATACACACACACACACACACACACACACACACAATATGTGTGCCACATTTAGGTTTTCAAAAAGTTCTGATGAGAAACCAGCCTTAAAACATACACCAACAGAACCATTGCACAAAGTGAAACTCAGCTTTAATCACATAACAATGGAAACACACCGTTCTCAGTTGTGTTCTGTCCAAACTTTACAAAACATCGTAATGCAAACCCACCTAATATGATCACGAACATGACAACTTTGTTTCATTTGCAGTGACACTGCTGAGGTACATTAGACCTTAGGGAGTGTTTTAAGCAAGCGTGAAAGAGAGATAGAATAAGAGAGTCCGGAAAAAGGAAAAGGAAAGTTCCACCCTCAACACAATGTATGAACTGACAAAGCACCCCCCCCACCCCAAAAACAAACAAAAAAAAAACCAACAAAAAAAACCACACACACAGCGATCATCTAAAACAAAATATATATTTCTAAATACAATACAATATAAACACATATGCTGTTGTTTACCCTTTTAGATGCAAATTGGCTGGGTATTTTGTCTGGAGTGTAGTGTTCGCTCCAGTATAATGACAGCTGTCTTTTCAGGGTGATTACTTTTTAAATAAATTTGAAGCATCCCACATGTCCTTCAATCCCATAACTCTGTTCATTTCACTCAAATCTCATTAAATGAACAGAGTCATTCTCTTTCCCTGGCTCTCTCTCTCTCTCTCACACACACTCAGCATGACTAAGCAGTTCTGAGGAGATGCGTTAATATCATTAGCTTCAGCCAAAGCGCCATATGGGAATGTGAACAATGGATTTAGAACACAATAGTGTGTGTGTGTGTGTGTGTGTGTGTGTGTGTGTGTGTGTATGGTCAAACTACGTTTAACCTTTAGTGTTAATGAAGTTAAAGGCATACGTCACCAAGTAATCAAACGTAAACCCAAAATCCATACAAATGTCAGTAAGTCTTCCTGTAATCTATAATCATTAAGAAACCCTCGGCATACTGTCTATCTGAACACTGTACTTTTACAGAGGCAGCCAGGTCATTTAGTTTCATTCTCCCCTCAGGCCCTGTCTCCCAAATTTATATGGGAAAAAAGGTTAATGCTTCCATATTTTTATTATATTAATGTTATATTACTGTATTACAATTTATTATATTTTATTCTTATTATCCATGTATTACATTAATCCTCTAAATATTTTATAGTAACACAAATAGTGGTGCAGTGGTTAGCACGTTCGCCTCACAGCAAGAAGCCCTGGATTCGATTCCCGGGCTTGGACGTTTCTGTATGGATTGTGCATGTTCTCCCCATACTTGTGTGGGTTTCCTCCGGTACTCTGGTTTCCTCCCACAGTCCAAAAACATGCTGATTGTCCAGACCAAAAACATGCTGCAACCTGATTGGTGGTTCCAAATCACCCCTACGTGTGTACAATTACAATCAGTAAACCGCCCCCCCCCCCCAACTCCACCCTTAACCGCGAATTCTATTCTATTTCTGTATCTATTTTCAAACTGTTTTTGTTTTCTATAATTATATTATTTTCTAATTTTAGCTGACTTTGATGTTGCAAGAATCTGCCTCACAGGATCAAAAAAGTCCATTTGTACACCCATTCATCTGTATAATTTTTCACTGCACATCAGATGTTTATGTTGAACAGATACAATACTAAGAAGTAATTAACAATAAAAGTTAAACAAACATTTTCAGCCTAGGAGTAAGCGCTTCGTCAAATGAGTGAATGAGTCAGTGATTGTCAGTGTAGATTCCTACATGTTCTATTTACTAGAACAGTGAATAAAACCATGGAACTGAGCACCCCACACGACAGCAGTGTCTCTTTTACCCCAAGAACTTAATACTTAACCACCCACTCCTACCACGAAAGCTAAAACCCTTGAGTTTGGTCAGTACCTTGCTTAATAGGGGTGCCGGGAAAAAATCGTTTCACGTCTAAATCGCGATTTTTATTTATTAGCATTCTGAATCAATTAAAGTTTTCAAGAATCGATCTTTAAGATCACGTGTTTTCGAGCATTTCCAACCTTACTCACAACGCGTACTGTGTGTCCACACACGGCCTCCGTCGTGAATTGTTCTAGTGAATGGCGGGTACAGAACTACCGTGTTTCCCCCGATAATAAGACCTACCCTTTCTCCTGCAGAACAGTCCAAAAAATAAGCCCTACCCCGAAAATAAGACCTAACTAAATCCATATTTTGTTCGCACCCTCCCCTCATTTTCTGTGAATGCACGCCAGCACCATTTACAGCAGCACCGTGGAGAAGAGACAGAAAGAGAGGAAGTTAAGAAAAAACAAACCCTGTAAGTAAAGTATTGTAAAGCAGGACTGAGGGGCATGATGGGGATAAAAGCAGGACTGGGGGAGCATAACAGTCATCATTTTATTTACCGGTATTATATTCTATCTTCTGCCTATTATCTAGGCAGAGTTTTGTGTTCACACCCACCTGTTTATTGAAATTGCTGTTAATGTCTATTAAAATAAGACCAACCCTGACAATAAGCCCTAGGGTTTTTTTTTTTAAACGAAAAAAAACAATAAGACAGTGTCTTATTATCGGGGAAACATGGTAGCTTTTAGCCTAGCTTTGACATGGATGAGGAAAAAGAAATACAGCCAGTGCCATCTTCACTAAAGGAAAATGCTTTCACCGGATTTTCCGGGCAAGGAGCTTGACATGACATGGTGTGCAAAATGTGCAAAATAAAAGTCATGTATATCGGGAACAGCTCACATGCCCGAGCCCACATCTTACACCATCACCCGGAGCTAAAAGAACCAGAGCATCAGCACGAACAACTCCTGACCAACGCACCTCCATCACTTCACTAAACTTCCAACCAACTCTGAACGAGCAAAGCAGATCAGTACATCTACAAAACCAGTTGTCTATATCTAGTAATATCATTTCTTTCTTTCTTATAGAAGACTTGTTCCTAGCTTATAGAACGTAGTTACTCGTGAAATCGGCTCCCTTTGTTTGTAATGGTTATGAATCAAACATCAGTTTGAATCAAGAATCGATTCTGAATCGATTCATCACCCCAAAAATCAAAATCGAATTGAATCGTGAGTTGTTGTTCGATTCACATCCCTACTGCTTAACGTGCTCAATTTCTTTGCCTAATCTTTTTAATAAACTCTCATGACTGCACTTACATGAATCTTATATTCTCCACATTCCTCTTTATATCATTGATGCAAGTCCAGCAATTAGAAAGTTAAATTTAAAAAAATTCAGGCAAACAAATCCAATGTGTCAAGTAGGGTTGTGGTCAAACAGGCAGAATTCAGGGGATCAGCAGACAGACTGCTTGAGAAAAACTAGGTATGGACAAAAAGTAGGATGAGAACAAGGTCATAAACAGGAACCAGAAAACTAGACAAGCATTCTGATAACCACACAGGCAGAATAGTAACTTCGTAATGACATTGTATAAATAGACAAACTAATTAAGGTTCAGCAGAAACAAGTGAACGTGATGACACAACAGGAAACAAACCAAATGGTAAAACATGGGAGACTAGACATAAACACAATCATGTATACATGAAAACAAACAAAGGGCAACAGGGAAGTGTTGGAGTGAGGCAGGAGTTGTAGAAAAAGAATGTTTGAGAAATACAGTTGTAAGCATTTTCACAATGTACGAACATTAGTGTACAGCTGGGTGACTTTAGAGAATATAGTGATGCACTGACTTGATTTGTTATGGCTCTATACATGAACCACTACATCTCAAGCACCGCAAACCAGAAAAATGCTGTTTAGAAACTGAAAACTGCTCCAAATGTAAAATCTTTTTCTTCATGACTATAATGTAGCAGGTCATCTAATATATTTTTAGGTTAAATATTTATTATGTAGCAAATAAAACTATTATTATTTTTTTTTTTTTTACCCGCAAAGAAACACATGCTTATAGGCATAATTGCCATTCCAGAGCTAAAAATACTGCTTACAGAATCCTTATATAAGCAGTAGGTTACACAGGTCTCAAACTCAAGGCCCGCGAGCCAAATCTGGCCTGCCAACTCATTTTATGAGGCCTGCAAGAGCTTTCGAAGAATATGATTATCGTACATTCTTTGCATCAAACCATAACCATGAAACCTAATTTATCATCCTTCCACTAGGCGGTGGTAGCCTATTTAAAAAAACAGCTAGTCATTAATGACTAAAGTAAGATTGCATGCTAGCTTGTTCGCTGTTAAGTGTTGTCAGAAACCATAAGTGAATAAAGGAAAAGATGACAAATGCATAAATGAATCTTTTTGCCATGCAGATTTCCTGGTTGCCCTTTCAAATAGATGGTTAGTGAGTATTCGGCCCTTAATCAACTTCAAATTTAGTGATGTGGCCCTCAGTGAAAATGAGTTTGACACGTCTGTTAAAGAGCATTTTAGATTTTTCCAGAGAACATTGCCAAACAGAGAGAAACACAATTCACAAACATTTCTTGGCTAAATCTAGGTTTCTAAATCTTAGTTGTATGTAGCAATGCTAAAGTTGTTGGCATATCTATTTTTTAAATTCTATGTTAAATTCTGCCAGTGTCATAAGCATACATCCAACATATACTGTATGTCATTATGTGGGGACAAGCAAACCAAAGTCAAAGTCTTAATAATATGCTGACAGTAGAATTCGCAAAAACTTACATAAAGGCCCAATCATATATATATTTTGATTCATTCATTCATTCATTTTTTTAACTGCTTAATCCTAATTAGGGTCGCGAGGAGGCTGGCGCCCATTTCAGCCGACTCTGGGCGTGGGCAGAGTACACCTTCGACAGCTCGCCAGGCCATCGCAGATATCTTTTCAATAATATCAAATTCGAAAATCCAATATTTATTTTTTTTGCTTTGTGTACTGTATTTTGAGTCCCAGGTCCAAAGGGTCAGTATTTTGTGAAATTGAACATATTATATTGTAAGATATGAGAATTAATCAAACACATTGCTTAAAAAAATTCTAGTTCTTTCATAACGCAGCAGAATACTCAGAATTACTGAGAAATTTAAATAGTTTGGGATAAATTACTCACTGGTGCTTGTGACTTGTTACTATTTTAAAATTCTAAGCGTAATAAGCATTAGAGGATTAAAAAGCATACATGTGTGCTTTTGATAGGTGGTGACGCACAGTGGCCTCACACCAAATTAAACCCAATTTTGTTAAACAGGAAACATTTTTCACTCGGTTCTCTATTACACTGCAAGTCTTTGGGCCACACAAGGGACAGTTTGTAGTCATTACTTTGTTTTATCGTTCGTTGAGTGAATGGGGTGCGATCGACAATATTATTACATTATTACATATCACAGCCTGTAAAACCACCAGAAGGAGAGACGGCCTTTGGGAGAGTAGATTAATAAATATTCATGTTGGTGACTTATGACGTGTTAAACTGGCTGAAAAGCCTTGAGAGACGTCCAATCTCAGCACTGCCCTCCTTCACTCCTCAAACCTCCAGCCTGTTTTTAAGACACTCGCACACACTCCCGTCTCCTGCTCCTCCCCAACGAGTGACCCACTTTCCCCCGGCTGCTATTTTCAGCTTCTCCTTAAGGACGCAACAAGAGACAGGGCGTTTTAGCACTAAGAGAGGAGTACACCAAATACATGAGGGGCAAATTAACGAAAGGTAGTTAATTCAAGAAACAAAGGGAAAGAGATGAAAAGACAGACAAAAATACTGAGAAATAGGAGCAGGAGAGAGAAATAAAAGAGAGGAAACTGACATACACACAACATGGCACATGACGGGCTGCAGACTAACAACAAATAAGAATCGGAGGTTAAAAATGTAATAAAATAGTTCAGAAGCACCAGTAAGTGGGATAGATGAAAAACATACATTTAGAATGAACGGTGCATCAGAAACATGCACGCACACACACACAAACCAGTTATACATTGAGGTAACAAATGGATGGTGTCACAAGTAAAAACAGACACTTAAGGGATGAAATTTCTGAAGGGAAACAAATATTCATAAAATGTTAAAGGTTCCATAAACCCAATTCAATTGAAGGGTAAAGGACAAAGGAACATGAAAAATGATTTCGCTTCTGGTAAAAGGTTAATTTCATGCTTAATAATCAAGTTCATAAAACTTTAACCTTGCAAATTTGCAGAGATGCATGAGCCAGAAAAAAAAAAGATTATAGGCTGGTCTGTGGCCTCTTCTTTTTGGAGTGGAAAAAATAAAGACCTATTAATTAATTATTTAAGGTAAATCACTTATTTTGGTGAAAACTATAAACAATTATATGACCTTTAATTTACCATTCCCTCTCCAGCCACAGTCCCATAAAACGTGGTGAGACTAAACAATAATAAAAATGCCTCTTTGCCCTCAGTAGTTGAATGACAGTGAAAATAAACTGACAGCATTTTTAAGTAGTGCCAACATTTCTCTCTTTACTTTATAAATGCAGTTTATGGTATTAGGGTTGCAATTAAAAAGAAAAGAAACAGCAACAAAATAGCTCGCTAACTACCACATGCAGTGAAAAAAATTTCAAATAATATGAACATTTATGAATATCAAAATTCCTGTTAAGTTAACCAGAAAGGCATAAATAGCAGTAGAATACATCAAAGTAAAAGTTCATAGAAACCACATCAGGTTAGTTTTTTAAAAAAATGTTTTTTAAAGACATTAAAACAACAAGGAAGACCATAAGAATGAAAACAAGAAAGAGCAAAACAATAGAAAGTATAATGCCCTATCACACACACTATAATTTCAAATTATATAAAATTAAAGTATATTATATTTTGGATTGTCTTCAGAAACTATTAATTTGTAAAGACAATTTAAAATATGAAATACTTCTAGTATCATTAAGTCTTGATATTGGGGCCACTTTAAAATACTCTCCACTCTCACGGAGGTTAACGAGGGAACTGGAAGATTTGGGCAATGTTTGAATGCTCTTATACAAAACGTCTGTCCCAATTTGAAGCCAAATTAAGGGATGTTTGTCTAAGCTTTCTTATTTGGGACAAGTACAAAAGTAGCATTCTGTGTGCCCTTATCAGCAAAGACAATCCATGATTCTGAAGTGTGTGACGCAAAATACCAGGCAAGAATAGGAAGGCCTTAACGCATCATGCACACGCTAATCAGCTAATTAGATATAAACTCATTAGTAAATGACCTCGAATGACCCTCTTACACTATCCCTGCTGCGTATGTGTGTGATCCCTATTGACCAGACAGGCAGCAGGATGAGCACTGGATCATATTCACCCTGAAAATATCAGTATTAATATTTAATAATGTACACAGTACAGCGTGTAGCCACTTAGACTACATGTAAGGTGATTCTTGTTAGCACAAGACACATGTGCAAGCACATTGTAAGCTTGTAATGCAAGCTTTGTTTTCATCTCCATGAGGTCAAATGTAGACTGAATAATGGGAAACATTTTAAGAAAAAAGTGATGCAATGCATATCTAGCCAAGCACCATTTGTGAATTGTCAAGTTTGTATATAAACACATACAAATACACATATGTACCAACTAGCGATTCTGAAATTATGGATTGGTTTCGATTTCGGGATAGTTTCCAGCTTGCAGCCCGGTATGTCAGTTGCAATTTTGTCATGAAAAATGTTCAATTCTGAATATATATTAATAGAATATTTAATGTAAAATGATGCATGTTTACATGAAAGTGAATAGAAATGTTCACAAAGAATGTAGCCTCCCTACCTTAGAGGATAATAAGATAAACTTTCCAACAGCTTCATGTTTAATCACTGTTAGCTCTCTGTGTTACCTGATGGGGGGAGTAACCCAGTCTGTACTATGTTAAGTCGGGACTAATAAACATATGGGTCTAGCCGTGCTTTTGGGAAAGAGAATATAACTATAGATTATTCACAATTCATCTCATGTGACATGACACATGTTTAACTTCATTTTTCTTTTAAAAATAAAACTTACAGACCTCTTAAAGGGACAATGCATACATAATATGAACTCCAGGTATTATGGCTAATATATTAGTAACTCAGTGTACACCGCCGGAAACTAGGGTGTCCTTGTTCTAGCTGTAGCACTAGCCCAAGCTTGGTGATGCATTAATCTTTACATAAGCTTTTTAAAAGACGGTGCTAGTTTTGAGGAGAAAAATGTTAAAAAAAACATTTATAACCCAGACTGGAAAGCCTCACAGTTAGCAAGTTTTTACGAACAATCATTTCAGGCAAGCAAAAGGTTTATGGAGCAGCTTTTACCAGCAAATAGGTTCATAAAAAAAACAAGTATTCTACAGTAAATTTATGCTATAAAGGCAGAACCAATAACTAACTCAACAGGGTTTTTTTTACAGCTCCTGATAATGGTTTCTCCATTAAAGACTCACTAGCACACCGCAACACTGGCAGTTTGGAAAGGGGTGTAGAAAATTGTGTGGCGGTGGGGAACTGAGCTGCACCTTCCCTTCCGCCACATTAATGACTGAAGTGCCGTTAAGCAAGGCACCTAACCCCCAACTGCTCTCCGGGTGCCCCAATGTGTGTGGCAGCCCACTGCTCCGATTGTGTGCTCACTGTTTACATGTGTGTTCACTTTGGATGGGAGGCAATAATTTCCCTTGCAGAATTAATACAATATATAAAAAAAAAATAAAATAAAATAAAAAAAACACTTCGGCTTTGTTTGGGGAGAAGGTACTGCAACTTTGAAACGTATGCCATTTTTGTGCTCCTACATTAAACAGATCTCTAGAAAACCAAGCTCACATTTGCAGCACTGGCAGGCACATTCAACTAGCAACATACTGTATAAGAAAATCTTAAATTATTTATTCATGCCGGTGATGCAGAGCAATGACTGAGCGCTTACTCAATGGTGAAGGTCAAGGAACTGTCCACTTACATATAGCAAGAGGTAAATTTCACAATGGCTTTGTGACTTTAAATGACTATGTACAGTGGATACAGACAATATGCAAGTAGTATGTTGGAACTTATGTCAACCTGAACGAGCACATATCAAATAAATTATATAAAAAAAAGTATGGGACAGACAGTCAAGTAGACAAGTTGGAAAGGCCCTGACATTTCCTTTAAGTTAACTACAACCTTGTAAGTAACTGCTAACAAGTTGAGCATTTTATTTGTGAGATTACAAAAAAACTTCTCAGATTGGAAAGTTATACACTTGTATGACTTTGAGATTTAATTTAAAATTTAATGCATATCTTGTTGAAAAGTGTACTGAAGCCTGTGTGTGTTGCTTATTTGAAGCAAAACGTATGGGGAAATTCTGGACCTTAATAAGCTCAAGGCAGGTTATGCAGGAGACACAGATTTTACAAGGCTTTGGGATAGTGAGTGAGTGTGTGTGTGTGTATATGTGTGTGTGTGTGTGTGTTTGACCTTAATCCCTGTGACTCACTTTAGGTGTTGTGGAGGAACAGCTGTAGATCAGTGGGACACCACACAGAAAACGGATGCAGTAATCAACGATGACTAAGCAGAATTCAAGTTTGACACCCAAAACACTGAGTAAAATCATTAATGAATACATCGGCAAAATACAAGAATGAAGGAAAAAAAAACTTAGCCAAGCCAGTCTCTACTGAAAGAAAACTATTCGTGTAAACTTTGCTTAAATCATTTGACTCAGGAATGTCTAAATAACAATAGCATGCATATAACAATAACATAAGATGGATTTATGTTTTATTATATGCAGAAAAATATACGTGAACACTATGCCTTAAAGGTTGAATGATGTAATCAAAGTAAAGGGCGGCCACACAAAATATTGACTTTTTTCTCAAAAAAAAAGTTATTTTTGTTATTACTATATATTGCTATTTGTTTACTTATTCTCACCATTATGATCCAATATTACTTAAAATAAATACTTGAATAGTATGCAGTTATATAGTAGTATGTAATAGCATAATGCAGTTTTATCGCACAGGACATTGCCACAGATGACGCAAGTTTTTTCACCAGAGCTGTTGCCCGTGAATTGAATGTTAATTTTTCTACCATAAGCCATCTCCAAAGGTGTTTCAGAGAATTTGGCAGTGCATCCATCCGCCTCACAAATGCGGACCACGTGTAACCACACCAGCCAGGACCTCTGCATCTTCACCTCCAAAATCATCTGAGACCAGCCACAAAGACAGCTGCTGCAACAATCGCTTTGCTTAACCAGAGTTTCTGCACAACCTGTCAGAAACCGTCTCATTGAAGCTCATCTGCATGCTTGTCATCCTCATCGGGGTCTCGACCTAACTGCAGTTCGTCGTCGTAGCCGACTTGAGTGGACAAATGCTCACATTTGATGTGGCACGTTGAAGAGGTGTTCTCTTCACAGATAAATCCCGGTTTTCACTGTATGTGACTGTATATTTCACATGTAGGCATGTATGGCGTCATGTGGGTGAGTGGTTTGCTGATGTCAACGTTGTGGATCGAGTGGCCCATGGTGGGGGTGGGGTTATGGTATGGGTAGACAATTGTTATGGACAACGAACACAGGTGCATTTTATTGATGGCATCTTAAATGAACAGAGATGCTGTGATGATACTGAGGCCTATTGTTATGCCATTCATCCACGACCACACTCACCGGACAAGTCACCAATTAAGCATGTTTGGGATGGTTCTGGATCGACGTACATGAAAGCATGTTCCAGGTCCTGCCAGCATCTTCACACATCCATTGCAGAGGGGTGGACCAACATTACACACACACACACACACACACACACACACACACACACATATATATATATATATATTTAGCTCTATTTCGACGTATCGAGCACTGTTCTACGGAAAATCGACTCAAGATCTTTATATATATATATATATCTGTGTGTGTGTGTGTGTGTGTGTGTGTGTGTGTGTGTGTGTGTGTGTGTGTGTGTGTGT
>JAOUQZ010000035.1:11841461-11852055 GCA_028564935.1 Neosilurus hyrtlii
GTGGGGATGGGAGGGAGTGGGAATGGGGCAGAGTGGATGGGGGGAGAGTGGGGATGGGGGAGAGTGGGTGGGGGGGAGTGGGTGGTGGTGGGGGGAGAGTGGGTGGTGGTGGGGGGAGAGTGGGGATGCTACTTGGGGAGTTGATCCTACTAGGGTCTCGGGTGGTTGGAGCCTATCTCAACCGACACTGGGAGAAGGAGGGGTTACCTGGACAGCTTGCCGGACCATCGCAGGGCCACCACACGACCATTCACACTCACAGCCACACATAGGCTCAATTTGAAATAACCAGTTAGCAGGACATGCTAACCACCATGCCTCCTAGATAAATATAGTATATGACAATACATGTTGAGAATGGAAATGACTGTCAGTTTTTAGTCCTCTTCTAACACTTGATCCGGAATCGGTCCACAGGGGTAGCACCCTGAGCGGTGAGGTCCAGGCGTCCCTCTCCCCAGCCACTTCCTCCAGCTCTCCCGCAGGGGGCACAGAGGCATTCCCAGTCCGGCTGACCCATAACACGCTGGAGGGTCTATGTCGGCTGGTCTGGAATCACTCGTTCATTTTCCGAACGTCTTACTCCTATTAGGGTCGCAGGGAGACCTGAGCCTATCCCCCTGACACTGGGTTGAAGGCGGGGTACACACTAAACATCTGTCAGACCATGCAGGGTCAACACACACACACTCTCTCTCACACACCCACAACCATTCACACACACATAGGGGCAATTTGTAACAGCCAATTAGCCTAACGTGCATGTCTTTGGACTGTGAAAGGGAACCAGAATACCAGGAGGAAACCCCACGCCAGCATAGGGAGGAACTCCACGTAGACACACCCAGGAATCGAACCCAGGACATTCTTACGCCATTGTGCCAACCCCATATATATGACTGTTAAACTTTTTTCTCATGTAAACACTAAAATTTTACCAACCATGTCAGACAGACAAGAGCTGTACACTTTCTACCACCTCTGCAATGGACTAAAGCTTTACCATGCCATGACCAGATCAGTATCTACTGTATTTATTTAAAAAAGCTTTAAATGGCTTGCTTGGTGTTTAAATGTATCTTTTAACATAAAAATTTTAATCCAATGACAATATGCACCTCTAATACTGTACAGTCATTGACAAACGTCTTGTCGCACATGTGGACATTCATGTATACAAGCTCATATCTCACCAACCTATTAATAGATTTTTATCAACTATGACTTCAATTATGATGGTACTGAATAATATGTGCCAGTCGCAGTATTGGAGTTTTTGCCTGGACAAATATCCTGTCACAAAGACTTAATTTCTCTTTCAAGACTATATATATATATATATATATATATATATATATATATATATATTACATAAAAGTAATCAAATGGCCTTGTTTATAACTAAATATATAATATTGTAGCAAATATAACATCATATTGAAAAATTAAAAGCATCACTCAATTTCAGTAGTGCCTCTGCAAACATGGCCATGATCGTACCAGACTCCCAGGTGCTTGTGATGATGAATAATTATCATACTTAAAGAATCAGACACCTTCAAGATGTTCAAATTACAAATAATGTGTAAGTGCTACTAAAAATTCTTGAGGCCCTAGACACTTGTAATCCATTTTTAATATCCATTTTAGCTATTTTAGAGGGCAGCTCGTTCATCAAATGGTCAGAAAACAGACTGTTATCAACCCTGTGGTGAGAAATCTGAGCCACCTACAGGTTTGAAACATAATGGGAAGCAATGTTGATATTTGCATCTGGTAACGTTCCCACCCATCTTACATAGCTTTGTGATACCTCTGTACTGGAGGTGACCTTAAACCATGATGTTTCACTTTCATACATGACTGGCTCTTTAGTGAAATCTGGGTCTAGCAATTTTCTAGATGATCATTAACAACCCTGTTGGCTTAGCGATATGATCTTTAATTAATAATTTATCTCAAATATCATTTTTTCTTCATGTTTTGGCTAATGTCTTATACAGGACCTGTATGGTGACCATTGCAAGAAATATGATGTAGAGTTGCTACATGCAGATGCTAAAGCAGACATTGCTAGCAATGAGTCCTAATGGAGATTTTGAGGGAGTCATCAGGAGGAGAACTACAACTTGTGTTCAGCCAGTTGTTTTGTGGATAGTTTTCCTTGGGTCTGAAATTTCTTACTCCTGCTTACAAATTATTTTCATTTGGTTTTGAAAGATCTTGAAGGTTTCTTCAGTTTTCGCAAAAAGATTTTTATAAATTGCCTGCCTGAAAGCTGCTTTAATTCCTGTATTTTATGTATATTTAGTTAATCAAGCCCCTTTCGTTATTTTTTTTTTAAAACTAATTTTACTAATTACTTTGATCCAGAATTTGATGTTACATGATTGCGACAAGTCTTTTATCCAACCTAGAATGGATATGTTCATCTTTTATTAAATGTAATAAGTATAAATAAATAAAAAAATTCCTGTTGCTTTCACAAAACAGTCTGTATACTTGTAGAATTAATGAGAGTCATACTTGATGAAAATCGGTTAATAGGTTGGTGAGATATGGGCTTTTATACATGAATGTCCACATGTGTGACAAGACTTTTGCCAATGACTGTATATGCCTGCTTATGATTTTATCTTTGTGTTGTAGGGAACAAAGATGGAGATGCCCCTGTGGTTGGCGAAGGGCCTGTATGAGAGAAAGCGGCATGTGATCTCAGTGGACCTTCCTAAAGTGTATCGTGAAAGTTGGAGGACAGTGTTTGGTGCTGATGCCAATGTGGTGGATCTTTACAAGATGGGTCCTTATTACTACGGCCTGGGATCACAAATGCTGCACTTCGAGCATGCAGAGAACCCGGAGATTGCTCAGTCTATCTTACAGGTGCGTACTTGGTAGTAAATTTAAATTAGCTAGTAGCCTGTGTTAGATGGCAAAAGTTTGTGGACACCTTACAATCTGATAGTCACATGGAAATGTGTTTCTTTCCCAAACCTTTGCCATTAAGATGTTAGTACACCATTTCCCTTCACAGGAATCCAACAGGATTGTACTTGCACATGTTGAGATGTGTGCTTACATGTATTTCTCCCAGAAATTTTAGCACAGGTAGCAGATCATACAGAGAACTAGAGGTTCTGAATACGTTTTCCTGATTATATGCAGCTCACAGTGAAAATGCAGATGAAGTGTTAAATTGAGCTACACATGTGTGTGACCACTGCTGCACTCCTCCATTCACACTGGATTAGAAATGCTACAGCAGTCTAAATAGCATGTATACAATAAAGCACAACAATAAAGAACATCCTTTTTCTTTCCTCCCTGATTTACTTCTACTTTAGTCAAACTCAGTTCTTACCCTTCATGAATTTCTCCCCATCACATGACCCATACCAGTCACGGTAGCTGTCCCCGTGAACTAATCACATGCTTCCTCTGAGGCATGTGGAGCTAACCCGCCAAAGCCATTCATATTGCTATTCATGCGTCACATTGCGAGGTAATTCCTGTCTACCTCATCTGCACAAATGAGCTGACAGAAGACTCTGATTGGCTCGGGTCACTGTAACTTTTGCTCTCCCGGGCATGGATGGCTGTAGCACCAACATGATTTAGACTTGTGATGACATGCTTTCTCTCCCAATACAGTTTTGCTTTAATGTGGTGAAACATCTGTCTATCAATTGCTCAGTGTGACTGTGTATCAGTCTTCATGTTGAATTCATGTTTATCAACATAGTCTGTCTGTCCATCCTAGGAAATTGGAAAGGTAATATATCGATTAAATTTCATTGTTGGATTATTATAAGAAATGTTTCAACACCACTGTTCACTACAGATACTGATATCAGCTTTGGCTTTCTGGAAATCGAAATAAAAAAGATTAATATTTAAAGTATAAGCTATTTAGGAGTGGTGCAGTTAGATCAGTTTGCTATCTTGGATAATGCTTAAATAAAAAAAAAAAGACAAAATAAAACTTATAATTTAATTTGCTTTTCTTACATTTCTGTGTAATGTTTTCTCAAACAGTTATTTTCTTCATGCATGGTGGATACTACTGAATAGTCTCTGTCTTCCATTTGAGGGAATATTTAGCAGTATCCACCTCCTGAATCATTTTTTATAAATATTTATGCTGTAATAATGATTAATAATAATTAATGAATTCCGAATACGAATGCTCCCTTGAACGCCGCATATGTGCAATGCACAGTAAACATGATATGCCGGAAAGTGAATTGTAAACACAACATGCAGGCAGTGAGCTATACGTGAAAATGTATCTGATGTTTTGAAAAATATTGACTTGAGCCACAAATTTACATTCAATAAATTTAGAAATGGTTCTTTTTAATACATTGCTCAAGCTTCAGCTTGATCGCCCAAACATTAATAATATTTTTTATTTTGATATAGTATTTTAATAGTAATAAAAGAAAAATAATGCTCATGTCTAATTGGCTATTTCTGGTGTCATGTGACGTGCTGCAAGTATTGGATGTTTTATACCCTCTTCATTCCAGTAATATGGTGCAGCATTGGCCCGGTAATGTGGATCGGATCAGAACATCTCTAATCATTTTTGTAAATTTTCCTTCTAGTAAAGTGAGATGTAACCACCTCATGACAAAAAGTTGTATGCGTGGAGTTAAGTTTTAGAGCAGTACAGTAACCGAACAGTGGACACACAGGGACAAATAAAATTTTTTCTCCTTTGTGTTTTTCCTGCTTTATCTAGACATTTATTGGTCGTTTCCGCCGCACGATGGACTCCTCTCAGAACGCGTACAACGAGGACACATCTGCACTTGTGGAGCGGCTGGACTGCCTGGAGAGGGCGCTGTTTCGCTCAGGACAGAATGGCCTTAACGCCTTTCAGCACTGGGAGAAAGGCAGAGCGTCACAGCTCACTGCCTCCAACCTGGTCACCAACTACCGCAAGAGGAAGATCACTGAGCTGCAGTCCTGAGTTTCCAAGCATGAATTGAACTGAGGTTTAGGTGTGTGTCCATGTCCATGTCCATCTGTGTCTATGTCTGAGTGGGCTGGAGAGGCTGAGCACAAGAATGGACAGGAAAAGAGACACTGATCAAAGAGAGTATGATTTTGTGTAAGTGAGTAAGAGTGAGTGTTTGAGTGTTATTTTGACTTTAATGTATTTGTGAGGTCTGAAGTACTTTTAATAAAGAAGTTTGTACTGTTTTTTGTAAGGATGGGTCACTTGAGTATTGGACATTGTACAGATTTTGTCTTTTATTAAACAGAGATATAACTGCACCAGCAATCTTACCCTGCAACCTCATGACTACACCCCCCCACCCCCCACCCCCCCCACCCCCCCCACCCCAAAAAAAAAATCACAGATATTTCAATAAAGAGAGATTTATTGTTAACTGTTGAAAACAGTTGAAAACTGTTGTCAACAGTGAAAATCAATTTAGCAACTATCTGTTTAGCAGCAATTATAAAAAGAAAAATGCACAAAAGACAACTAAGGTAACTACACTAAGCAATATATGTGCATATAACTGCATACACATACATAATACACATACCTATATAGACACATATATATATATATATATATATATATATATATATGTATATACTACAGTACATCTATCCACATATTCCACTGGCTCTACTATGAAGTCTGCCGGTGTAAATGTCACTGAGGGGGGTAGTGTAGTTCCAATTACGCACTCTCGTCCTCATCACCCTCTGCAGGGCATTCCTGTCATCTGCAGTACAGCTGTTGAACCACACTGTACAGCAGTAGGTCAGAAGGCTCTCGATGGCGGAGCGGTAAAAGTTTGTCAGTAGGGGTTGGGTTAGGCGGGCTTGTCGGAGCTTTCTGAGGAAGTACGTCCTTTGTTGCATCTTCCCCACCTGGTGAGAGATGTTTGTAGTCCAGTGAAAGTCGGCACAGATATGGACTCTAAGAAACTTGAAGCACTTCACCCTCTCTGCCTCCTTTCTATCAATATAGAGGGCAGAGTGCTCAGATTTTTTATTTTTTTTTAGATCTCCTGAAGTCAGAGCAAAGAACTGGTTCAGGGTGTCCAGTAGGGGGCTGTCCGAAGAGTCCGCTTATGTGTGCGTGTCCTTGTAGTGTCTTAATTCCCTTCCACATATTCCCAGTGTTGTTCTTGTCAGAGTGCTCCTCAATGAGTTGTTTACATTTGTGCTCAACTTTTTTGATATCTCTTTGCAGGGCCTGGTGTGCCTCTTTGTAAGCCTGCTTTAACAGTCTTTGTTGTGGTCACATTCTCAGTACAGTAATTTAGGTACGAGAGCACAGCTGATATGTGACCCTCCAAGTCTTCTCTGCGAATATTCCCCAGTCTGTAGAGTCATAACAGTCCTGAAGGGCTGCGGCGGATTCCTCAGTCCACACCTGAACTGTTTTAACTGCTGGTCTTTGGCAGGGGGGGTGGCTTTATAAGCATCTGGAATGTTGGTGTAGACCTGGTCCATTTAGTTTTTTCTCTCATCAGAAAACTTACATTTTTGTAGAATTTAGGCAGGACAGACTGCAGGTTTGCATGATTAAAGTCTCCGGCCATGATTATAACACAGTCCCGCTCTGTTTGTAGCTGTTTGTTAATGGCGTGTTGTAGCAGCTTCATGGCTAGCTTAGCATTAGCTTGGGGCAGCATATAAACTGCGGTTATAACTACAGACGTAAGCTCTTTCGGCAGGTGGAAAGGTCTTCAGATACTCTGTCTGGACAGCAGTGTATCTTTGATGATGGTGTTGCAACACCAGCTGTTGTTAATGTAAACACATTTAATTTCTCAGGGTGGAGTTTTGGTTTAACCTTTGTAAAGGTTGTAATCTTTGTAAAGGAATATTTGTTTATGAAACATAGTGTCACAAGTGAAACACTTAAAAATCATATTCAGTTTGGTGTCAACTGTAAGCAGATCTTCTATAAACTGAAAATCATATCCTGTGTCTGTCTGGCCAGCAGAGGGTGTGTTAAGTGCATCAGTGTTTACACTCTTGTGCTGGGGACTGTTAAAGGTCAGCTTAAACACTAAATGACACTGAAACTTCTGTGTGTCAATGGTTACTTGTACAGTGTTAAATTACCAACCTCCCATTAGGGTCATCTGAGCTTTGTTTTTTAAATGTGACTTTCATTAAATGTGTGTGTCTGTCCACATTTTCCTTTGTGTGAATGAGCAACAATATCCATACATTCTCAGTTAGAAGCATGGAATAGTTCCTGTGAATTAAATGGAGGTCAGTTCTGTGGGGTTCATGATGGAACTTATCGATATTAGCCTTTAGCACATCGATCGTGCAGTCGCTGCAGCCTGTCGGGACCGCCTCGGTTTGTTGGACAAGTCTGATTTTATTGACATTGACAGAAAAAATTATCCAATCAAAAGGCTGGCTGTTTAGTGTCCCAGTTTTTCTGTTATGTCATGAGTTAAATTAATGTTCTGGTGTGTATCTTTTTAAAAGTCCAATATGCAGGATTTAGGAGAAACTATTAGCAGAAATAGAATATGGTATGAAATATAGTATACATAAATATTCTTTTGTTAGTGCATTATTTACAATTATTTGCTTATGGCGAGGTGGATGTTGCTGAATAGTCAATCGGCAACATTCACTGAGCCTGAGGCGAATAATTGCTTCAGTATATACTACACAGGAACATTTAGGAAAGTAAACTAAGTCCACAATTTTTGCTGGGTATTTTTCTATATTTTTGGACATTGATCACACCACTTGGTCCATCACAATGCTTATGCTTGTTTCATGACAGCGTTATTTGGTTGCTTGTTTGTTTGTTTGTTTGTTTGTTTTTTTTAAACCTTTATCTTAAAAATGTAAGGACTATGTTACATAGTTATGTCCACATTTTTGGGGGGGACAACATTTTGTTTAATTTGTAGGATTTCAGAATCCAAAACATGAGAGGGTGTCTGCTGTGTCAATTCAATCACTTGGGATAATCCCAGCTATCCCCCAGATAGTAAACCACTCTGATTATGCTGTTTAGGTATAAAGTATATACTGATTGATCATACCTATGAAATGTGTTTCCTTAAGCTTAGAAGCTTCCACTTCTCCTCCTAGGCAGTTACTTCCTCAACATTCTTCTACCAATATATTATGTTCATCCCTCTGCACATGCCCGAACCATTTCATTCTGGACTCTCACTTTATTCCCAGACACTCCTACCTGTGCTGTCCCTCTAACATAAGCTTATATTAGCTTCCATGAGCTTAGAATGAGCTTGTCAACGAAGCTGCCATGTTGTGCTGCTACAGTAACCCAAAATGGTCAGGTGTCAGAAAGAGTCCAGAAAAAAGAACGAAAGAAGAGGAATCAGTATTTGGCGTCGGTTAACAAACTTAAAATTCCAAATTTTGAAAGAAAAAAAAAAAGAAAATAAGCAGGATCATAGATATGGTTAAGCATGAGAAAAAACAAGGGACACATGATAGACATTTTGTAGTTTAATGCACACTTGAAAATGAGGGGTAAGGAGTTGGTTGCAGTTACATACGTATTGTACTTTTAAGCCATGCTGCTCAACTTATAAAACAATGTTTTTCATAGAACTAGGGGTTCGTTAAAATTAATCAAAAGTTTTAAGTGAGTTTTATTCTTAGCTGATGATTGGCCATAGTGACTGTTTTCTTAAATGTTTTGGGATTTAATACAAATTTCCCTAAATGAAAAATAAGTACCCTGTAAAATATTACCTTCACCCTTATATGTTCTATTAGTTTGAAGTAAATAAAACGCTGATTACAAAGAGTTTCGTAAGCCATTGCAAATTCATTCTGGAAAATATTTAAAATTCATGATTAAGAATATTTTTACTCTTCATGCAAAATATAATTGCTGTTTATTCTGTTTAATAAGCATGCATGAGGACTGCATGGATTTGCCACTCACATTAAGCCACATGTCCTGAGTTATTCAAGCTAGCCATTGTTATGTGTTAAGAAACTGCAACTTGTCCCCCTGATGATGTCAGTGATCTGGTTTAAATCATCAGCCTTAATAGAACAATACTATAACAATAATAGGTAAGAGGCTGGTTTCCACATGCTGCTTTGTGTTGAGTTCAAAACATAGCCAGGATTACGAGAGAACTGGAAAAAGAACATTCCTCATTACCATATACATTACTTGTTTCATTGTATTTGGTACCTTTTCCAATATCTTATTTTAACCTGAATAACAGATTAGCTTACTCCTTCCAGTATTTAAGGGGCATTTACTTTCCAGGCATATTAAATAAACATGAAATACAGGGTTATCTCTTAGAAACAAAATCAAATTGGTCACAGTGTCTTTCTGAAAATGAACTGAAAATGGAAGATAAAACTCTCGATTATTCACTAGTGTATGGGCACCTTTAAACCCCATTGAGCTGGTTAAGGGTGAAGTGTACAGAAGGGTGAAGACAAAGCAACCAAACACATTTGTTCGAACTTCTGCAACAGTGTTCCAGAACAGTATTTGATTTCTTGTTAAAAGAATGCCAAGAGTGTGTACAGCTGTAATATCGACCAGTGGTAGGGTGCTGAAGTTCGGGGGTTCAAGGCCCACTATCACCAAGTTATAACTGCTAACTGGGTTATCAACGGCCAGCCATGTCTCTTACTGTATGTGGACCATTGCTGTTGTTTGTTAAAAAGTATGGCCTGGCGAGCTGTTTGGGGTGCACTCTGCTTTCACCCAGAGCCATCTGAGATGGGCACCAGCCTCCCCGCGACCCTAATTAGGATTAAGCGATTTAGAAAAAATTATTAATTAATGAAAGGTATGTACTTTAAGTCAAAAAGAACAGTTCTATCATTCTATCATTCTATCAGTTCTATATTTTTTTTACCTCCAACAGTTTTTAGCTCTCTGCTTTAATTTTTTAAAAGTACACATTCGAACTGAAATTTACATATCCAAAAATTCACCCCCAGTTTTTGTGCAAGTCCAAATTATTCGCCAAGACCACGAATACGGATCATTTACCTTGAATTTGACCGAGTACTTCTGAAAGTATGTGAATTCCAATTTGGTGAATTCGCTTGTACTTTCAGACAAGATCGCTTACGTTTGAGTCAGGTCTTTGACATTACACTGCATAAGCGTAAAAAATGTGTAAAACGAGGGTGTTCTAAAGCTTTTGACCAGTAACGATGTAGGACAGTATATGTAGGACGAGGAGTCTTCTTATGATGAATATTGCTAGAGGTTAGAAAGTGTCATTAAATGAAATGCTTTGGAAATGCTTTTGGCACCCTCTTCTAAACCCCAGAGAAATGAAGAGTTGCATATAACATTAGACTCTCATGTAGACAGGCTTTGTTGGAGAAGTAAAAGGGTGTAATGTGTCTAATGTGCTTCATAGATTATCTGATTTCCCCTTGTATATGCCTCTGGCCTTCCTTTTCAAAGATTCAGAGCTTCTTTGAAGAGCATTCATTCATTCATTCATCTTCTGAACCGCTTATTCCTACTTAGGGTCATGGGGAGGCTAGCGCCCATCTCAGCCGACTCTGGGCGAGGGCAGGGTACACCCTGGACAGCTCGCCAGGCCATCACAGGGCCATCAGT
>JAOUQZ010000035.1:11858142-11870791 GCA_028564935.1 Neosilurus hyrtlii
ATATATTATTGAATAAATATTAAATATTAATTAAATAAATCTATAACCACCAGCTGTAGGCCTGTAGAGATTAATTATTTGTATAAATATTAAATTGGTGCATCTAACACAGAAGAGCTCCCTTACCAGACAAATGCTGCTTGTGCCTGCTTCCAGTCCTCGTTGAATCACGCCTCCAGGGCCCACATAAATTTTGCGCTCAAAAACTCCCAGAAAGCCGTGCGTTTATCAGTAACAATATCTTTACACAGTGGCTTTCTGTAAAAATACAGTATTGTACTGGGGGTAGTACCACAATACAGTAACACACAGTAAACAGGTCAAAACACCACCACACAGTATGTTACTGTAAAAAAATATTAATATACAGTATTATACTGGGAATATTACTGAAATACAGTAGCATACAGTAGATCTGTTATTTACAGTAGATAAGTTACTGTAATTTTCTACTGTACTATACTGCCAAAAATTACAATATGCTGTGTAAATGATTTACAGTAAAGGTTACCGTGTTACTGTAAATTTTACAGTAATTTATTGGCTGTTCTACTGCCAGTAAGTTACTAAATTTTACAGTAAATAATTTACAGTATATACATACACATACACACACCACACACACACACACACACACACACACACACATTTCTTTAAAAGAGATGACAGTGATGCAAGAACAGCAAATATTTTTACTAAAACATGTTTCTCTGCCAAATGCTCAGTCATTTTATATTCATAGTGCATCTTAATTCAGCAAAGTGATTACAGTAATAAAAAAAAACCAAACAGTAATGGGGGTGGGGGGATAATATAATGTAAGCAGCAAAAATGAGAATGAGGAAAATTTATGACATAGAGTTAATTTACTTAAGTGTGACTCTGCATTGAGATTATTTGTAGGGTAACAGGAGGGTAAGGAGTGATCTGATGAAGTAAAATACATTCTCGCAACATCCATTAGCATATCTTTTTTCCTGTTTGAAACAAATACATAGGAAATGTATAAAGTTGTGAGTTTACTATCAAATCCCACTTTATTCATACAGTGCCTTTCTTATAAAATAGCAATACAAGGTGGTTGACTGTACAAAATATATAGAGAAAAGTTAATGTAAGAAATAAGGGAAATGCTAAAATAATGATCAGAAACCTGTAAATTGATTAAATTTTTTGACTGTACATTTTTGCTGAAAAAATGTAGACATTTTTGATGCACTAGAAGGTATTAGGTACTATAAGGTATTAGGTACTAGAAGGTACTATAAATTCTAGCAGGCAATGTGAGAGGCGACTAAACATTGCAACTTATAACAAAGTGATTTTAAAAATTTTTGTTTTCGGGTTTTCATTTTAACAGGGTTCAAATTATAAAGAATAGTCAAACTATTAACAAATAGTCAAATTCTAAAATATGATCCTATTTCAGGTACAGTAAAAGTGGTATGCTATACGTCACAGCTCTAGGGTCCTTAGTTTGATCCGAAGCTCAGTTTTAGACACTCTTCCCGTGTCCATGTGGGTTTCCTCCAGGCTTTCAGGTTTTGTACATCCTGACAAAAAGATATCATTAGCTGAGCTGGTGACTCTAAGAACCAAATTTAATAAGTAGGGAAAAACGTGCAAGGCCAAGATAAAAAAAAAGGGGGTGATGGGCGTGGTCAGTTCTGCAGGTGATCTACTAACAATATACAAATTACTGAATGAATGAATGCCTCATTTATGAGAGCATGACATCTCCTCTCCTCTTCTTCATGTTGACTCTGCGAATGAAATCCTACATTTGAATTAATGCAATTGCTTAGTCTTCAGCACAGGTTTTAATATTGTTTAATTACCCAATCAGGTACAACTCAACAATTCAAAAGACTAACAAAACCACCACAAGCACACAACAGATGAATAAAATGAAAAAATTTATACTGATATCTATACATATCTCTACAACATCTAATCCTCTTATGTCGCACTGCTCATGACTGCACACCACTCACTCACTCACTCACACATCATTTGCCGAACTGCTTTCGGCAACTGCTTTGGCATTTTTTCTGGTTTAGAATGAAGCCTATCTCCGCTGACAGTGAGTGAAGGCGAGGTACAAACTGAAGAGCTCGCCAGCCAATCACAGGGCCAACATACATAAAATTCACATTGACACTCACACATGGGGCAGTTTGAAACAGCCAATTTGCCTAATGTGCATGCTTTTGGACTGGAGGAGGAAACCGGAGTACCTGAAAGAAACCTATGCATGCATGTGGAGAACATGTAAACTTCAAATCTGGGACTTGAAACCAGGAGCTTTTTGCTGTGAGGCGGACATGCTAACCACTACGCCACAGTGCCACCTAACTAAATACAGTATATGACATATTATATTGGTAATAACATTAGTTAGCTATGAGAGGTAAGGAGAATGTTAGTCTATGCTAAACATAGCTAGTTAAATCCCCCAATGAGAAAAGAGAAGGCTAGATTGTGGCAGCTCATAGCTGCATTTTATTTTATATTCCACTTTCTAATTTTGAATTCAACCTTCCCCATATCCATCCATGCCCCCGCTCTACAAAATGCACTAAGCTCAGCTGTAAAAATAATTGTCTATGCCTTTGCATTGCTTAGTTTTTACTTCATGTTTTTAGAAAAAAACAATAGAAGACTTTTTTACAGTAAAAAGAGGGTTTGTTTATGCCAGAAACTGTTAGGAAGTCTGTCGCTTACTGTAAATAAGCGAGTGATTCACAGGATGCCCTGCCATGCCAAGTGGGATCTCATTCTACCTCATTCCTAGCTATACCTGGGATCCACCATAATGGATCCTGTTTACCATTAGAAGAGGCATATTTTGAGTTCTGGCATTGGGTTGGGTTTCATCAGCCATTGGGCTTCTTTTGTCTTTTAGACCACAATAGCCTTCCATAACTAAGGTACCATTTCGACTACATTCTAACTGGACTTTATCTTATTTATCTTTCCTTTAATGTTTGTAATTTCCCTCTAGGCCTTAATATATTACATATATATTTTTTACCCTTATATTTTTTTCCTGTCCCTTTGTCTTCTCTGTCCTTCTCTTCCGCTAACTGTGCCTGTCTCTCTCCCTTATTATGTACTCATGCTGCATCATCCAGGATGACACGTGCTTTCTGTTTATTACCGTGGATGGTGGGAGGGAGTAAGGAAAGGAGTGAGGGAGGGAGGGAGAGAGAGAGAGAGGGAGAGAGAGAGAGAGAGAGATTCAGAAAGCAAAGCCCTCATAGAGTAGCAGCATCTCAACAAAACACACACATACACACACATTCTCACTCACACACTTACAGGAGGAGCAGAAAAACAAAGAAAAATCATCTGAAATCAAGTCCACAGAAGAACCAGCAGAATCATAAGCCTTCAGGTAGGGGATATACAGATCTTTATATATATTTACTCTATATGTTTCATTTACCCTCTACTGTATATGTGAAGCTAACATGCAATTTTCCAAAGTGTGTGTGCATCATAAGCTCGTGCTGACTTTCTGTTGGTATGTGTGGTTAACAGCTACATGTTGAAGGACACTTAAAGGGAGACAGAATGTATGACAAATTATGGCCCCCTAATGACCTTTCCAAACACTCAGCACACATGGACACCCATTTTCAGGCTTGTAGTGTGTGAGAACTGAGAGCTTCTTGTGCATTTTTTCATGTCTGGCTGTGGAAGTGAAGGTCACTATATTAGATTTATTAACCTGCAAAAAAAGCTGCGTCAGATGTCAGGACGGACCTTACTGAAAATCAATCTGGACACACCTTTAGTTTTAACAGGTGGCACTCTGGGATTCATCCGGCCTCTGCTATGTGCTTGGGATATATTTGGAGCCTGTGTACTAACTGATAACAATGCTTGTCTGGTCTTGACCTAATCACCCACCACACTTCGCATCATTTTTTGACGCCTGAGCAGCTGGTGAGAAGCCAGACTGCAGTGTCGAGCTGGAACTTTCCTCTGGTGGTGTGCCCCCAATCTGGGGCTCGATTTTTTCAGTTGGGTTTTGTTTGGAGCCTTTGGAAATTGGGTTTTGAAACCACTTGCCCCTCCCAGCATTGTTTCAGTGTTCAATGCTATTTGAATTGTAGTGATGGTTAATGTGGGTCTCGATTTAGGTATGAGCTGTATGTCAAAGCAGTTAAATATTTTTTAACATTAGATATGGACTACAATGAGATCAGCTGTGAATATTATGTTTTCTAACATCAGTAACACTGTTTCTGTTATATTACAGTAGATTTCTCTAGAGTAATTTGTATAATGATTTAATCACTTGAGACGGCAAAATAACTCAATTGTATTTTATAAGAAATGTAGTGATATATTATTTCCAGTTGGTCCAGAGTATGTTGTACAGTACTGGCTTTGCTTGTAGCCTACATACATATGTGCGTATACTGTTTTCATGTCTCATTTGGTTGAAGACTGAGCTTGTCATACTGACAAGGAACAGCAAGCTTTTTAATACACATACATTATTAAATCTGCATGGAACTACACGGTTATATTTTAGGGCTCAGCTGGAAATCTCTCCTCTACTGAGTCTCAAACACATTTTCACAGTTATGTTCATGAACAATGAGACAAGGTTTGAGATTAACCTGGATGATTTCAATAGTCCAGCAATGAACTGGTGAGCAAATTGCCTTCTGAGGGATCTCTTGGACACAAACTGCTAAGAATGCTTACATGCAGTGCCTGCTCCATGTTACATAACTATGCAACACACACTGTCTTGCCAACTTTCTTTCTGCCTCAGTTATATATCTCATGGACTCAAATCCCCCCTGTTAGGGCTGAACTGCAGAAAGTCAGACAAGTGTTTGTCTTTTGTGTCTAGAATCATACTGCGAAACTGCTTTACCTCCTTTTTTTTTTTTTTGTAAATTAACTAAAGCTAGTTATTATTCACAGTAATTATTTCTAATAGCTCCAATTTTGTCTGTTGTCAGTTTTGCTTTGACATTTTCCCACCTCAACCCTGAATGATTTATCACTGGATGCTTATTTTGCGTCCACAAATCAATACAAAAATGCCTTAGATATACACTTTAATGCCTTTTATGTGTATAGGTCAAACTTCATCGGTTCTTGTTTTGTACTGCTAGATGGGGCCCGGATTGTTCTGGAACTTCCCCTCCAAGACTAGCTGCACGGTTTCACAGACCCTGCTGCAGACGATGTACGTAGTTCTGCTTGCAACCGTAGCTCGTAGACTTTACTCTTTTTTTTCTGGCATTTAGTCCATCCTTTCATTTCCTTTTGTCCGTCTTTTATTTCACATTAATTCCATCGACCAAACAGTCGTGACGTCTGCCCATGTCACCTTGAGGAGAATACATTTATAGATCTGTGTTGCATGCAAGCAACCAATCATTGCTCAGCATGGGGTCACATTCATAGATTGCAAGTTAATAGTGGTAGATTGTCTAAGTTGCTGCTTCTCACTGGCCAATCAGTGCAAGATTTTATGCAAAAAATAAAAATAAAAATAATGCTCTGAGATCATGTGAATAACAACTATTGATCCATCCCTATGTTTTTTTTTTTTGTTGTTTGTTTTTTTTTTTTTGACAGTGGAATAGAGTGCATTAGTCGACTTGCTGACAGTGCCCTTGTTTGCAGTTCTCACAGTTATACACTCAGAATTAATTTTGGTCTATTATGGAGATAATGATACTATAAAATTTCACATAGAGAAAAACAGGTGCAGTTGAAGAGCTTATCGAAGACAATGGTGTGTGATCCACCGGCTGTTCATAAGAGTTATGCTTCATAGTGGACTTTCTATTTAAAGCAACAAACCACCTGGATTAATAGAGGATTTAACTACATTTGATATTGTACAGGATGTGAGAACCCAAGTATCTAAGAAAGAAATGAGGACTGACGTGGTCAGAGTGTCTTGCTGGTGGATTTGATCAGGAACATCTTTAAAATGCCCTTTATTTTGGCAGTGGTAAAATCAGTCATGTAGAAAACCACACATTGCTTTACCATCTGTCAGCCTGGCGCCGTCCCTCGGCCTTCGAGCCATCATGGTGAGTGTCTGTGTAAAGGAGCTGGAAGTATAAATTCCTCCAGAGGCACATGGTGTCTCTGATGCTATGGCTGGAAAGCCAGATAGCCTGACCGTTCTTGTGGGCTAAAACCCAAACTCCCACCAGGGGTGAAAAGTAAGCAGCCATACAATAGCACCCACTGGTTGATTATTTGAATATTTTAACTTAACAGTTCTGGTGCTAAAAGTATCAACAATCTAACATGCATATATAAATATTGCATGATGCTTGGTTTGCAAAGGAAGTATACTTCATGCACAAGTTCTCATATACAGTGACAGTAAAAGTAAATGAAGACTCCTCATTAAAGAGTTTTATCTGTGAAACTCATTAAATCAAACTTGTCAATATATTATTATTATTTTTAGATTACAGTATGTAAATTGTGTAGAGCAACTAGCTATGCTGCGAGCACTAGGAGTGAAAGAGTTTTGTTGATTTTCAAAGAGGGGGTATTGTGGGCCAATTTGTGGGTGGACTTAGCCAGTGTTAGATTGTACAAAACCTTGGGATTCCTCCTGCCACAGTCAACAGTGTGATTGTACAATTCACCAGCAAAGGCAAGGAATCAACAACATCCCACTCAGGTCGATCTGAGCTCTCTGACAGGTGTCTTAGGACTGTCAAGTGGACTGTTGAAAATTATCACTGTTGTAAGGCAATTGATGTTGCAGAGAAACTCCAAGTGAGTCGGAGTACTGCTGTGAGGAATCTCCATCAACTTTGCTTCTATGTGCATGTATATCTATGTGTAAATATTTCAAAATGAATGGTGTCTATTTAATTTTTATGTGTGTTTGTATGTACTGTACCTGCATATTATATGAACAGTTTGTGTTTCTGATTACAGAAATGTAAATTGCAAAGGAGACTGTAAAAAAAATCTTCAGTGTAAATAAATAATGGATATTGCAAATATGCTAAAAGATAAAGCTGGGGTTAGACTGTACAATTTTCTGTGAATGTCTCTGTAGTTGATAAAATAACCCCTTATAAAAGAGCCACCAGTTTTGTGTTAATAAATCCCGTTGTAAGTAATGTCAACATTAAAAGTCTGGAAGTGTTTAAACCTTAAAACCATGTTATTGCTACAAAAACTCTTCTAAAAACACCAACAGGAAGACAGAATAGGATGACATGAAACTCATGAGACAATAATAAATAGTTTAGAGACAATGAAAAACCATGAACAACACACAAAAATGGGCATAAAATGTGCGTATTATCTTAGGATCACCCTGAACCAATGTCATGTTCAGATCATGCCAGTTGGTAATGTAAGCTGAAAGTGGTTCTTTTGTTACAGGTTTATGTTTTGATTGTTTTCATTGTTGGGAGAACTGTTGCCTCACAGTAAAAAGGCTCACAACCTATGAGAGCAACATTATTATATGGCAGTGCCTGTATAACAATCTGATTGGTTGGCACACAGGCAAGAAATCACGTATCCAGACCAGGGTATATCCAACTGGTAAGTTAGCCTTTAGCCAGCTGCACTGTGTGCTAAAATCTTTACCAGTTTCCAGAGGAGCATTCAGCCTTTTATGGAGGAAAAAATAAATAAATAAAAGGTATACAGGAAATATAATAAGGGATAAAGAGTTGCCTGAAAGTTCTTGTTCATCAGGGCATGGGTGAAAGGGTTTTACAGAGGGAGAAGGATCCACATGTAAACAGAAGTGGTAGAGAGCACAAAGTTTAATAGATAGGAAAACAATCCAAAGCAGCAGGCTCGTGGTCAGAAAACAGGCAATGTTCAGAGATATCCAAGAAGTCAAAAACATAATAAGGCAGAGGTATCCAAAATGGTCAAGGTCAAAAACTACTAGGCAATAGATTTACAGACACTGGCACGGGAGAAAACTCTGGCACAATCTGGCAATGACTGTGGCGAAATGCTGGGTTTAAATAGACAGACTAGTATTACAGGCAATGAGACACAGGTGAGCACAATAATTAGGATATGGAAAGCCAAATGGGACAATCAAAACAAAAGCATATGATATCAGATAACAAAAAACTAACTAACAGAAGTACTAACAATACCCCCCCCCCCCCCCCCCCAAGAACATCTGCTGGCGTTTTAACTTGGGGGGAGTGGGTGTTTTTTCAGAAAGTCCCCAATCCAGAATGTCCCGATCAGGAACCCAACACTGCTCCTCTGGACCATAACACTCCAAGTCCACCAAGAACTGGAAAGCGTGGCCCCAGCGACAGACATCCAAAAGCCAGTTAACTGTAAAGGCCTCCGATCCATCAATGAGCCATGGAGGGGGAGGGGGCTTGGAAACTGGGCAGAGCTGGTTACTATGGAACTGTTTAATCATAGAAACGTGGAAGGTGGGGTGGATGCAGCAGAGGGTTGGGGGAAGCTTAAGCCGCACAGCAGCAGGGCCCTCAACCTTCACCAATAAAACCAGAGTCCACTTTGAGAGGCAGATCCTGGGTTGAGAGAGACAGACGCACTGACTCTGACAATAGGGAGGTGCTTTAGAACGGTGTTGATCTGCTTGGCGCTTTATCCTGGCAGAAGAATGTTGCAGAGCCGTCTGTGTCCTCTTCCAGGTCTGATGACAACGACAAACAATGGCCGGGGCAGAGAGCATGCTGACCTCCTCCTTTAGAGCGGGAAACAGGGGGACAGGTATTCCAAGACAACACTCGAAAGGAGACAGGCCTATGGAGGCAGAAGGGAGGGAGTTTGTGTATACTACCCAGGGTAGCTGACAACTCCAGGAAGATGGCCTTTCAGAAACCATGCAAGTCATCTCCAGGTGTTGATAAGCTCTCTCTGGCTGTTCCATTCCAAGTTCAAGTTCAAGTTCCATTGCTTTGTGGGTGGAATCCTGAGGATAAACTGACAGAGGCACCGATGAGTGTACAGAAAGCTCTCCAGAAGTGTGACTTGAACTGTGGACCAGAACCCATGTGGATCAGAAACCATGTCCACAGGTAAACCATGATACTTGAATACATGATCCACCATCAAGTCTGCAGTCTCATTCTGAGGGGAGTTTGGGTAGAGGAATGAGGTGCAAAGACTCAGAAAAGCAATCAACAACAGGGAGTATAGCGGTGTTACTGACTGACAGAGGAAGGACAGTAACAAAATCCAAGGAAATGTGGGACCAGGGTCTCTTGGGTAAAGGCAGGGGCTGCAACAGGACAGATGGAGGCTGTGTAGAGGTCTTACTACAGACACAAACAAGAACAGGCAGAGACAAATTTGTGAACATTCTCCTCCATGGTAGGCCACCAGAACCTCCTGCTGATGATGGCTTGAGTGTGTCTTGCTCCAGCGTGGTGGAAGAGTTGGGAGGAGTGGCCCTACTGCAGGACCTGAGAACGGACAGACATAATCACAAAAAGACAGTTAACAGGACATTGATTTGGAGCAGCATTATCAGATAAGGCAGACTGAACCAGAGACTCTATATCTCTTCTCTCTTCTTCTCTCCAGCTGGGAACCAGACAAACTGAACTGAAATAGAGTTAAGCGCTGTGAGAGGAGCAGCCAGGATACTATAAGGATACTTTATTTCTAATAAAACATTGGTAGGAATTGGCACATTCTACAAACCATTGCAACTCATGGCAGGTTGTAGGCTGAGGCCTTTCGGATCCAAAGTAGGTGAGAGGCATTAGGAAGGTCTAATAAAGTGAAGAATGATGATCCATATAGTAGCTCAAATGACATGAGGGGAAAGGGAAACCTATCATTGACAGTGATGTCATTGAGACCCCAGTAGTCAATACATGGTTGGAGAGCGCCATCCTTCTTGGCAACAAAAAAAAGAATTCGGCCCCCACAGGAGAGGATGAGAGTCGAATTATGCCAGTAGTCAAAGACTCCTGAATGCATTTCTTCATGGCCTCAGTTTTGGGATGGAAAAGAGAATACAGTTGGCCCCTAGATGGAGCCTTACCAGGTATGAGGTCAATGCCACAGTTGTAATGCCGATGAGGGGGCAGACTGACAGCCTGGGACTTACTACAAAGTCATTTGAGATCCATGTATTCAAAAGGGACAGCAGACAATTCAGGAAATTCTCCTGGGAGGTCTATTAGTTGTGAAGCAGGTACATAAGCGTGGCAGAGTCAGGAGGACAAACAGCCTAAAATCTTGTTCTTAACCCAGTCAATATGAAAGTTGTGTTTATTTAACCAGGAAGAACAACTGAACATGTGGTGACTCAATGATGTGGAACCTTATTTGTTCATGATGGTTGCTAAAACAAGAGACACAGAAGGAGTCACATGGGTTATATCAGTAAGCTTTCTCCCATCTAAAGAGTTGGCCACAAGAGGTGGGTTTAGATGGTGAAGAGGCAGTTTCCATTTAGTGGTAAATGAAAAGTCAGTAAAATTCTTGTCTGCCAAAGAGTCGATGAGAGCTGTGAGTTGATGCTGCCTACCTCTCCAGCCTATAGTAACAGTGAACTAAATCGAGGAGAATTTAGAAAAGGTGGAACTCACCAGTGCTCCCCATCTTACTGATCAGCCTTGCCTTTTTGCTGGACACAAAGAAGCATAGTGGCCAGACTCAGCACAGTACAGACAGCAGCTTGAACTGCATCTCCATTGTTTCTCTGCTGCAGAAATGTGAAAGTGGCTTATCTGCATCGGCTCCAAATCAGGAGCAGAGGGTGGAGATGGCTAGACCTGATAAGCATGACACACTGAGTGGCGGTGCCATTACTTGATGCTCTACTAATGTCTCTGGTAATCTTCCACGTTGCTGCAATCTGGAGTCGACGCATGGCCAGGTCCACGAGAGAATCAAAGCTGATGGAGAGATCATGGGTGATAAGTTCATCCTTGATGTTTTCAGCTAGTCCATTAAAAAAACTCATCAAACATTGCATTCCACTAGAAGCCACTAGAGTGCGAAACTCACAGTAGTCAGATACTGAGCAGACTCTTTTACGAACATGCAGCATCTCTCGGTCTGCTGGATCCATGTTGGCCAGATTGTACTGTTAGGGTTTTACAGAGGGAGAAGGATCCACATGCAGACAGAAGTGGTGGAGAGCACAAAGTTTAATAGATGGGCAAACAATCCAAAGCAGCAGGCAAACTCATGGTCAAAAAACAGACAATGGTCAGAGATATCCAAGAAGTCAAAGACAGAGTATGAGGCAGAGGTGTCCAAAAATCACAGAGACTAGCAAAAATGGTCAAAGAACAGGCAAGGTCAAAAACTACTAGGCAACAGATTAACAAATGCTGGAAAGGCACAGGAGAAAACTCTGGCACAATCTGGCAATGCCTGTAAGGAAATGCTGGGCTTAAATAGACAGACTAGTACTGCAGGCAACGAGAAAAAGGTAAGCAATAATGAGGATGTGGAAAGCCAAATGGGACAATCATAACAAAAAGCACATGATGTCAGAAAACAAAAAGTTAACTAACAGAAGTACTCACAAAGGGAAACATGCTGAAATCTACCAAAGCCCTCACCAGTACGGTTGAGGATGCTTTGTTTAGAAGTGTGTAGTCTGGAGCTAGCACCCAGCCATATAATAAGCTACGTATTATCCTCGTTTGCTTGGTCTGTACAGGGAAATCTCAGCCCTTGGTCTTTTAGCACAGACCTTGCCTGTACTAAAGACCTCAGACTCGGGTTAATAAGTAGTTTATCATGCATAGACCAGGTTCTATTTTGAGGAGCTGCCTCTAGTGGCTCATCCTGTAAAACATCATTTCAAGAAAAGAACTGAATGACATCACTTTTTAAGATTTATTTTCAGATTTTGCCAGTCTGTTGAGTACTAGGTTTAATGAAATGTCTTTAAAAGCATAAGCCACCTTCTAATTGGAAGTTCAACCTTCAGTTCTTTTGTCCATTTGAGCTTTGTTGATTAGCAATCATTTGCAAACATGCCAAAGATCAGGATTTCCCAACTCTAGTCTTATCAATTGCCTGTCCTACCCGGTTTTAATGTTTCCCTCCTACCAATACATGAAAAGCTATATATTGACATGAAAGCAAGGTAGCCCACAGGATTAAAGTTCGAACACTGTGCAAGCCTGTATGGTGAGCTAGCAGAAAAGTTAACATAAAAAACATCAATTCCTGCTTATTAGTATTTCTATTCTTTACCCCGTCTTGTTTTTGTGTTTTGTCTTCCACATTAACCTTCTCCATATCATAGTTCTATGTTTTTAACAATCAAAGACTTTTGAAAGGATACTTTCCTGTGTCTGTCTGTATACCTTATTAGCATTATCAGCAATATGGCTGCAATATCATTAAAGAGCCGGCATAATAATAAACCTGGCTAAATGACAGGAAGGATGCTGTTTGTGGTATTATTGAATTTGTCTTGACTCTAGAAGAGTCATAATTTTGCCTATGATTGTTGCCAGGTTATTGAGCTAATTGTTGATGCTTGTGACAGCCAGGCATTGTTATTTGAATTCAGTCTGCTGCCCCATATACACGAGATTTGCACCAGATTTCAATTTTACGACCCAACTCTCACACACACACACACACACACACACACACACACACACACACACACACACACACACACACACACACACACACA
>JAOUQZ010000035.1:11870891-11884161 GCA_028564935.1 Neosilurus hyrtlii
CACACACACACACACACACACACACACACACACACACACACACACACACACACACACACACACACACACACATTGTCTTACCATCCTTGTGAGGACCTTTGAGTGCAGCTAATTACTACAAATTGCTATAACTACACTTAAACCTCTTACCTGTGTCTCAGAAAAAAATAAATCCATCTATCCATTATCTTTACTGCTTAAATGTTCGGGGGATCAATCCTAGCTGACCTCCTTCATGACCCTGAACACTATTGCAGGGCTAAGACACAAACAAGCATTCATACTCACATTCCCACCTCTGGGCAATTAAAGCACTAACAAAAACAAAGACACAAAGATTTTCCTTGTGGGGACCAGCCAGATGTCCCCATATGCCCAAAACCATCAGCTATTCCTATCCATGTGAGGACATTGGCCCAATTTTTAGCTATTGACTGTGACAGGTCAGATTTATTCCACACATGAACAGCTGGGTTTTAAGAGAATGCAACTAAACCTGTTACTTTTATCACTTTAACAATAATAAACGTTATTATGTCAAACCATTGTCAAGTTGCACCCATTCACTAATTCTCCTCTATCACACAATATAACCAAACTGAAGAACTGACAAACAGCCACAGCGTTTTTCTTTTTGTTTGTTTGTTTGCTTATTTCTTAAGCTGCTACACAAGGATCATAATAGGGCACTAGGTGCAGTCTTGTTTATGTGTGAACAAATACCCATGGTTTACTAGTGTGTTTTGACTGACAAGAGAATGTTCCAGCTTAAATGTTGTTATAAAAAGTCTGTCGTGTATTTATCTCACTTCACTGTTCAATAATTAAATGAAAAAGAATAATTCTTGAATTCTTGATAAGTCTTTGGTGTGCTAACATTAACTAATTAGCACTTCTCACTGCGATGCATCACAGCACCCGTATTGTGTTTTTTTATGTAAACAACATGCAACTAATCATCATTTCGATCACTACCCCTGTGTTTCATTCAGTAGTATGTTGCCTAGGAAGGCAGCATACTTGTGCAGTGTCTGTTGACCTAAGACAAAGTCAGACCCTGTTTAAATTCAGGGTGGGAGGGGGTCGTGTACCATTCTTTGAGATGGCCATCCAGTGATCAGATAAAAGTTTCACAGAAAGTGTTTAAAAAAGTTTAGAAAGAGAGCTTAAGCTTTTCAAATGTAAAAGGTTATATTGCCATTTTAATCTATATTAAATTGTAATCTTTATGAAATAGGTTAAAAGCTTAAAATAGCACTTCAATCAGTATGCGTATTGAAAGCACGGGTTGATGCAGGAATAACAGAACAACCCAGCAGGGTTTGCCGGTGCTGCTTAAAGTTGCCATAGCAACACTGGCATGGGTGCAGAGCCCAATAAAAAGACTGTGTAAGTCATCATGGTTTGATGTGATAGAGGGGCTATTTTTGGGCAAGGGGCAAATATGAGACAATATGGATGTCAGATGTCTCCTTTCAGGAGCTGAGAATGACTCATAAACATCGGTGAATCGACCCTAATGGAATGTCAGTTTATGGATTTTGCCAGAGGAAGGTCTATAAGGAAGAAGATGAGGTCTGATGAGCACTTAGGCAGCCGTCCATTAGGAAGTCTTTTATGTGAGGGAAATATTTCTGAAAAAAGAAGAAGAAGAAGAAAAAAAAGCAACAACTGTCCCACTGGATTGAACTTGATGAATAATGTAACAGGTTTCAGCAGGACTTGGTACGGACTGAAAGAGCTTCTTGTTTTCAAGCCTCTTCATTAACACATTTAAGAAAGAGAGAGAATGCATGCTGGCCACTGTTGTCACAGTTACCCAACACTTTGGCTGTGATTGTGTGATTTTTATCTGCTGTTATGCAACCAAACTAATCAACCCCTCAAGAGCTGCTGAATCATTCTCACACCATCACAGTCAAATGGTTGACTGCCAATAAATTATGGGGAAAAAAATCCTACAACAGTTAGAAACATATTGAATACTTATTCAGGAAGAAAAGATTATTTTATTGATCCTGACAAGAAATTTATTTGTTGCTAAAAAAAAAACTCAAAACAACAACAACAACACCAATCACTCCATGAGTTATTGACCCTGAGTTATATACTGCAGACACTTTTTTAATTCGATACTGACTGTAGGTCATCTGTGACACGCAAAGCTCCTGTAAATTAATTTCAGATTATGCAGCACTATGCATTAATATCACAAAAATCCCACAAATCTAACACTGTACTAGTCTCTAAAGCAATAAACAACAAAATAAGCTATTATAAAACATTGACATCCACAACATTTAGAACATTGTTTTAAATATGTTGAAATGTAGCATATACTCCAAAAAATGGTGCAATCTGATTGGCCCACTCAGGATCTCAGGACCAAAAAACATTTTTTTCCAAAATGAAAGACACTCACAGTTTTTCACCATCACTTGAAGCAGGCAGGGTCATCATTATCAGAAACATATTGCCTTCCTAATTCTTGTTCCAGCCTGGTAGTGATGCAAACTTGTTAGGCTGCATCACTGACCCCATGCATCATAACACATGATCAGCCAGTGCTGAGTTGCACAAACAACAAGCGCAGAAATCACAGAAAACATTTCTTTTTGTTCCAAACCACCTGATGACAGGAAAGCCGAGTTGACAAAACATTGGCTGCATAAGCCATTGTGGATTTACTGCTCTTATCACGCTCATCTCTGGCAGCATTCTCATCCTCAGAGTCACTACAATGTAACGTCCCACTGTGTCCACAAGACTCCTCCCTCTCTGATTCAAATAGGTAACCATTTACACCCATTTCCTAAAAATTGTTAGCCATAATTTCTACTTAAACACGTTTTTTTTATCACCTTAAAATGTCACTCGCTGAAGAGATCTGCTGGTTTACTTATGTTGTACAACCCTGCCCCAGTGGGTTCACATCATATTCCATTTGAAAAACGACTGCTAACTATAGGTCCAGCCTCCACTAGTAATCCACTGCTTCTTTTGGTCATAATAAGCGTCTGTAAACAATCGCTTAAACATATTACATTACGCGCAACTTATGCTGTAAGGATGACCAGTACTGGTACTCTTTAAAATATGATTAACTACCTCACCTTTGGCCAGCAGTTGGTATGATGTCATGTTATAGTTATACTGATTATTACTTCATAAACTTTTTAATTTCAGTGAATATTACTTCCTTTAATCACAGTAATCATTTTATTTTTTTTAAATATTTTTTAATGTTTTCTTTTATTTTTATTTGATTATTTATTCAGTCCTTGTTTTATTCATACTGCTTTCCATCAGATTTGGGGGAAAGCTGAAGCCAATCCCAGCTTCAGGCAAGAGGTGGGATAGACACTGAAAGGGTCACCAGTTTATTGCAGAACTAACACAGAAACAAACAATCATTCACCCTCACATCACTTCTCTTGGCAATTTTAAGAATCCAGATGACGTACTATACATGCCTTTGGACTGTGGGAGAAACCTGGAGTACCCAGACAAAACCCACATGAACAAACACCTCAAAGAAATGTCCCTGTCACCCACACAGCTTGAACTCAGAACCTTCTTGCTGTGAGGCGAGAGTGCTAACCACTACACTGCCATGCCTCCCAGTTCCTGTTTCATTTTTTTCTTTTTTTAAAAAGTCATTAGTAAGAGTAAACAGACAGATTTGATTATATCACATAAATAGGCAGATTTACTTAAATCACACTTTAATTAGGTGACTAAAGGTAGATCGTATGATCTCAAACATTTAAACGAGTATTTTTTTCAAACTTTAAGCACAGCATGATCATTTGGATAGATTCATAGTGTCTGAATAGTGATACTTGTTTTATCTCCCAAGTTTAAAGGGAAGTACATTTACTAATGAGTTAAATGTCCACATGTTTAGTCACACGTAAAAACCATTGAATGGTGTGATGTTTGTTTGTCACTGCTGCTGTTTGTTAAAGATTCTTAATGCTGTTTTCATGACTACATAAGTAAAAATGCATTATCACGTGTGTGTGTGTGTTTGTGTGTGTGTGTGTGTGTGTGTGTGCATGTTTTTGCATACTGTAGCATGGTGAAATAGCACAATGCTAATCTTTGACTGTGTGAATCAGTGAAATGACCTGCAATAAATTACACTCAGTTGAGTCCATTCAGTGAGGTTGATTAGCATTAGCAGGCTGGGATGTTGTTTTCGATTGAATAGGCATCCTGCTAAGTGATGGAGCTATTCAAGGCTGCATGACTGACTCTCTCTCTCTCTCTCTCTCTCTCTCTCTCTCTCTCTCTCTCTCTCTCTCTCTCTCTCTTTATCACACACACACACACACACACACACACAAAACATGCACATAGTACTGGAATTAATTTATCCCTAATTATGTAACAGGGTACGTACTGTGTAAGTAATGTTGAATTTGGGTAATAAAATATGGTGAATATGTTGACTTTGGATGCTGGGAGATAAATCTGATATTGTAATGATGCTCTGAAACAGCCTTATTAATTTCAGGTATTTGTCTGTTGCTATGGTGATTTCAGGTTGCTCTCCAAGATGGCTGGCATGAAGGAGCAGCAATTCATCGAGGAGAAGCCACTACTTCCAGAAACAAGGGGCCAGGACACAGAAATGGTGAGCGTGTGTGTGTTGCTGCTACATTCGATGCATCTAAATATAGTGGATTAAGGAGAGATTTGGGTGTCCCAATTTTGTGGGTGTGAATGATTTTGTATCTCACTGAGCCCACGGAGCACTCCATTTCAGTTTCAGCATACGTCTAGAGATTATTACCAGGATCTGAAAAGCATGAAATGTGGGGGCAAGGACAGCATCGTCTAAAATAATTTAGAAAATGACAGCTTTATAAAAATCTGTATTTACAGCTTGGAACATTCTGTTACTTGAGCATGTAAACTGTGTTGGATTCTAAGCTACATAAATTGAATGATGTAAAAAAAAAACAATGATAATTAAAGATGTGGATGATGGAGGAAGTGTTTCTATGACTGTAATAATCATATATTTTTTTCCCTTTTTTGGGGGAGGGTTGGGGGGCAGCGACTGGTTAGGGTTTTTTGTTATTGTTGTTTTGTTGTTGTATTTGAAAATCTGTGAACAACTAGGATCTCAAATATGACTATTAGCTACAAGAGAAACAATTCAATTCTATTTGTTAGTGTACTCCTTGGTCAAAGAGTCACAGCCTGGAGCATCATGTTTATTAATACCAAATTTTACTTTGCCTACATTTTCTACTGCCATCAAATAAAATAGAGACAAAGAAACATAAACACTAGAAGCATTAGAAAATTAGATTAACCCAAACAAAGAAACCACATAGACTATATAAGTTTCTTTTAAACTTTATACCAACTGCTTCAAGTATTAGTGATGTGATGTCATGCATGTGTCATCTGTGGTGGTCTGGGGAAACCCATTTGTTATTGCTGGGGCTGAATTCTAGCAAACAACAACAGTTTTTGAAAAACTTCAGAAAACTTTCACTAAAAAGAAGCAGAAATGTTACTTGCTTATATTTTTGAATGCAGAGATTATTTCCACTATTTAAATAAGTGGTTTTAAAATGACAAAATGAGTTTTAAAAATGCTAGATACTTTGTGTATTGAATGTCATGTTATGATGAAGAATTAATGCACTAGCTTAGTTGCTTACACTGCAAAAATCACAGAGGACCAAGTTGTGATTTTTAAACTGTGAATTCAAAATAATGAGAAATTGGCCTAACAGCTCAAAACTTATATATTTTAGATGCAGAGTACGTGTCAGAGATGAAATGATAAAGGGATGCAAAAGTAGTTTAAAGATTTGTTAAAAGAAGCTTCAGGTGGACAGGTTGTAAACATGATGCTAAAATCGTAGTCAAAAACAGGCAGTCGATTGGTAAACAACAATATGATGGCAGAATCAAATGACAAAAAAAAGAATAATTATTAAAAATAACAGCTTAGCCAGTCAGGCTATGACTGCGTGTGACTGTCCATCAAGTGAATATTTACAGTTTATATATAGGCAAATTGTGACTAAGGACAGATGTGTGCCGTCAGTAGTCAGGCGACTATGAGCGTGAGAGTTGCTGGGATTCGTAGTCCATGGTGGCCATGTTTGTAAGCCACTAGGAATCTTGGCAAGTGGGATCCAGTCGAGACTGTGGTGCAGAAGTAACAACAAGAACAAACAGTGATCATCAATCAGTCTCTTCCCTCAGGAAATATTTACAACCAATGAAATGAAATATGTTTTAAATAAATACTCACTGAATTTAGAGACAATCAATGTGTTGTTGTCTTCCAGTGTTTTTATTTAAATACCGTTTTCTTCCTTTTCACTTTTGAAGGTAAGCAGATTTTGAATTGTTATAACTTTACATTTGTTCAAATAAGTGCAAAAGAGAAAAATACTTTACTCAATTAAAGTCTTTATTTTCAGATCCACATACATAAAAAAAAAACTATTCACCAAAGGCATGGTGGATATCATTGAACACTCCCCAAGAGGGAACTTTGACTATTCAACAATATCCACTGAGCCTGAGGTGAATAATTGTCTTAGTATATACTACATGGGAACATGAGAAAAGTAAACTAAATTATATTTTTATTGCTTATTTGTCTATTTTTATTTGATTTAGGCATTATCCTGAGTTTGCAGGGTAGGTGACTATCCCAAGATACCAATCCAATCGCATTCCCGTGTACTATATACCAAAGTAGAATATTTCAAAATTTGACCATGTGAAGGTAATTCCCAGGCTGTCACACACAAGGTTTGCGAGCTTGGTGCTAAAGTAACAAAGCCAGGAAAGGTGAAGGTTGTATACAGTGTAGCACATGTCATAGCCCACATATATAGAGGACTGTGTATTTTTCCTGTAACACGTGTTTATGTGTAATGAGGCAGGCGAGAGGAGCATGTGTGAACGCAGGACCCTGCCCCCAGCCAGCACGCCCTACCCGCAAGTGGCATGAGATCGCTCGCCATTGGCTCGGTGTGACACGCCGCCACCGGACCAGCGGGGGGTGCATCCTGGTAACAAATGCACAGGCCACGCCCACTTCGCCTAACAGTAGATTAGAAGTAAATAAGCTCTTCAGAATTAAATCTACTGTCTTGGAGTATCACAGCACTGCAGAGCTTGGTGTTTTCCTTGATTTTCATTTGGCAGAGGCTTTTTCTTCATTCATATATGGTACAACGCCATGGCCAATTGTCCCACCATGACTATATGACCATGGTTCTCTGTCTGGCCTGGGGTTTGAACCATAACCACTGAACAAAGAAAGTGATAGCAATTTAGTCATTTAGTCTGTCTGGGCATCTCTTGCACTTACCTATGTCCTATTAAATATAATTGTAACTGCAGGAACAATGTGGAGACCACACTGCAAAAAAAACCCCCAAAAACATTAACTAGGAAAAATCACTAAAATAATACACAATAAATGAAATGAAGCACCAATCAAAGAATCAGCACTGGGGACACTAAACATATTACAATTATTTCAATATAAACCAATTTTCTGTTGGTCTATGGTTTAGAATGGAGTTTTGTGGTTGAGTTCAAATTCCAGATCTTATCCTTGTGCCAGGATCATTGCTTAGATTGGATTCTGCCTCACTCTGTTCATTTGAATAAAAGCATCAGCCTAATAAATGTATAAATACTAAACTCTGCAGTGATCCATGTCTATGACAGTATCCTGATTCTGAGCTTAATCTCATTCTGACCATGTAACAGTCATAGAAGATCCATATGATCTTCAGATAGAGACTGGAGAAGAAATGGTTGATTACTGATGTGTTGCATCAGAGAACAGAATGTTGGCCTTTCATTAATTTATGGGTAGCACTTTGCCACAAACAGGTCCACAAATCTGCAATATAACGTACAAATACTGTACTAATACTTACTTAATAATGATTTAATGCATAAATGAATCCTTAGCACATCAGGAAATAATGACGTGTATGTAAACACCCAACTGAGACAAACAGGAACCGCCATTAATAATAGTAATTATAAAAAATGTATTATAAATGTATCATATACTATATAATATATAGTATATATATATATATAAATTTGAGTATTTATTTAAATATTTATTTATTGTGAGACACTTTTTTTAACACCCAATTCTAAAGTAATCCCAAACACAGGATTTTATTAAAAATGTAAATATGCAATACATATTGAGGACATTTTCTCCTGTGGTTCCAAAAATACAGATTTTATTAGAATATGCCAGTCATTTATGTGTGTTCATTGTCATTATCATCACCATTTTTCTAATCTCACAATGTTAAAATGTTTTGATTGCAGGTGTTTGTGATTTAAAAAAATAAGCAAGATAAATCATACCAGATCTCTCCCCGTCAATATTAATGTGCTATAACAACCCACAACATCACACAACCTTTTAAGAGACATATAACCTATAACCTGGTGAAAGGTAACAGGCTTTTAAATGGTGTAGAAGCAGGTTATTAACACACGAGGCAGAAAAGTGTGAAATATAATTTCAGAAACCCAGAAAGAGCTGAAGCAGAAACCTGTGTAGAGTTGAAATCAAGACAGGATGGCAGTACAAAGGTTTGGTAAAGTCAGGAAAAAGATGAGTGGATACTGAGTGTTTACCTTGTGAGGTGTGTATACACTTCCTTGTAGAAATGCAACAGTACACAACCCACTAATTCATTCCAAAACTTATCATTAAGATTTTGGTCTGGGTACAAACTAGCATTCCAAATGTTATTGTTCTTCTCTGAAGCTGTTCCTTTGTTGACTCAGATTTGTGCTTTGGTTTTGGTTTGTTAACATGCTGGAAGGTGATGTTTTATTCATCTCCAGCTGTCTAGCATATGCCTGCAACATTTAATTGTTGTTTTTTTTTTTTGCCAAAATAGATAGAATAGATAAAATAGATAGCCCCAGTCCCTGCTGAAGAGAAGTAGCCCTGCAGTTCGATGCTGCCACCAATATGCTTCACCCTGTGTATGGTATTCTTTGGGTGGTAACTTGTCTGGTGATTGTACCAAACATATTTTTTTAAATTAGGCATCAGATCACGTCACATTTTGGGGTGATATTTTTGTTAGAATGGGCTACCATACCCTATAGCCCAGGCATGAATAATGCATGAGGTTGCTATTAAATGCAGGGTGTGAATGATATTTGCCAGACCTTCTTGCAGCTCCTTTAATGTTGCTGTAAGTTTTTTGGTAACTTACCTGATAATGTTTTATCTTGTTTTTCACTGTAATTGTATAGGGTGTATACATGTGTTGTACATTTTGCATTGTATATACTTGTGTTGTAAGTTTTCCAGGGTATATACATGTGTTGTAAATTTTATGAGGACACTGCAGTCAAGTAAATCCAAAACACTCTTACAAAAATCCTACAGAGAATTAAACCTACAAAGAATTATTTACTGCGGAGCACAATCACATGACCCAATGTAACAGTGAGCACAGACACCCAAAACCTGTTTTTTTTCTCCTACTATTAGTTTTACACTTGAATTTAGAGTTTAAAAAAGATCTGAAATGATTTATATTGGTTTTATTCCTTACATTATAAAAATCTGCCACTTTATCCAGGGTGTGTAAACTTTTTTAAATCCACTGTATGACCTAATTGCTTGTCTGCACTTTATTATTTCCTGATGTGCTTAGGATTAGTGCATGTACTCATTTATCATTATGAAAGTATGTCTAAAGTATTAATATATTGTTTGTTGTGGACCGATTTATAAATATGTTACCAATGTTACCAATTTATAAATATCTTTTTTTTGGGTAGTAGATAACAATTAAATTGGTCAAAATTATGTAATTGCTGCTTGAAGACAATCATTTAAAATAAAGTGCACAGGTTTGTAAAACGTCTTTTTATAATACATTTATAAATCAAGTCAATCATGTTAGGTCAGGAGGGTGTACAAAATGACCAAAGATGTGCGATGTGAGTGCTTCCCTGCATTCCACTGTGTGTAATGTGTTCTTGTCGACTTCCCAACATAATTTCCTTTTGGGAAAAAAACAATTCCCTTTCTTTTCCTTTTTTTTTTCCTTTTCCAAAACAAAAAAGAATGGACTTGGTTTGCAGAAGCTTTCCAAAAGTATTTATTTAGGTAAAAGACAGCTTCAAATTCTTCACTTTAAATTCGAACTATAAGTAGAAAAGTCTTAAGCTACAAAAGCTCATATAGACATCTGTCTCAACTTAGTAGTGGATTACTAAAAAATGACTAAAAAATTACTAAAAAAGGTTAGCTAACGCCAGTTTTATTTATAGTCTGTAGTATTAGCTAGCAAGATAATAGCTTTGAATGCAACTAACTAGCTGAGACAATACAAACTACTGTGATAAATACAAAGTGTACATAACAGCAGATTAAATATAGTTAAGGACATAGGGTGTCATGGGCAGCAGAGTGGCGTAGTGGTTAGCAGGTCTGCCTGACAGCTAGAAGGTCCTGGGCTCGGCAAGGACGTTTTTCTGTGGAGTTTGCATATGTGGGAACTTTCGTTTTCTCCCACAGTCCACAGACATGCACATTAGACTAACTGGCTGTTCCAAATTGCCCCTAGGTGTGGGTGTGAATTGGGCATGTGTTGGCCTTGCAATGACTTGGCGAGCTATTCAGAGTGTACCTTGCCTTTGCACAAAGTTGGCTGAGATAGGCTCCAGCCTCCCCATGACCCCAGTGTGATAAATTAGTTCACGTTAGGTGTGTCTGTCTCATTTGTTAACATTTAGATTTGTTAGGAATTCAAATTGACTCCCTGAACCTGTCGGATGTGGCTAACCATTTATCCACAGATGCCAAGCTAGCTTGTTAACAAGACAGTGTGACTGTATATTGTGCTGAACTGGACAGAAAAAAGACTAATATCATCACTGCAGGTGGAGGCTGACCTAGGCAGTAAACACTTCTGAGTCATGAAGGGAAGTCGATGAGGGTGTGTTAAAACACTGTTGGAAGCCGGCGCTCGACTCACATAAGTATGTCAGTTTGCACACGCTTTGCAGATGACTTATCACGCTGTGTGTCATTGGATTTGTTCACGCTCAGTGTTGTGGCTTGTACTAAGTGCTTGTCAATGGTGGCATTCAATCTACATCATGTTTAACCACAGGCCAAAATAGCCCATAATCATATAACCATAGTCCCAGGCTTTATTTTGGTGAATCCCTGAAACCCGCTAATCTGAATGCAACTGCAAACTCACGTTTGTCTCTCAATCCTTGACAAGCCAGATTGGCTCACTCTCCCAGCATTCACATTGTGTCCAAATGATGTTAAACCAAGTGATGGTAAGTTTGTTTTTGCAGAGCTTGCTCTATAATCTTTTTAACCAGTCGTTGTGGTTCTATTACTAATACTTTACTAACACATTTCTCTTAACTGTACAGCAGGGAGAGTATCTATGTTCCCAGGGTCACATGTTCCACAGTTCGATGGTTAATTAAAGGCATTTATTTAAATCTAAAAGGAATTATTGGCTTATAAAGCAATAAATATTACAGTAAAGCCAAATTCACGATCTAATGTCAGCCAGCATACATGATTGTGAATGCAGTTTGAAAGATACACAAGGCCCTGGGGATATAGCGGTAGTGATATAGTATCACTGAGTCAGCTTTACACTGTTAGGTGACTTTTGACCACTGATTCAAGACGGGTAGATGGGTGACCCTTCCTTCAAACAGTCCACTTGCATATGTGTATAATCTATTATTTATCATTTACATGATAAATAATTCCATGCATATCATTGTGTAGTGTTTTAAATGATATGCATGCTTAATCATGTTCTTGTACTTTTTGTTTTAAATATGTGTCTTAAACAGTTGTTTTATATTGTATTATATTTTCAGCATCTTTGCAGTTTCAAATAATACTTTTTTTTTTTGCTTTTGAAGCCTTGCAAAACTCAGTGGACTGTAATCAGAGCTGGCAAGTGAAGTCCAACAGTTGCATTCATACCTATATTGGGAAATTTGTAAAGAATTCACTTTTACAGACATTTAAGCCATTTTTAGCACTCCTTGTTCAGATTATGCCAATGTACACCACAAAGAATTTGGTGTGGGGAAAAAAATGTATGTGGCTATGTAAAATTTAAAGGGAGATTACAAATGAGTGGGATTCCATTGGTTTTTTTAGACCAAAACAAAAAATCTCAAACTGACAGACTACCCATACCTTCTGGATAGTCTGAGGTCTAATTACTGATGTGAATCAGTAATTTCTTTACAAATCCCTACTTTGGGCATGACTCTCCCAGTGAAAAAAAGATGTAAGTACACAGTTTTCAGTCTATGCTGACTCTCTCCTTGACTTACGTTTATTACTTACATGGCAGTTACATGCTTCATGCGTAGCCAGCCCAAAATTGGCGTGTATTTTAGGTAAATGGTATTTACATTAATTCCGCCCTTGATGATTTTCAGCTGCATGCTGATGAGGGTTGGAGCAAATCAAGCTCCAAATTATCTTTACTATCATCTACATGCACAAATAAAGTTAAAGAAATGTCTAAATTTGTTTTGTTATTTCTTGTAACTCCAATATTATATTGTCAAATAGAAAAAGAGTTTAATAGATGTCCTGCCACAGCAATCACCCACATTCCGTACTGGTACTAATCAAAATGCATTTTTAGTATGAATGAATCTACACACATCAAATATGGCTTTATAAATTGTCCCAACACGCATATTATTTACATATATTCATGCGTACATATATTACATGGACAAAAGATTATGGACACTTAACCATTAAACCTATATGTAACTTCTTCCTAAAGTTGGTGACAGAAAGTTGAAATTGTGCAGAATGTCTTTATCTGCTGTTGGGTTAACAATTTCCCTTCAGCAGAACCAAGAGGCTCAAATCTGTTTGTCCCCCTGAGCGCACAGTGAGCTTCATGTAGACATGCCTTGCCAAGGCTGGAGTGGGAGAACGTGAGTTGCTTGCACAGAGCACTGACCTCAAGCCCACTAAACACGCTTGGGATGAACCAAAATGTCAATTGCCCCAGGTGTCCCCGCCTGATATCAGTGCCTGACCTTAATAATGCTCTTGTGTGAATGATCACAAATACCCAAAGCCACTCTCCAAAATCTGGTGGACAGCCTTCCCAGAAGAGAGAAATTTATTATAACAGCAAAGAGGAACGAAACCTGGAGTCCAACGATCAAGAAACTTTTATAGTCAAATGTCCATAAA
>JAOUQZ010000035.1:11884261-11901903 GCA_028564935.1 Neosilurus hyrtlii
AAAAGGATGACTTCATGGGAGACTCACACCCTACACAATCTCAATTCAGCTCTGAATACGGCACTGTGCATAATTTGATGTCTACACCAAAGCTAACCCGTTTCACTTACGTAAACCTTGTCATGTGTTGTTATAGAATGTCCACTTCCACACACTAACCTCTCTGCTTCTTTACACTGGTGTGCAGGGATTGATCCATGAACCACCTGAAGAATGAAAATGAATGAGAACCATTTATCATGATCTGTTCAATGCTAGCCGGTTCCTGTTTTCATTCTGTCTTCTTTAGCCTCGTTAGTCATCTGTATTACAGCGTATTCAAGGGAAGAAAACAGTCCTGTGCATCTGCAATCAGCCGGAAAGGACAAGCATTTCTCTTCAAGTAGAAAATATTTGACAGTGATCATAGCCATCCAATTAGTGCTCTTTTAAGCAGCTCCTGTTATTGTGTTTTTGTACTTGTGTGTGGTTATTCCAGGGCTCCTGACTCAATGTGTGTTCATGTGTTGCAGGAGAACTGTGAGAGCTTCATGCCTGTAGGAGACTGGAAGGTACTCAAATATTTTCTTATGAGTTTTAATTGTTATTACAGAAATATGCTTTAAAATAGGTATCCAATGAATACTTGTGGGTTTATGTTGTTCAGTGGTGACTGGTGTTAAAATGTTATATTAATCAGAATCAGATTGGACTGACATTTACTTATACATACATTTCCTTACACAAGATTCTAAAAAGTGGGGTTCACCTTAAATGCTATGTCAAGCCAGCATGGAGTTCAAAGTCATAGCAGTCACAGGTAGCATCCAAATACGTACACTTCCATACTTTTACCATACTCAAAAAGCAGTACATAGGATTGACCAGTACTCAGTACACACTGAAATATGCAAAGGTACCACATTACATTACCCTACAGCGTTCCATAAATCTGCTGGAGTCGAAGAAGAAGAATTCATTTACTCACTCACTTACTTGCCAAACCACTTAATTCAATTATGCTGGCAGGGAGGCTGGAGCCTATCTCAGAAGACTCTGAGATTCAGGTTGGGGGGATGTACAATGTTCACGTTCTTCATCCACCTGATTTTTTTGAAGGCATAGTGAGAACGTGGCTGAGTGTGATGAGGTTTACCCTCTGTCGGTACATACTGATTATTCAGATGCAGCTCTCTTCCAATAATCATGATAATCCCATAATAATCATGCAAGCCTGGTCTCCTTACACAGCCATACAAATTACGGTGAAGAACATTTGTTTTAATATGTACATTAATGCTGCAATGGCATAGTGAGCTGTCCAGGTGGTACCCCGCCCTCTCCTATAGTTGGCTGAGATGGGTGCTAGCCTCCCCGTGACCCTAATTAGGATTAAGCGGATCAGAAAATAAATGACACATGTTATTGTTACATACATGTTATGGTTCCTAAACTTGTAGGGGGCTTTTTCTGGTCTTATTTTGGCGAGATGGTGACGTTTACTCATGCTCAAACAGTGACTTCATGAAATAAAATAAAGCATGCAGTAAATATGTAAGAAAAAAAAATATGCAGTGGAATAGTGATACTAATATTATTAATATTAGTCACCTCACAGCAAGTCCTGGGTTTGAGACTCATGGTCAACCAGCGATTTTCTGTGTGGATTTTGCATGTTCTCCTTGTGCATGTTTGGTATCCTCTGGGTTCTCTTGTTTCTTCCTGCAGTCCATGCAGATTAGGTCAGCTGGTTATTTTAACTTGTCCATAGGTATGAATGTGAGTGTGAATGCTTATTTGTGTTTCTATTAGCCCTGCAATGTATTGTCTACCTGATAAAGGTGTGCCCCACCCTTCATTAGCTGTGATTAGCTCTGGCTTTCCATGTGACCATGACAGATAAGTGGACATTGGATAAATATAAAGATAAGCCTTTAAATTCCCATCTTATAAGGTTTATTTAGCTTTTTATAAATGTTTAGCATGTATTAGTGTTCATGTGTTCCTCATTCATGTATTAGTGCAGACTGCTAACACTTTGAAATTGAAGTAGCAAACAGAAAGCAATTTAAAAAGGTGAAGAATTTAAAATAGCAAACAAGGAAATTAAAAAGGAAAAAGTACATTATATCTCAATCTAGCTAAATAAATTTGTCTGTGTGCATAAACAAGCTGGAGATGGGCCCTTAATGGTGGCTATGAACTTGAAAAATAGACAGCATGGTGAATGCGGATTGTCCAATCACATTAAATTAGATTAGAACAAAACAATATTTTATTTCAGCACTTCCACTGAAATAAAAGTGTGCCATCATGAAAGAAAGGAACAGAAGGGATCTGTACTGTCATGAGTGGGCAGGACTTGAACTTAAAACACAGAGAATTGTCCAATAACATTAGAGAAACAAAAACAATTAATAAAAAATGCAGATGTTTATGTAGCTTCTGACATCAGCAAATTACAGTGCAGCCTTTGATCACCTGACTGCAACAGTTTAAGGACTTGCATTTGGCCAACACCCTTGAACCAGGAAGTATTCACACAGAAATTACTCACTGATTTCCTGAACCGACTAATCTATAAGGATTTCAGCCTACTCTGGACGAAGGTGGGGTACACCCGGAACAGCTCACCAGACCATTACAGGGCAACTCACACACAACCACCCACACTCACACCTAGAAGCAATTTGGAACAGCCAATTAGCCTAATTACTGTGAGATGGACAAGCTAATCACTATGGCACCGTGCCACCCACACAGAAATCAAGCAAATATTTTTTGTATGAATGATGATGTGGTAACAGACTATAAGTTTTCATGTTTTTTTAAGTTTTCAAGCACCATGCACATTTTTCATGCAAACTATTTATTTTGCATCATGTAATTAATTTACGTTTAAGCAGACGTTCTGCTTAGATATTTGGAGACTTGCAGCTCATATTTTGAGACTAAAAATAAAGCCTCAGTGTTCTGTGGCCAGGACTATTGATCTGAAGATCTCAGAAGTAGGAGCTCAGATGTATTAATTATGCAAGGACTCATGAAGTAAATTTCTCCCATATAGTTTGTGTATGCGAAATAAAGCAAAAAGGCTTAAACTAAATGGGATATGTGCATAGCTGAATCACTGTGACTAGGGTGGTAGTGAAGTCAAGGTCAATTTGTCTTGTCATTCGATCCATATACATGCGCAGTGATGATATCAGATATCAAGCTTCCAGGATGAAAGTGACACAGCTATGTACAGTGTAGTACATTTAAAGAATCAGCATATGAGAGTGTAGTATCCCATAAAGAACATAAGATTTGGTTATTTTTTAATAGAGTATTTGGTTATTTTTTAATAGAGTATTTGCATAATGATCTCATACCACATACACATGCAATGAATGTTGCATGTAACTAGATGTGAAAATGAATGGTCTGAAATCTGATTTCTATTCAGATGTATTTTAAACACGGAAAAAAGGAAGGAGATCAAATGACAATATTTTTTTTAAATGGCACTGAGCATATGTCCCAGACTAGCACTCTCGCTGCTGCACTGCACGACTAATAACCAGGTCTAGGGAGCCTTCTAGTGGTTAAACAAAATACAAGCATGATGTTCTATGGCAGATAGCTCAGGTCAGCCACCTCATTATCACCATCACAAATTCTACATAAATATGTGTATATGTAGAACATATCACAGATAAATAAAAAGTAAAGAAATAAATTAAATAAAAATGAATATACAACATTAATTCTCCAAAGGTAGGGTGGATATCAATGTACAGTGTCGTAGACTATTCAGCAACATTCACCGAGTTTGAGGGGAATAATTGTGTTCACTTTCAAAGTCAATTTGGTCAGTTTTTAAGAAAAATCTGATTTTTTTTATAAGTATAGAAATTATCTGACAGAGTTTTGTTTATTCTGCTACAATTTATAATACGAGTTGGCAGGTTTTGAAAGTGGAGCTATCAGTGGGACATGCGCAGATGCCTGAAAAATAGGCTAAGTGAATTAACTTTTTTTTTTTGATAAAACTTGACTCAGTAGGTTTGGCAAGTGGACTTCTCACTTGTTTTAGTATATACAACACAGGATCATAAGCAGCCCAAAAGAAGATTTTTATAGTTTCTTTCTTACATTAAAAAAAAAAAATCATGATAGACATAGGTGTGATCCATGCACATGCGTAAGCAGGTGCAGAGCTGTGTAATAGTCTCTTTAATTCACTTTGAGAATTTAATTATATACTATGTAAAAACATAAAGAAAAGTAAACTAAGATGAGATTTTATAGTTTATTTTTACATGTACAGAGACAGGTCAGATAAGTTCTGTGCATTTTGAACTGATTTTCGGATTCGGATTTTAGTTAATTTTACACAGAATCATGAGTAAACCATGTACTGTAAAGGTATTTTAGTAGATACTATGTAGAAACACAAGAAAAACAAATAAAAATATGATTGTAGTCTGATTTGTTTTTCCATTTTAACTTATGATAGTGATGATGCCACCTGTTCCAAGTGACCATGAGTGTCTATAATTTTGATTCAAGAATTATCCAATTTTTAATCCCAAGATTGTAGAACAGTCAAATCATGTCATTTCTAAGTGGTATGTTGTAATGTCTATTTTTCCAGATTTTCCAAGCAAACTAATTAGATTGCACCATTCCCATGTAGTATATGCAAAAAAAAAAATTATAATAAATAAATAAAATATATATATATATATATATATATATATATATATATATATATATATATATATATATATATATAAGGTTCATATATAAGGTTCATAGGATATTTTATATTCCATTTCACCTAGTCTGAATATCTGGAACATTGTACAGTGTGTCAGAGAAATGCACTCAGTCTGGGAGAAAACTGGAACACTTTAATGGTGCACAACTGAAAACATAGTTTCAACTATAGAAAGTTAGAAAGACAGAAAGTTGAATGAACTAAACAGGTTATACACTGAAATCTAAGCAGGATATACAAAGGCTCAGTAAAGACATAGTATGATTCCTAATCCCAAAAACTCCACCACAGTTCTTCAGGAAGCTGCTTCCTCACCTCCCTCTAAAACATTGACTTTGATTGTATGGGGTGGCTGGACTGTTTGGCTTCCTCCTCCCATTTATGCCCTTTCTTATTTGACACTTTGACGTTGTCTAACACATCTATTCTAAACTGTAACAACATCTATGGGTTACAAAAATTAGAAAAGGCATATTATAGCTTAAAGAATAGAACTGTACTTCTGAAGAAATATTTTTCAAAATGTATCTGTAAGTATAGGTAAGTTATTGTCTCATACTTTCCTTTTTGAGAGTGTATGGATAATGTATATATGGATGGATGGATATGCAACTAGAAGGACTGCTGTAGAATGCTAATACAGAGATATTCTTTCCACAATTCGGGGTTTTTTCTCCCCGCTCTGATGAGATTTTTGCGGTTCACCTTCCTTAAAATAATGCATATCAGTCTTTATTGAATGCTCATGTTCCTCAAAATGGCCTAAATATGCATATTGATTTCTGTGGCAGCTGTTTCCATCACTACCATAGTATTTCTTGTGGTTCATCATCAATTTTCTTATTATTGCACTGAAGATATTGTAACTGTTACTGCTGCTGTTGATGGTGTTGTTGGTGTTGTCTATTTTTGTTTTGCTACCTGGCCAAGACTGAATGGTGATAGTAATATACCTGTGCAAACTGTTTTGAGCAAAAAACACATGATCTCATTCATGGTGCATGGTTACAGGGCCTCATAGGAAATGACTCGTGACATATCTACACACAGTCCTGACATCAGAGCTGTGTCGTAATAAGGCATAAAATGAGATTTGCATTACTCCAGCCTGCTTATGGCATCTATTGTAGTCATAAGCCATTTATGGTACCAACCTCAGTCTAATTGTTTTATTACTTTACTGCTATTTATTATCACTGTTATTACTGGTGTGTTACATATGTAATGTGACCAGATTGCACCAGATCTGAAGAGAGACGGGCAGTAAGGAGGAGGAAGGGATTGAGGGGAGGGGGATGGGGAATTAAGATAGGACTGTTCAGCATCCATGACCCACAAATGCTGCAGAGGGGAGAATGTAGGATGACAACAGGCTTAGAGACAAAGTGACAGAAATTCCAGCCAATCATGTACCCTCAACAACCAGGAGGAGGCTGGGTTGCACTGTAAAGGTGGGGCTGAGGAAAATGAGTGCAGAAGGAGGAGAGAGAAAGAGGAAAACATCATAGCAACAGAAACATCTCTGCATCCTCTTGCTGTCTGGATCCTAATTCTAATCCACTTAAACAAAAAGGGCCATTATTCAGTTCTTTTCTCAGTCTTCCTCTTCTGCATCCTCATCATCCTCTTTAGCAGCCATGCCTGAGTGTTGGGACGGGGTGAGTTCTATTGGAACTGAATGTGTGAGGGAATTTTGAAAGTCAGTGTTTGGATGTGTGGCCTTGGATGTGTATTTTTAGGAATTTAAACATGCCTGTGTCTTTGGTTTTTCTTTGCCTGTACTGTATATGAGTGTGTTTATGTATAGTATTTGAATGAATGTCCTTCTTAAAAAAATGTGAAATTGCTGCTTCATGAGATTGATGTGGGTGGGGTATTAAAAGCAAAATATTTTTATAAATAGATATAGATATAGAATAAATAGATATATATTTTTCAGTTATACAACAGTATATAATTATTATGAAATTTATAAGACCACAGTAATGTATGTGCCTATTATAGCAATATATATTAATAAGGCAATATGTATCTATCTATCTATCTATCTATATATATAAATAACTATTTCATTTGTAATAAATAATTACAAATTACTATTGTGGTATTAGTGAGTACAAAAAAGTAGTGCAATGACTGCATTTTAATATGGCATGCTGCTGATAGTTCATGTCTGCTACAATATTTTGGAAAACTAAAAAAATATTTAAAAATTATAAATAAAAAAAATAATCAGCAGTGATTTTTTTTTAAATTTCCTACACATACCACTATGTTAGAGATATGCATATGTGTCTTGGATATTTCCTGGGAGTGAAATCTGTGCTATGACATCTAGGCAAAAGGGCAGTGCAGTTGCAGAGTCATTGGTGTGGTGTCCATTCACACAGCACACACTCACGTATACATCAGCCGATGCGTCAGGGAGTGTTCAGTGATAAAGTATGCCTGGCTGTTCAGTTTTACTCAGTAAATTTTCCCACACAAAGAATGCATGTCAGTGTGTGAAAGAGTGTGTATGTGTGTGGAATGAGTTAATTACAGATCTATGTGCAGAGACTGATCTGTGACCTTGAGATGTAAATAACAATTAGTTTCAGGGAGTGTGAGAGAAAGATAAGGGCAGGGATATGAATCCTTAAGGTCCTTTACTATTATCTTGGGCAGTATTGAAAAAAATGATGTTCTTATATTAGGGTTGTTAACATCTAATATATATATATATATATCAAAGAATAAGCACACAGCTTTAAATGAGGTGGTATGTCATTTTTTCAGCAAAAAATATATTTAATGTTATGCTGTGATTTAGTCTAATAATGATGTTTGTTAATATTAATCAGCAGGGTTTTTTTAAGTAGAACATATTCACACTAATGAGTAGGGTAATATTGCTGTGGGTTGGTGACGCCATGTTAAGCTAATAGGAGCTATTTCAGAAAATAATCATATATTTATTGCAATACTCTTTGTTATTTTTAAATTGTGTGTGTGTGTGTGTGTGTGTGTGTGTGTTAGGAGCATGACATTGAAACTCCCTATGGGATGCTGCATGTGGTGATACGCGGGGCTCCAAAGGGTAACAGGCCTGCGATACTCACCTACCATGATGTGGGACTTAATCGTAAGTATTGAAAAAGATTTGTTATTCATTCATAAAAAAAATCAAGGAACTCCTAGATTTTCAGTTCTACACTATGAGAGACATGGTGGTGTCATTGTTAGCACAACTGCCTCACAGAAAGAAGGTCCTGGGTTTGAGCCCTGTGGTTGGCGAGGATGTTTCTGTGTGGAGTTTGCATGTCCTTCCCATGCATATGTGGGTCTCCGCTGGCTGTTCCAGTTTCCTCCCTCAGTCCATAAACATCCACATTGGGATATCTGGTCACTGCAAGGTTACCTCTAAATGTAAATGTGAGTGGAGGTTTGTCCAAGCAGATTCATGGCAAGCGCTGGACCTAAATATCCTGCCAAAACAAATTCACTGAGTAATATGTATATATATATATATATGTATGTGTGTGGGTGTGTGTGTGTGTGTGTGTGTGTGTGTGTGTGTGTGTGTGTGTGTGTGTGTATATGGTTAGAAAAGCAGGTTTGGGACCAAAAGGTCGCTGGTTCGATTCCACATGCTGGGTTGATGTGGCAGTTGGGGGAGTGAGAAGCACCTTCCCTTCCTCCACCTTCACAACTGAAGTGCTCTTGAGCACCTCCCCATTCCTGCATGGAAACCGTTTATTCCTGCATGGAAAGTGGTGGCGACAATTGCGAGAACTCTATAAACTGCCTCACATGTGCTACCTCATAAATCGAGTCACCCATAGAATTCTGGGAGGGCCACTGAGCCCAACCAAAGTGAGCTCAACCTTCCTATAAATATGCTGCGCATGCGCTATCACATAAATCGAGTCATGTGGGAAAGCATAATTAATGTTGATGTTCCGCTCGCTGCGCTTGCATCACAGTTATTAAAAAACAAACAAACACACAAATAAACTATGATGTTTTTCTAAAGGCCACTTTAGAAAAAGCTCTCTCTCTCTCTCTCTCTCTCTCTCTCTCTCTCTCTCTCTCTCTCTCTGTATTGGGGGTGGCAACAGGACAGAATATGGTCAGCTGAGAAACTAAATGCTAAGAGCAGCATCCATCTGTTCAAGAGACTCCATTTCCTGCTTCTGTTCCTCTCCAGACAGAGGCAGAGAGGTGGGGGGAGGAAGGAGAGGAAAAAGGGAGTGATGCTGCAAAATACATACAGAATCCCATCCCTCCTTTTCATAATCCATCCATTCACTCATTTCTTAAATTATTTTTTTAACTGTAGATGTTAATATGTTTAAAAAAAGCCTATGATTAGATGGACTCAGGCTTACAACATTTACGAGAAAAAAAATTATATGAATGGTCCACGTTCAGGGATGTGGTTTGTGCTCAATATATTATTATTTGGTCCCATGGCATCTTTTTATAATAATTAAACAACACAGCAGAGGAAAATGTTTATACTGTACTTTCTACCTTTTTGTCTTATTTCCATGATCAAACTATATCAAGCTGAAGCTCAGTGCCCATATTTCCCTGTTGCCTAGCAATGGCGAGATAGAGAAATAGAGGGTTTGTTTTTATTTATTCTCTGTACTCCATTTACTCCTCTCTGCTTTCACCTCTCCAGCCATCTGACTTTGCTTGCTCATTAATATGCACCATGAACCCTGAAGCGTGACTTTGACAGAGGGAGACAGAAAGGTCAATAAGAGGAAAGAAACAGAGTCATTGAGGGAAATAAGGAACAAGAGGGGGGTTGCAGAAAAAAATGGAGAATAAGGAGAGAAATAGGCCAGGAAGCGGGACAGAAAGATGACTCATGGTCTGGTTTTATGAGTATTCTGCTCCAGATAATGTGTGAATAAATTTGTTAGCCTCAGTAAAAGTGTCAAGTTTCTTCTTGGTTAAGTATGATTTGTTGTGCTGAGTAACTAAATTGTTAGTGTGATAAAATGTAAGTAAGTGTTTAATGTTCTGTTAAAAACTTAATAATAATAATAATAATAATAATAATAATAATAATAATAATAATAATAATAATAAATAAAAGGATTATAAAAATAAGAAAAATATTATTATAAAAATAATAATCTTGATTTACCCATAAGAGTATAATTATTTTTTATTATTAAAATAATTAAATACATTTTTAAAATGCTTTAATCTACTTGATGCCTTGAAGGATCTTATAAAAAAGGTATCATAAAAAAAAAAAAACAGCACTCTATGAATATTTAATTTCTTTCTTTTTTTTTAGATGTTTACATTTTACAGATGTTTTTGTTTTAAATTTATTTAACATGTATTTATAAACTGGTGTTTGCATTTTTATAATCGGAATCAGTCAGTCAAAAAAGTGCATTTATTACTACAATTATTATTTTAAATTATTTTTTCAGTGGTACTTTAAACCTCAGTCATTGCAAACAAACAGACACCTATATAAACTATACTACATGCATAAAGAAACAGTGGTCACTGTGCCTCAAAATCTAAATTATAATTAATATATTTCTCTGTCTCTCAGATAAACTGTGCTTCAACACTCTATTTCATAATGAAGACATGCAGGAGATCACTAAACACTTTGTGGTTTGCCACATCGATGCTCCAGGCCAACAGGTCGGAGCCCCTCAGATGCCAGCAGGGTAAACATCAGCATTAATACATACATAAATGCATACACACAGAAATTAATATATAAATACATGCATACCCTTGCATTAATTTTTTTCTTTTTTGATTGAAGATACCAGTACCCCACTATGGACCAACTGGCAGGTATGCTGCCCAGCGTGGTACAGCACTTTGGGTAAGTCTGTTTAAAATAGCTTGATTTGGAATTATTATTATGAAGAGTAAGTATGGCTGATATAATTTTAAATAGAGTATGAGAGTTTGGTTAGATTCACAGGGATTGGGGAGTGTGAGTGTTGTGAGATTAATATAATTTAGAGAAGTTAATAATGTAAAATAAGTTGGTGTACAGTTACGCTGTGTCTCATTCTGTGTACTACCATTAGAATACTGTATATTGAAGTAGTACACTATGCACATTAAGTACTTACTTGTTTAGAGTACGAATTTCAACAGGTTTGTATTATCATCCAGGCACTCAGTGCTGATATGCTTCACAGTGTGAACATACTTATACACTCAAAATAGCGAGTACAAGTCCACACACTGAGATACAGCATTAGTGGATATGTTATTGTTATTGTTTTATTATAGATTGAATATTATGGGTAAAATAAGTGAGTATGGTTCTGTTTGGTTATGATGAGTCGGCATAATTCAGAATCAGTATGGAGGAATGTGGTTTCATTAATATTGGTTAGTGTGTGTGCGTATTTTTTAGATTAGTATGAGTAGAATGGGTTAGTATGGTTACATTGACAGCATGTGGCAGATGTCCTTATCCCAGGAAATTACAGTACAGCTCATTTATACAACTGATTAAAAGCCTTGGTGGTATTGGGGCTTGAACCCCCAATCTACTAAGAAGTAACCACCACTGCCCCAGTAGTTAGCTTAATATGGGTTAAGGTCTATGACTATGTTTAAAATCAGTGTTAATATATAATCCTTTTATTATTGTTGTTATTATTATTATTAATATTATTATTATTATTATTATTAATAATCTCCAGATTTAAGAGCATAGTGGGAATTGGAGTAGGAGCCGGTGCATATGTCCTCGCCAAGTTTGCTGTAAGTGCCACTTTTCTCCCTCCTTTTCTCTCTCACTTTCACTCAATGGGACCATATTTGATGAACCCATGAAGGGGACTGACATTCATTTAGTAGTTATTTTTAGTAATGCCTTGAAATAGAAAGGTTGATCATCATCATCTCTCTCTCTCTTGTTTTCTCTAGCTGATCTTCCCTGACCTTGTCGAAGGTTTGGTTCTGCTTAACATTGACCCAAACGGGAAAGGTTGGATTGACTGGGCTGCTTCCAAACTATCTGGATTGACCAGCACTCTGCCTGACACGGTCCTGCCTCACCTCTTCAGCCAGGTGCAAACACATACAGACTAAAACCTGAAAACCAGCCAGAAAATGTGCTGATTCCTTGCTTAGGGCAGCTTGAGTCTAAAAACTGCTAAATATTCAATAAGAAGTTATTGTCAGTAAGCAAAAGCTGCAGTGCAGTATTACCCTGGCAAATGAGACAAAAGCACAGTGTTGGGGTATCTCGTGTATCATTAGAGAAAGTAATTATGGAATGGATAGGATTTTCCAGTTACAGTGGTAGGTGCTTGAAGGTTAAGATTATCGTCTCCAGTATAGCTAGTAGTGGTCTCCATGATTGTGCAGGCTGAATAATCTGTTTGGCATGCAGCCAAATATAAAAGAGCTGACTTGCTGCTTTGCATGGTGTCTGATGCTATAATGAATGTAGCTTGTAACACTAATGTGGCTCCTCTGTAACTACAGGAGAAATGTGTACATAAATCCTACAGACAACAGTTAAAGCAGTGGAAGCTATTGGTGTAGGCTACTGCACTCACTGAAATGCGAGAAATTTTAAAAATTGGACCAAATGATTCCAAGTTGAGGGAAATAGATTCCAGTATTGATTCATTCACATTAGTGACTCATGAGCCAACCAGCTGTGTTCAGTCGGATGAACTGGTACAGTATCTTTCATATTCATCTCTGAATCAACTTTAACTAGCCAAGAGTATTTGTTAAATTTAAAAAAATGTAAAAAAAAAAATCATTTTGCTAATTCATAAACATGAATCAACATTGCAAAGACTCGTTGCCGAGACAGTTAAAGAGACAGTCATTATTACAATATTTCAACATTGTGTGTTGTTTAAACAGCATGTACATATGTTAATTGCAAAAATCAGTGCACGGCCCATTGTACAATACCCCTATTTTTTCCCATCGTCAATTTTTTTCCCAGCTAACACAGAGAAAAAAGGAAGAAAAAAAAGGAAGAGGTGGTGGAATGGTTCTTTTTTTAATTCAGCAAAGCAATCCCCTTTTGCAGATATTACAAGCTGAACACACTTGGGTCATTCTTTTGACGATGGAAATAAAACCTTGTTTTGGAAATTCTTCCCAACACTGTTGCATTAATTCCAACAAATATGTTCTACTAGTTGGCCGCATTGTCTTCACCCTTCTGACCACTTCATCCCAAACCAACTCAATGAAGTCTGGAGACTGTGTTGGGGGCCATTACATGATTTGAAGCCAACTCTCCTTTTCTTTTTTTTCTAAGGTAGATCTGACCTCTCATTTACCTTTATTCCTTTTCAGGTCATTCACAGGACCTGACCTGCTTAAATTTGAATAAAACTAAAAAAGTGTGTATGTTCTAAATATTTTGAAGGGTTGACTTTTTATAGTACAGCTGGAGGCTGATATTCCACAGGGACACATGGAATCTTTTGAATCAAACATGTGACTCACTGAGACAAACAGTTCAAAAGAGTCAGTTTCTTCAGGCAGAAGTAATTGTCAAAATTGGTTTTATATTATAATATATTATATTACAGTATATTGATAACACCTTTATTGAAGAGATCAGTAGTGAAATACAGGACTGAATTAATTTATTTATGCCAAGACAATGATAAAGCAAACTAAATATACAAGTATGAGAATATACTTCACTGAAGACCCATTTCATCCATCCTTAACAGAGGCATTGCTTATTGCACCTTTTCTCTGCAGGAGGAGCTCATGAACAACAGTGAACTGGTGCAGAGCTACCGGCAACAGATCAACAACACTATTAACCAGTTCAACCTGCAGCTCTTCTGGAACATGTACAACAGGTAATCAGGATAAGTATGTAGCAGCATATCAAACTAAATACAATATAGACATAGCCAGAAGATTCTGGCTTTGAATCTCAGGGCCACCTGGAGCCTTTCTGTGTGGAATTTTCATGTTCTCCCCGTGCATGTATGGGCTTCCACTGGGTACTTCAGTTTCTTCCAACAGTCCAAAGACATGCACATTAGCTTAACTGGCTACTCCGAATTGCCCATAGGTGTGAATTAAATACGAGTGTGAATGGTTGTTTGTAACTGTGCCTTGCGATAGACTGGTGATCTGCTGTGGGTATAATGATTTTTCAGAATATAGCATATTAGCGTATAGCTCATGCAACCAATTAAAATGGCAGATGTATCTTTGAACTCTGATTGGCACCCATAATAATATGTATCAGACAGATCACACAGAGGCCCAGCTTTGGACTGGTGAACTGCACAGGGTGTACACTGTCATTTCCTCCTACAGTCCAAAGACATGCACATTAGGCTAATTGGCTGTTCCAAACTGCCCCTATGAGGGAGTGTGAATGGTTGTGTATGTTGGCCCTGTGACAGTCTGGCAAACAGTTCAAGGTGTACCCCGCTTTCTCCCAGTGTTGGCTGAGATAGGCTCCAGCCTCTTGGCAACCCTACTAGGGTTAAGCGGTTCGACAGATAAGTGAGTGAGTGATTTTCAAAATGCTCACTAATTCAGCACAATCTAATTCCTGTGAATGGATACATGTGAAAAACACTCACAGTAGTGAATGCAGGGCTGTTCAGGGTGTTCTCTCTCCTGAAGTTAGCTTGGATTGGCTCCAGATTCTCCTGTGTCCCTGATGGATAAACAGTACAAATAATGGATGGATGTGACCCATAAATAGATAGACAATCCATAAAACAATGTACTGAATTAATGTAATCTGTTAAGTATATTTCAGATGATCAGATTTACCATTTTATGCAGAACATTGAGCTTAAAATCATCTCTTGGGTCAGAACAGATTTGTTGATATGAAATGCCTGTGTGTTCATTCCTCAGCCGTAGAGATCTGGAAATGAATCGCAGTGGGACTGTGCTCAACGCAAAGACACTCAGGTACATTTTTAATACGTTATACATTTATATTTCTATTAATAATATTTCTCACTGCTTTTATTAATTGTCACACCACTTGTGTGGCAGCGGTGAATGCAGATGCAAATGCTGATAAGAGGTGGCTTTAAGTAAGCACAGGCAGACAGTCCAAAAACACAATCCAAAATCGTAATCAACGACACAGGCAGAGTTCAGTCGATGAGGCAAACAGAATACCAGAGACAAAATACTATTTGAAATAAAGTAGGCAGGCAAAGATTTAAAAAAACAAAACACTGACAGTACTCACAGAAAACAAAGGTCTTGTAATGAGCCACAGGAGCAACACTTTGCACTGAGCATGTGCAGAGTCTATATATATAGTGTAGGTAATCAGTGAAATGGGAGCAAGGTGTGCAGAGCATGTGAGTCATGAGAAGGCATGGTCAGTAGTCACATGACTAAGATTGGTCAGGTGCATGTTGGAAAGTATAGTTCTGAGTATTCTGATATATTCTTTTTCTCACACCTTCATACAATTGCCTTTTTTTCATCTCTCCATTTTCATTTTCACTACTGTGATTTATTTTCATCTCTCATTTCTTCTCACTTCTCATATTCTGTCTCTGTCTAATTCTCTCTTTCTCTTATCCACACTGCCTTACTCTTTATTGCTCTCTTTACTTGACAGTCTGTTGGTTTTTCTTTCTTCTCCTGTTGTCTTCATTTTTTTTCACATACTCACTTGATAAATAACTATATAGGTCATGCAGCAAATCCAAATGGCTGGAGGCATTTTGGGTAGCTTCATCCTGTATAATACAAACCGAATGCTGTGCTGATTTAACAACTGCACTAGATTTTCCCAAAATAGTGCACTTTCTCACTTTACCCTTTTTATCGTTGCTTACATCTCTTTCTCTTTTGTCTTTCACACTTTGCACATAATTGCATAATGCACTGTGTCTAATCTTACTCTCTCTATCTTTCTGTTATATCTGTTTGTCTGCTAGATGCCCTGTGATGCTAGTGGTTGGAGATAATGCTCCAGCAGAGGAGGGTGTGGTAAGTGTTTTTCTTTTCTCTTTCTTTTCTGTTTTTCTTCTGCACACCTATACATTGCTTCCATACAACAGATAAGTTCTTACCACTTACCCCTATTAGGTTTACAGTGAGGGTGGAGCTTGTTCTCAGTCAACTGTGGGCAAATGTTGGATGCATCCTGAACAGCTCGCCAGACTATTGCAGGGCTCACCCATGCACACACACACACACACACACACACACACACACACACACACACATGTTTGAAACAGCCAATTAGCCTAATATGCATGTCTTTAGACTCTGGATCTGGAGTACCCAGAGAGCACCCATGCAATACTTTATGCAAACTTCACAGAGAAACCACCTTGCTGAGCCCAGGACTCAAACCCAGAAGTTTCTAGCTGTGAAGCAGATGTGTTAACCTCTAGGTCACCTTTCCACCCTTTTTTCTAATTTATTTTTGTGACACCAAATTTTCCATTTAAACAGTCATACAGTAGGCATATCAACACAGATTCAGTATTGATTACGTAGTATATACTACACCAAAACGGAACAATCCGATTGGTCGACTATCATGGGGTTTTAAAATATTATCCTAAGTGGATAATCCTTGAATTAAAAATGACAAACACTCACAATTTGTCACAGTTACTTGGTCAGGCATCCTCATTGCTGAGTTAAGGATTAAAATGGCTGTTTGGATTTAAACATAAACCAAGAGGGTATAAAAGCCTAAGTAAGCCACAAAACTCTTCTCTTTCAATTTATACTTTCTACACATTCTCTCGTGTCCCTATGGGCTTTCTAACAGTTTTTCCAAAAAAAAAAGAGGTAAGCCATCCTTCCCATTCTGTTTCTTTCTCTCTGAGAAAGACGGTACAGGATTTAGGTCAGTTTCCACCCTGTGCGGCCGATTATTTTAACTACGTTTTATAGCTACAGTATGTATCAATTCCAGGTCACTGCACCATCACATCGCATCACATCACATCAAGCCACTGGAATCGTGAGTGGAAGTGAGACAGTGACAGGGCCATTCAGTAGGAGTGGAAGCATAAATATTTAGTGAACAGTGTATAACTTTAATACTTTATGATAAAATAAATTCAGGCAACAGATTTCCTAGTTAAACAATTGCCCTTTTTTACCATTAAATTCATTTATTCTGAATCATATCTGGAGTTTATATATCTTTGTAAAGCTGCTTTGTGATGTCTAATGTTAATCGAGGTTTACTAATAATATTTGAATAGAATTTAAATTACTTGAATAATGCAGAGCAAAATGGAGGAATGAAGGAAGCAATGCTTCAATATTGCCAAGACATGAGGGTTTAAATAGATGAGGGGAAAGAAAAAAGGAGACATGACAAAAATTGGAGAATAACACATCAAAAAGTGATGCAGACAACAGTATGACATGGAGCATGAATCAGTAGAGATGGGAAAAATAGTTCTTATATTGTCTTTACACATGTTTAGCATTTAAAATTAAAAATTGAAAATTTGAGGAAATGAAATTAAGCTGGATACCTTTTTTTATGTGAAAAGAATGTAAGTTAGCATCTCCAACTGCCTCAGTGTATTTATTATGGGTTTTATACTCCCAGTAGGGTACATTGTTTGAATACAGCCTAACTGCAGCACAGATTCCAGGAGTAGTGTAGGAGTACTTCCTTACATTTTTGTCTGCAGCAAAGACGCATTCTCAAAATAGCACACTACGATGAACTACGAATAAACCAATTGTTTGTGTTACTGGTGTGCTGCGTGAGTGTGTACATTCTTGCATGAATCACAAGAATTAAAAGCTCTTTAGTGACTCATGTTGTACTGAAATATCTGGGTCAGCACACACACACACACACACATACACACACCTGCACACACACACACACACACACACACACACACACACACACACACACACACACACACACACACACACA
>JAOUQZ010000035.1:11912467-11928070 GCA_028564935.1 Neosilurus hyrtlii
ACACACACACTCACACACACACACACACACACACACACACACACACACACACACACACACACACACACACACACATATGTAGATGGAGGGCATGAAACAAAACAGATAGCAGTAGGGACTGAATTGAAGGAAAGGGCAGAGATTTGTTCCTCTGTGTATTTCTGTTCTGTGAATCAACACACTCCTCCATTCTCTCTCCTGCTTGTTTCATGACTTCTGTTTGTGCTTAAAGTGCATTCGTGTTTTTGCTCCTGTGTCTTCTTGTGTCCTGCTGACTTCATCCAAACCCTCAACAACATCTCCCATCATCTCCTGCTCTTATGTCCTATCTCAGTCTCCATGAGTGACTGGTGGCTTTAAAACACAGATGGATTTTGAGTTACAATAGAAAAATGGAAAACAGTAGAAACAAAAAGGGATGGCGGTTTGGGGGGGTGTCCTTTTTTTTCGGATGAACTTGAGAAATTCCTGGCTAAATCATGAATTTCAGTGCTTTCATCCAATCACAAAATTATAACAAGTCTGCATAACCTTCCTGACATTCCTTTTAACGGTGGACATTTGCGGTGTTGTAAATACATCACTAATCACATTTACACATTTATTTGTCGAACATCTTTATATCTACTCCACAATGCAGATAATAGCAAGGTAGCTGGCTAAAATTAGCTATACTGTCTTATAGCTAACAACTGTAAAAGACAAGGGAAAAAACCACTTGTTTGCTTGGATACAAAATGCATAGAGGGCACAAACTGGTTTCTGACTGTGTGATTTTCTGTAGAAATGTGATGTATTTATTCCAGAATTTCTCCATATTAGACTAAGCAGGAAGGAGGTTATGGAATGTCCTGTGGCAGCATAATGTACTCCAGATCTTTTTTCAGCCATGAGCTAGAGAATTATTTGATTGGGGCTACAGCCAATCAAGTTCCAAGATCTTACCCAGTCATCACAGCTCATTTGCATTTTAAAATACTTTTGATTAATACATGTTATATTTACAGCATTATAAACCTACAAAACTCTAAAACTCTATCCTGCTTCACACGTTACCTGTACTACCCTATGAGCGAATCCTTCAGATAAATATAGTACTCTGTGTAGTATAAATTAATAGAGTAGTGGAGACTACAGTGTGTCGTACTACATCCTCATTGTAGTGTTCACTGTTTCAGCCAGCTTTGTCGAATTAATAGTTGTGCACTATTCTGAAAATATCTACTATACCCATTAAGTGTAGTATACTCAGTGAACTGCACACTCCACCTGTCAAGATCACTCCATCCAAATCTAGTTAACCAATTGTACTGTTTATTAATCTACCTATAACTTCACTTAAATATAGCATACTCCTCATAGTGTGCACTGCTCTACCTGTACTATACTTACAGTAATGTACACTACTCAAGATCTATTTGACTTAGGTATGTTTATTTATTTATTCTTAGTATTTTTCACCCTGATCATTTCATCCTACTTTAGAACACTAACTGTAGTGTTATTATATATGTATATTCTTTTTAACTCAATTTTTTTAACTACAGTATTTGCAGTGTACACTACAATAGCACTGATTTCTCCACAAACACTATCTACAGAGTACACTGTACTATCAAAAAACATTCATATTACAGCAGTTTAGTATGCTTATTATAGTGAGTACTCTTATCTGGCATAGAAGTGGTTTTGCCTGGTATCGGTTCAATACCGTTTCCTTTACCCTGCAACCCAAACCAAAACAGAACCGCAAACTGAGGATGAACCTGTGCAAGTGGAGAGATCATAGGTTGTAAGTCAGTCTGTGTAACTGGGATGTGTCAGGAGGGTGAACATTCCTTCCTTACAGGGTCATCTCTGGCTGTGAAATGAAAAAATGAGCTGCACTGATAGGCAATGCTATACCCATGAGCTGTGAGATGATTGGCTGGAGGTGCTTCATGACTATATTTGAAATAATAGCCTTGAGTCTTCGTTGTGTCCCATTTTCTTTCACTAAACATCACAATATCTTTTCATCTACTGAATGTCACTTTTCCCAACTTCCACAATCTTCAAAAAAGGAAGTGATGTACTCATTACTACATGGGGTGTTTCCTGTTCTTTTGTGTCTGTGAGGGGTGGGGCTTTCTGGAGCATCATGCTCCGAGGTCGGAATGTAGGGCAAATCCCAAACCCATGAAATGCCCTTCCCCTAAAAAACTCAAGGTGCCCCATCCCTTACAGATGCATGCAGTCGCCCCAAAAGGGCTAATTGACCCCTCATCTCCTTAGTTATTGTCAAGATGCCACTCCTAATGCACATGCTTGTGCTGTCCAAATAGAGCAGTTGATTGCAAATAATCTAAAACAAATTGCCTTTTTTTTATGAAAAGAGAGGGGGGGCAAATGTGGGAGGCATGAATGTTATTTTTCAGTCTTCGGACGGTGTTTGACTGTGAATATTTCTATTAGAAACAAGATGATGAGGTAAAAATGCTACTAATAATCAAAGTAATATTGTACAAGTGTTCAAATGAAGCTTAGAGTGTTTAAAGGAATGTGTAAAATTTTAATCATGATGGACAACAGAAATAGAAATACAGTAAAATATAAAAAGAGATCAGGCTTAAAATGTAACTTTTAGTAATGAAATTACTCTGTAATGAATGGGTTTAAATCATGAGGAAGTTAGACTAAAAACTGACCAGGTTAGCCACCAGTAGAAGAAAGGGTCTCACACTGTAAGACTTGACATTGGACAAGCTGTAATATTCTCCTGCCTCAGTTTGCATGATGGTGTATAAACTCGAGCGTGTGTTTCATTATTTCTGTCTGCCAGTGGTCAAGCATGCCTCCTGTTCTCCACATAGCCGAGTGTTTCCCACCATTGATCTGAGGTCAGGTTTTGTCTCTGATATTGTAGTAAATGGAACTGAAGTCAGATCAGATTCTGAACATGATCTAGGATGTTTCATTGTGGCTCGGTCCCAAAAGACATTGACTTCTACTCGGTCTGGGGTCAGCGCTCCATGAACTGCTTTTCACTTCCTGAACCTCACTAATGTGCTCATTACTCTCTCTTTCTGCTGTAGATATTTGCTGTTTTTAGAATAATAAGCAAAAAGGATTGCATTGTCTTGTGGAAGTATACAGTTCTCATTCCCACAACCAACTTATTATTATTATTATTATTATTATTATTATTATCCCTCATTTTGTATTGAGCAATAAATAAGTTCTTGTGTTTTCAGATGGTTCTTCCTTTCCAAACTTGAAAAGAAGTCTCTAGAGACAGTAGGACTGAACCTTTCCTGCCTGATTAAAACAAGTGTTCATGTAAAATGTAAATCTATATAGAAGCCACCAATATATGTGTACTGATTATGTAACAATGAAAAATAAACAAGAAAGTAACAATAAAATAATGTTGTTGTCCTGATATTGTGCGGTGTATGTGTAATGGATTGATCTTCTACAGAACGTATTTATATTAAGTAGTTAGCATGTTTTATTTCAAGAATTCAGTACTGTATTGACAACTATTCATCTTCAGGTTAAGGGCATAATCTTTGGCTCTGTAACTTAAATTATAAAAGAATAATAGTAAATGGTAGACAAACCAAAAATTCATTTATTCATTCATTTTTTGAACCGCTTAATCCAAATTGGTGCCCATCTCATACAACTCTGGGCAAGGGCGGGGTACATAAACATTTCCTATCAATTTAGATTCATGTATTTAGGGAGACAGCTAACTGGGTCTGCTCTAACGCCATACACCCAAGGAAACAAACAAACAAAGAACATGCTCACTCACAGTGTTTTTACAAAAATCCTGTAAAAATTCATGGATCCAGAATTTGACCAGATCATCACCAATAATTAATGGAGACTTCCTTGTCCATAGTTGTACCTCCGTTAGAAATTTCATGAAAATCTATGCATACTGTTTTTCGTAATCCTGCACACATACACCCAAACCATGGGTAAAACATAACCTCATTGGCAGAGGTAACAAAACTTAAAAGTTCACAGAAGGTGACATTTACTTAACAGTAATAAAATTAGTCTACACTGTCAGCACTTTGTAACAGTTAGAGAGTTGTAAACAAACTACCTTAAGCTATGTTTTAGAATCAGTTTTATATCCTGACTTTGAATTTGAACTGCAACTGATACAACTAGTAGCAGAATTCATTTCATGATTTATTAATCCACAGAGGGAATTTTTTTGCTGCAGCTGCTCAGCAAGCAGTTAAAGAAAAAGAGAAAAACTTAATAAAATTAAAGTTAAATAAATAAGTACTAGTGAGTAATAGTAGCAGTAGTGCCAGTAAGATTAATTTAGAACTGTAAAGGTGTATTCTACCCATCACAAAAACCTAAAGATGGTATTGACATACCACTTGTGCAAACATTTTAAAAATACTTTAAAAATAAACCATAAAAGTCTTGTTTTAGTGTGCCTTCTTGGGTACAGGTACCAGGCAGGTTGTATTCCACAACACCAGCACTTCCTCCAGCTGTAGGCTCAGACTGAAGATGGGTGCTGTATCACATCACTCATCTGGAAGGCTCAGGCTTTCAGCACCTTCAAACTGATGGGTTTGGCAGGGTTTATCCTACACACAGATCTCACCTGGTCTGTAGAAACGACCAGAATGCTGGAATTCTTGAGACTTCTGAATTTGTGTCATCAGGTATACTGTGGTTAATAACACGAACAAATGTCACTCATTAGCCGAGAGCTTTAGATAGTACAAATTCACATGGACATATAATTTATTTTTAATCACTGAAATTTTGCTTAGTGGTTGCTGCACTCAATTTTACCTGTAATTTCTTTTCAGATTACGAAGCACACCAGGGTCCAAAATGATCACTTGTATAACAGGTACACGATGGCCCAAAGCTAATAAATTCAAACGTATCATCTTGGACTTCCCTGGGTCCGGAGCACAAGCTGTTGAATGTCGCAGAATCTATAACCCAAGGTCCTTCTTCGATGACTCTCGGGGTAGTGCTTTTGCTCTTGTTGTGCCACTCCTCCTGATCAGTTTTATATTTAGGATTGTTACTCTCCATTATTCTGTGGTCTGGCTTTTGTTTGACAGAGAGTGAATTTTGGCAGGTAGTAAATTCTTGTTGAATCATGTTCACATGTGTGGATTTTCTAGACTTCACTATAGTCATATTCTCAGGCTGTGCCATCTTCCATACTTGTCTTGATTGAAGCCCTGTTGACTTTAATTTGTTGATAGGTTTAGGTTCAATAGCAATCCCCTGCACGCTCAAGAATCCCTCAAGGTGTATGTGCTTACCAATCATCGTGGGATATGCATGTGGATCGCCACTATACTATATAATATTTTTGTTTGTTTGTTTATATATATGTATTTATATAAATATATTTAACTGTGATTGCTGACTGTACTAGCCCATTATCGCCACACTTTGGTGTGGGGTTCTCTGCTTTTGGCTTACAGATTAATTCAGAAACACTTTACTCAGTCCCCAGCTTCTCTCTCTGGAACAAACACACACACACACACACACACACACACACGCGAACAGGCTTATTAATTAGCCAAACAAAATACAATCCATGTAGCAGAACTTCACTAGTTTAACAAGAAGTCTAGTTGGTTATCTTACAACTGTGATGGTAAATGTAGTCCTAAATCATTTTAGTAAAAGTGTTCATTTTGCCAGGTCATCAGTTTTTTCATAATTCAGACTTTTATCGTCCTCGGAAATGTGACGTCATAACAAGTGGCCATTTTGACGGTGTAAACAAAGATAGCTTGTCATGGGTACGTGTTGTCATGGTAACGAACTTAACGTTTCAGTACGATCATGTATGTATAAGCTGCTTGAGGCAAGAAAATAAACGGCACTTTTAAAATCTAATAATTTAATGAACTCCACAGAGCATAACACTACTACTCCTAACCTACTACTCCACCACCCTGGAAGTGCTGCCTACGTTACATTACATTCAACTTTACATTAACAAATAAATAAATAGCAAACATTATCTAACCTAAATACACATCGTCATTAGTCCCAGTGCCACTGACAGCAACTAACTCCTAACTTCTAGCTCGAACCTTAGAGTGTGTTAGCATGATTAAGTGGGTTTTAGCCAGACTTGATAACTTAGCAGCCCCTGCACGCGGACCACAGTGTGGGTGGAGGGGTGGTGTACGGTGAGTGCGCAAATGTTGACATTACTTGAAACATCCCTACTAACAGCCACGATGGAAATATTGCATAAACGTAATAGAAGTGTGGCAGTGAAAGGTACAACATGATACCTTCGTATGTAAAACAATAACAACTCATTGTTGAGAAATGCCTCAAGGCTACACCGTTCACGCGTGCGCAGTAGAAACCTGGCCGCCACATCTTACGTATTTTACGTAACTCCGCGCATGCGCCTTTGGATCAGCTACTCCCGGAAGTATTTAGAGCAGTGTGTCTAGAAGAGGATTAAACCTCAATACAGAGTTGGGTGCTAATCACGGATTCATAATGAGACACGCTTTATTGTACAGATTTATTCGTTTGAATTATCCTCAGGAATGTTTTAGACACTATCCTCGGGGTTTTCGGGATTTTTCGGGTGCCGCCACCGAGCCTTTAAAACAGTGGACTTTCCCAGTCAGTCCTTTTATTAAAATTAGTTGCCATTTACACGGTAATGTCTCCGTAAAGCCCCTGGATGCACACGCATTTCCGGGAGCCGATCGGGTGTTTGTCAGTGTCCGCGGGCGCAGGGGTGATGACGTCACAGCACTGGACGCTGTTCGAGTTGAGTATGATGATCAGAGGAAGGAGCTCCAGATTGGCAGCCATGAGGCCACCAGCACCCTGAGTGTAGAACTCACAACTCCTATTAAAAGTGGTGTGTGTGCTCTACCTTTCTTCCACTGTGTCTTGGTGGTGTAATATTATCTAAGGCTCCATTATGCGTCTCACTTTCATGAGATGGTGTAGTGGGTGTGGATTTACACTACATTCATTCATTCAGTCTCTTCTCTTCAGGTAATGGGGAGGGTTGAGGGAACACTGGGTGCATAATGGGAATGCATGTGATCTCACCTTCCTTTAAATAAACATAGCACACAGCACTTTTCCCTCTGTTCCACCATCAAGGGGGAAATCTTTGTTTTTTCAGGGTGCATATGTTACCTAGGACATTTTAATAATCCTGTGATGGCCTGGCGAGCTGTCTGGGGTGTACTCTGCCCTCGCCCGGAGTAGGCTGAGATGGGCGCCAGCCTACCCGTGACCCTAATTAGGATTAAGCGGTTAAGAAAATGACATGACATCATTAAAACATAAGCTCTCATGACCCACTATTGTATAAATTATTGACGTGTGTTGGTTAAAACATGCCATTTTTCTGTGAAAAATACACATTTGTGTGCTAAGCTATAAAGATGTCCTTTTGATGGTATTACCAAAGACCAGGAAAAGTAAAGTCTGGTAAGTTTATTCCTGAAATGTGTATTAAACTTTACTTCTGTGAGTGTAAGTCTGTTGGGCTTTTACACCCGAGCCTAGTGGTGCTTATCCTCGGTTTCTGCAGCGTGAAGCGACTAGGAGTTCAACTCCTCCTGGATGGGATGCTAATCCATCACAGGTTACCTTCCCAGTATTTTTACTGATACTCATTTATACTGCTGGGTGGACAGAGGCACACTTGTGGTTAAGACTTTGCCTAGGGGTCTTTGCACGGTGGGGTCCAACGGGGATTCGAACCCAAGATCTCTCGATAGTGAACCCGGCACCCTAACCGCTACGCCACCGGCCCCATCTGTGAGTGTACTGAACTTTAAATTCCCTGTTTGGATGTTATGAGAGCACCTACTACACAGGAACTGCACGATTTAAATGGGGTTGCTATGTGAGGATAATAGACGTTATTCTGAGTGGATTATGCTTGAAGTGAACCAGTTGACAAACTCATGATTTTTCACAATAGCAGTAGATGAAATCAACCTTATCACGCTTTAAAAAGTAAAAAATAAACCATAATTAGCTCATTTTAGTTTTTCTTCTGTTTCCATGTAGTAAATACTGAAATGAGTTTTAAAAGACAGTATTACACAGCGCTTAAGCTCTGCATGTGGCGCTCACCTGAATTGCCTCTGTGTAATGGTTATTCATTCATTAATTCATGTTATGAACCGCTTAATCCTAATTAGGGTCGCGGGGAGGCTGGTGCCCATCTCAGCCGACTCTGGGTGAGGGCAGAATCATTGTAGGGCAGAAACACGCTGACGGCAATCCAATGGCATCCTTTTTACGAACAGCAGCAATGTTTTTTTTACATGCCTCTCACCATAGACAGTGAGAAACTGTAATGGTTATAATATGTTAAAAAAAATTATAATAATAAATAAACTATGAAAATCTTGATTTAGTTTGTTTCTTTTATGTTCCTATGTAGTACATACCAAAATGGTTATTCTCCTCAGGCTCAGTCGATGTTGCCGTATAGACATTTTATGTTCCATCTCAGGGACTCTTCAGCAACATCCACCTTGCCTTGGGTGAATAATTGTTAATTATTAGTTAGTAAATATTGTTGCTTTTAGAACACCATTTCTGTAGGGTCTCAACATCATAATGGTAAATTAATGTGACACTTTAAAGCACAGTTGCACAAACTTTCTTTGTCTCTGCAGATCTTCATGTTGTTAGTCAAGGGAATGGCAGTGTGAGGATCCAGAACATGGAAAGTGATCTGTGTCAAATACAGACAGAAAGAGGTCACTGCATCCTTCAGTCTGTCAAGGTAATGTGTCAGAAATCTGAAAGCTCTGTTACTATTCAAGTTTTACATTCAGTTCTGCAGCTTTTTTTTTTAAATGCTTGGAAAAATATAGACCAAACAAAAATACATTATTACAGTACTCGTAGCTCATAAGCTTTTCATTTGTGGAGTTCTTTTGTCTTTTAGAGTCATAAAGTGCAGGTACGGTCTAGTGGAGGAAACATCACTGGTATGGGCACCATTCATGGCAATGTGGAGATTATCACTGCAGGACACAGTGTAAACATGTCACATCTTTTTACATCCTGTATTCTACATGTACAGTATTCTTTCAATTGATTAACATTTATTGCTGTAATTTCTATGAATGTTCTAGAATGTTGAAATCGAGAAGGTCCAGGGAACGTCCATGAATATGTCCACAGAACATGGTTCACTAAATGTGAAAACCATTTATGCTGAATCCAGTGCTGTGGCGTCCTCTTCAGGGAAAATCCATATTGGGCATGTTCATGGTGAGAAACCCGAGTGATCCTCTACATCCATTCATCCATACATTATCTATACTCAGTATCCTTCAGGGGCATGGGGGGAAGCTGGAGCCAATCCCAGCTGGCTTTGAACAAGAGGCGTGATCTTTTTCACATGGTCTCTTGTAGAACCTCAACAGGTTACCAGTCTGTCACAAGATGTTGGTGTAGATTCTCAGTCATCCATATCATGGTAATCCTACAAAGCTTATTTTTGTGTTTTTTAAAAATGTTTCGCTTTTATTCCAAAAAGCTTCATCAGTTAGAAAATCTGGTAGAAAGTTCCAGTCTTATATAGGCTGAGGAAAAAACTCTTAAGTCACATGCACATCACTGGATCAAGGTGTGAAGTAGAGTGAAACCTCTTGGGAAGGAGATCCAGAGCTGTCTTGGAAGTGCTTGAAAGGTGTAACCTCTCTAGCCACCTCTTTAGGTAAAGACTCAGCGGTCCACGTACATCTCAAGGACAAGGGACACTCATTTGAGGACAGCAATGTACAGATTTTGGACAGAGAAGAGAGATGGTTTGAAAGAGGAGTAAAAGAAGCCATTTATGTGAAGAAGGGAAAACCAACATTAAACCGAGGAAAAAGTTAAAGTTTCACCTTTCAAGAACTGACATAACAGCTCTGGATTTCCTTCCCAAGAGGTTTCACTCCACTTCACACGTGGACCAAACAACCCCATATGCAGACCAAGTGAACAACCCTAGTGGACCCTAACGAGTAATAAAATTTTAATAGAGAGAATTTTCCTCAGCCTATATAAGGCTAGAACTTTCCACCAGAATTTCTAACTGACGAAGCTTTTTGGATTAAAAGGAAATCAACACACACACACACAAAAAGAAGTCCAGTTGCCTCGACTCAGGCTTTTAGGAGTCTAACACAAGGTTAACACAGCTCAAAACAGCCATTCACACTGACTTATAGTAGACAGTTTACCTAATCTGCACGTCTTTTGACTATAAGAGGAAACCTGAGTATCCTGGAAAAACCTCTCAAAAAGCTTGGCTGAGATTAGAACCCAGAACCTTCTCACTATGAGGCCAATAATGGCAATATTTAAAAACTCCCTTTATTTACTGTGTTGAGCTAACACTGGGTTACAAACCTATAATCGTTGATGATGTGAAGCTTTCTGTTGGACGTGATGATGTACATAATAGTTATGGAAGGTCGTGTCTCCTGTGCTGGTGCTGTGTAACAGTCATTCAATTTTTCATCACAGGATTGTCTTCAGGTTTTCAGAGGTAACTGCAGGATTAATTCAGTTGTTTAATCATGCTCCCGTGCATGGCTCTATCTTATGTTATTCCTTAAGCTAAGGTTTCACATAGCCAATTGTTCATATGTCAGGACTATGTCATAGTTGCCATTGTGATGGATTTTGGAGGCGATCTGTTGCAAATGTTGGTGGCAGACATACAGTTGAAGACACGGTTGCCGGTTGAATAAAACAACGCAGTCGAACTGATTCACAGCAATTTTCAGCACATGCAAACTTCCCGGCAATGGAAGCCACATCCTCCCGGTTCTCAAGTATGCTGAAGGAAGTGCCCAGGACACTTACGGAGTAATGCCAGAAGATAAAAAAAATCCATGAAGTAATTCTGGCTATGTGAGACTAAGGTTTTATTAAATATTAATTAATTAGCATTAGTTTCCCTAATAACAGATTCATCTTATTGTGGCCAATCAGAGCCCCTCTGTGTGGGACATATTTTGGATATACAGAAGGTTCAGATATTATATGAATCGTATTTGTTTCCAGACTTCAGTCATCATGCGATCTGACACACCCATTTAGTGATCTAATCACATGTATCATGAGCTTTCAGAGAATTCATCTGTAAATATATGTGAGATGTACAATTATATATTTTGCATGTTCTCTGATTTATTGAGCAGGGGACGCACTTGTGAGGAGTGACAGCGGAGATATTATCATTGGTATGGAGGTTTTCTGTATGAAGTTCAATAGAAAATTGTTATTTCATGTATTAAACTCATAAAGGTGTACTCTGATCCTGTCAGACAGTTCTAGCGGAGTCGTAATGGCACATGCCAACACTGGATATATTGACGCGTATGTGAGCCAAACAGGACGAGCTGAGCTTCATACACAGCAAGGTACTTTGCAGCACTGATCCTAATTCAAGCTTCTGCTTCTTACTGAGAAACAAACAAGAAAGTTTGGCCACACTGGTACAACAGATTGAACACACTGTAATTTCTGTCCTAGATTTTTGCAGTCGTCCCCTAAATTGAAGCTAGTCTTAGTTTCATGAGTCGATAATGTTCTTAGAATGTATAACTTCAGGTTTAAGGGGCTAACTCACCCTTCCCAAAAGCCTCGACACTAAAGAACGAGTCAGCATTTTCAATGCCACCAATACTTCACTGTGTTACATTTGAAAACAATCCACAACAACACAGTGACGTCCTAGACTTGGGTATATTCAGCCTTATCCACAAAGGGTTGGTGTGGGTGCAGGCTTTCATTCCAGCCAAGCAGGAGCCAGACCTGAGACTTTACTGAAAGTGAAGATTAGTTGATTTAAACAGGTGAAAGGTGTGGCTCCTGCTTGGTTGGGATGAAAACCTGCACCCACACCATCCGTCCCTTTGCAGATAAGATTGAAGACCATAGATCATAAACTGTCATCTGAAATAAGAGATTTTTTTAAGGTAGTTATTGTTTAAATTCCTGTTATCCATCCATTCTGTTTATGAATGATTACTTTGTTATTATGGACCAGAATGAGCCTCGTTTCTTTCCTGGGTGGCTATAAGGGCATACTGACAATACATCCACACATGGCTCCCAAGTGGTGCATCGATAAGATTGCAAGTTTGAATCCAGGATGATGCCGCATCCATCTGCGAATGGTGGTCCATGGGAGCTAATTGGCCCAGCTCTCATGGGAGGGAGGGATGGCATACGCTCGGTTTCCTGTCACTCACAGTGATCACCGGCCAGTCATGGACATCTGTGAGCTCATTTGTACAAGGGGGCGGATAGCACTTTCCCTCCAGCTATATGTAAAGAGATGTGTGGCAGCATCAAGTGTCACAGAGGGAGTTTGTGTATGCTTACGCCCCTCCCTGGTTGGTGGTGATAGGGAAGGCAATACTTGACGGGTGGGAATTGGATACGACAAAATTTAGGGTAGAAAAAAACCTTACACATATGATGTACAGATAATGCAAAAGTTTGAAGTAAGCTTTTTGGGAATCACTAATTGTGACTGAGCTGGAGCATGTGTGAAAATATCTTGCAAAAAAAGTAGCAGTCACATACTTTGAATACGTAGGGGCGTATAAGGAAATAAAAAAAATTATCAATTGAAGAGCTTTGAGTCTAATTGGATCCTGGGAAGGGTAAGCAGGTCCTTTTAACCAATAACCCAAAAGACATAATAATGTAAAGAATTACAGAGTGTAGTTTGTTTACCTAGAAATCTTTTCTTCTTTCCTGTTATATCTGTGAAGGTGTTGTGAGTATTCGTGTGCCGGCATCTATAAAAGCCTGGGTGCGGTTGTGTGGGACAACAGTGGACGCCAGTTCCGAGATTGCTCAGGAGACACAAATCCAATCATCTGAAGGACAAAATGTACTTACTGGTGAGCAGCGTCATTTATCCTTTATACCACAGGTTTCAAACTCAGGCCGGCGAGCCAAATCCAGCCTGCCAACAAATTTTCTGTGGCCCGCAAGAGCTTTCAAATCTGATTATTGTACATTCTTTGCATCGACCATTACCATGAAACCTAATTCATCATCCCTCCACTAGGTGGTGGTAGCCTATTTCAAGTAAACATCTAGTCATTCAAAGCTCAAGAAAGATTGCGTGCTAGCTTGCTGCTGTTAAGTGTTGTCAGAAAATACAAGGGAATAAAGAAAGAGAGGACAAATGCCAAAACGAATCATTTTGCCATGCAGATTTCATGGTTGCCCTTTTAGAATGTTGATGTTCAGTGATTATTCAGCCCTCGATCACCTTTGAATTTAGTGATGTGGCCCTAAGTGAAAATGAGTTTGACACTCCTGCTTTATATCAAAGGAGTGACTGATGTCACTGAATATTCCCTGAAACAGGAAGTAATAATTACTTGTTTTAGTACACACTGCACTGCAACATAAGCAAAAAAGCACAATATATATATATATATATATATATATATATATATATACACACACACACACACACACATTTTTTAAAAAAGATTTTCAAAACATAATGATTGCAGGTGGACTCAAGGCAGATGCATAGCCTAAATGCTGTGTAATGGCATCTTTTTAAACACCATTGAAACCCCTATGCAAACACATACAAAAAGGCAAACTAAAGTGAGATTTTTATAGTTTTTATTTACATACTTTAACCATGACAAAGGCGGGTCAGGTGAGCTCTGCACTTTCAGCTGAGATGCTGTGTAGCTAACAGTGTCTGTGTAGCCTACTCATTCTATTACTAAAGTAAACTCATTTTAGTAAATACTACACCAAAAAAACAAACTGAAACAAGATTTTTATGGTTTATTTTTCCATTTTTAAACGTGATCGTGACGTGACACCACCTTCTCCACGTGACCTGCTTTTCCACAAGATAGAAGTGACAAAAATGTGTTAAATATATATCTTTTTATTGACTCAGAGTTTCTTCCTGTATGTGCTTCTTATATCATTGATAACAAAGAGAATACAATAAAGATAATGGCACTTTGATGTAATCATGCATCAGACAACTGGAAGTTTCCTGGTTTTGTGATCTGTGCCCTACATAAAACCATGCCAAGATCTCTTTGTGCCTTATTATCTCTCCTGGTTTCAGATGGGTATCTCATTACAGAGGTAAAGAGACCCTTTTCAACCAATAAGACTCTTGGTAGTAAAGTCATTAGCAAATTTATGTAGACATGACTAATGGAATAAATGCTAGTGCTGCTACACACAAGTCCAAAGGCAGTGTGATAAGTGTTGGTCTTTTAGTGAAAAAAAAATACAGTAAATAGCATCAGCCAGCAACTGTGGAATTTTCCATCCATGCCTGTCTTTGTACTCATTGTCCACCACTACAATAACCGTATTGAACTGGTCTGTGTTTAGGGCCGCTGAATGGTGGCACTCAGAATGACTGTTGGATCAGTGCCACTGCTGACAAAGGCGTCGTGAGGATCAAGACCCAGAGCTGGTTTGAGACACTTAAACTGCCAAGCTGAATGAAGATTTCTTTTTAAATACATCATAAATGATTATGCCTAATTTTGTTGTTATGTGTACAGTGTATCATTACTGTTTATAGAGGTGTCAGAAAATAAATGGTAAATATTTAAAACCACTGATGTCAGGTTTATTTAGAAATATATTTATTAGAAACTATTAGGAAATACTGTAGCCGTAATAACACATGTTCATGTGGAGTTCCCGGGTCTTCAGCTTGCTCCTGAACTTGAATCTGAGTATATGGAGTTTAACGGGCTCTTTCTATTCCTATATGGGTTTGTTCCAGATTTTCACCCACCTTCCAAATCCATGTAGGGGGCTTGGCTGGTAATTGAACCTCTAGGTGTGAATTTGTGTCTACATGGTAAACAGTACATTTATGGCAATTGGCAAACACCCTTATCCAACTTACATTTTTTTCATTTACACAACTGAGCAGTTGAGGGTTAAGGGCCTTGATTACGGACCCAGCAGTGGCATCTTGGTGGTACTGGGGCCCAAACCCCTGACCTTCTGATCAGTAATCCGTAGGTCTAACCACTGAACCACCACTGCCTTTACACCAAAGGTTTCTCACTCACTCGTTTGCCAAGTCGCTTAATCCTACTGGGGTGGCAAGGAGGCTGAAGCCTATCTCAGCTGACACAATGGGCGAAGGCAGGATTCATCTTAAACAGTTCACCAGACCATTGCAGGGCCAACACACACACAAACATTCACACCTAGGGAACATTTGGAACAGCCCATTAGCCTAATGTTCATGTCATTGGACTGTGGACTATGGGAGGAAACCGCAGTACCTGGAGGAAACCCATGCAAGCACTGGGAGAACATACAAACTTCACACAGAAACGCCTGAGCCTTGGACTCAAACCCAGGACCTTCTTGCTGTGAGGTGGATGAGCTAACGAGTACGCCAGCATCCTGCAGGGTGATTAACAGTCACAGCTGGTTGCAAATCTATTAAAAATGGCTAAGAAAGAAAAAGATACAATGTTGTGGCACGGTGGCGCAGTGGTTAGCACGTTCGCCTCACAGCAAGAAGGTCCTGGGTTCGATTCCCAGCTCGGGCGTTTC
>JAOUQZ010000035.1:11928170-11939091 GCA_028564935.1 Neosilurus hyrtlii
GTTTGCATGTTCTCCCTGTGCTTGTGTGGGTTTCCTCCGGGTACTCCAGTTTCCTCCCACAGTCCAAAAACATGCACGTGGGCTAATTGGCTGTTCCAAATCACCCCTAGGTGTGAACGGTTGTGTGTCTGTTGGCCCTGCAATGGCCTGGCAAGCTGTCCAGGGTGTAACCCGCCCTCGCCCAGAGTCGGCCGAGATGGGCGCCAGCCTCCCCGCGACCATATTAGGAATAAGCGGTTCAGAAGATAAATGAATGTAATGTAAATTCACAGTATTATCTAATTGCTCAGCTCTAAAATTTTAAGTCTTTCTTTTTTTCTAAAAAGAGGAGGCTTGTGTTGCTATAGCGACTCCTTGTGGACAAAATTGAGATTTTTAATTATTTCTTTCTTTTTCGGGAAAACTCGACAGGAAATACCTAAGACAATTTTAAAGCAATACAGTAAATGTATAAGTAATAGCAACGGTATCTTGAGTCTCTTTGTGGTTGTATTGCACCAGTTTTATTAAGTAACTACTTCTCATTTATAGTCGTATTTATACAATGTTGATACGCAACGATGAAACTCCGTGAAACCTTTTGTTTGGCTACTGATGCAACCCGTCGAAACAGGCCGAATGTTCAACCACATTATCCCCCCTCCATTGGCGCGCTACGGATGGATTGAAGCAGTGCCTTATGTACCCTATGTAGTGCACTACGTTTTTTAAAAAACGCAGCCGTTTAAAACCTGCCGCGGAGTTTTACAGTAGCAAGAAACAAGTGTGCTTTTCACCAGCTATGGGGCGTCAGAAAAGGCGTTTGTTTACAAGAGGTGTTCTTTAAGGCTTGTTAATAAAATAACGGCGTTATTTCACGATGGGAGAGGACGGAGTGTTACAGAAACTGGGTAACATGAAGACGTTGTTAGGTATCCTGGCAGGAGCAGGAGCTTCGTATGGACTGTACAAGATGTTAGCGCGCGCATGCAGAGAAGATCCAGAAAGAAAGAAAATAAAGGCTGGAGAAAGTGCGAATATACAGCCGGGAAGCCTGATGGCCAAAGTGTCGGGATTTAATGTCGTTAGTGGGAATCTCAGCACAGAAGCTGCATCAAGTAAGTTAAAATGCATGGGGATAAATGTGATCTAAAGCAGTGGATCCCAGCCCTGATCCTGGGGAACCCCTCTGTCCTGCACATGGAGTGTTTTGCTTGTTCCCAACACACCTGATTTAACAGCTCTTCATGACTCGAGCTGGGTGTGACAGAGCAGGGAAAACACTAATGTGTGCAGGACATGGGGGTCCTCCAGGACCAGGGTTGGGAACCTCTGATCTAAAGCACAGGATCCCAACCAGGAGAATCTCCTGGTCTTTACAATGTGTTTTCCAGGACCATGGATAGAAGCCTGTAATCCAGTGGTCACCAAGCCCTGTTCCTGGAGATCTACTTCTCTGCAGGTGTTTTCTCCAACCAAAGTCTAACACACCTCTTTTAGCTGATTAAGAACTTCGTAATGATTATAACCATCGTAATGGGATGGATGAGTGATGGTAACTTCTTCTCCTCCAAACTGTTACTTTTTTTAAGCCATAAAAAATGCACTCTTAACAACGTAAACAGAATTCGATGTGCCATATGCAGTAGGAACTAAAAGTTTTTAGCTGGCAAAAAACAAACTTACAGCTATTGAAGGCCTTTACTTTACCAACCACTTTGAGGAATCGCATGATGTTACTGGCACATATGACGTGTGTACAGAAGTAAATCTATCCAGCGGAATGACGTCTCGCTAAGAGGGACTTGCATCCTGTGGATACTTGCTCTCACTCTTTCTAAGATAAATGATTTCTTAGATATTCAATAATGCATTTCCTGAACCACATAATCCTAACCAGGGTTGGAGTGAGGCTGGTCACCCATTGCAGCCTACTCTGGGCGAGGTCAAGGTATGCCCTGGATAGCTCACCAGGCCATCGCAGGGCGATTTCTTAGATATTTTGTAGCTAATTGTCATTGACTTTGTCAGCAAATCATACATTTTACAGAGTAAGCAATTCACAACAGCTAATTATATTCTTGTGTCATTGAAATGTTCTTTAAAGCTACAGTTTTTAATGGTGTAGTTTACATGTTGAGACTAAGATTGCATGTTTGGTTACCTCATTTTTATTCCCTTTCTATGAAAACACTATTAAAATGAATTAATCTTGATATACATAGGATACATGTATGGGGTTTGAGAGTTCCCAAGAAAAACTTGTCAAGTAAGGGAAATCATAAGGGAGCTAAACACAATGGTGTCTAAATTACACTGGGTGAAAGTATAGCAGGTACAAAGGGTCTCTGGAATAAGTACATCTGATTGTAGTGTATCAGAATTGTAAAGAATTCACAGCATTAAGAATAAAAGCTCACTAAATACCTTATCTGATCAGGTTTCATGCAACATTGGTTGTTTTAACTGCATTAACATCATCATCAGTGACAATCATTGTGGTTTTCCGGAGAAGACACTTTTTGACGGACATGCTTATCAAGCTGATGTGGAACTCTGCACAGAAAGTATTTCACATACAATCCCAATTATATTTTTCAGCAAGCCATACAGTACTATGCTGCTTTAGAAAAAGCAATTAATATATGAAAAAAGCATTTCTGTCCTCCACATGTAATGTCTACTTTCTGGAGAAGACATTTTTGATGGACAAAGGATCCCGACAAAAAGCCACTTAGATTATAAATAGAGCTTACAAGCAGCAGAACAGCTTTCTAGATTGTATGAATATACCTTTCCAAAAGTAAAAGTAATTAAAAGTAGTAATTAGGAGTGCAATTCAGAATTTGATCAGGTAAAAGCTGCTATTATCACAGTGGAGAGAATTGAATTCTGTACTTGGTCAAATAATTTGAGCAGTATTTTCCTCTGATAACAATATTTATCAGAATTGAGAAAATATTTCAGTAGTGTAGCTGAGAAACTGTTCAGCCCTACAGGATTTTAAAAAAGTCCTTGTTGCAGTCCATTTCCATTCGCTCCATACTACGATCAAAGAGTCTTGACTTCTTTTGATTTGCAAGCTGAAAGGCTAACAAATACAGACAAGTATTTTGGATATCCATGGCATATTTAGATGAATTTTTGGCAATTCAATTCGGCATGGTTCCTTTATTTCAATGATTGAATGGTCATGTGGACATGATTTCGGTTGGAGCCGAAGTGTTTAGGGAGGTAGATTACCTGGAACAGTGTTGGTGACCACCATATTGTGAGATTACATGCAGTTTTGTGCTGCATGAAGTGACACAGTCATCTAGTAGAGTTATTATTGAATTTGTGGTTGACTTTTCCATGTTTTCTACGTGCCAGTAGAAAAAGTGCACTTGAGCTGCTTTCCAACTTGCAGTTTGTACGAGGAAGTATCCATAGTTCCATTCTATTTGGCACCCAAAAAGCAGTATAAAGGGTGTTCGGACTTTCAGTATGCATCTAATAGTAGTCGAATGGTACCTGGATGATAGACTGCTTCCGTAGTCTGGAAATCTACCACATCTTTTTATACTAACCCATAAATCAGCTGGAGCCACCAAATCAGAAGAATTCCCCTGAGGGAAATAGAAATAAGACCGAACTGAGGAGTGGTGTCTCTGGTAGTGTAAAGATTTAATATCATGAGTAGTTTAAGCATTTCTGCTGTTGCTGAAGAAAAAAGAATTGTTTTTTTTCGTGGCATACATGGGTATACGTAATCTGCATATTGATCCAAGGACAGGTAAGATGGCGGCATAAGCTTAGTACTTATTACTCAGTTGTATATTCGTAGAATGCACTACATTAACATTAAGGTTGTTGATACTTTACTGAGTGCACTTTAGTGCATACTGGATAAATGGATGCAACCAGAGTATTCCGAGAGCTCCGACTTGTCTCTGCCTGATTCTGTGACATCATTTCAATAAAAAAAAAACTAATCAAAGAACTGCTTCATTCACGTTTTTATAGACTGAAAAGTAGTAATTTTTTGTAGATGGTTTTAATTCTTTGGGTTTTCCTGGTTGCAGTTTGGGAATTCCATACTGTGACTTCTAATCAAATCTAGCAAAAATATTCTTAGTGACATTATCAGCAGGTAGTGAGGTGGCATTGTGGGAACTCAGCCAATGTGAAAATGAACTGACATGTAAAGATTCAACAACAACAATAAAAAAAAAAAAGGCAACAGAATTCTGTAAAAATAAATCTAACTCAGTTCAGTCTATTTGAATAACACTTTTTACAACTTCCATTGTTGCAAAGTACTTTCAGTTATGTCTGTAAATATTTTTTTTTCTATGTATAAATCCGATGGCATAGTGGTTAGTGCTGGTCCCTCACAGAGAGACGGTCCTGGGTTTAAACCCTGAGCCCATAAGCCCTGTGTGGCGTTTGCATGTCCTCCCTGTCCTTGCGTGGGTTTCCTCCGGGCACTTTGGTTTCCTCCCACAGTCCAAAGACATGCACATTAGGCTAATTGTCTGTTCCAAATTGCCCCTAGGTGTGAATGTAATTGTGGATGGTTGTGCAGTGGTCTACTGAGCTGTTCAGGGTGTAGTCCACCTTCGCCCAGAGTTGGCTAGGATGGACTTCAGCTCCCCTGCTGAAGAAATGGGGGCAGCCATGGCCTAAGCGACTTTAGGACTGAAAGGTCGCTGGTTCGATTTAAAAAAAAAATTCTTAATTATTTTTAAAAAATCTTTGAAAGAATCCTTATATGGGTGACAAATAGTCTTGGATTCTATCAAAGATTTTTTTTAAATAAGTTTGATCTGTTAGTTGTTCAGGGTTGATTTTCCATGGAACACTAACATTTGTAGAAGTGGTGTTGACATAATTATTTTTTCCCTGCTGCCCCACTCCCCAGGTGAAATTCTCTCCAAATCCCCCAGCAGTCTGGAGCCTCGACACCTCAGCATGCTTCTGTCTCTCCTACAGAGCAGTCCAAACCCAACCGAGAGAAAACAGGTCCTTATAACCTTAGGGAATGCTGCGGCTTTTACAGTGAACCAGGTATTCCATGTAAAATTTACAACAATAATACCTCGAAAAGCTTTTCATCCATGAACAGTCCTTTCATTTACCACACTCGAGCATCTTTGTGTTGGGGCTCAATCTCATGTTGTAATAATCCTAACTGAGCATTTTTTTCATCCTTCCAGGATCTCCTTCGTGAATTTGGAGGTCTTTACATCATCGCCAGCTTCCTTTCTGACCCTGAACCTAATGTCAGAGTGCAGAGTCTAAATGCCCTAAATAACCTGAGCATGAACCTCCGCAATCAAGAGCAGCTGAAGGTTTGTTTCGGAGTTTTAACGACATGTCAATACAATACAAATGTTCTTATGCAACACTGCAAAGATTTCTGGTCCTGTTCAGGTCTATGTTCCATCAGTGTTGGAGCTGATTGAGATGTCCCCGGTGAACTCGGATCTGCAACTGGCAGCACTGAGGCTACTGACTAATTTGACCGTCACAGATAATCATCAACATTTACTGAAGAGCTCCATCACTTTACTCTTGTCACTACTTGTAGTGAGCAGTGATGTTCTTCAGGTGCTTTAGATCATGTGGAGGTTTTTGTTATTTTTTGTATACTGTCGATCAAATGAAGCATTTTTGTTTATAAAGGTTGTGTTTTTTTCACCTCTTTGGAAGCAGATCCAGGTTTTGAAGCTTTTAGTCAATTTATCATCTAATCCAGACATTATGGATGACATCGTACAAGCCCAGGTGATGTAGATTTAAATAAATACATCAATTAATATCAATAAATACATAAATTATATCTAGTAAAGTCTTCTTGAATGGGTAATTATGGTTATATAAATTATATAAATTTTTATAATTATTTATATTGTTTATATTATATAAATATAATGTTTTTTGATCCCACTTCCACTAAAGGTGGGTGGAGTGGGAGCTCTGTTAATACTTACACAAATGCCCTGCCATTAAAATGTAATTTTTCAAGTATTTTTAAAATGAGAAACACTTAAAGCAAGTTGAATATTTTTCAGAGGGATGTGATTATATTACATATATATGTAATAAAATATTTTCGAAAAGAAATGACATGCCCATATCTATTAAATGGTGTTGGGTTTTACTTCTACAGGCTCCTGCTGCGCTGGTGCTTCTCTATGACTGCTGCACAAGCACAGATGTGCTTCATCGCCTTCTGGTCTTTACAGGGAACCTACGTGCCTGGAGACCATCCGCACAGGTAGCTGAAGCTCTAAGGAGGCGAGTGGACTCCCTGTACTGTGTGCTGCTAGATAGCTCCTCTCAGATACACAGCAGACTCCCTCTTCTCCTCTCCCACCCTGACACAGAGATCAGAGCTCAGGTGGTGCGACTCCTTACTTAAACTCTCCATTGGACTTCGCCTGGACCTCCATCAGGGACGTCGTTCTTAGGGTTCAGTGTGATCAGTGGGATTGCATCTCCTGGTTCAGACTTTGATTGATGTGAATATTTGGTGAAGTAATGAACAACTAATAACGAGTCACTGTATAAAGGAAATCTGCAATCCTTGTTTTTAGCCGAAACTAAAAGGGGTTGTGAAGGTTTACTAGGACTTGTTATCAGTTAGAGATGGTTAATGGAGTTTTGTTTCACTAAACCCAATGGTATAGAGTTCTAGAGAACATTATGCATTCTCCAACAGCAACAAACCAAAGAACTTCTGGGACCCTTTTTCTGTGATTACTACATGAATTTTAACCCACTTTCTTACTGAGAAAAGAAAAGTTTACTCAAAACACATTTATAACTAAAGAGCAGTTGCTAAGTTTCTTGATCAACATCTCTCTAATCTATTTTTAGATTTTTAATTCTCTTTAAGAGAGTGCTGGATATTTTCTATTAATTTAAGAGATTTTCTCATTTCTGATTGGTGGAAAGGCATTTAATAGTTCTTGATATTGCATCATTGTGATGGGATTACTGAAATATTGCATTGTTGCCATGGGGACAGTTGAACGATTATTGCACAACTGGCACATGGTACACCGTAATATTTTAAGATATTTTTCATAACATTTATAGAATTTCACTTACATTATTCTGTCTCGCAAGAAGTTATCTTCCTCAGCCTTTGGGCTCCGCCGATAACAAACCCCTCAAACAAATAATTCTCTATATCATACTTCATCTCATTCAATAATTGCTTAATATCCCAGGATAGGGAACCAATCAGTTTGCATCACTTCCTGTGTACTATGTACTACATATGTACTATCTTTAAGTATATAATGCAAAAAGCTACAGCCATTATATGAGTAGAAATTGGTCTTAGGATGAGAGACACCTTAAAAACATCTGTTCGTAAGTTTTTCTTCATTGAAAAAAGTTATTCTGTGGGAGATCGTAGTACAGGTTTATAACTTCACAAATTAAGCATTTTACGAAAATACATCGTTGGCATAAACCTTTAATAACTGTCAGAACTACTGATTGTTTTCATTTTTTTCCCATTTTCTGAACTGCGTTATCCTTTATTTGGGTCCCAGACAGCCTGGAGTCTATCCCAGCAATTTCTGGGTGAAGGACAGACACACACCCATTCACACTAATATTCACACCTACGGGTGATCGAGAATATCAAATTAGTCTAATGTGCATGTCTTTAGACTGTGGGAGGAAACTGGAGTACCAGAGTATTTTTTCAAACAAAGATTGTGTTGATTAACAGAAAGGATTATCTACATCTACGAGTGAAGCCTCATCTTTTTCATATCCCCCTTGTGCCTATTTCCTTCAAAAACATGGAGGCAAAGGAACATGGGCAAGTCCAAAGAAAAGCAGTGAAAGTAAACAAGACACAGATTCTGTATATCTATTGTACATATACAGTACACACAGGTGTTAAATATAAGGGGAAGACCATTGTCTCTGTTACCCTGTAGAGGACATTTTTATGATTTTATTTCCTTTAGAATGGAGTGTCTCTGCAAATTAGCCCAACATTCTTCTAATGTCTTGATGGGGAGTGGTGTCTTCCAGTGTCATCCTGAAACCTACACCATAATGCTCCCCAGATGTTTAATAAGCATGAAAATTCTATAAATCATAAAATACAGTCTATAACTGAACACATTTGGGAGAATTAAGATGCTTTGGACATTCTGGGGGATTCTGTTTTATAAGAATGATACTCTTTTCTTCATGTTCATTGTCTCATTTTTTCCCCTTCATTTGTCACCTGTCTGTAAATATAATACGTTTTAGTGTGCTCAGTGAATGCCTCCTGAAAGATGCCCCTTCTTTTGCCACATATCAAATTTCTAGTGCCAAAAACCTTCTTTAACCAATGAATGAGTGCTTCACTCTAGCTGTTCTCCTACACACAAAGCCCTTCCTGTCCTTTCCTTTTCTTAACTAATCATGCTATTGCAAAAGGAAGCTATGCCTGAAATGTCTTTGTAGTGGACGCCACATGCACTTGGACTTTTGGGTTTCTTCAGTGCTGTGTATTTTTCCGCATGTCTTGAGTGCACTGCAGATGTTTGCACGCTTAACTTGTGATGAGATTTTTTAATGCGGCATTAAGCCAGGTGTATAATTAAAGGGCCTGTCTGGGCCATTTCTGTGACTGTAACTGGAAAAGCCTGTAATGTGAATAGAATTATGAAGTGTACTGTAGTCGTGTGAATGTTTTTGGATTGGTTGTACTGTGATCTGCTGCAGTGAAGGGAAAATGCATTTTTCTAAGTAAAAAAACATGGTTGCTGTGCTGTTAATGACTGAGACATCGGGGCCTGTTATAATGTTTGTATGGGAAAAAATGAAATAAATTAATTTATTTTGGATAACTATCATTTATTAATGTTTATATTTAAACAGCTAATCAAAGGTATAACATTTAATGGCTTTCATTACAGAATGACCATTTCCATGTTTGGTACTAGCAGGCAATTTAATGATTTTCTTTGTCATAAACAAAAAACGTGCTATGAACATCATAAACATATTATGTTTATAGGACTATAAGTTTGATATTATAAACCTTAACTAAGTTTATAATATAAAACTCAAATTATAATCATATAATCCTTATATACTCATAAATTATGATTTATAAAATATAATTTAAACCTTAAATTATAAACAAATGATTCATAACTATAATTATATTTATTTAAAGTTTTAAATTAAGTATAATTATTGTTATAAATCATTAGTTTATAATTAAAGTTTTAAATTATATTTTATAAATCATAATTTGAGTTTATACGTTTATATTAAAAGTTTTAAATTATAAGTTTATAATAAAAAAATATGAAAACTAAACGACAGTTTTATTATAAAAGTTACAAAGATTAATTAATCAATATTAGAACATAAGATAAAGACAAAACTTTGCTGCTAATTACACAACTGAGGTCATTTCCATAACAAAGATATTTAACTATACAATGAATACAGTATTTAATTTCTGTGTCTGCAAAAAGAATACAAACCATTTGCTTAACCATGCCTAAGATTAGTCACCTGGCACTATTTTTGGACTGTCAACAATGGAGACAACGGCCAGCAGGCAACCAGAGAATCGTGTGACAGACAGTCAGAGAGAGAAATAGAGAAAAGATTTTTAGTGGAGAGCATTTTGAGAGATGGAACAGAGTGAAAGGCGAGCTGAACTTGATGTTTAACTATGAAGTTGCAGGGTTCCTACTTGACAGGTGTGTGTATAGTGTCTTTTCACATGCTTGTTTGCTGTCCAGAGTAATAAGGTTGTTATGCAAAAATATTTACTTTATTTTATTTGAATATATGATAGTAGCATCTTAAATCAGTGAGTTCTATGCAGAAACATGGTGAAATACATTAATTGCTGTCATCTTCATGAACTGCTTTCCAATACAATTGTGTTTCTTTTTTCTTTGAATCACCAGAATCTCATGCATATTCATGAGGAAAACCAAGATGTTTACAGCTTAAAAAAAAAGACCACAGGGGTCCAGAAGCTCCCGCCAAAAGGACCATTTCATAATATTTGAATATAGAACAAGCATCGCAAGTTTGAAAGCCCCAGATTCACTGCACGGCAAGTAAATGTTCGGAAACCTAATATACAGTTTTGCCTCTGTGACCTAGAAAAGTAGGTCAAGGTCACTCACACACAAATTTATCCTAGCACCCATAGTAGTCAACAAGCGTACCAAGTTTGAAACCCCAGCTTCAGCACAAGGCAAGGAAATGTCCAGAAACTAAAGTGTGAAGGATGGTCGGACGGAAGGAACCCATTCCTATAGCCCCTGATGGGCAGGACCTAATTAACTGTAACACCAGGGAGGTACCATAGTAAATAATCAGCAGAAAGTTTAATTTTTAAATGTATTAAAAGTTTCTCAATTCAAAATAATCTATTCTATGCCAGTAAAATTTCATGTTGTAAATTATATGTTCATAAATAAAGTTTCTTTTATAAAATTTAAAAAAGGTTTTGATTTTAAAGTTTAGAAATTGAGTTTTAGATTATAAGATTTTAATTAAAGTTTTAAATTATAATGTTATAGTTTAGCGTTTAATTTTTCGGTTTATAATTAAAGTGTCAATTCTATGTGTATAAATAAAGTTTAAAACTGTTAGTTTATGTTTACTTTTTTTATTATAAGTTTTTTTTTGCATGTTCTCCATGTGCTTGTGTGGGTTTCACCCTGGTAGCTGAGTTTCCTTCCACACATGCAGTACATGCACATTAGGATAATTGGCTGTTCCAGATTGCACCTAGGGGTAAATGAGTGTGAATGGTTGTGTGCCCTGCAATGGACTGCTAAGCTATAAGGGTGTACCTTAAAATGGAATAAATTCCATGATATATACACACACACACACACACACACACACACACACACACACACACACACACACACATATATATATATATATAAGATCTTGA
>JAOUQZ010000035.1:11948622-11970411 GCA_028564935.1 Neosilurus hyrtlii
CAAACTCCACACAGAAACGCCCGAGCTGGGAATTGAACCCAGGACCTTCTTGCTGTGAGGCGGACGTGCTAACCACTACGCCACCGTGCCGCCCGCAATATGTAAAATATATCTTCATTTTGTTAAGTGTAGAATCATCAGTGCACCACTGTATTTATTTATTTATTTATTTATTTTCTCTCACTAAACCATTATTAGCTAATAATTTAGCTCATTGTTCCATCTCAGGGACTATTCAGTGCCATCCACCTCACCTTAAGTGAATAATTGGTAATTTTTCAGTATACCTATTAACCCCTAAGTAGTGAACCAATCAGATTATGCTATTCTAGTGTAATATATACCAATACTGTTGTACTCTGCCACACCATGTGCAGGTATTAGCCAGTAAGTGTAAACAGTGCCTATAGAAACACCTTAAAAAGATACTTACATCAAGAGCACACACACCACTGCCATATCATTGTCACTGCTGTGCTCAAAATAAACCAGGAGCCAAATAATATCTGCTCAATAGTTGTCCAAAGGAGCTCCCTTAAAGGGACAATCAAGTTGTGAGCAGCTTTCGTGTTGCTGTTTATGATTAATGCATTTTCAGTGGTGTCCTGGATTTATTTTTGTGTAAAATTACATATATTGTGTTGTTGTTATCGTGAAACCTCTTGCATTTCGTTTTGGACTATTTTTAGTGAGTTAACAATTTTGTACCTTACCCAAACTGCCATTCAACCACCCACTGAAAGTGATGCCAGTGGGATTTAGCCCTCATGTCAGCTCTTTTTTTAACTGTTGTCCCTTTTTATATTTTGTTAACATCTTTCTTTTTTATTTATCTCTGCTTATTTAGAGTGAAAACAACTACAGCCTGTTTCATAGCCATATAGCGTAAGTAGCCATCATTTATTTTAAACTTAGTTCACATATGATCTCTAAAGCAGCTTGAGGACTGAACAGTGGATTTATCATTGCTGTCTTACAGACCCCTGGTGTACACAGTGTCAGTTCTGCTGCCGGTATCATACATCATCGGCCTCCTGTTCACTCTGAAGACTCATTCACACATCTATGATATTCATGTTGGGGATGGAAGTGGTGAGGCTTCACCCACACCAACAATGAGAAAAAATACTGAAAGAGTGCTTTGAAATCATTTTGTGTGTGTGGGGCAGCGGGTCATCTAGGGGCAGTAGTGCATTGGTCTCGCTGGAGAGCTCTGCTGATCCTGATCATCGCCACAGTGCTCATGTCTGCATGCGCTGACCTCATCACAGAGCACCTCCAACCCATACTGAGCCACCCGAATATCTCCCAGGCATGTACTGCAAAACACGAATGAAAACAGAAATGAGAAATGAGAGAGAGAGAGCGAGCGAGCGAGCATGCACTTTAAGTAATAATGTCTATTATTATTCATTCAAGTTACTGATTGGTAGAAATCCATCAAATAAACATAGTTTTCTTCCACGAGTGTCCATGTATCATTGACATTGGATAAATTTAATAACCTGGACATTTTTTGAATGAATAATAAAAAAATATATTTAGATTAGAGAATTTTTTTTATGATACAGAGAATTATTCAGATCTCAGAGGTTGTTATCCACCTCTGTCTCAATAATTGCTTATTATACCAAGACAGCAAACCAATCAGATCATGCCATTACTGTGTAGTATATAATAAATGGAAGTATACTAACAGAAGTACATGGATTGAGACACACGGCCAGACTTTTTTTTAAACTCATTTATCTCCCTTTGATAACAGTACAAGTTTCATATTTAAGTGAATTTAAATGGTGCTTTTTAAAATTAAAAACAAATTAGGGACACCAGAAAGGCACAATAAAAATACACCGCTATATGATGTTTAGAGCCAATTTACTCATCAGTGATGCAGTGAAGAGAGAAAAATTGGCTCTGTGGGTGGGAGGGATGATGTTAGTTTCTGTTTCCTGTCAATCACAGTAAGTTAAGTCTGTTGGGCTTTTCCACCCGAGCCTAGTGGCTCATCAGGCCGGTGCTTATCCCTGGTTTCTGTAGCGTGAAGCGACTAGGAGTTCAACTCCTCCTGGATGGGGCGCTGGTCCATCGCAGGTTACCTGTAAAATGTAATACCAGTAAAAAATACTGTCAATCACAGTGAAAGTCACCAAATATGTGCAACTTTGAACTTGTGTATGTGGAGGTGGGTAGATAGCTGTTTGCATTCAGTGACGCAGCATGAACAGCAGTTCATAATAAGAAGTGGTAGCTTCACATGTCTTGAATTATGTCTTCTATGTTAATTTGCTTTTTTTATTTGTTTGCCAATTTCTTAATCAGATCCCTCTGCTGGTGTCTTCTCAGTATTTTATAGGTGTGACTGTTTTGGCCATGGTTCCTGAAATACCAGAGATAGTTAATGGTATACAGTTTGCACTTCAGAATAATATCAGCTTGAGGTGAGTCTCAGTACAGCAGCATGGCATCTCAGTCTTACAGAACAGTGGTTATATGGTGAAAAACAATGATTAACACACTTGTGCAATGAAAATGGTGACTACAAAAGACTAAAATAGGAGTTGTGTTTAATAAAGGGAATAATAAATATGCAAACCCAGCAATAATGAGTTTCAAGTTTTAAAACTACTAAATAAGGAAAAGTTTAAGAAAGGGTGAATGCCTGATGAAATGTACAGTGTTGTTTATTTATAGGCATCTTTGCTGTGTTGTTTTTGCAGTTTAGAGGTTGGGAGCTGCATTGCGGTACAGGTGTGCATGATTCAGATCCCCATACTGATCCTGTTCAATGCCTTTTATGTAAGTCACTGTTGAAACTACACTATAAATACAAATAGACATCACTCGCTCACTCATTTGCTGAACCGCTTGGGGCAACACACACACAACCACTCACACTCACATCCACAGCTAGTGTCAATTTGGAACAGCCATTTAGCCTACTGTGCATGTCTGAGCACCCGCAGGAAACTCACGCACGTGTGGAGAGAAAATGCAAACTCCACATCGAAACGCCCAAGCCCATGACTTGAACTAAGGATCTTCCTGCTGTGAGGCGGACGTGGTAACCACTACACCACAGTGCCGCCCAGTTCAGACCTGTAATATTTTATATATATAATAATAGTAATATTATACTCACTCATTTTGCGAACCACTTGACAACCATTTGCACTCACTCTCTTCACCTCAGGCAACCCTGATAAGATTAAGCAGTTCACTTCACCTCAGGTGACCCTGATAGGATTAAGCGGTTTGGAAAGTAAGTGATAGTAAGAGTGATTTGTGGAAAGCCATCAAATAAGTCCTGGTATTGCATTATTGCCATCAGATAACTGCATTATTGCATCATTGCTATTGGATAAGTTGAATGATTATTGTACAACTGGCACACAATACAGTAACATGACTGTCTACTTGAAAAATATTTTGGATGAATAATAAAACAATGATTGAAATCTTCCCTTAAAATTTTATGGAGAATTATTCAGACTTGGAGGTTGTTATCCACCTTGGAATTTGGCCATGGCTAACAGCTGAGTAATTCCTTATATCATACATAACCTCATTCAATAATTGCAAAAGGTGGATGATGTTCAAATGTATATTGTAATAAAGTAAGAGGATTATTCAGTCACATCCACTGAGCCTGAGGTAAATAATTGTTAGGCTTTACTACACAAGCTTAAGAAAATAAACTAAATCCACATTTTTTGCATTTTTAAACATGATAGTGGCAGGTGAGCTCTGCTTAGTCGTGTATATCACTTGTAATTGCGTTAACTAATTCACTAAACCCTAATAACACTAATTCAAAGTTTTAGTGTTTGCTAAGTGGAAACATAAGTAAAGCAAATGAAAATTATATTTTTATGGTTAATTTTGTAAAGTGTGACTATGATCCATAACAATGCTCAAGCGCACTTGATAACGGCATCATTTGAAGCTAATGTAATGTTTCAATAAAGTATTTTTACCTTAAAAACCAAAAGGGCTGTAGTACATAGCTTTCATTCTTTTTTTTGTTAAATTTGTAGGATTTTACAATTAGTGACCATTACAATTTGCTCATGTATAATTAGTGACAAATTAAGTTTTTGTTCACAATTTTGATTGTCATTATGCACTCTCGCTAACATTATTATCTGCCAGATAATGAACCAATCAGGTTGCACCATTCCTGTGTAACATATACTAATTATTATCATTATAATTTTTGGTTTTGAAAAGGATGTAGGCTTTGTGCTCATCTTCAGTGACCTGCATCTCTGGGCCAGCATCTTCAGCGTCATTCTCGTCAACTACATCTTCATGGACGGAAAGTGCGATTACTTTCAAGGTAAAAGTTAGTATACATGGGTCATGATATAACCTGTTCATTTATCTTACTTTTGCTTAGGAAAAAAAATTAATTGTGTTCCTAGTATTTTGATAGTACACAGTTTATGTTTAGTTTATATTGTATAGTTTATTATTCTTTCCTGCCTATAAGCTGGTTGGAAGTTTTTTGTGAGGTTACATGCTACTAAGTGCTGATTTTTCATTAATCAAGTCTAAAATTTTGAATGGAACCTGAAAATAACCTAAAACACTGCACAAAGCTTGGAATCTGAACATGACAAAAAATTCTGTCCAAACATATCTGAAGACCGGTGATTGAACATGTCATCCAAAATGATGCCAACCTCCACAGGTTCATTCTTCTGGTTGTTCAGAATGTCAAATAATGATGCCAAACAGGATTTAAACATCTTAACTGTTTGCTTGATTGCACCAAATTACTTTTATGGTAAATTATGGTACTGGTTTATATCACTTAGTAAAATGATCACCAGAAGTATACCAGGTTATCACAATGCAAATGTCAGCCAAGACTTACTTTTACTAATGGCTGGATTATACTTTTCCTAGTAATTTCAAATTTCAAGAGACAAAGAAGTGACAGAAATCCTCATTAGGCAAATTATGCATATTAAAAATAGTAAAAATTATTTTACTGATATTAGAACAGCCATCTCTGGCTTTTCTGTGAAAGTAATTTGCTTCACATCTCTCTCATACAAACATTAATCCTGCACATTTGTAAATAAAGAATTTGACTGTGATTTCTTTAACAGTGCAAGATTTCATTTTGTCTCACTGTGTTTCTCAGGTACGGCTCTCGTGGTTGTGTATCTCATCCTCCTTGCTCTTTACTTCTTTGCTCCTTCGCCAGCAGGTTGTTAATAACTACTCTGCTCTCATTTGCACTTTTTCTGTACTTATCCAACACTGAATGTGCTTCTGCATTACTATATCATCAGACGTTTCCAATCTGAATGGTCACTGACAAATGCACAAAATTCAGTTTGATGAAATATTACACACAGGTACAATTAGCCATTTATTTGCATAAACGAAGTTATTACCAGGTTTAGTAAGATTTTGTTTTCTTAAAATTCAGTGTTGAATTCACTGCTTAAAGTGTTCTGTATGATAGTGTGTTTACTGGATCTCTTAGTAAAGTGTTTCAGATTCTTGTCAGCGTCTTTGTCTTTCATGAGGATTAGATTTAAATAGAACTGTCATGTGTGTGTGTGTGTGTGTGTGAGAAAGAGAGCTGCATTTCATGAACAGAAATTTTAATACAGCCCCATAGACTTTATTTACATAGGTTCTGCCACCATCACATGTGTTATAAATCTGGTTCTTGTTTAAAAATGTCTGCACATAAAGCAATATGATGTTGTAGGTTTTCTGTCTCATGTGCAACAGTGTTACTGTACGTATCTATTTTTAAATATTTGCTAATGTAAATGTGCTATTTCATTTATTTTTCAAAAAAAGATTTTTTTAATCCTAGTCTAATATTTTCACCCAGTCATAATTACAACTTGAATATATTCAGTATAATAAATTGGTCCCAAAAACGAAGTTTGCATTTGGGTGTTATGTAAGAGCGATTACATTTTCCTATCTTGCTCCTCATCCTCTGAGGTCATCGTAATTTGATTTCATAAGATCTCCTGTTGCTGATGGAAAATATCCTCTACATTCTATTATGCATTTGCACATCCTTTCTATGTGCCATTTCCTTTATGTTCTTTAATAACATTTTTTATTTTAATCCCCCCACACCCCCCACCAAATATGATAGCTTATGTAAAATGCAAATGTTGCCCTATGATGTTTTTTGTAGGAAAGAGCTCCAGATCTGATATATCATCAGCTGTGGGGCAGCCATGGCCTAATAGTTAGAGGTACAGAGCAGCACCTTCCCCTTCCTCCACCTTCACGACTGAAGTGCCCTTGACCTCACCCCTAACTGCTCCCTGGCCACTGCAATGTGGCTGCCCACTGCTTCGAGTGTGTGTGCTCACTTTGGATGGGTTAAATGCAAAGCCAAATTTCTCTTGTGGGATTAATACAGAATATCAAATAATTTTTTTAAAAATAAATTATGATCGGGAATAATATAGCATCATTATTATTTTACATTGGTAAAAAATGTACAAAGGGATCCATAATGCACTGTGATCACAGGGGAACGCTGTTACATCTCACTAGTCTTTGTACATAGTTGTTAACCTGAGAACCTTAAAGGTTAAACACCTTTATTGAAAATGCCTCTGGGGTGCTTCTGGCGAGTGGTAAGAGATGGCAGCCTAGAAATAGTCTCCTCCGACATAACTTTAAAAATATCCTGTAAACTCCAGAATAAAACCCAATAAATTATTGGGTTCTTAAAAATAAAAAAATTGAGGAAGGGAACTCAATGATCTAGATAACCACTGGATGCTGCATGTGACTAAGCGAGCCGCTCAACTTTGAGGCTAGAGGGCAGCTATGTTACGGGCCCCAATAAGTAGCAGGGCAGGCTTCCTGGGGCCTGGATTTTAAGCATATATACACAGTGTACATATACACGGAAAGTGGAAGGCCTTGTTACACAAAATAAATAATATCAGATAAGTTCAAATAAAAGTTTTATTTAAGTAATTACAATTTAAGTTTTTAACAAATATTTTGTTCAACCCATTCTGGCTAAAGTATGCAGCAACACATTTTCTTTTCATACAAATCATATGTTTTGATGCACTATATGGATTTAGTTTCTAAGTTTTGCATACCGGTATAAATAAAATTAAACAATCAGTTATATCAATCATGAATAAGTAATGATTGTACAATCACACTGACACTCTAGATTCATATCTAATTCTTGGTCAAAGATCACTCAAAATTTCAGAAAGCTTGCATGAGCTGAGCAATGGCCGGGACAAAATTGTCATGCTGCCCGGCCACAAACCAACAACAATACCCCTCCTTAAATAGTTGAGGGGTAAAAATTATCTCTGCACAAATCAAAGCGCTATTGTGCTGGTGTAATCCGTCCTATGAGGCACTATGGAAAGACATTGAATGCAAAATGATGAAACCTTATATCCATATGCAGACAATATTACCTGGAAACTTGCAGGGCTATAATAGACGAATAGAAAATCCATGGATAAAATCAGTTCTGAAGGTTTGGAGGGTAGTAGTAAAAGAACATAAATTGGAGAAAGAGGTTAAAGTCTTAAGTTGGTGTGCACATGATGCCAATTTCACACCAAATAAATTAGGCCCTAGATTTAAATCGTGGATTAAAAAAAAGGTATAACATCTTTAAGTGACATTAAACAGGAAAATTAAATGATGAGCTTTGAAGCTTTGAAAGCAAAGCAAAAGCATAGACAGGTACTTAGTGCAGGTACTTCTAGCTACAGGGAAGAAAGCTTTGACCAAAAGATGAAACAGGATGCACCAAGCATCAATGACTTGATATATTTATAAGATGGAAAAGGTTACCTTCTCTGTGAACCTGAAGATGGATTTATGTACACAACACTGGGAAAATGGGCACGATATGTAAAACTAACTAATTGAAGGAACATCTACAATTTTTTTTTAAATCAAATTATTTTCCTTTATTTCTTTAAAAATACTAATACAACAGGGAACTGCTACAAGATTTTATTTATTGACATTTTTTCCCCTTTTGTCTCAATTTCTTTTAATATTGGGTTAAAAATGTACCATATAAACATCAATACACATGCACACACTTGATTTTATTTGCTGTTTTTTATGTAATAATAATGTGCACTATGTATGGAAAAAGAATGGTGTATTTAAAATTCTATTTTCAATAAAAAAAATTTTTTAATTAAGTTTTCTAAATTAACGCTAACTTTTATTAAATACAATTCAAGTCTCCAATGGTCAAAGTTTCCAATGGTCAAGGTCATGAATTCCCTCAACTGAAATAGAGACTTAGAAATAGACATAAATATACTGTACAATTTTTAGTTTTCCTAAAACTTTGTGGGTGGCACTGTGGCACAGTGGTTAGCAGAAAAAAGGTCCTGGGTTCAAGTCCCAGGCTCGGGCGTTTCTGCGTGGCGTTTGCATGCTCTCCCAGTGCTTGTGTGGGTTTCCTCTGGGTACTCTGGTTTTCTCCTTCAGTCCAAAAACATGCACGTTAGACTAATTGGCTGTTCCAAATTGCCCCTAGATGTAAGTGTTAATGGTCATGCCTTGCAATGGCCTGGCAAGCTGTTCAGAGTGAACCCTGCTGTCGCCCGGAGTCAAATGAGATAGGCTACAGTCTCCCCAAGACCCTAATAGGATTACATAGCTTGGCAATAAGTGTGTAGAACTTATTTTTAATTTTCAAACTAGAAATAAACAAATAAATTCACAGATCTCAACTATACATGTTAATACATGAAAGGATTATGCATTTTATGCACTGACACAAAAAAAATGATAGTGGTAGAAAGTAATCAAGAAAAAAAATAGCCATATACAAAGTTTTAAACAGTTATAATGTTATAACAACAACAACAATAATAAAAGTTGTAATAATATACTAGTTATAGTATATACAATCAAAATTTGCACACATAATATACATAGTAATGAAGTACTAGTTCCACAGTTGCAATGTCTTAATAAACAAATTGGTTTGGAGAGTCAGGAATGTTTGACATGGTTGGAATGAAGCATTAACTGTCTTTATGGTTTTACACACCGGGCTTTACATTTTGTCCTTAGGTGGTAGAATTCATTGCGGAACTGAGGGTTCACCGCTGCGTAAATGATCGGGTTGGTGAGGGAAGTCATGCAGGAAATGGAGACCACAAGGACTTCAACCTTCTGGATGAACTATGAAATATGAATAGTAAAAAGAGTCATTCTGTCAAAATCTGAATGGATGAGGGCTAAAATTTCTGACTGCTGTGGATGCGTTAAGTGAGGGGTTTATTTACTTATATTTTACTTAATATTTCACTTAATAAATTTAAATTATAATCAACTTCACACAAGATTGCTTATATAATAACTCATATACACATTAAGCCATTGTGCTTTTGCTTTAGTTGATTATATTTAACTCATATAGAGACTAAGCCAACATAGTTATGTCTTATCCTGATTATATATGTTACTGATATATAAATTAAGACTTACATCCCAAATCTGGTTTCTGTTCATGAGGGTGTTAAGGAGCACTGTCCCAATCAATGGCATCCAAAAAACAAGAAAAGTAAGAATGATATAACCAGAGCGCTTGGCCAGCTTGCTCTCTTTCTTCTTGTTGCCTTTGTCCCTATTGGCAAAGGATGGCATCATACACACTTCTCCCATCATGTCCGTGGTTTGGCCTGCTGAAGCAGTCTGAGCGCCATCTGCTGCTGGAGAAAGCTGCTCCGAGTTTGGTTTCTCATCATCCTTTGCAAAATCGCCTGGATTCTCCTTACCATTATTTGCATCTGTTAGTTCAGCTGTGTGGTTTTGTAGATTTGAAACAAGTGTCATGATTTGTTGGTTGGTTGATGTAGAAGGAATCTTAGCCAGGTTTAATTTCTCATCATCTTTGAGAGGATCACCTGGGCTCTCCTCACCATTCTTCAGACCTGTCAGTTCAATTATATAGTTGTGCGGTTCTGTCACAAGTGTCACAATTTGTTGGCTGTTTGCTGCTGGAGGGACCTGTTCAGAGTTTAATTTCCCAACATCCTTTGAAGTAGCACCTCTGTTCTCTTCACCAGTCTTAAAATCAGTCAGCTCACTTGTGTGGTTGTGAAGTTGTGCCACAATTTGTTGGTTGATTGATACTGGAGGAATTTGCTCAGAGTTTGGTTTCTCAGCCTCTTTACGAGGACCGCCAAGATTTTCAACACCATTCTTTCGATTTGTCAGTTCAGATGTGTGGTTGTGAAGTTCTGACACAAGTGTTATAATTTGTTGATTGGTTGATTCTGGAGGAATCTGCTCCAGGTTCAATTTCTTATCATCTTTTCGTGCACTAACTGGGTTCTCTTCACCATTCTTTACCTCCATCAGTTCGGTTGTGTGGTTCTGAAGTTCTGACACTGGTGTCACACTTTTTTGATTGCTTGCTGCTGGAGTAACTTGCTCAGAGTTTGGTTTCTCAGCCTCTTTAAGAACTTCACCGGGGTTTTCAACATCATTCTCCAGATCGATCAGTTCACTTATCTTGTGTTGCTGTTCAGACACAAGAATCATGTTTTGGTGGTTGGAATGTTCAAGTGTCTCTTCTGTCTTGACATCCAAGGTTTTGGTAGTATTAGAAGAAAGCTGACTTTCAGCAACAGTAGTTAAGGTCTTTTGGTCCTCAGGATCTTGGTTACATGGCTTTATACCCTGTGATGAGTCATTTACCTTTTGCATGAAATGAGTGTCATGAATTTCTTTTGGTTCTTCTACTTCCATCACAATGGCGACCTTGGTTTCTGCAGCTTCTTGCACACTTTTTTTCTCTTCAGGGACTTTTTTGTGAACCGGTACAGAAATGCCCTTGTCAAAAATCTTTCTGTTGTGTGCTTTAACCAAAATGAATATGTGAGAATAGAAGCCAATGATAAGAGCCAAGCACATGGACCAGACAGGCAACAAGATGTAACGTTCGAATGAGCCATATGTCTTTAATGCATCCCAACGCAAAGCTCTACATCGAACATAGACTGAGGAGTCTTTTGTAAACATGATGCACAGAGCTGATACCACAATGGCCACAGCCCAGGTGAGCGGGATCCAGATCTTCACCCGTTTACGCCGCTCAGCAGTCTTAAACGGATTAGCAATGGCCTGGTGTCGTTCAGCACTGATGCTTGCCAGAGTGAACAACTGTACACAGCAGCTGAGGGAAAATGATATAACCTGGCCATCACAGAGAAGGTCCCCAAGGTCTCTGGTGTTGTTTTCATTCAAGATGACAACCAGAAGCAAAGGACAGTCAGCAGCACATCGCAGCAGGTCAATGACCGCAAGATTAACTAAGAGTGCATTGGTGGAGGTCTGGAGGGATTTCTGATGGTACACAGCATATGTGACGAAAAGGTTGGCTGCAATTCCCACAAAAAAGGTTACAAGCAACACTGTACAGTTGGTAACCAAGATGGCCACATGGATATTATTTCGCCATAGATTCTCATTCACTTGTCCCCAAGGATTAGAAAAATTTCCAACCATTTCCAAACTGCATTTAGCATATTGACATAGCACCTATTATTGCCAATTGTTATCTATTTTCTATTCTTAAAGAGACTATCCACTACTAGTCATTCTGAAGATTTTCAGGCACAACCTTTAGCAGTTTTATCCTTCCCTATGTGAAACTTTTTCTCAGGGAAAGGGTGGAGGAGAGAGAAGTGTTACACTGGTAGTAAATTTTGTGGCATAAAAGTAAATTAGTAGAAGTGAAGAGACAGACATCACCAATGGGTACTTCATTTTTGTAAACTGATCAGATTAAAACATTTATAAACTAAATAGTAAATACTTTTCAAACTAAAATACATTTTATTACAAGTACATTACTTGATGATAATGTTAACCTACCTCCACAATTATGCTCAACCTTCTAAATCACCTGTTGCTCTGTGCACTATTAAATTTATTTTAAAGTACCAATACTAGGTGCTATGCATTTAGTTTTAAATCCATCCCTGCTGTTTCCATATTCGTTGAGTGAACATAGAGGGAAAAAAAAAAAGAAAAAAAAAAAGACACGGACCATTGATGCATCTTCAGTCGAATCTTTTGTCTTTTGAGCAACTGCATGTGTAAAGCACTTTAATTTAGCCCTGGAACACCATGACAACCACACTGCTTACGTTACAGAGCGATTTTTCAATTAACACCCTGCCAGGGCACAATCATGGGGGAATTGTTGTTTTTACAAAGTCAATTCGTTAGCACACATGCATTTAAATCCATCCTGGAGCATAGCCAATTACACACAGATGGATGAATTTGATTAGACTATTATTATTATTATATTCCTTTGGCATTGCCTATTGGCTGGAGATAGATAGATAGATGGATATATAGAAAAAGGGAGATTGACAGATAGAAAGAAAAAGGGAGATAGACAAATAAATAAAAGAAAACTGATCTTTTAATTTCAACCTCCCTTACTTATGTAATTAAATGTAAGACATCCAGATCTGATGGCTAAAATAACTTAATGTCACTTCCCTGCACACCTTTAAATCTTTTTTTTTTATCTAAATTTTTTAAAGACACGAACCACACCACTTTTGCAAAACTCAAAAACTCAGTTTAATTAAATTCTATACCAAAATAACAGACTTTTATATTTAACAGATATTTATATTTAATGTACAGTTGAAGATATACAGCAACGCATAACAGGATTGTTCTGATAATAGTAGTTATATATAACAATTATTCAAGATGGATATCCCTAAATAGACTATTTGTTTTAGTATATACTCCATGGAAACATAAAAAGCAAACTAAACCAATATGTTCATGGTTTATTTTTACATTTACAATGGTGACAATGGTCACCCATGCCCCATTATAACATCTTTTGAAACTCAAAGTTTCAAGAAAGTGCCTTTTTAACCTTCAAAAATGCAAATGGTTTGTTTGTTTAATTTCTTGGATTTCAGAGTCAGCGACCATGAGTTTTTGTCTGCCATTTTGTTGCAAGCATTTCTTTGTTTGCGAGGTGGATAATGCCGATTATCACAAGATAGCAAACCAATCAGATTGTTCTGTTTCCATTTAATATATTCATAAAAGGTATCCCATGTCATTCTTTAAATGAATAAATGTAATCATTGGCAGGTGAAGAACACATACTGGGATGTGCTGATGTAGGAAAACAAGTTAAGGTAGGTAATCACATCAGATCAGAGAACGATTTTAATTTAATTAGGGGGAACCTGGGCATCTGCCAATCTGTGATATTTGAGTAATAAAGCAGTTTTGTAGATTACTAGCTGAAATCCAAACAGATAGAAAGGCTCAGTGACTTTCATTGAGCATCAGTGCAAATAATAAACCCCTGCAACTAATAAAACTAACCACAAATTTAACTAAAACCTGTATATAAACTACAATATTGATACTGGTGTCCTTAAGAATTACACAATATCCCATATAACCGTTTAATACATAAATAAGTGACTCTTAACAAAAGGCATCACAAAGCAAATATGGTAAACTACAAACAAAGTTAAAAGCGCTACAGTATACTGTAGTCATCATGATTTTTCAGTTTTGTCCATTTTCATTTACTAAAAGTATTTTTAAGAGTAACAAAAATGAACTGTAATGAATTTAAGTCATGTCTGGATGAAAGTTTAGTGCAAAGATGTTTTTTCAATACATTACAGTACAGTAATTTATACTGCCTAATATTTAAAACCAAATACATTTTGCCAAGGAATCTGTCGTTTATTTGACTGAGCAACAACTGCTTTAACCAGATACAAGATCAGTTACTATAAAATCACAATCTGTGAATGAACCGTGCAAGTTATTTATAAAACACACATATTTCCAGAAGATATGTGCATCAAAATGCAATAAAAACCCCTTAAATATGTGATTTATTAATTCACAAGAATATTTAACTGAGCAAAATACAAAGGAAAAGGTTTTCAATATTTTTACTGACCAACTTAGATTCTTAAAAATATTATATAATAAATAAATATTTAAATGCTCCCAAACAATTAAAAAGAGTAATTTAAAGGAAATATAATGTAACAAAATAGTAAATATGTCCCAACTTTTCTTAAGAGTGTTGCAGGCATCAAACTCTAACTATGTTTAGATTTATTTTTCTACTTATTTTCTTTCCTGAGAAATATATTTTTTTTTCTCAACAAGCCTTATGCATTTTAACGTCCAGGATCATCAGATCCAAAACACTGCTTGGATCCTGACCAAACTTTGGTCTATGATGGATGTACTGGAATTGTTGTGGAAGCATTGTAGATTATACATAAAATAAAATTATTATGTAAAATTATTAAAATTGCCCCAATCCCACAATGGTAAAGAACTATTTTAATAAATCCCAGATCTGGATTATGATCACCAAAATCTAATTGAGTGTTACTTGGGCCGTACTCCACCCACCCAAAAATAAATACATTAAAAATAAATAATAATCGGTCCATAACCTTTTGCATAAATTTGCTAAAAAACATATGATCAGACATACAAAAATACACAAACAAAACACAATATTAAAGGATTCATTATTAAAGAATTCTCTTTAAAATTCCTGGATCCATAATTTGATCAGGTTTATCTTCAAAATCTAATGGAGACTTCCTTTGCTGAAGTGTCAGCTCTGGTAGAAACTGAGATTGCATAATCTTGCTAACAAACCAACTAAAATCATAACCTTTTGTTGGAGATAATGAAACCAACACTTACAAATACATAGCCTCTTGGCAGAGATTAAAAAACAAATAATAATTAAATAAATAAAATAAAACAAACAAAAAAAAAAAATACAAATTTTAACTTTTCCCTGTAAAAATGTTTAAAATCTTTTCTTTGTATTTATGACAAATAAAGGTTCACATGAATTAACTCCAAGACATTTGTTGTTATAGAGTGCCTTGCAAAAGTATTCATCCCATTGTCATTTTTCATGCTTTGCTGCCTCACAACCTGGAATTAAAATGGATTGTTTGACGATTTTTTTTTTATTGTGAAGCAAACAACAAATAGGACAAAATAACAGAAAACTTTAGCGTGCATAACTATTCACCTCCTAAAGTCAGTTCTTTGTAGAGCCACCTTTTGTGACAATTACAGCCGTAATAACTTTGGATAAGTCTCAATGAGCTTGCCACATCTCGCCACTGTTATTTTTGCCCATTCCTTAAGGCAAAACTGCTCGAGCGCCTTCATGTTGGATGGTTTCCGCTTGTGAACAGCAATCTTCAAGTCTGACCACAGACAAATTCTCAGTTGGATTGAGGTCTGGGCTTTGACTAAGCAATTCCAAGACATTTAAATGTTTCCCCTTAAACCACTCGAGTGTTGCTTTAGCAGTAGCTTCGGGTAATTTTCCTGCTGTAAGGTGAACCTCCGTCCCAGTCTCAAATCACAGGCAGACTGAAACAGGTTTTGCTCAAGAATATCCCTGTATTTAGCACCATCCATCTTTCTCTCAACTTGGATCAGTTTCCCAGTCCCTACTGCTGAAAAACGTCCCCACATCATGATGCTGCCACCACCATGTTCTACTGTAAGGATGGTGTTCTAGGGGTGATGGGATGTGTTGTGTTTGCGCCAGACGTAGCGTTTTCCTTGGTGGCCGAAAAAGTTCAATTTTAGTCACATTTCGGGAGAGCACCTTCCTTCATACATTTGGGGAGTTGCCCACATGCCTTTTGGCAAACTCAGAATGGGCCTTCTTATTTTTAACACTAACTAATGGATTTTTTCTGGCCTCCCTTTCATAAAGCACAGCTCTATTGAGTGTACATCTTATTGTGGTCTCATGCACAGATACACCAGTCTCTGATGTGGAACTCTGCAGCTCCTTCAGGGTTACCTATGGTCTCTGTGCTGCCTCTCTGATTAATGCCCTCCTTGCCCGGTCTGTGAGTTTTGGTGGGCGGCCCTCTCTTGGTTTGTTTTGGTACCATTTTATTTCCATTTGAAGATGATGGATTTGACGGTGCTCCGGGGGGATCATCAAAGATTTGAATATTTTTTTATGGCCCAACCCTAACTTGTAATTCTCAACCACTTTGTCCCTGACTTGTTTGGAGAGCTCCTTGGTCTTCATGGTGCGATGACTTGTTTAGTGGTGTTGCAGCCTCTGGAGCTTTTCTGAAAAGGTGTGTTTATACTGAGAGATCATGTGACACTTAGACTGCACACAGGTGGACTTCCTTATACGAATTATGTGACTTCTGAAGCTAATTGGTTGCACCAGAACTTTTGAGGGGGTATCAGAGGTGGTGAATACATATGCACATACCAATTTTAAGATTTTTATTTTTAAAAAGTATTTTTTATATATATTTTTCATTTCACATCACCATCTTAGACTATTTTGTGCAGATCCATCACATAAAATTCAGATTAAAAACATTTAAATTACAGGTTGTAATGTAACAAAATAGGTAAAAATCCAAGGGGGTGAATACTTCTGCAAGGCACTGTATATGCAGTACATATAAAATTATGAAGTCTTCTCTAGTTTAAAAAAAAAAAAAAAAAGTCAGTCCTCACTATATCAACATACATCACAAAGCCTCATCAACGTTGTAGAGTTTGTGTGTAAATCTAAAACATTTATGTGCATTTTTCAATAACACTTCTACTTGATAGAAAGTTTACATTACATATGAATGAATGTATGTAGACAATGCAAATACATCATTACAAAACTATTGTCAGTTTAAAAATCTCTACCTCACTCAAAGGTTTTCATAACGCAGCTAGAGGAAAACAAAATCCAAAAATCTATAAGATTTGGAGCGAGTCAAAGCTGTGGTCACTGAAGACTAAAACACAATCAAGTAAGCTTCACATATAAAACTAAGGTTCTGGTGTTTTAAAATCCTAAAGCACTACAGTGTTTTATAGTAGGGACACAATAACCCATGATTGTACTGTATATCATATGTGTTATGACTTGTAAGCCTAGTAGAGCTTAGCGTCTAAATGTAAAACTGAGAACAACATGCAAACCTTTATATTTAATTACAGTGTTAAAACAGCCATTATTTCCACTAATCCCTATTTTGGTATTTGTCTGTTCATTCCTCAGTACCAGTCACTACCATATCCACTTGCATGTGACTGGTCTGATAAACCCCTGCAGTACTGTATATTAAATAAACTTTTTATAATAAAGACTGTATAATAATACCACATTATTACTCCTGCTCTCGTCTGAGCTGAAAGGGAGTATTAACACCTCTCGTGTTGGACTGCTCCGGTCAGAACGAGGCCTCGTGTTGAAGTGGCGTGCGGCGTGGATAGAATGTGTGCTGGAGGTCATAGTTGAGCAGGCAGCTAATGGAGGCCATGTAGATGTCCGCAAATCGGGATAGGCGGCGAGAGAAATATGTCGGGTTGTGATATGTGCGGAACAGACTGCCGAACTGACTATTGAACATGTTCTTTGCTTGAGACCTGCCACATCAAGACCACATAGTTACTTTTCACTTAGATGTATTCAAATAGAAGCATGCAAACACTGCAAGCCAACTTGCATATATAAGCTGTTTCTTTAACATTGGTAGTGGAATCATTCTTAAAGGGTAATTTACTCAAAACACTTCAGTGAAATCTTATTTCAACATCTGTTGGAAGCTGTGAATAGTGAAGCGGGCGTGCGACTCATTAGCAGCTTTACAACATGCAACACGACAAAAAATACACTGCATTGCTGATTGTTGAAGATCTGCTGTGTATTATAGGAGATTATGAGTTATCAGGATGACAGGAGATTAATCTTCTTAAGGAAGCACAGACACAGTAGGCACAGTAGCGTTTCTTTTATCTGCAGTGCCTTATATTAAAGTGCTTATATCAAAATTTTCTACATTTTTTTCATTGACTACAAAGCAAAGTAATGTTTATTTGTCAATTAGGAGGTATAGGCAGTTTATATAGGTAAAGTAGAGCAATAACTAGGCAAAAAAACATATATAACGACAATAAATAAATAAACGGGGTCCAGTTTAGTACAAAAAAATAATAATATGCCAAGATCTCACATGGTCAGTTGGTACATGAGAATCATGGCCAATCTGACAGACTTTGGAGGTGAGGTGATCTGTTGCAAATATGGGTGGAGTGTGCAATGAGTGAAATGTGCAAATGAAGACATGACAGCCGGTTTACAAAATAAAACCCCCAAGAAAAAAAGAAAAAGAAAAAACAGTGGGGTTGAACTGATCTGGCATTTGATCAACTTTCCAGGAATGGAAGCCATGCCGTCCCAGTTCTCAAGGAGGCTCCTCAGCTCTCAAATATTATAATGGAAATGCCTGGAACATGTACAGGACATTGTTGCTTGATCCCCAGAAGGCAAATCTACCTTCATCTACTGTGAACTTATACTGGCTAATTGAAATCGATGCATTATTGGGTAACTGAGTGAAATTATCTGATTTACTGGAAAGAGTCAGAAGTGGTTTTAGGAGTATGGCTGATCAGTGTACACTGTCTACATACATAATATTGTATGTAGTACAATATATAAAAAAAATAATGATACTAACATACAGAATGTTGAATATGCTTTCAAATGTAAATAATTTAGACAGCTTTGTTACCTCATGTCCTCTCTCTCTCGGATCCACTGCTGAATCACTGCCTGTGAGGCAGCGTCTCGATGCACCTGCCACACACAGATTAAACAAAACTTCAAGGAAGTCCTGTAATGTCTCAGAACTTAATTACTTTCTTAACTACATTCTTACTACAAAGGGGCATAATGCAGTCTTGCTGTTAAAGGTTGTTTATCAGGTATACCAAATATACACTATTTTTTTCCTTTTCTTTGTGGAAATATGGAATCGGCCAGTATTTTATTCAGAAACCATTTGCTTACTCCTGCATGCAAGTGTCAATGACCTGTGCACCAGAGATGACAATCTGGAGAACACAAATATAGCACTAAATGCCATCTGGTGGCAAGAGCAAAGAAGATTCAACAAAACAATATGGTGACTAACAACACAGACACAGATGATGCAAGCAATGAATAATGAATAGCTTTATCAAATAAAACATTTGTTTGTGATTTATGGCATGTGATTTGGCTGCTAAAGCAATAAAAAGTAAATGTAATGTTATATTTCGAGTCGATGAAAAAGAAAAATCATTACTCCATTCACATGGGCTTGTCACTGTAAACAGACACACGTGGATTGTATTGACAAACACACAGAACCAAAACAAGAGTGAATAATAGATACTAATTCACGAACTGGGGTGGTTTCCACAGGAAACTTTACTATACAGCCAAAATTAACTGATAATGGGAGATAAAATACATATTGGCTCATGCCTGGCTGGCTTTAATCTCTAATCTCACTTCCACCTGTATCAATTCAATTCAATTCAGTTTTATTTGTATAGCACTTTTTACAAGTGACATTGTCACAAAGTTTCTTCACATAGTAAAATTAATTTAAGGAGAAATCTAAAAATTTTTCTACAACCCCCTACACAGTATCAGTGATCCAATATCTTATTTTGTTTTACAGACACTGGTCGCCCTCCACGTGCTCTTCCCGCCGATAATCTTTTTATAGCTCGCACAATAGCCCGGCAACTTGGACAAAAAATGTCTCTTTCTACTAAAAAAAAAAAAGAGACAGAGAGAGAAGTTGATTCGGAGAACAGGTGGTTTAACAGTGAATAGAGAAGTGTTTTTATAGGTCTGCTCAAAGCCCGTGTCAGCAAGTGAGTATATCGGTATGTAAACGAAAAAAGATTTTTTTTAGAAACCCCACGCTAACTCTGACACGACTGTCCTACTGGGTACTGATGCTCTCCACCAGATGATTTTGGTGCTCATCATTCTCACACATGAACACCATTAAAACTCATAATCGCACATCTCTTACTCCGCGCATGCATGTCTGCATGTTGCTCTGACAGCGTATACACCTGACTTTACTGCTGTTACTAAACCAAAAACTAATTTCTCTCATTAGATGTGAAATGTTGGTGACTAAATCAGTTAAGTAACAGGTATGTTCATCAAATTAGTAGTTAGGATTGATTTTTGAAGAGGTTAAATATTGCAGTTAAAGCATCATGTCTGTATTGATATTCACATTATCTTTTTACATTTACAGCATTTGGCAGACGCTCTTATCCAGAGCAACTTACAATTATCATTTTTATACAATTGAGCAATTCAGGGTTAGGGACCTTGCTCAAGGGCCCAACAGTGGTTAAAGTGGGGATTGAACCACTAATCTACTGCGTACAGCTGATCTACTGCCCTAATTTTTCTTATTATAATATTATTTAAAACTGAACTTTTCTGTCTTATTATTCACTTCTTCTTCTTTCTCTCTATCTTAGTATAATTATAATTAAAACCCTTGCTTTCCTTTCTTGATAGTCGTATTTAATTCCATACTACACTCATGCTGTTTTTGTTTTTACAGTTGTGTGAACTGAAGAGGATGTTGTCTGTTAGTTATAATTTTTAAAAGTCTGTGCTCACCTGGATTGATTAGCATGGTGTATATTGCCATTTGAATGTAGAAATGCTTTAGGTCTATATGTCTTGATTTAATAGAGTACTAATGTTATTATGCATTTACAAAATACAATATGTGCACTTTGATATTGTTGTACTTTATCTGCAGCTTTTAATGTGATTACTCATCTTTCAGGCCATATTAATTTGGCCCCCTATTTGCGATTGTTTTCATGACCTGGATCTCATTCCAAATTAATTGAATAGACCTGGTTTATGATTGCAGCTGGTTTAGATTGGTCTGCTGTGATATGTGATGTTATTGGTACTTTATTATTGTTAGGATGCCCTCACGTCCATTACACATGCAATAAAGTCTTTTTAAAAGCATGGCAGATGTCTTTGAGTCTTTTTTTTTTATGTAGCAGACTGTAGCTCCGCTACAATTATGTTATTTGTTATTTTACTGCTTAATTATTATGGAGCCATGGTTTGCTACTAAAAATGCTGAATTTGCCTCATACACCCAAAAAAGTCATTTATATTAATAATTTTATATAAAATAAATAAAAACACAACACAGAACCATACTGAAGATTACCATGGCACCTGTACTACTTCTTTCGTTTATGGGACACCACTAAATTATTTCACCAAACAGAATTCCATAATGCCCACAACCAATATTAAATAACCAGAAAAGCCCCAGGATGATAAGATCCCACCTGCATCTGTTCCAACAGATTGGTCAAGCTCTGCAGCCATGTCATGGTGTGTACATATTCCTCCGTGTTCATGATCTTGATCTCTTTGCGTAGCTCAGGAATGATGGCCCCTGTCCTCCACCCATGCTTTAGGGTCAGGTCCTAAAAACAGAAGCACATTACTCAATCGAGTTGAGTCCTGGGAACTTGATGTACTATACAGTTCTTCGAATTTCCCAGCAGTATAATGCGCTGAGGAATTTCTGTATATTTTCCTGTAATTAGAAATAAATCAGAATCAGCTTTAGTTGCCAAATTTGTGAACACATACAAGGAATTGACTTCGGTTTAATTCGCTCACTGTACAAAGAAACATTTTTGTAGGATTTTACAAAGATTTGGGCAAAAACAGAAATATAAGTGAGGAAATATGTGCAAAAAAGCAAATGCTTTAAACAAAGACTTTAAACTGCCCTCAAGGGTGTTAAGGACTTTGTACACCTGCACCATTGAGAGCATCCTGACAGGAAGTATCACAGCCTGGTTTGGGAACAGCACCAAACAGGACAGGCG
>JAOUQZ010000035.1:11970511-11982511 GCA_028564935.1 Neosilurus hyrtlii
TGTTGCGGTCAGGGAAACATTTCCGTTCCTTGAAAGCAAACACTGAGCGAATGAGGAGGAGCTTCTTCCCGCAGGCCATTCGGGCCCTGAACCAGGACACTGGTACCTGGACTTTGTAGATTCGGCCCTACACATAAACATTATATTCCACAGACACATGACACTTTACATACAGTGTTACTATAAAATTGCCACTGCATTTATATTTCATCATATTGCATTTATACCTCATATTATATACATTTCTGTATGCTATATTTTATTTCTATTTTATGTTTTTTACTTTTTTTATATTTTTACATTTTTATATTTATATTGACTTTAACTATAAAGTCCTTTAAATAGTTACAATTATTGTTCTTTTCTTCTTGATATTGATTCAATTTTCAATTTTTAGGACAGTCGTAACAAGCATTTCACTACATATTTTACTGTGTATGATTTTGTACGTGACAAATAAAATTGAATTGAATTGCAAAGTGACAATATAATATTAAAAGAAATGAACAGTATAGAGTAGAATAAAACAGTGCAGAATTTATCACCAACACTGAGTGCAAGCCAATATCATGTGTTCATGAGGTAGGGTAGTGAGGTAAACGTTTGTGTACAGTGAGTTAATTACACAATGGTTTCCTGACCCTCTGTGACTTTTTACAATTCAAAGAGCAACAGACTGGGGGAAGAAACTGTCTCTGTGCAGGGTGGTCTTGGTGTACAGTGCTCTGTAATGCTTTCCAGAGGGAAGAAGTTTGAATAGTTTATGAGCAGGACGTGAGGGGTCTGCAGACATGCTACCTGCCATTTTTCTGACCTTGAACCAGTACAAGTCCTGGATGGAGGGCAGGTCAGCCCCGATGATCCTCTCTGCAGACCTGATTGTCCATTGCAGTCTGATCCGGTCCAGTTTAGTGGCCGATACAAACCAGACAGTGATGGGTGTGAAGAGGATAGACTGTATAATGGCGGTGTAAAAAGTGATCAGCATCTCCCATGGCAGGTTAAATTTCCTGAGGTGTCGCAGGAAATATAACCTCTGCTAGCCCTTCTCTGTACAGTGTGTATGTGGGATGACCACTTTAGTTCCTGTGAGATTGCAGTTCCCAGAAACATGAAGGTGTCCACGGTAGACACACTGTTATTGAGGATGGAGAGGGGTGGAAGTATTTGAGGGCTTCTCCTGAAGTCTACGGTCATCTCTACAGTCAGGTTCTGCTCCAGGCGGTTTCGACTGCACAAGAGGACTAGATGTTCCACCTCCTGTCTGTAGGCAGACTTGTCACCGTCACTGATCAGATCAATTACAGTGGTGCCATCTGCAAACTTCAGGAGTTTTACTGAGGGGTCCCCTGAGGTACAGTCGTTAGTGTAGAGGGAGAACTATTAACCTCACTGGTGATAAAAGTCTTAGTCATTTTTGGTTCTTCAATAATTCTAAATTTGTATACTCTGTCCTTCTACAACTCTTTCAGAAAGCAAAATTTATAGTCATGTGGTTTTGTTTTATCCCCCTCTACATAGATGCCATCAAAATATTTACTTAAATAGAAGTGCAGTTAACTTCAATTGAATTGCCATAACATTTTCATTAGTACTGAACTGATGCAGTTTTGAATTATAAATGGTTCAACAAAATTTTACACACACTCACGCCCACACACTATATGGACAAAAGTTTATCCATATGTAATTTCTCCCAAAGTTGGTGCCACAAAATTGAAAGCACACAATTGTGCAGAATGTCATCATCTGCTGTTGGGTTACAATTTCCCTCCACTAGAACTACGAACCTGTTCTAGCATAAGTGGCTGTAATATTGTGTATTGATATTCTTTCTACTGTAGGCCACTCTAGGTGCCTAGTTCTAGAGTTTGTGTAGTTTAGAATAGCATAGTGTGTTTATGTGGATATGAATGAGTTGCTTACAGCAAGGTCACTGTAGATGTGGTCTCCGAAATATAAAACCTTTGAGCCTCTCCAGCCAGTGAGCCTCAAGAACTCATACAGGTTTCCCTGGAAATAAAAGAGACGCACACAATAACTCACACAGTCTAAAAAAGAAAAACACACACAGTCACGACAAGGCTCCAGTGCTGTATTTCAAACTTGTGAGGATAAAGAACAGGAGTGACACTGGGAAAATATACATGAGCTCGCTGCCATTTTTAGGTTCAGCCCAAAGGGCATACAGCACCTGTTTATAAATCTGCCCCTTCTCCAGGTGGTGGATTCTGTCCCAGAGCAACACTCCTTTATCAGTAACTCGTCGGAATGGCCTATAAAGAAATATTTGCACACAAACACAGACACACTCATGGTCATGCTTAAGTGTGTACAAAAAAATCCCTAAAGTGCTTGTTTTTGAGTCTGAATGTCAGTCATCCATCACGGCTGACTTCACTGAATGGCTGAATCAGTCACTGCATTTCCTGGAACTCACTTTCTACGGTCGTTAAAGAAACCTGGCTTGTCAGCCTGCACTATGACGACATCGAATAGCTCCCTCCAGTCTTTTCCAACAATGAAGTTCATCCCTCGGTCTCTATACAAAGACATAAATGTAAACACGAAGCATTTCAAGAAGCCAGAAGTCAGCGAGCACCAGATTAATAAAGAAAGCAAAAACATGTAAAGTGGGTTCAAGTGTGAAGGCCAAGTGCTTACACAAAATCCAGGGGGCTGTTGGTGATTAGAAACATTTTCTTTCCATATGCTGCAAGCTTTTTTAAAACAGCATGGGTCTGTTCACCATAACAGATATACTTTTCTACAAAAGAAAAAAATATAAATACATATTTATAAAACCAAAAAAATAATATACTGACTTTACTATACTGCAAAACAATAAGTTGGGGACTCTAATATTTTTGTATATGTCTTTTAGCCCTGACCACGGTGTATAATCACCATGGCACTGCTGCGTCAGTTGCTCAGGTAGAGGCTCAGCAACATTATGTGGCAATAAAATGAAATCATGTGAAGACCTACATGGAATCAATGAGCAGGTTATAACATTAATGGAGTTTTTCTTCCCCGATGGCACGACATAAAATAGGGGGTGAAATAATGAAAGGGTGATTCGGGAATCATTTTCCCACATGAACTGGCACTACAGAGTCCTGACCTTAACCCCACTGAACGTCTTTGGAATGTTCTGGAGAGGACTTTATGGTTCAGTTTTCATCTCAACAATTAAAGATGTTAATTATCTTAATATATAAATAAATTTTGTGAGCGAAATTACATGAGCAATTAATTATAAAGATCTGTTTTAACAACAAAAACAAAGACTCTGAAATTTACCAATATCTGCTTCCACAGCTCGATACATGATTCCCTTCACATGGACGTCTCGTATGGCCTCCTGGAAACACGGAAAATAAACCAGGTGCAAACGATTAAAGCCAAGAACAAAGACCAAGTGTTCAACCTCAAAAGAAGCCGAGTGGACACAGCAGCCATGCCAGTCACCATCCTGTGAGCACTCTCGTTCATTTACTTCAGAAAAAGTGACACTTCTAGACACTTATCTCGCAAGAACAAAAAACACAGAGCTGTCTATCCAGGATACTCACCAAAATGTAATGGTTATGTCAGTACAGAGTGCTAATCTCTCTGTTAACTACATGTCATGAAGATTCATATTTTGACCTGTGGAAAGGGGACAAATTGTACTGAGACCATGTGCATGTACTTGGGTTCTAAGCTCCTAATACTCAGGGTAAAAAGACGATGGATGGGAATTTATCCGATGTTATACAGCAAAAAGCTTCAGTTATTTCACAACTCGAATAAGTGACTGATTCAAATGTTTTTGGAACACATAGTACCATTTTAATAGGTGAATGAAGGCTTGTGGGAGTTAAAATGCCTCTGCAGTGTGTTCAATTCCTTTCTTTAGCTGCATACTGATGATGAGAGTCAAATAAAATGACACTGCTGTCACAACAACATAACCGGTAGATTCCATTTCCTGGAACTGTCCCTGCTGTGCTCTTTAGAAACACGTTCGGCATATGAACATAACAGTAACCAGCAAGGAATAAAACACACCAGGGCGTGCTGTAATCAAAAATTAATCAACAGGTGGTGTAATGCAGTCAGGTGTAAAGCAGAATTACCGGTAAGACCGCTAAATGTTTTAATCCTCTTACAGCACAGAAATTTTCAAAAATGCCTTTTTTTGTTAACAATTCCCACATCGAGTCATTGCATTGTGCACAGTTATTGATATAGTTATTTATTTATTTATTTGTATAGTTATAGAACACCCTCGAAACAGGTTTGTTCCTATAACACGTGTTATAACAGCTATAAATAGTCATTCTCTCACTAGCCTTTCTTTTTGATTCTATGCTGAACTTGAAATGTTGCCAAGAAAAAGCAAAGCGCAAAGTCGTGAGACCTGAAGACCTTGCCATGAAGGAAAACTAACTGACAGGACTGGCAGAGCTTTGTAACAGTCTTCTAAAACCATACATGTATTTTGTGATAAGTGTTATTATAGAAACAATTATGCACTCAAAAAAAAAAAAAAAAACACATTAACATAAAGCCTTCATTTAAACTAGAAATGTGTTCTTGTCTCAAAACACTAGGTGTATCCTCCGTGTGGTCAACAGCACACTTAGTATCATGTTTTCACTAAATTTGATACTAAATTTGATTCACGTAAAATATATGTCCATAGGAATATCTGGTACAAATAACAAACAATCCTGTGCTTGACATATCTGACTTTTTACATGACCATGTGCATATTTCATGTGGCCCCTGTAAGCTTGAAATTAGGTCAAGGCTACACAGTTTCAATAGGTTTAAAGACCTTGACACTAAGTATAACGGGTATGAATTGGAAACTGATCCAACAAAAACTGCACTGTCTAGAGTATTAACGGGCATTTATGATGAACTGACCTCTGTGACCTTGAAAAATAGGTCAAGGAGACATAGTTTCAATAGGCTGGTAGGGCGTGCTGTAGGGACCATTCAGCATAAATATAAAATAAATCCATAAAAAAAAAACAGGAACTGATAGAGCGTTAATAAGAAGTAGCAGGAGACAGTCTGTGAAAACAGTATCTCCTACACTTCATGGGGGATACAATAACAGCTGGCACAATTGTCAGAGCTTCTGTTATATAAAATTAACCAATACCCTGTTTCCAATCAACAATTCTGCAGTGGTGTCGATTTAAATGATTAATCATTGAAGATGAGGTGTATATCGCTGAATAATCCCCGGGACAGAACAATGAGGATACTATTCAGTTGAGCGACATCCACTGAGCCTGAGGTAAATAGTTGTTAAGTATATACTACACATGAACATAAGAAACTAAAACAAGATAGTTATAGTTTACTTTCACATTTTTAAACATGACACTGATGCACATGAAGAGCTAACAATTACCTTGAAAAGTCCTGATGAATATATAAGTGTATTTAAATAAGATTCATCCAGAATTATATCATATATTACACAGAAACGCAGGAGAAAAATGTACTCTGTAATGGTATCTTTTTAAACTTGTTCAGACTTTAGTATATACTACACCAAACATAAGAAAAGCAAATTAAAATGAGATTTTTATGGTTTATTTTTCCATTTCAAAAGCATGACATTGCTAACGCTGCCTGCACCAAGTCATGGTCACAAACTGAGTGTTTATGCCTGTCGTTTTGATTCATGCATTATCTACTCAGAATAATGTTTATTAACTGTGAGATAGCAAACAAATTTCATGATGCTGTTCCTGATTAATATACTAAAACAATATATATCATTACATTATTATTAGCATGAAGAAGCCACAGGACAGCCATTCATAAACTGTATAATTTGCACCCCAGCAGTAGAAAACATTAAATGAGGTTGTTAATCACTTTGCTTCCTAGAGCTTAAGAACCCATCATGCAGTAACTGAGCTGCCCTGTTAACATGCAGGCAGAAATGCCAATCTAAATCTATATTACTGCTTTCAGTCATAACAACAAGATTTAAGGCCACACTTTATCTGTATCTGTACAGTCACTATTAGCACAGTATGCTTCCTCACCAAGCTTTACCTGATTTATTGCATAATAACACATTTCGGTGACTTCTGGTCTGACCTTGACATCTTTGTAGAGGTGCACAGGCTCATAGTCAATGTTGTGCTTCATGAAGTAATCATTGACACAGGACAACAGGGTCATCTCCGGCAGTGAGAAGATGTCCATAAACTGTTTCATAGTGTGTCCATGTGAACTCTGAAAACAACAAGATTAAAGAAACAAACATACTGTGATGCAGAGCCATCAGAACAGGAATACACATACAAAAAATTGGTAAAAAGTCACCATCCTGATAGCAATTATTAATTTCTGTAGCCAGTAAAAATCAATCACTGCCTCACAGTCTACCAGGAAATAGCCAATCAAATGCTCCCATGTCTCCTTGCTCATATGTGACCCTACTGTGCAGGAGCCTGCACTCTCTGAGTAGAGCTTATGCATCGGACAGGAGATGTGACTTTGGAAGGATCACTCAGGGCGAGGGATGTTTTAGCCGGAGCCCTGAAGACAAGCTGCTTTCAAATTTTGCTAGCTTTCCAGATTTCAAACCCCACCTTTAGCTAAGTAAACAGAAATTTAAATAAATGTCTGAAGTTCACAAGAATGTTATATTTTGCTCATCAAAAATGTACACTACAGCCCAAGTCCTTTAAAAAAAAGGTCAAGTCTATTAAAGAGAAATTAAAGAAATCATACCTAACTTTTGCATAATAAATTTCAATAACACCTTTCTTGATCAGTCTATACAAATAATAAACATTGTAAGCTTGTATTTATCGTACTATTATTCTTGTGTAAGTGCAGTACATAGAACATAATGGAGACAGAGAATAAAGAGAATTTTAAAAGTATGTAATGTTATTCGATTATACTAGCTTAACTTTACTGAGTGTAGCCTGTAATATTTTACCATCAGCTGCACAGACAGCAGACATCATTGTTTTGCGAAAAGAAAGGCGAAAGGGGTGCTATTTACTGACCAAGTTTCAGAGAGATTGGCCACAGAGTTCTACTCACAAGGAAGTGGAAAAATTTGGCTAAGTATGTAATCAAGGGAAACACAGCTCCATCACAGAAAAAACAAACAAATAAATAAATAAACAAACAAACAAACAGACAGATAAATAAATAAATAAACAGACAACTTAATAAACAAACAAACAAACAGACAGACAGATAAATAAATAAACAAACGGACAAATAAATAGTTAGTAACTTGACTTTATACTATTATAACCATAAATATATGCTATATAATTTTTTCTATATTTTTAACATTGCACTGGAAGTTAATTTTAATTAAGTAGTTAATTAGTTTTAATTTCTTACTTTATATTTGAAAAGTAGAACATTCAAGGATATAACTTTCTGTTTTTAAGCCAAAAACTCACACATATTTTTAAGTGGGTTGGTAAGATTTGTGTATTATCCCAGTGGAGGGATTGCCAACCCCTGAGGGTTAAAATACCCTGCGATGAAATATAGAATACTTTCAGTTCAATTAAGTTGTGTTTGTATTATATCTATAATCACAAACCTTGCCATAAAAGTCACTCATGTTTTCCAGCGGTACATGGCAGCCTTCGTACATAGCAATGACTTCCTTGGCTGGTACAGGGTGAAGACCCCTACAAGAGAACACAGACATACTCTGCATCTTCAGCCACCATTTTCACAAACGTTAAAAGCCCTGCCCCTTCTGCACACGACCAAGACACTTACCATTATGTATGGCGTACTTCTCAGTGTGAATGCGCTTATACGCTCAAAATACCAAGCATAATGGTAGTACGCTAGTACATGAATTGAAACACAGCTTATGTACCTGTAAACTGTTCCTAGCTGGATGTAATGAAAGGCATCGATCTTCATCAGTAATGCCTGAAAACAGGAGAGATCTTGGTCATAATCTGACACATACCAACAGCGCATTCCATGAACAGCTACATACCTTCTGAACGTCATAATGCAGCCCTCGAACCATGAAATTGGGAATGTAGCTGTAGTCCTTCAGTCCCTCCGGGTACTAAAGCAAACAGAGAAATGAAAATAACGAGCAATGCTTTATTACCCTGGACATCATACAACATAAATCCTGAGCCAGATATTTCCAGCTAAAGTACAAAGTAACTAGCACCAACACTTTAAAGCAATTCTACAACTAAACTGTTTCTAGGTTTATATCATTTACATAAGGCTTCTATCGTTCTGTACTGACCCTGTGCTCTTGGATGAGAATATCACGAGCCACGTTGAAGATTAGAGTGTGGAGATGGCTAGAGTAAAAAGCCAAAGTGTAGTCGTAGTCGAAGCCATAGATCTCAATGTCTTGCAAGCTCATCTCATTGTTGGCAAAAATCGTGTCTGGATTCACAAAGTTCTTCGACATCTGTGGGATTAAAGCTGAGAGGCAAAATGAGAGCATATCACACATTTTGGATGTCAAGTAAAAAAAAAAGTGAATTATTAACCCTGCAAAGTCCCTGCTCATTATTCAGATATTCATTCATATTTGAAGCATATTATTTAGTCAATACAGTAAAAGTAATGGGAATTAGTATAAACATAGCAAGGGAACTTAGCTATCGGACAGCTCCGCTATCTTGGGATAAAAAAAACAATTATTCTGATTGGATTCGTGAATCAAAAGGATAAATTAAAATGGAAATATAAACCATAAAATCTTGTTTTAGTTTGTTTTTCTTGTGTTTCCATGTAGTACATACTGAAATACATTTACAGAGCCATTAACCCTCTAAATGAGTAGGCTTGTAGCATAGAGCTTGTAGCATAGAGCTCACATGACGTGCCTATGTCATGGTTAAAATATGTAAAAATAAACCCTAAATACTACAGAAATACTATAGAAATTCTAAATAAATACTAAAACTCTCAAAGAAAGTTAAGGAAACTCAGTTACACAGCTCTTATGCACCTGCTGGCACATGGGTGCAGGGCTCTTTGCTCTGTCCTAATTAAAAAAATGTAGGAAATAAATGTGAGCTGATGTGTAGTATATACTTACACAATTATTCACTTCGACCTCGCTTTCGGTGAATAATTGTTACTTATTATGTAGATAGAGTGAAAGTAACATTCTTCTCAGCAGCTGAGAATTTAAAATGTCCCCTAACCCACTATTATTAGCAAATCTAAAACGGGGAGGAGGTTTATAGAGTTTATTAACTATCTATTATGTTATACTATCTACTATGTTTGTAAAAAACAAACAAAAAAAAGCCAATATATACAGAAAAAAAGAGAAACAAAACAGTCAGTCAGTCATTCACTCATTTGCCGAACTCACTGACTAGGGTCACGGGGAGGCTGAGTCTATCACAGCTGACTCTGGGTGAAGGCAGGGTATACCCTTAACAGCTGGCCAATCCATTGCAGGGCCAACATACATACAACCATACACACACAGTTAGGGTCAATTTGGTACAGCCAATTAGCCTAATTGGCTAAATGCACATGTTTTTAGACTGTGGGAGGAAACTGGATTACCCGGTGGAAACCCATGCAACACAGGGAGACCATGCAAACTCCACCCAGAAATGCCCTTGCTGAGCCCGGCTCTCGAACGCAGGACCTTCATGCTGTGATGCTAACCACTACGCCACTATTACAATTTAATAAACAAACATAAACCTGGGTTTCATATGAAATTAGTTTAAAGTTGATTCTGACTGAAGCCTACTGATGCTAGCCATCATATATTATAGCCAGTATAAATTCTAATTCTTTATAATTACGACAAATAATTTTGAAGAAACCAACAAGAATAAGATAAATTATGTAAGTTCCCAACCAAAATAATAATAATAATAATAATAATAAAAAATCCCACCCCCTCCTTTCAAAACCACTCCTGAAGAACACATGAACGCACATTGCTTGATTTCTGGTGTAAGAGGAGTCCATGAGAACAAGCACTGGGAGTTTGAGGTCATTATCATATAAAATTACCTCATGTCTCTTAATGTAAAAAAAAAACAAAACAAAAAAAACCCCCAAAAAACAGTATTGTCATAATGAATGTAAACAACAACATGGCCATTTCCCCTTTCTCATAGCTGAACTAGCTTAAGACCCCATCAGACTCAAAGACCATGAAAAAAATCTACATGAATGCAACAGGGGCGTGGTTTAAAAAACTGCAGTTTTTCAGTTCAAGCTACGTCCTTACTACGTCCACGCCAGGTTCTCACCGCGTCTAACATGTTCCCATTATCACACGCACACCGCGTTCAATGCATTACTACTACGCTCTACTACAGCCAATCAGATTACTCAATGCGCTGCGTCTGTAAGGTACGTATAAATACTGCGAAATGCACTGCGATTTCTCATTCGCTCTGCGAGTTTTCTTGTGTCTGCACCACGCATGTACTACATCAGTGAAGTCCCTACTAGGTTCTACATCGTTACTATGTGAATGAAGCTGTTATTACGTCCTTGTTATGTCCTTTCTGCATCCTAATGCCCAAAGTTCAACCACATCACCATGGTGTAGAAGTTCTTACTGCTGTATCCACCCAGTTTTGGAGGACATAGTGGGAATGCGGCTGAGTGTGACAGAGATTTTTAAGCGGTGCGTAGATTTGTAGAAGGTGCTGGTCACGTGATTAAGTGCGTAGATAAAGTGTGCAAGTCAATAGCCAGGCTGGACAGCTGGGTTTTTGCAGCCCTGCCACTCCCAGGATTGATTGATTGATTTTGGTCAGAGTATTTGATTTATTCATTGCTGTCAGGATTTGAAGAACATTTCGAGAAACATTTTTTTTATTCTTAAAACTTTTTAACCACTCCTAGCCTTAAGTTCCTTCTAAAGCTCCGCCTCCAAATAAATACTCGGCAAGTGTAGGTTAGTGAAGGGGGCGGGGTTTCTGAATTGATTAACAGGCGGACACGCCCACTGATCTCAATGAACCTGGCTTTAATTTAGACTTTGGGTTACTATAATGGCAGTACCTTTAAATCCTATCCTTACCACCACGCCCACCACCCCCACCACCCCCCCGTATGACGACAAATGACGTACAGTAAACCTTAACATTAAAGTATATTTATACTCTTTCTTTGTACATTGATGTTGTTTATTTGTATATTTATTACATGTAGTCTAACCTTCAGTTTGCTGCTTGGTCTCATTGTAAACAGACCAGAGCCAGTCGGTGGTGTCTCCTCCTGGGTGACTGGTGCACATGCCGGCCGCTGGCAGTGCGTGTCCCGGGACCGGGTGGCATGTCATCCCGCTGGAGCTGAGACCCGGAGCTCCACACGCCGAATATAAAGACTTACAGTGATTAAACGGGTTTGTAGTGCTGCCCCGGGCCCTGAGCAGGCGGGACAGAACCAAACACAAGACCGGCATGTTTCCACTCTTTCCCCCTGAAGCGTCGTGTCACCGCAAAACCGTTTGAGAGAGCAACATGAGTGTGAAACAAACCCCGCTGCAGGGTTGCCAGATTTATTAATTTAAAAGTCCTTCCTCCTGAACGCGCCTCCACACACGGAAGTTCCGGTTCCGCGTTCAAAAAAATGATCTCATTACAAAATTAAAGTCGTTCACTGGAGCCCAGTAATTGTTGAATACTAGTAACACAAGGTGGGATGACGTCACAACACAAAATATAATTTATATCTTATGCCATCTCTGTAAGAAGCACTAGAGATAAATAGTTTTAGATAACACCTTAAAAGGCAAATTGAAAATATAGGAGGGAGTTTAGGAATGCCGAGTAGGCCAGAAGATGATAAAGTCATTAGGTATGTACTGAACTGGCAATTAGCCTACTGTGCATGTTTTTGGACTGTGGAAAGAAACCAGAGTACACGGAAGAAACCCACGCAAGCACGGGGAGAACATGCAAACGCCACACAGAAACGCCGAGCCCGGGACTCAAACACAGGACATTCTTGCTGTGAGGTGAAGGTGCT
>JAOUQZ010000035.1:11987961-12008389 GCA_028564935.1 Neosilurus hyrtlii
TATATAGATATTCACTATTGAGAAAGTACACTATTGAAGTTTATTTATTTTTATATATATATATTTACTATTAAGAAAGTACACTATTGAATTCTATATAGCACAGAAGCATGTTAAGGCACCTTTTAAGTCAATAATAACTTGAGATTAAAGTCAGAATTTTCCCCTTGATACAGATCCAGGTTGCTTCAAAGTACAGCTCTTTGGGATGCAGTGATTGTGTGTCAACAGACAAATAATGTTATTATTAAACCCAATTTCGAAATGTAGCTTCATGAGTGCATTCGTCATATTTTACATATGCCATATTCCCCAGTTTATCTCTTCTTTATGTTTCATGTTATAGTCCTACAATATGAACAAGGGAATGTTTTATATTATAACAAAAATGTATCATGGTATAACAAGATCGCTAATATTTTATAATAAAAAGAAAAGATTCTTGTCATGACATGAAAAGTTTATATATCTTGAAAATATGTTAGTAAAAACGCTAAAAACTATATATCACAATTATAACAATAATCTACTGGTCACCTTTTGTGTGAGCATTGCGGAAGGTACTGTGACGCGCCAAGTTTGGTTCCGCATAAAATTTTGTGTTTGTCTTTCCGCAATCCACTAGTGCGCACTCCGTCCTAACAAATTATCACCTTTCGCATGACCTTAATATATATATATATATATATTTGTTTGTTTGTTTGTGTATGTGTGTATCTCCCCTAATTTAGTTGTATCCAATCTCCACCCCATCAAGTATTGCCTTCCCTATCACATGACCACCACCAACCAGAGAAGGGCCTAAGCATGCACATGCCCCCTCCATGACATACAATGCTGCCTCCCACCATGTATGTTTGGGGGCGGCCTAACGCACTCTGAGGGAAAACGCGATCCGCCCCCTCATACGAATGAGTTCCCATGATTGGCAGGTGATTGCTGTGAGTGACAGGGAAGTGAGCGTATGCCATACCTCCCTCCCTCCCTCCCATGAGAGCTCGACCAATTATCTTTCTTGGACTCCCGGTCTCCAATGGCTGTGGCATTAACCTGGTTTCAAACTTCTCTCCAGGTTGATAGTCGCACACCTTGTCGATGTGCCTCTCGGGAGCCATGTGAGCTACATATTATTTGTGTTGTTATTAGACATTTTAGAGTTTATGGAAATTGTACTAAAGTAATATTATGATAGTCATTACATTTACATAGAGAGGAACTTTCCAAAAGGTCTAACGTTGCAATCTAATGAGATAATTAGAAGTTCAACTTATAATCTTCAAGTTAGAGCCTGCATGTGTCCGAGTACCCATTACACATGAAAGTCAGTAAGTGTGTGTGTTCATTCCACCAGTCATTTGTTTTTCTTTTTTTGGAGTAGCAGCAATACATCTCCATAGTCTGTCACATTGTTTAGAGAAATCTTAACTCACACTTCTGTACCACATTGTTATATGTTAATGTGATTGTTCTAATATTAAACTGTTTCAATAATATTTGCTTAATCACAGGATCTGTATGGTGGGCATGTGACATTAATATATTAAAGAGTTATTATTTTTAAACAAGAAATTACATATAATTGCTATCTGTTATAGCACTGGTTGTCATCAAATGTGCGTATCCCATGTATCACATGCTAAAAGTGGGCGTAGAAGAGTTCTCCAAAAGGTCCAATTTCTCAGGAAAAATGCCAGGGATGCCTTTATTTCATCACCAATCCATTTTAATAGAGGTTTACTTCATGAAAACAGCAAAAAAATAAAAAATAAAAGAAAGAAAGAAAAAAAAAAGAAAATTATAATACTAATACTATGGCAAAATGTGAGTTCTATATAAAATACCCCTTTAATAGACAGAATTAAATGACCAAGAAGCTGTAATTATTTTCTGGAAGGTTATATTTATTTATCCTGTGTGCAAGGAGTCTCCAGTGTCAGTGCTTTGTAACAGTCTTTAAGACTTTTTGAATTTTCAATAATTCAAGCTGAGAGAGAGAGAGAGATCACTGGAGGGTTGATGTGCTGTGAGGGGAATAAAAGGCATCCAGACAGCTTTTATAAGAAATATATGTTCTATTCATTATATAGTAGGATTTAATATATCATATAAAAAATTTGGTTTTGTTTTTTTAAATAATAAAATCTACATTATGGGTGGTGAATGAGGGCATGCATGGGCTAATTTCAATAAAAAAAATAAAACCCTTCATGTGTTTTCAGCAAAGAGATTCGAGAAGGAGGCAAACAACTTCTGGAAAAGCTCCAGAAATACAGGCCACGAATCGCAGCCTTCAATGGGAAATGTAACGTCAAGTGTACTGTAAATGCTTTCCTTAAACATTCCTGTCCTCTTACAGTACATGTGAAAAGCCTGATTTTTTCAATTCCAGGTATTTATGAAACGTTCTGTAAAGAGATTTTTGGGGTGAAAGCTAAGAACTTGGATTTTGGACTTCAGCCCTATAAAGTTCCAGACACAGAAACGGTACGCACTTCGGACATGACATTTTTCTTAAAAGTTTTCATCTCATAGAACTTATTGGTATGAGATTTTCTTCACAGGTTTGTTACCTGATGCCTTCATCCAGTCCACGATGTGCTCAGTTCCCTCGAGCTCAGGACAAAGTTCATTTCTATATTAAACTGAAGGAACTCCGGGACCAGCTGAAGGGTGTGACACACAGCCAGGAGATTCAGGAGACCCATTACGAGTTTGACCTTATCATGGCCAAAGGTAACCATCGCTTCCAATGAGCATAGATTTGGAGAGGGAATAGATTGAAGTAGTCCTGAGAAAATCGCTACTTTCCTGTTGGGGTTATATCATTATCAAATTTATATTGATATAAAGTTGGTTCATTCCATGGTAATGTTTAAATCCTCACATGACTCTGGCTGCTAAAAGGGGTTGTTTGTGGAATAAACAAATGACCCCCACAGCTATAAAAACAATTATTTAAAAAAAAAAAAAAAAAAAGTCAGGGATGTATGGTGTGAACTTTACCAGTACTGAAGGTGAACATCCTTGTAGAGGTAGCACACTTTTTGCTAAATTATTATTATGTGATAATAAAAGGATTCCAAAAATGCTGGAAGTTCAGTCTCTATTTTACCAGCAGTTAATAAACGGGAGTTTATTACATAAATTAAAAGTGTGCCTCAACTGATTGGTTTGAGGATGTTAAGTATTCTGTGCAGCCAAGCTGTTCAGGGGCAACCAGCTGTCTCTACTTCAACTTGTAGTACTTAAAATGATAAACTTTTTTACAAAGTTGATCAACCCTGAAGAATACCTAACCATCCAGCAATGTACATCTCTGAGCCAAACTTAAATCAGTTGCTTAACAATGTTTACACGTATTCATGGAATGACCCGTATTTCTCATTGACAGAGGATGCCAAAAGAATGGCTATCAAAGAAGAGCAGCATGACCCTGCGTATGAAGAAAGCTCTTCTTGTGCAACGCAACAGACATGCAGCTTCTATACTGTTAATACTGAACAAGGTGATTTTGGTTAATACCTCTTTACAGTCTACATTCATTCAGCACATGCATATTATATTATTACAACATATCTCAGAGGTGCTGAGAATGCTGAACTCCAATATTAAATCATATTAAATAATGACACTGCTTTAAATGAATGACTTTTTTTCCAGACCTGGTTGATTGTGTTGAGGTTGGTCGAGAGGGAAGTCTGGTTTGCGTGAAAGTAGGAGGACATATTGAATAAATAATAGTCATTTTTTTAGGACAAGATTTTAGCACAAGAGCCCTGATTCAGTTTGATTCTGATTCAGAAGCGAACGGTTTGATTCATTTTGGTGCGGTTCGATTCTTATGCAAAGTCAATTCAATTGACCGAACTACATGAAATTTTCCCCCATTTTACTTTCCGACTGCTTTAACCTTCATTAGGGTCATAGGGAGGCTGTAGCCGATCACAGTCAACCTTGGGCGAAGGCTGATATTTATAATAGACTTGTATGACTCTTGGTATTCCAGGTGCTACACATCCGGAAGATCCATCAGCGATAGGACAGGTCGGGTCTAACCAGTGGACGATGCAGCCGTTTGCAGACCAGATCCCAGATATTAGGTACTCCGGCAACAATGAGACAACACAATACTTCTGACGTCTTAAACCATGTTCTGTTCAGAACTGGAGAAAAGATCAGTTTATTATGGTTTTATAATATCTTCCTAACTTCTAAGTCATCTGTTTCTATTTATTGTGTTTTGTAGAATTTCAGTATGTAGTTGTGTGTATTTTACATTTTTTTCCTTCTGGTCTGCACCGAATACTCAGTATTTACTTATGTCAGTTAATTACGTACTACCAAGCCTCCCCTTTAGTACGTTCTATAAGCATGTGAGGAGCATATTCTTTGGTTATTCAGAGGCTGAAGCTGATTTATAAATTATACTTACCATGCTCTAACTATAGTGTGGTACCTTCACATTCCATGGATTTTATTTTATCCAGGAAACTTTCCACAACACTTAAATGCAAAATGAATATTCGGACATCCGAAAAAAATTTTGTTTGTATTTCTAACGTGTATATAAGGTGATGGTTTTTACTTGAACATGGCAGCATTATGTAGCGTGAGCTGCATCCTTTTCTTACTGTGATGATACAGTACTCAAGGCAATGCATTTGACCAGTTTTATTGTTTATTTTGCAGAGGTCATGCATGATGTCTACTTGCATGACATTTCACACTAAATCATTCTTGTTGGTGCTTATTTATAAATTTCTGACCTCAGTTAAAGCATATTTTGTACTTTTGCACTGTTATCATGGAATGTGTGCAAAACCACATAGAACAGGACTAGCAAAATCTAGATAGACTCCTTACAACATCAGGGAAAACTAAAAAATGCAGTGCTGTGATCTACTCGGGCTGATGTCTGAGAACCCAGGTTCCACGGGACCATTTGCTGTTCTGTTATTAAATACCAATTGTATGTAATGATCCTTACTGTTCCAGAAGAATTTGATGTAAATGCTTTGAAATTTGCTTCATAGTGTTTTTGAATGTACAGATGTTCATTAAGTTTTCATTGTATATACATTTTTACAATTATGGTGTATTTACTTTGGTGTCATTTTTTTACTGTTTTTTTTTTAAGCATACCGAGAAGTGTGTTTTATTAAAATAAATAATACTCATGACCCAGTCACAGCTGGACTGTTGAAAATGAAGAATAAACAAATTGTTGAACTCTTAACTATCCCTTTTAAATGCAGTATTTATGGATGTTTTCTACCGCTATCTATACCACATATCTTAATAAATAATCTTAAATAAAATATTAAAACAAGAGCACTCAAGGAGCATAAACCACTGCCAAGCCCAGCAATGTCCCAGAGTAACCAAAATGTAAAAAATAGTCTTCTCTCCAAATGTTAAATAATCTGTAAAAAATTCCTTGATACAAATGTTAATCTGGATCATCTCCACAGTTTAATGGAGTCGTTGAAATAATGAGTTGTACAAGACGTGCACAGAGCAAAATCTGACTGCAGAGACCCTCTGATATCTGTGCTGTTTATTTTCAGCTCATCAGCATTCACATGCATTTTCTGCAGGAAAAGCATTTTATCTAGTATTTATTTATTTAAATACATCCACTTTAAGAGCCTACGTAAACCCCCTGCTTGTATGAGCAGCTAAAGTAAGCCATAAATTCTATTATTTATTTCTGTGTTCAAGTTATATAGTGCTTTTCTAACACAGAGGGTTGCTTTTACATTTTTTAGTCAAAAGACATGCACATTAGGCTAATTGGCTGTTCCAAATTGCCTATGGATGTGAACGTGTGTGTGTGTGAATGGTAGCGTGTGTTGGCCCTGTGATGGCCAGGTGAGCTGTTCAGGGTGTACCCCGTCTTCACCCAGTGTTGGCTGTGATAGGCTCCAGTCTCCCTACGACCCTAATAGGATTAAGCAGTTCGGCAAGTGAGTGAGTAAATGTTCACCGCTGCTTGAGCTGAAATTTAGCATCTTTGTGCCTATCTATAGTATTATTTTTGATGATGGCCAATGACCAATCAAAATTCAGCACGCATTTGATAATACATGGGGTGAAACTTGAAAACTATGATCTGCTATTATCTTTTTATTGTATTTTTATATGTATAAACTGGGGACTTTTGAAATTGATTAATGTGGCTCCAGTAGAATTAGGGTTATTTGGCAAGTAAGATAAGAGGAGAACACTTGAAGGTATCTGGAGGCATACTCGATTTTTATTTTAATATTTTTTTCAACCATTGTTTATTTATGATTGCAGTTCTAATGTATGTACATGCTATTTAGCAGCTAGCAAAGTAAATCAGTAGCTTTAACATGAAATAACTGAAAACAAATCTTGTATGAATAAAATAAACATTTATCAAGGGCTTTTAATTATATCAGTGGTTTTAATCGTCGTTTTTTCTGCATTGTTTATTATCTAGGCTGGTATCTTTAATGTGACGTGAATAAAACAGGAAGTGGACTTTTTGACAACCAATAGGGATCGAGCTGTGACACATTTAAATGTCAGAGAAACGGGTAGAGCAAAATAAGAGGGGGTTTATTAAAACCGCTCTAAAGAAAATATAGCAAGTTATGAGTGGGAAGTGAGGATATACATTTAATGTATTGTTTTAAATAATGTTATGGCAGATAACATAAGTACACAATACGTCGTTTTAAATAAATAAATATTAAAATCGAATGAGGGGAACCCCCCCCCCATCCTTGAGTTGGTATATTCCATTGCCGGAGTGACTCGTCGGTGCAGGACGACTGTGTCAGCCTTTGTTGCCTTCAGCTGGATTTGTTTTCATAGGAAAAATAGATTTAAACGGATTATTATCTTCTGTAATCATATTAATAACGGTACGTATGTTTTACTTGATAAATAAGCCACAAATTCTTTTATTAAGTATAACTTAACATGATATTTGGAGTGAGATAGCTCGCTAATCATTGACATCCATTCATAAAGCTAGCATGCTAGCTGGCTAAGTGTCTGTTAGCAAAGTCAGCTAAAATAAAGGAAGACTTTCTGTTCTGGGCTTTAACATCCTGTTAGCCCGGTGTATTCCGTGAACCTGGATTTCAGAATTATAATTTGTAACTACTCGCTAGTTATCTGGGCTCAGTAGTGAGATATTTGGCATTGAGTAACATAATGAGTTACATGAAATTTAAAGAATGGGAGCCACGCTGAAGAGGAAACCGGCCTGTGTTTCGCCTTGTATGCTTAAACTTTGAATATTTCTTTAGTTCTGGATGTTAGCTAGCTATCTCAAGTGTCATGTATTGTATAAAAGTAATAGATGATTAGCATGCTGAGTACTGTACTAGAAGTGGCACCTGCTAAAGAGAATAAATAGACTGGTTAGAAACATTCTCCATGATCTATCTAGCTACCACTACTGATAACGTTTCACCCATAAATAAATATGAATGTTGGTTTATCACTAAGTCCCCGTAAAGATGGATGAAAGAAGTTACGGATCTTTGCCTCATGTGCCCTCGGATTATGTTCAGCACTGGTGAGTGAGTTCTCCCGCTTTGTCATCAAATGGCGCCAGGGTTGAATTTTCATTTCTTGCCCTCCCCGCACACTTCATAAGCATGCTGATGGATCTCTGTGCAGATACTAAACCTACCTTGAATGTTACTAACCAGCCTATGAACACGGCAAATTATTCATTTAATTTGCTTCTTATGTATAACGTTACTAATTGATTGTGCTGTTACTGTTTTCTTCTTAAGTCGTTCAGTCTGTGATTAAACATCCATACAGTAGAAGCATCATTAGTGTTTCAGACTGTTATTATTATCTTAAGACATCACCAACAACTAAAAAAAAAAACCCACTAAAAGTTAGTTGAAGTCACAGAGCCGCATCATTCGCACAACAGCAAAACTGCTAATGATCGTACAAGTGAAGAGTTTTCACTTAGAATACAATTTAAAGAAAAATAAATGTCTTTAAAATAGAAATGAGCTCAGGCCAGCGAGATTTGATTTTTAGTTTTTCGTCAGTCACTTCAGGAAAAAGTGAGGAGGGTTTTTGATCAACTTTCCTCATTTGATCATGTAGATTGGTGAAAATCATTCAAGCGTGCCACTTCTTCTAGAAAGAGATTTGTGGGACTATTAAATTTATCTTCATGGAATGAAGAGAATTAAGAAAAGGATCACACAAACACTGAATTTCAGCAGTTTTCTTTGTATGGGAACTGGACCGACATTGTATCATACCTTTTCGCTATCAGGCAAAATCTGAACACAATACAACAGCATCCAAGCACAGGATAGCACAAGCCCTATCAGTACATATAGTGTGTTACTTGAATCTATCTTGTTACCGACTTCATGCTCAAGACTAAAGAGCCTATCAAAATATCCATGTTGATTTCAGACTAGGTACCGTTACCGATTGAAAAGCGGCCATTCACCTGCACTTGTGTAGCGGCATTACAGCCTCATTCTGAATCCTAGAAGCAACCTCGATAGCGCTGTTCACAGCATGCGGAGGTGCCAAACTTGCACGCAAAAAAGTAAGGTCAATCGAAAGTGACCCCATTAGTCTTTGTTTAAATCTGGATTGGTCGGTTTGCCGCGCTGATTAAACAAAAACTAGATTGTCGGCAGTACCAATGAAATTGTTGACGTGGGTTTGTCGTCAGTGATCAACTTTACGTGCAGGGCTAAAATCATATGGGGGTGGTGACGAGAAACTAAACATCTAATCTCGCTGGCCTTGGAGGGGTTTTTTTTGTATAAAGAAGACCTAGCATCACAAACTACACATTTACAAGTTGCTATATGTTTTGTCAGTAATACAGATAAAGTGAGTAGATCAGGGGTAAAATGGTTACATGATGTTTATTCTCTGAAGATGAGGTGGGTATCGTCTTCGAGATAGAACTATTTAACCATGCCTGCCGAGTAATTGTTTTAGTTCAGAAGAGCAAAATAAAATGAGATTTTTATGGTTTATTAGTGCAGATTTTGTCCTGTGCGCAATTTGTGCCGCGTGTCAATTTTGTGTCCGTGCAACCTGCGCAAATTGGCTACACAAGTGCGAAAATGAGTGTGCATGAATACTGTGAATGTCCAGTCATGGTCAAAGTGTGAAACACAGAAGAAGAATACTTAAGACTCCAGTCTTGTTTCATTCTTCTTCTTCTAGCATCAGCTTTCAACATGTAGTGTAGTTGATTTCTTTGTATACTTGATTTTTCCCCCTATTTTTAAGCTGAATATAGATGTGAGTGGCACAGCGGCGTAGTGGTCAGCACGTCCACCTCACAGCAAGAAGTTCCTGGGTTTGATTCCCAGGCTCAAGCGTTACTGTGTGATTACATGTTCTCCCCATGCTTGAGTGGGTTTCATCCGGGTACTCCAGTTTCCTCCCACGGTCCAAAGACGTTTACTTTAGGCTAATTGTCTGTACCAAATTGACCTTTCGCTGTTATTGTGTGAATGATTGTGTGCGTGTTGCTCTATGATGGACTGGAGAGCTGTTCAGGGTGTACTCTGTCCTTGCCAGGTGTCAGCTGATATAGGCACCAGCCTCCCTGTGTCCCTGGTAGGATTAAGTGGTTTGGCAAATGTATGAATGAATATATACATCTAGATGTGTCTCTGAATACACGCATCCCGATTTTACTGGTAAAGAGTGTAGTCTGAAAGTAAGACGATCCCTGAGTAAGCTTAACAGCAAGTATACAAAAGACGTGTGGCAGTGTGCAGCTTGAAGAAATTGATCGAAATAATCAAAGAGCCCCTTCGATCCTGATATTAAAAGAGAAAAAAAAACAGACGAGGAAGAAAAACTTTTTCAAATGTTCTTCTGTATTTTACATTTTGATTAGTACTGGACAGATTTTTACTGAACACTCAGTTTTGCTCATGTGCATGTCCACACAGACACAAAACTTAAGTGCTGTGTATAATGAAATTTGCGTTTTGTACAATGCATCCACCAAAATATACACGGCCCTGATGGTGAGGCGAGCCAACCTGCTCTCTCAACTCATGTATCCACAAGTTGAGCTGGAGAGCTGTATCGTTCAACACAGTCACTAAAGCCCTTGTCTCACACATCACACAACACGTCCACAACAGAAATTCTTAGAACAGTTGTGAGCGTGTCGTATGAAACTCACGCGAATGTGCCGTCATAGCCCCTTTTGGAGTTTTGAACATGTTCAAAGTTTTTTCGTCTCATAGGTAATTTTTGATGTCCTAGATCTGTTGTGCGATACTCTGACATCTTATGTCTGTCTTATGATATACATACAAATTTCATATGCTTTTAAGATCATCTGGAGCGCTCAGTATGATATGGTTAGCTTACTGTAGTTGTAGGGTTGCCCTGTGTTAAAGGCAAACACAACCCAAAAAGCTCTGTGCATATCAAAAGATCCTATTTTTATTACAAGCTTCTTCGTGAAGAAAAATAAAAGCATGTCATAAATCTGCACATAGGAGGGTGACATTGTATGAAATACGGAAGTGATTTGCAAATAAATAAATGGCAGTATACCATTCGTTCCTATAAAGCAGCAGCTTGTGTTTGTCTGATGTATGTGAGTGTCAGCTTGTATTATGTGTTGATTTGCCTAGTTTTATTTTATTCAGAAGTTCACTAGGTTACATTTGATTTGTTAGTTTAATATCTGTATACTGTTGTTATTCCTGCTAACTTGCTTTATATGAACTGATGAATTTATGTCCTATTCTCGTGGTTTCACGCACTCGCACGATTGAAACAGCAGTCTTTTCCAACTGGCTAATGCAAACTATCAAACCGGTTTAACGGATTACAATTTTAAAAATGCAAGTAAAAATCACCTGATAATGAAAACATACTTATGTTCATACGTAAGAGGAGAGTTTGGACAGCTTGTGTTTAATTAATTTTAAACCCACAAAATTTTTAATTATTTAACATTATGTAACATATGAACTTGTGGCTGTACCACAACCAAGTATTGGAGGAATATTTTAAGGGTTTTCCCCCCTTGAAACAATGGTATGTTTTGTATGAACATTGTATAATTTGACTTAAAGCCCTGACCTATTCTCCCCAAGGCAGACATACAGCATATATTTTATAAACGAACGCAACTAGGCAGCTTTCGAATCCACCTCAGTGTGACCTACATCACTCCCTTCTGTTGTAGCACTGCAAAATTTGTATGACAAAAAAATTGGTAGGTTGTTTGTAAAAGAGGTATACAATGTGCTCAGAAAGTCATTAGATTTGCCACTTGGCTCTTTTTTAGGTCTACAATGTCAATGGCAACAAAGTCTGCAAGTTGGCTCTACTGAACAGTGTTCTTGTCTCTAAATTAAGTTTAAGGATAACAGTTACATGATCTGTTTATGTTCTGTGCTCTGTAAACACACTGTTTTTAAAAAGTTTGATTTCATTTTTTTAGGGTTCAGTCAGCACAGCAGCATCTCCAAGCCCTCCACGCACAGTATTCTCATATGGCTAACGGTAATGTTGCCAACTTCATGGAGGGACATGGGGAAGAACCAGGAATGATGGAAATGCCTGTCCTGGAGCCAGTGGCTGCTCCTGTAGCACAGGAGCCCAGAGCTGGCCAGCAAGGTACATAAGCCACTGATTGTGATATATTCTGTAGAATCAAATTACACAAGGACCTGCATGATAGATGTATCCACATAATAAACTGATTGCAAAGCTGTTTTGGTTATTTAACAAAAAACACTATAATGCTTGATCTGGTGACGTGTTCTCTAAGAAGATGTGTCAAAGCATTTAAACTCCAGAGATAATGTCATATCTTGATGTTTTCCTTCACGGGAAAGTTTTCAAGATAACTTCCTTGAAAACATTGATGAGCTGCTTTTGTATCGTTATATTTATCTTGAGAGACTGATGAAGGAACATCTGATTATAGCTGCAGAAGTAAAGTGATATAACAGATATTTAACAATATTACTATAAATTATTGTGAAGTATAAGATAATGAGACGTCTCTGTACATGGCTTGTTTTTCCATGTTTTGACTGGTTTCCATTCAAAGCCCCGACTAAAGGGAAAAGGGGAAGACCTGCAAATAAAGAGCCTAAAGCTAAACCAGGCCCCAAAGCTAAACCAGGCCCCAAACCTAAGAAGGCCAAAGAAGACAAAGGGGGGCAACCAGCTGAAGGGGCACAGGAGAAGATCGATGAGTCATTCAAGAAGGTTAAAAGGAAAGTCGATCGCTTCAAGGGCATGTCTGAGGAGGAGGTTATGAAGAAGACTCTGCCTGACATCCTTACATACAACCTGGACTATGTAATTGTGAGTGGAAGAGGGTGGGGGTGCGTGCGTGCATGTAATGTAATATTAATAAATATAAAACAAGCTTTGACAGTAAATTCAGTATAGCCAAAGTATGGTTTTGTTTGATTTATATTTTTTTGTTTCCTTCCTAAAGATTGGTATTAATCCTGGTCTGATGGCTGCCTACATTGGAAGATGGTTCCCTGGACCTGGGAATCACTTTTGTAAGTCGTAGTATATTATTAGTGCTGTTAACTTTTATGACCTGTGTGTGTGTATACACATCATCATACAGATTAAGTAAGAAATGTGATACAGAGAGAATTTGTTTCAAAACGAGGTATAATGCATGAATTACATCGATTTGTATGTCGCTAATCGGGAAATCCTACTTTTAAGAAAATAGACACGTACAGAACCAGTTTCTGAACGTCTGCATCAGACACTCTAACAACCATAAACTAAATGAATCCGGCTCTCGGCCCATCAGTGTCTTCCTAGCAACAGATGAGTTCAATTGGCACTGAGTCATGTTTGTTTTGAGGTTTCTCATTGCCATTTTCAACATACTTTGGCTCTTACTCAAAACACTACCTTGCAACTTAATCTGTATTAAACTGTAGTTGGTCACACTCACACAATTTCCTTCTTTTTTTTTTTTTTTTTTTTTTTTTTTTTTTTACTTATGTAGGCATTATTATTTATGTTGCCATTCACTGCCTATTTTTCTTTTTTGGTTTGGTTTGCTCTTCTTTCCTCAAGGGAAGTGCCTGTTCCTGTCTGGGTTTACTGAACAGCTGCTAAACCACATGCACGACCAGTCTCTCCCCGAGAAATATGGTATTGGCTTCACTAACATGGTGGCGAGAACGACACCAGGAAGCAAAGATCTCACAACGTACGACTGCTGCTTGAGTGTTTACACTCACACAATTAACACAGCCATTCTCCAACACGTTCAGTCCATGCAGATGTACTTCTTATTAAATACCGTCACTGTCTCTGCTTGTACATGTGCATCCAGGAAGATCAGGTCTTTATTGTTATTCAGTTTTCAAAAGGAACTCGTGAGTTTGGGATTACCCCATGGAATGTCGTGTGCATGAGATGCTTGGTGTTCAAGTGGCAAGTCATCATGAGAACGGATTTAATGTTACTGTAGAATCTAAACAACACCAAGGCTAAAGTTTAGCAAGGTAATGTAGAAAACAAAAATAGATCATGAAAAGGCAATGCGGCAGGTAGTATAGACTAGGTTTTGTGTTAAACGCTGGGCTATATGCACGATTTTAGAAAAACAAACCGGTTTTCGACTCAAGGCTTAAAGCACCAGGCTATTAGCAGCTAATTTGAATTAAACCAGTCACCCATCAAATTTTGCATTAATTTTGGAATAACATCATTAGACCTGAAAGTTTGTTATGGAACACTGCTTAATACCAATCATTAGCTTGCTGTGTGTTGTCACTGCCGTCATCATGCCTGTCTACCATGAGGGTTTTCTCTAAAGGCTGACCATCGTTGTTGCAGCTGCTGGCACTGTCCCCATCAGCTTCATATTCCGACTCAAACTGGTACCATCCGATCCTTCCAGTTTGCTCTTTAAGCGCCTTGGATTCTTCACTGATTTACTCAAAGTACAGATCGCTCCACAGTTCTGTTTCACATTTCTAAATGTCAGAAACTGACAAGTCGGATGTTGACATCTTTATGTGTAGCAGTTTACACTCAGCTTGCGTTATGATGCGAGATTCATGTTTGTAAGTCATCAGTCACATGACACGTCACTCAGTTGTGCTGTGAGGCCAGTATAAAAAATGTAAACAATTTAAAATCATGTTGATAATACACACAGGTAGAGATGCAGAAGGAGGATTTCTATCGATATAACTAAAGTAAGGTTACCTACTGTGTTAACCCTTTAACTGTCCACCAAAATCTTTAAACTCGTTCCCACACAGAATGTAATAATTTAAAATCTTGTTTATTATGGTCTCTGATCAGTATCTGGTTTCCCTTCCGATACAGGAAAGAGCTTCGAGAAGGTGGCAAAATTTTAGTGGAGAAGATTAAAAAGTTCAAACCTCTGATAGCAGTTTTTAATGGCAAATGTAAGTATGGAATGTCTGAGCACAGACTACTTGACAAGTCATATTTACCGACACCATTCTAAATCGAACTTTCTTTTCATTGAAGGTATATACGAAATGTTCTGTCGAGAAATATTTGGGAAAAAGCCCAAAACTCTGGAATTTGGTTTGCAGCCACACAAGGTTCCTGACTCTGACACGGTAGGACATGAGATAAAAAAAAAAACATAATCGGGTTCATTTTCATATGCTGAAGTACATCAGTGTGAGAATAACAGCTATGGGTCTTTAGGCGCTGTATCTGATGCCCTCCTCAAGTGCTCGCTGTGCCCAGTTCCCTCGAGCTCAGGACAAAGTGCACTTCTACATCAAACTCCGAGAGCTTCGAGACCAACTGAAGGGTGTGGCCAAACCCAAGGAAATAGAGGAAGTCAATTACACCTTTGATCTTGGCATGGCTAAAGGTGAGGATGCAGGTTTTGAAGGTAGTTTACACAGGGAGCTTTGTTCATGTGCTTCAATATGTCAAATAAAGCATGTGATCGATAAGCGTGATCTATAAGGTCGGATATACCTTCAGTATCTATAGAGCTGAATTCCATCACAACAAAGTTCAGTGCCTCAATTCTCTGTTACTTGATTTTATAATTGGAAACTTTCTGCCAGACAAGATTCTCGTTTGTTTCTCTGAAAGTAAACATGGGGAGAAAAAAAAAACTTAAAACTGATTTTCACTTGTTTTCATGCCCAATACTTCAAACTAAGTTAAAATACCTAAATATATATTGTTCATCTGGCCCTGCGATGGCCTGGCGAGTTGTCTAGGGTGTACCCTGCCCTCACCCAGAGTCAGCTGAGATGGGCACCAGCCTTCCCGCGACCCTAATTAGGATTAAGTGGTTCAGAAAATGAATGAATATTGTTCACCTGCAGTTTATAGTAACTGCAAGTAAGGGACCGTCTAAAAAGCCATGACCTGAGCAACAATTTAAAATTCTACTAATGTTAGTCATTTACTTTATCTAACATAATGCCGTTTAAATATCCCTCATAGTACTGTACCAGAACTTACAATAAATACAATACTATACAAAAGATTTGAAGATGTTTTGTTATAAAATTATAATATATTTACAGTGAATCACCAGAAATCCTGGAATTTCACATTCTGAATGTTTTAAGTCCCGCTGGAAGAGACGCATTACAATATTTAACTGTACAGTATAGTACTGTAGTAAATGTTATTTTTACTATATCATTAATTATGGATCATTTTAAAAACATATATACAGTACATATTCATTGTGCCACATAGAATTCTGTTTGAACATGTTTTTTTTTTTGCAAGCAAATTGAAATGAAATGCAACATTTGCCCCCACCCCCCCAATACCTTAAACGAGGTTAAAATACCTAAATAAATAGTGATAAAATTTGCCATTTTTAATGCCATTTTTATTTTAAAAAACTCTAAACCTGTTATATTTTTAAACTGTTTTTGCATTGGTATCCGAAAACACCAAAGAAATACCCGACTCTAGTCATTAACATAACATACCACAATATTGTGTAAACCCTGTTTCCCGCGTGTCTCCACAGAGGATGCTAAGAGAATGGCCATTAAAGAGGAGCAGTATGATCCAGGCTACGAGGCTGCATATGGAGGAGCATATGGAGAACCTGGGTCTGAGGAAGGCAATGGCCACTGTGCCTTTACATCGGGAGAAGCAGGTTAATAGCTGTTTCAGTTATCTTAAATGAATGAGTGTTTCGCATGGATCTACTCAACCCAACCCTTCTTAAAAAAAAAGCTGACTAAATATCGGCTACTAGAAGTACTGTCTGTTAAATGACTGGATGTTTAAGGTGCCAACAGTTTTAAGCGTAGCACTAATCATTTTTAATTCTCATTCTCATTTTTAGTTAGCTTTTATTATGCTCCCATGTAGCATATACGATGCATTAAGTTCTATCCTGGATATCTTTTCTACTGGTAAAGTAGGATTCTGACTTTTGTATTACTGTCTTCTTCAGTAATTTGTACCTAGTTGTTGTTGTCAGTATTTTTAAGTTTGTTAGCTGGTTTTGTAGTGCAGGGCCCAGAAAGTATAATACTGAAGTTGTATGCACATACTTTGCCTGTGTCCTGGTTAACCAGCATAAGAATGTATTCACTGATAGTGTCTTTATAGTACTTCTGTAAGTCACTCTGGAGAAGGGTGTATGTTTTTGCCTGGCAGCAATATGCTTATGGACTTTTATATTATTATTATTATTTTTGTTATGTATTTGCTTTAGTAAAGGTGGTATGCAGGTGCAGTAGTTCCAATCTCCAGGGTCTTTGTTTCAGTTCAGAGCTTCTTTCAGTTCGGAGTTTTTTCTGAGTCTCATGTTCTCACAGCGTTCTTGTGGGTGTTTTGTGTATTTCCCACATCACACCTGTTGTTTGTCATCGTCTCTGCATCCGCCATCATGCCAACCAGGATAAAGCATATAATATATAAATATGATACACATTCATCATTGAACCATTTATGCTGTTAGATTGGAGATGTTTTTACCCCTCAGTCATCAGGACGTTGGGGTCCTGGCATTGTCTGCATTGTTGTTGCTATTTCCGTCTCTGCCCCCATCTTTAGCATGTAATACCTCAACAACTATACATGCCAACCTTCTGAAATTTTATACGGTGTCCTTTATGCTTGGGCCTCTAAGATAAAACTGTTGTTTTTCTCATCTGACCTATGGCCTTTTCATGATGACCATAACCTTGTAAATTTTGTCCAGGCTGTTTCACAACAATTGCTGGGCAGCTGAGGGGCTTTGCTTTTCATTTTATTTGTTTATACATTTTTTGTTTGTTTGTTTGTTTTTATCTTCTTGTTTTGGCACCTCTGGAATGTCCAAAAAACATGTCACCATCCAGCTTGATCATGATTTCTCTCTCTGTGTGTCTAGAAGCAGCAGAGAAGGAGCCTAGGAATCTGAATGCAGTGGGTCAGCTAGCAGATGGCCAGTGGATGACCAACTCCTTCGCTGATCAGATTCCCGAGATTGGGAGCTCGTCACAAGCGCAGGCTGAGGCCGTATGATCAGGACCATCATTTTGGAAAGGAATTGGACACCTGTGTTCATCCACAGCTTGCGTGCAGTGCCTCTCACCAGCTTTTGTCAGTTCAGAAGCGATCTCAATCCGTGCACTGACTTTTCTTACAAATCTGTTACATTAGGTAATAAGGCCATTGTGGGTGCTGTGTGCATAAGTCACTCAGCAGATCAGAATGACGAGTAGGATTCAAAAGCAGACACGGCTACTTCAGCAACTCGCACAAGTCTCGAAAACTCTTAATGATGTACCTCAGTTCTTCAACTGAAGACTAATTGTAAAGCACCCAGTCAAAAAAAACAAAGAAGAGATGCATTTGAATTCCTTTTTATTTTCTTTGCCATGAATTTGAGGTAGACATTTTTAGAAAGTAGTATTTCTCTGGAACTGAGATTGTAATGTCAAGAACATTTTTATTTTGCTTAGTGTATAAGCATTGATTCAATTATTTGTTTCATGTGCTATCAGGGATTGATACTTGATTTTAAAACAGAACAGTATGTAGTTTTATTTGGTTAAATGTTTAAGTTTTTTTCCTTGTGCAAAAATATTTGCACTCTTTTTCTCTGCCTGGAAGCCATGTTATGTACTGTAGGTAAGCATGGATAAAGTAAGGATTATGAATCTCCCCTTTTTACTATAAAGAGATGGTGTAATAGGGCAAGTAGCATAGGTGAAGTTATAAAAAAAAATTGTAATCCAAGCAAAGACACCACCATTAATCCCTCAAGGTGTATTTTTAAAAATTTATACTGATAATCATGTGACTACTGGTGGTGTTTATTGGTATTTGTGGAGTAGTTGTCTTCCGTGACCTGAAATTACAAACTCGAGTGTCAGAAATGGTAACGCCGCCATCTCAAGTACTGTAAAACACCGTTTTAATGACACATGGTACTATGTGAATAAAGCCTTGATTTACTGTGGTTTTAATGTTTATATGCATATAAAACACTCTTGGTGCTATTTTGTTACTCTTATTGTAAACTTGACATTTTCCCTCTATTAAAATTTTATTGCATTCAACGCATTTAGGTGTAATTTTCATTTGTAGCACAATTATTATTATTTATAATTATTATTTTTTATTATTAAAATGGAGGGAAACACCCAATAACTAGAAGCTGGTTCAAGAAGCCCTCTTTTCTAGTACACCAAATAAAAAAAAGGGTACAAAATGAGCCTGAGTAGGTCAATGTTGCTGCGAAAGTGATCTGTTGACCTGAGTAGAGGGACCAGTGGAGTTACAGAAGAAAAAAAGCACACATAATCCAGAGGAGTCATTTAAAGAGTTTTCAAAAATTGATTGGTTTCACTTTTTAGTACTTCTAAACCTTTGTAATTTGTGTGTAGAACATGCTGCATGGACACCTTTACAGGACAGGTTAATCCACACCAGCGCTTTCATCTGCAAGACGACATACCCCGGCCACAGAGATCAGACACTGTCTCCAAAATCCAGCCAGCAAATCTGTGTTATCGTAAGAGCACATTTATTAAGCATTTATATTAAGATGATCAGGTCAGAGTTGTGTTGATTTAGTAGCTGTTCTGTTCCTCTTTTTAACTTTTAGCTGAAGAACATGTAAATTTTATCTATTAAAAGTTGCACTCAAGGTTGTGGAAGGTATATGAAACATTGGCTCGTGTGTTTTAGTGGCACCACTGAAGAACAAGAGAACAAAAATTGAAATTGCTCCAGTACTGAGATTGACTATTGCTACTGCTATAAACAGTAACCTGCAACACAGCTGAACACTTTAACCCAAAGGGGCAAATAACTGCCTTAAATTACATTTCTTGTGTTTGCCTCTGACAGAATCATTGTTATGATAAGTGTTTGGCAAAAGTACTATTGGAAATAGACTTCTTTACATGTTCCCTGTGACTCCTCTTTAAGTAAACATCAGAAAACCCCTCAACTACTTGCACTAAATGAGTCACTGCATCACAGACCACAAGAAAAACTAAAAACCGACATATCCTGCAGTTTCTTTACAGTTACTGAAGTAAACAAAATGTAAGAATACTTTATGTTGTCAGACACTTACAGTAACTTTATTAACCTGTCAGTGGATAAAGCTTCACAGCAAGAAGGTCCTGGGCTTGGTGTTTCTGAGTGCAATGTTTGCATGTTCTGCACATACTTGTGTGGATTTCCTCCTAAAGTCCAAAAACATGTACATTAAGCAAACTGGCTGTTCCAAATTGTCCCTTGGTGTGTTTGTGTGTGTGTGTTGCCTTGCAACAGACTGGCGAGCTCCTCAGAGTGTACACACCCTTCACCTAGAGTTGATTGAGATAGCCCGTAGGGTTACAGTGTATAGCTGTTTTTTGGTTGTGTTTTAACTCAATACTCGACTCATTTCTTTCATTTTTATCTCTGGTTTAAGCCTGAGAACCTAAAAAGATGTGAAAATTGGACCAGGATAAAAAAAATTTAGTTTTTCTTTAAAATGTTTCATTTATTTTTTTTCGGTTTGGGGGGCAAATGATGGAGGGGAAGAAAGAAATCATATGAGAATGAAAATGGCATTCATGTCTGGTGAATGAAACCTTCTTATTTAAAACTGTTTTCTTTATTTAGATGGTTCTGGTAATGAATAAAATTGTCGCTTCTTACCTAAAAAATCTTTATTCAGTTGGTATGTCATATTATAATACGATTGTGGAGTGAGGAAGAGGTCAGGAACAGATTAAACCATTATACATTGTTTCCTTTGGGTAAATATGTTTCGGTTTATGAACAAATTGATTTTAGAATAACATTTTAAACGAATTAAGTTTGAAAGTTTAGCATCTAGGTGCCAAGTCAAGTAATATTATATATATATATATGTGTGTGTGTGTGTTTGTGTGTATATATATATATATATATATATATATATATATATATATATATATATATGTGTGTG
>JAOUQZ010000035.1:12014690-12037190 GCA_028564935.1 Neosilurus hyrtlii
CCGCTTATTCCTAATTAGGGTCGCGGGGAGGCTGGTGCCCATCTCAGCCGACTCTGGGCGAGGGCAGAGTACACCCTAAACAGCTCGCCAGGCCATCACAGTTTATTTTATTTTATTTTATTTTATTTATTTAAATTTTTTTTGTTTGTTTTTTTTTTGTTTTTTTTTCTTCTTTTTCTTCTGTCTCTGTGACTGTGTATTGATTACTTTGATATGTGTTATGATATGTTTGTGATATATCTTTTTGTTCTGGTCATTATATAACAAACTCTTGTTTAATGTCAGCTATATTTTTTCTGTAAAAGCCAAAAGAAATTTAATGTTGTATTTATGTACAGATATAGCAGTTTGTCTTGTGATAGTTTGGTTTCAAGGGTTATTGCTTTATATCTATAATGTTTCTTTTTTCTTTTCAGTTTTCCTTTTGCTTCGGTTTGCTGTCTTCTTTCTTTTTCTGTCCCCTCCAGCCAAGTCCAGCAAGATTACATAGATTTCATAACACAAATCAACAGTAAATAAATAAATGAATCAGAATATCAAGAGGAGCCTTATACCCATAAACCTCCTCTTGGAAAAGCAAAATTGTACAGCAGAACGCTGCAACCAGACTACCATTCTGCTTGCTGTGATGCTGGACAAGAAAAAAAAGAAAAAAAAATGAAACGTCGCAAAAATATTACTTATTTTATTTAAGACAAGCAGTCTAATAAATTTGTTAAGCACTGTATATATTTGTTTATTTCTTTATGAATGCATTTTAAAGTCTGTATGATTAATTGGTGGTTACTGTTTAACATGAGCACGGTGGTTTCCTTCCACAGTCCAAAGACAAACACATTAGTCTAAATGGCTCTTCCATATTACCTCTAGGTTACAGTGTGAGTGTGAATGGTTGTGTGTGTTACTCTGCAATGGTCTGGCTAGCTCCACATGTACCCCATGTGTGCCCAGAGTCAGCTGCGATAGGCTCCAGTAGCAGTACCCCCCGTGACCCTAGAATGGAGTAATGGATGTTTAACATGAGAGATGTTAAATGATTAACTAGGAGTGTCAACAGTGATGATGACGAATCTGAAATACTATACGGCAAGAGCTATGTAGTTTTTATACTGGACATGACATGTCTGTTTTCAGGCCTAAAAAGTTAATGGTTCAAAGACTGAGATAAAATACTAGTCATTTAAATCTCACTCGTTAGCAAAAAATGCTTGTTTAACTGTTTGATAAACAATTAAAACAACTTTTTTTTAAAACACTTCCAGACACACTTTCTTTTGTGGAGTCTTAGGCAGAACACTTTGGGTTCCCGAAAAATTAACAAATTGGCTCAGCGCAAGCCATACAACAATATTCCATCCAATCAGCAACAGGAGGTTGGCAAGAGCGCAACAATATTAACTATGGTGCCTCTCCATCTCCAGGTCCATTTGCTGATTGGCTGGAAAGGGAGATGGAGAGGCACCCGAGTTATTGTTGCCTTGGCAATGTGGAGGAGCACTGAAGGAAAATGTATATTTCTTTGGCTGTTAAGTTTAAATATCTTTTTTCAGAATCAGTGCTGCCCTCTTTAAGCATGTACAAACATAACAATACCAATGCATAATAAGTTAAAGCAAAACAAATAGTTAGTAAATATATCTTGATGGCAAAAAAAGTTTAAATTATGATCAGTTGTTTCATATTCATCTTTTGATCTCGAACTGAAATGTCTTTAGTATAGAGTTACTGGGTTTTGTTGTTGTTGTTGTTGTTGTCTTTTGATTGTGCAAAAGAGGTATGCTCTGATTTTCATGAAATTTTTACCAGATCAAATTCTGGATGAAGAAATTTTTTTAAAGGATTCTTCAACATTGTGAGATAGGATGATTATTTCTGGAAGTGTGGTATGAGTGCAGGTCCAGTGGGTATGGTTGTGTACTTTGTTTTGATTTGGAGGAGGTTTGTGTTCTTCAAGTTCTCGTGTTTTTTACCATACTGTTTAGTGTCACCGTGTCACTCTCCTGTTCTGTGCAGACTGCAGTGTTGAATCCCAGAGAATCATTAGTTTCTGAAATAACTCAAACCATCAGCCATCCATCTGGCACCAACAAACAGGTCATAGTCACTGTCATATTTTTTATCCATTCTTGCCATCTTAATGAAGCTTGGGTAAATCTCTAATGGGATGAATGCAAACAAGCAGACCTGATTTTCATATTAAAATGGCTGGTGTGCATGTGTGTGTACTGTATGTGTGTGTATACCGTACGTATTTGATATCGCTTACCTGGTGACATTTGACATGTTATCATAGCTGCTATCAGTGCTCCCGACGAAGCACCACAAATTTTAGTGGCACTTTTAATTAAGTGCTGAGCTTTTTCCAACAGACAAGTGTACACTCCAAAATAATAAATTCCCAAAAATCCACAACCAACAAAGGAAATATTCCACTCGTTATTTGAGGTATGCATGTCTCTCATGTTTCTATGAATGAGGAAGAAGTTCAAGGTTCACATTCGTTGCAGTAACACTTATGCAACACAGTCACAGCATGACTGTTGACCTTTTAGTTTCCTTCTCCTTCTTTATGATGTTGTTATATGGCACGGCTACATGATACCCAGGTGGGCGATTCCACAATTATGGGCAAAATGTCAAGACAATGAGGTCTTAAAAACAAACTTCATGCAGAAAGTCATTGTCTTGACTTGATAAGCCCCTGGATGATGTGAAGCAAAAGTTGATATAAGTTTGCTGACAGATAACTGGTAAAATATAGTTGAAGTTGGACATAATGTAAAATTAAGGTACATAACATGGATGGAAATCATAGTGTAAATACAAGCTGAAAGTGTCATTAACTAAATACAAATAAATAAAATCATTGCTTATACAGCCTCAAAACCCATCTCAACAGTATCATCCAGGGTCCGAAATGATCATCATTTTTTGTATAGACCAGATTCTTGTGTTATCTTTAAAATGATTCTAACAGGTTTAGAATTCCCAACATCTCTCCCAAAAGCACGGCTATACCCATATTAATGTGTGTCAGTTAAATATTCTATGTATAGTGGGGAAAAACATTTTGAGTTTCTAAACTGGCCTTACCGTTTAATGTAATTGTACGAAAATTCATTTCCGGTTTGACTCAGGTTTAATTGTTGACTTGAATACAGTGATAGACGTGGACTGGGCCTACTTCAAGTGGGACCTGAAGTGTTCCTGCAAGGGGACCTGCTCATGCAAAAAAAAAAAAGTATAAGTCTGTCTGGTCAGTTTCTCAGTATTTTTTTCACATCAGACTGGGACGTAAACGCTTCAATGCACTTTTTACTTCTTTACAAACAGAAAACCTGTACATGTTTCTAAATAATTCATTTTTGCCCAGTCTCTTTCTTATGATGGAATCATGAACACTGACCTTAACTGAGGAAAGTGAGGCCTGCAGTTCTTTGGATGTTGTTGTGGGGTCTTTTGTGACCTCTTGGATGAGTTGTCTCAGTATTTTTTTTACATCAGACTGGGACGTAAACGCTTCAATGCACTTTTTACTTCTTTACAAACAGAAAACCTGTACATGTTTCTAAATAATTCATTTTTGCCCAGTCTCTTTCTTATGATGGAATCATGAACACTGACCTTAACTGAGGAAAGTGAGGCCTGCAGTTCTTTGGATGTTGTTGTGGGGTCTTTTGTGACCTCTTGGATGAGTTGTCTTGGGGTAATTTTGGTTTGCCGGCTGCTCCTAGGAAGGTTCACCACTGTTCCATGTTTTTGCTATTTGTGGATAATGACTCTCACTGTGGTTTGCTGGGGTCCCAAAGCTTTAGAAATTACTTTATAACCTTTTACAGCTGCTTACACTGAGATTGTGTCAGGCTTATATGGAAATCCTTCAGTATGCCTGTAGTCATTTATACAGCAATGAATAACTAATTTTGTACCCGGACTCTGACTGTGCACTGAAATTTCACTTGAGTGGGTATTTCAAGGTGCCCCATCCCCTTTAAAGGTAAGTAAAATCAGCGTTTTGTTTAAAAAAAATACCCAATTTCTCACTGCAGCATAATTATATATAATAATGATTTATTATTTACTATATTAGAAGAACATGTAACAGTACCTCTGCCTAGAGATGGCAAACAAACATGAAGTCACATTGGTCAGAGGAAAAAACAAGAAGCTAAGATAAAGGTCAACACGGTGCTAACAATACCATGCTTCACTGTATGGATGATGTCCCTGGAGGAACTGTTGGATTTCTTTCTTTCCAAGGGTAGAATGTTATACTAAAAAGTTACATTTTCTTCTCTTTAGACCAGAGACTACACGAGCAGAGTGCAGCAGACTACATGAGACCACTTTAGACCAGAGTGAGCATGGAGTGTAGAATGAAGTGTGGTCAATCTATGGAGTATTGCAACGTGCAGTGCACTATTAATACCAGGATGATACTCAAAACAATAACACTACCCTTATAGGTCAATCTTTGTGAAAAAGGTGGCTGAAGATGCAGGGGATACAGATGTGAGGAACAGTTTAAAACAATTTATTTTAAAGGAGGAGTGCAAAATGTTTAGCGGATGACGGGGTGAAATGGCATGATCGTCATTCCCAGGAAGTAAAATAATGCCGTTTGTGGTCCTAAAAAGATGTTATTTTGACAGTAAGCACACAATTTGTTGATTTGATACAGCACTCTCCTATTTCGAAATTTGTACACTATGAAAATAAGCAGCGTACATAGTAGTAATGGAAGTATGTAAATTGAGACACAGCATCGGTCTTGTATTTGCACGTATGCATATTTGTACCCAGTAAATGTAGTAATTTCTGTGTAAGCTCCTTTTTAAACCCCATTTTCCTCAATGTGGTCATTTTATAATATAACAGCTACTAACCAAAGTAGCATGATTAGCAAGAAACACATTTTGCAAACATTTAAAAGTATATTTTTATTTAATAACAGCAATGTGTTAACAATACCTAAGAAAGTCTCTACATCAATCTCCCCATTACTTGCTGTTCTGACCTCCCTGCACTTCCCCTGGACCTCTTGCCAACATGAGCGGATCTCGGAGAGCAGGCTTCTCTCCACAGCTTCGGTATTCGACAGTGTGCTTATTATAGAGCATCCACAAACCGAAGAGGAAGCCCTGAGCTGCTCTGAACATGATGTCTGGCCTAGAAAAATGATCAGTTCAAAAAATGTTGTGTTGCAGTACACAGGTCTGTTCAGAAGAAAGGAGCCACATATTTCTTTTCTCTAAATAGTCAGAAGGATTATACTATCACAGATGTGTACAAAGAGATGTATAATTACACCTTGCTTCTCCCTAGATTGCAGGGTGCTGTTTTAGGGCACAGTGGGACAGCAACTGATGATCTTTGTGATGGATTAGGAGAATGTGATCCTCTCATACTCGTACCCTGATCTTTTGGTTCTCTGGTGAACTTCTTCAGAAACTCACTGTAATCCAGCTTTCCGAAAGTATTGATCAACAACATTTTCCACAAAGCTTCAAACTGAAAGGTTACATTTACAGTTGATTTGCTTGGGAAAGGTACTGAAGAGCTAGCTATATGTTTAGTGAACGTTTAAATTTCAGTACTGTACTTCAGAGTCACCTGTTCATCACTGAGTCTCATGAAGTGGTGGTCAGAGATGGTTCTGAAGTTCACTTTAGTAATCATATTTACACCAGTGTAATCTAAATCCACCACAGCTTCTTTGTGATGGTACAAATGCAAGCAGAAACAACCTCCTGGATCTGTTTTAATATATTACCGATTGGCAGAAGACATGTCTGGTTAGGGAAGCGTACCTTGTTGATTTTCTCCAGCCATTCCTCAGATGTCTGTAATGAAGTGAATAAACACACCTTGATATAATGGAGGTTAAATATATTAACTCACTGCACTGAGAATGTGACCATAACAAGCACTGTTAAAGTGTTCCCAAACCAGAAATGTGTGGTTCAACAGAGAGGTGTGCACCCTGCTTAGAGCACGGGATGATGCCTTCAAGTCAGGAGACCAGCAAGTTTACAAAGAGGCACGCCAGGCCCTGTGAAGAGAATATAAACAACTCATCGAGGAGCACTTTGACAATAACACCAGCAATATGTGGAAGTGGATCAAGACACTCACTGGCTACAAGGAAATGCACATATCAGCGGACTCCTACGACAGCACCCTACCGGACACCTGGACCAGTTCTTTGCTCACTTCAACCAACACAACAGAGAGACTCATACCTGCCCTGCTCTTCCAGAGAGGGGCGATGACCCCATCAAGCTGCAGCAGCACCAGATCAGAGCCACCCTCCACAGAATCAACGCAAGGAAAGCTATTGGTCCAGATGGAGTAGCAGGAAGGGTACTTAAAACATGCACAGATCAACTAGCAGGGGTTTTTACCACCATATTTAACCTTCCTCTACTGCAATATATGGTTCCCACCTGCCTCAAGACAGCCACCGTCATTCCAGTGCTGAAGATGTGCACAGTGAGCTGCCTCAATGACTATCGCCCAGTTGCCCTAACCCCCATCGTCATGTTTAAATGTTTCTAGAGACTCATCTCACATTAAGGCTGCCATCCGTACTGATCTTGATCCACATCAGGTTGTATACAGAGAAAACAGGTCAATGAAGGATGCCATCAGTACAGCCCTCCACACAGCCCTCACACACTTGGACAGCAGCAACTCCTATGTGAGGATGCTGTTCGTAGACTTCAACTATGCTTTCAATATAGTTCTATAACATAATCTGGTTCATCTCTGTTGACTTCACCTGGACCACAAACATCTCTCACCAGGTGGGGAAGGCACAGCAAAGGATGTACTTCCTCAAAATGCTCCGACAAGCACGCCTTCCATGACCCCTACTGACAAACGTTTAATGCCTCACCACCGAGAGCCTCCTGACCTACTGCTGTACAGTGTGGTTCAGCAGCTGTACTGCAGAGGGCAGGAAGGCCCTGCAGCGGGTGGTGAGGACACTAAATAAAAGACTTTAAGAACTGTAAAATGAAATTCTACAGAAATACATATTTTACCTGAGGAAAAAGTTAGGACACCCTAAATTTTGTGGCCCCATACATGAAACTGATAACCCACAAGTTCACCAAAACGTTTTTGACTGATAAGAACTTACAGATTATTGTATTCAGATTAAATTTTCTTATTTTTCTGAATCTGTGGGTTATCAGGTTCATGCATGGGGCAACAGAACTAAGCTTTGTGCATGCAAATCATTCTTAATTTTTGTAAAGATTTAGCCTATGTGAATTTTTGAATGTTGAATGTACAGTATAAAACCCAAAAAATGTGAGAAACACTCAAATGTGTTGAGCTACTTGCTTCTTGGACTAAAATTATTTGCTTACTGCGCTAGTGATTCATCACATCTCAACAAAACATCTGGTGCTTTGGTAGAGGAGCTCAGTTATATCAGTAATAAATGTATTGACTTACAATAAATGGAAACAGAGCTCTGGCATTTTAAGTTTACAGGAAGATTTTTAAAAATGATATTAATCACAGTTTAACTCCTAAATATAAGAAATTGTGTGGTAGCTTTAGTTATATTAGTTATTTTATAACATTAAACATTTATATCTGATTTTTCTGATCTTGTTTATGTCATGTACAGAATAAGAGTTCTTCATGAGCAGTTTACTCTGTATCTATTCTTCAGGAATTATACGTCTTCTTTAATAAAACATAATTCTTTGTTTAGAGTGAATTTGAAAATTATTCTTTAATAAAAGCTAACCATGTGAAATGCTGCCCAATATGCTATCATATCACTGTGTGCTTTTGTTCAAAATGTTGAAAATAAAGTTCACACGTAAATAAATAAAGAAAAAAAAATAACCTACAACTTTAGAGTCTGATGTTTTTCTTGTTAATGAAAGATAAAGTTGATTTAAGAACAGATGCTAAAATTGACATAAAAAAAAAAAAAAGTGGGATAAGTGTGCTCTGGATGTTTTGTATATAATAGAGATTTATGGTACAGTTATGGAATTCTACATGCACACTAACGTTACCAATACTTATGTTTACTATTAGGTGAACGGTTTATATAATTATATTAATGAACAAGTTATAAGAAGTAAGTATTATTCATTAGGTATTCATTAGGTGGCATACTAAGAAGTTCCCACTAGGTGGCAGTACAGCTGTTATATTCATAGACTGTAAAAAAAAAAAAGGCAGTTTTTTTTTACATTATCAGAAAACTACAAAGAGTATATTATAAGGCTACTCTGTTTAATATGAAGTAACTAGATGGATGATTAATGCTTCATGACCTGTACATTGAAATATATAATTTTTTTAATTAATCTATTCTCTTGGGGTTAATGGATTTATTCTTGCAATTAATCACAAGTGAGTGGCATGGAGGCGTAATGGTCAGCACGTCCGCCTCACAGCAAGAAGGTCCAGGGTTCGAGTCCCAGCCTTGTGTGTTTCTGTGCGGGGTTTGCATGTTCTCCCCTTGCTTGCATGGAGGCCCTCCGGGTATTCTCCCATATTCCAATGGCAAGCACATTAGGCTAACTGGCTGCTCCAAACCGCCACTAGATGTGTGTGTGTAAATGGTTTTGTGAGTGTTGGCCCTGACGTTGTCTGGCAAGCTGTTCAGGGTGTTCCCAGCCTTTGCCCAAGGTCGGCTGAGATAGATGCCAGCATCCCTGCAACCCTAGTAAGATTAAGCGGTTCATAGAGTGAGTGAGTGAGATGAGGAGGATGTCACTGATGAGATAAATAATTGTTTTACTATATACTACATGCAAAGCAAACCAATGCAAAACTTTTCTAGGTTAGCTTTAGATATTTTACCCACTACAGAAGCAGGACATGTGACCTCCATGTGCTCTGAGCAAGGCTAAGTGCTGTGTTGCTAAGGGTGTTTTTTTTTAACCTTTAAATCATAAGGTCCCTGAATAGAAGAAGCGTGTGTCTTATTTATTATCTTTTTATTATGTCTTGTCATGATACCTATAAATATATTACCCGAGACACAGGCAAATATTTGATGATATAACCAAAAGTAATTGATTGAATAAGTTTTATTTTTATTTTATTATTATTATTATTACTATTATTTATTTATTGGGGAGGGGGTAGTGTTATGAACTAATTCTAAATCTTTTTTAAAAAGTTTATTACAAATTTAAAAATCTAATAAATTTCCTAGTAAATGACGTCATTATATTTTAATTTTAGCCTCAAGTTTACAGTTTTACAGATATGTTTTAAAAAGTGTTTATGAGTAAGACTGATTTTCTGGACAAGAAGTAAATGAAGCACATCTCCCGAGGTTCAGATTGTTTGCAGTGCCCTGGTGTGGAGACTATTTCACTTGGAGTTCCTGCACTTCATGGAGAACAAGTTGCGCCCCATGACGTCACACCAGTAGGGGCGTGGTTAAAAAGTGTCATGGCGCCCTACGGTAAACAGCTAATACGTTAGCAAGACGCTGTATAGATTTTACACCTGCGGGTTAAAGGTTGTCGGGTTTTTTTCAGGAACAATTGAATGTAAAAGCTAAAACAATACCATGGGGACAGTGCACGCAAGGGTAAGTATCTTTCTCATCGAATTTTAATGGAAGAAGCAAAGCAGTGACCTCTGGAACAGTGATAACCTCCAATACTTTTCTCTAGTTATGAATGAGAGGAGGGGAATCAACACAGCTACACAGTCAGAGGTGTAGAATCACCAAGAAAAGTCTCTACACGAAATATTTAACCTAAATATCAACTTGGAAGTACGAGCTGTGATACATTTCACTGTGTAATAACATGAGTTAGTGATTTAAACAGGAAGGCGGTTCATTCTGGTGTTTATGTAGCTACATGTGGGATCATAGGAAAAGCCAGTGACTCTGAAATGAAAGGGGATTGCATTATCCTCCTAAAACTCAAACCGTAATGCTGGGAGTCTTACCAGTTCCTGGTAATTAGTGAACTTGACCGACATCTTTTAGCAGGAAAAAGTGGTGCAAAATACTAATACCCAGTTGCCTTTACATGAGGATCTTACAAGGATATGCACACAATGTAGTTAAAAGAAAGCATGGTATGAGGACAGTGGGGTGTCAAGAGGATACTATACAGGTGGGGACACAAAACAATAAACTAAGCAGGACACTAGAGAACTATAAATATTTACATTTACAGCATCTGGCAGACGATCTTATCCAGAGCGACTTACAATTATCCTTTTTATACAACTGAGCGCTAAGGGCCTTGTTCAAGGGCCCAACAGTGGTGATAGTGGGAATTGAACCGCTGAGCTTTGGATCAGTAACTCATCGCCGCCACCACTGCTCTACTGTGTCCTACTAAATATACTATGTAATGTGAAAAGAATAATTTTTCTAAATAGCCGTCACATTCAGGTTTTTCTCCAGTCGATTGCTGGTATTCTTATTTCTTCATGCAATTTAGATCTTGTCTAAAAGCATAATAAGAACAAATCAAATATTTTGATGTTAAAATATTCTTTTTCCCACTGAAAGAAAAATGTCAAGACTTTTTAAAAGTTTGTTGCCAAATCTATTCTTTACGGTTCAAATAAAAATATACCATGCACTGTCATAAAATTATGGCATATTTCAGTATAAAATCTCATGTAGATTAAACAACAATTACCAGTTATGCAGCAGAAGTGAGGAGGAGGGTGGTATGGCGGCCTAATGTTAAGCCTATCTGTCTCACAGCAAGAAGGTCCTGGGTTTGAGTTCTGGGCCCAGGAGTTTCTGTGTAGAGTTTACATGTTCTCCCCTTGCTTGTATGGGTTTTCTCCAACAACGCTGGTTTACTCCCACAGTCATAATCTGCATCAAAGACATGCACATTAGGCTACTTGGCTGTTTCAGATTGTCCTTAGGTGTGAATGGCTGTGTGTGTATTTTGGCCTTGCCATGGTCTGGTGAGATGTTCAGGGTGTACCCTACATTTGTCGTTGTCAGCTGAGATAACTCCAGCCTAACTGTGACCCTAGTGGGATTAAGCGGTTCAGCGAGTGAGTGAGATGAGGAGGATGTCACTGATGAGATGTAAAATGAGATTACACTTTGCTAAGAATGAGTTCTTAGTGAAGGTGAATCTCGGTATTGTCATAACGTCCAGACTCACTGCATATAGACAAAATACTCCAGTAAAATATTGCGTAGCTTTAATAACGACATTCAGGATTCTCTGTAACCCAACACCATTCATTTATAAACATTTAAAAATTACTGGCATAAGCATTTTTTCCCTCATAAAATTATTTGCCTTTTTTTTTTCCATAGAGTTTGGACCCTCTCCCAATGCAGGGGCCTGAGCTGGGAATTCAAGCTGATGACCTGGATACAGGAGATGCAGAGTATGAGCCTCAACAGGAAGTTCTGGAAAACAAAGATGTATGACTTGCTTTCACTTAATATTTTCTAAAAACAGAACTAAATCTTAATTTAGTGGAGGGCAACCATTAAAGACGGTGTTTATTCATTTAGGTTGTAGTTCAGCATGTGCATATAGATGGGATTGGGAGGACTAAGGAGGATTTCCTAACATACGAGATCGCAGATGTCTTCAGAGCAAGGAACTTGATTGACGTAAGTATGTATGTTCATTTTAGGAGTGCCAGTCCTGATGATCCTTGCAATTATAGTTTGTGAAAAATGAGAGAGGGGTCTGACAGAGTAGTTACATGATGAAATGTCTGGTTTTGGCCAATCTGGCAGAGATCTAAAGAAATGTGTATGTTGTGTAAGTAATGAACATATGTGGTGGTGAGCTGTTAGAGGCAAATAATTGAGTAGAAACATCCAGAGAGTGCAAACCCTTGCCAAGCCAGAAAACATAACAAAGTACACCCCACACCTTGCTTGACCTGCTGTAATATCACACTTTAAAAAGAATTGTCCTATCTCATAATGTTAAATAATCTTTTTAAAAAATGCCTAGATCCAGAATTTGGTCCAGATCATCTCCAAAATTTAATGGAGTCTTATTTGTGCCATTCTCCTCCCCTCCAAATAATTCATCAAAATCTTTTCATAACATTTTGTGTAAAGTTGCTAACAAGCAAAGAAACAAACCAACACTGACAAACAACCTCTCTGGAGAATGCTGCTGAGGGGAAGTTGTGTAATTTGCTCAATGCATTCCCCAAAGTATTTACCTATTATGTTTTTTATGTTGCACTAAGGGGATGTAAACTTTTGCACTCAACCAACGTACTCTTGACTATTCAGGTGTTACATCAGGTGTCCTATTACTCATGTTTGTCAAAACATGAAGTGCATCATGAGAATGCTGAGGTTGAAATCAAATTCAGTTATGTTGGTGTTGATAACAGCAGTGGAGTGATGAGTGTAATGTAACGCAGTGAAGGACGCTGTGTGTCCTACCTCTTCCACAGGTGATGAAGAAGAGCCATGATGCCAGACAGAAACTGTTGCGTTTAGGAATATTCCGACAAGTAGAAGTCGTCATTGATACCTCTCAGGGTGGGTTATTTTGATTGATGTAGAGTACCACTGAAATCATAATTTCACTGACACTGACTGAACGTACTGCATGATACAGGTGAGGATGCACTGCCCAATGGACTAGATGTCACATTTGAAGTGAAGGAGCTCAGGAGACTGACTGGAAGCTACAATACCATGGTTGGAAACAATGAAGGGAGCATGGTGGGTTAATAATAATAATAATGATAAGTACCCTTTTTATTCCACAGAGACTGTTTGTTCATTCTGTCCTATCTTTCCTTCATGTATAGATAATGTAATGAGTAGCTTTATTACAGGAAGTGGATTTGTTGATCTCATTTCAGGTGCTGGGATTGAAACTGCCCAATGTTTTTGGCCGTGCTGAAAAGCTCACTTTTCAGTTCTCCTACGGCACCAAGGAAACATCCTATGGCCTGTCATTCTTCAAGCCCCAAGCTGGACACTTTGAACGCAAGTATGCTCAGTAGCCTTGGTTGGGACTACCAAATTGTATTTGAGTAGCAAGAGAACCACTAAAAGTAGCAGGAATCTCTGTCCTCAAAATGTCATCATTACAGTTGACCAACTTAAAAAACTGACACAGAATAAGACGCTGAATTGAGGATCCACCACAAGAAATTCTCGAACACACGTGACACTGCACTGGCTTGTTCAGCTAATGTTTTGGGTTATTCCATGTCAAATCACCTAGCTTTCAGAAAACTTCCCAGGTGACCATCTCAGAATTCAATGAAACTTTAACCAAACATGGAACGTTTCAACATAAGCACATGCAAAAGTTCAAGGTCCTAGCTCAAAATCTTTCCGAGATATGTTCATTTAAAGATCGCAGACTGGTACCCATTTGTCGGCCCGTGACTTGAATTTACCATTTGGTCATTTTTGAAAGCTTGTAACTCCCCTAATACTTTATACTTACTTAATTAATTACTTAATTACTGTATAGGGCTGAAACATTGCAGGCTAACAGAACCGGACCCTCAAAATTATTCTATTTGTCAGGGTTAGGTTACCGTTTATACTGCAATTTTGGAAAAAGTGCAGTTTCGAACAAAATATTGTAAAATTTTTTACACAAAAAATATATTCACCACCCCCCAAAAGTATTTTTATAGCATATTTAAGCAAATTTCCAAAAACTACACGGTAGGTGAAATTCTCATCTGCTCATCTGCCCCTAAAGAAGATTTGGACAGATGAGCACGGTTATGAAACTTTACCACATGCAACATGTATATTAGATCTAGCGACACACAAAATTTCAGCCTTGTTGCTCATTTCCTTTATACTTGGCCATCATCTTGAAATTTTCATCAATTTCGCTTGCGAAATGTAAAAAAAAAATTTTTGTTTGTTTTTGCTATTTCCTTCTAGAGAGGAATAAAATATGCATAAATATTTTGTATGATCAGAATATAGTCTCACACTGGTATCAGAGATTTTGTTAATAATATACAAAAATAAATGTTTTAAATGTTCTTTTATGACAATTAAAAAAGTGACATTTGTCACACATAATTGTCATAGATTCTATTATTGTATAGTACATGTACAATATAAGTTATATTACTTGTATATTTATCATTTCAAATGATGTATTTATATCTTCACTGAATAATTAATATAAGGATATATTATGATAGAGATATACATCTTCTTTTTGTAAGCTTAAGTGCATGTCAATACACACTCAACAATTCAGCCCATTAGCCTAATGTGCATGTAGATCCATGTTTGTTCAGCTGGATTGCACAGAGATTAAGTTTGTAGTAATTCTTTAAGTCACTGTGAATTAGCTTGTTTTTTTTCATCCTGCTTAGATATCTTTTAAAATATGCCTTCCTGATGCTGAGATTTGCTTTTGTAGTTTTTCTGTCAACATCTACAAAGTCACAGGGCAGTTCCCATGGAGTTCACTGAGAGAGACTGATCGAGGAATCTCCACAGAGTTCAGCGTAAGGCTTTTACTCTAATTTTCTTACCTGTAATGATGGGTGTCCTGAATTTAACAGTGTCATGTTGTTGTGTTTGATTTTGGCGGTCTTCTGTTTCTTAGTTTCCTATCTGGAAAACAAACCACACACTGAAATGGGAGGGAGTGTGGAGGGAGCTCGGATGTCTGGCACGCACCGCGTCTTTCGCTGTCAGAGAGGAAAGTGGTCACTCGCTCAAGTCCTCCCTATCTGTATGTGTGCACTACAATATAGATATGATCTAGAATTAAAAATGAACAATGTCATATTTTGTGAGGACTTTCCCATGTTCTGACTGAGTGAATATTTCCTTCCCAGCATGCAATGGTTATTGACACGCGCAATTCCCCCATCCTACCTAAGAAGGGTGCCTTACTAAAGATCAACCAGGTCTGTTGTTTGCTTTTTATTTTTAAGAGAAAATTTAATAAACCCTTAAGGCTTGCAATAAAGCAGTATTTTTTTTTTTTTCACTGAAGGAGTTGGCAGGTTATACTGGTGGAGATGCCAGATTCCTGAAGGAGGACTTTGAAATTCAGCTCAATAAGCGGCTCTTCTGGGACTCGGTGAGGAGCAAAAGTACAGCTAGAAACTGCAGTAGTGTTTATACATTGTTCAGGCATTATCCTTTTTCAAGATGTTTAAATTCTGGCTTTTCGCTTCCCTGCAGGTCCTCTCGGCCTCCCTATGGGGGGGTCTCCTGCTCCCCTTCGGAGAACAACGCACATCAATTGCTGACAGGTTAGGAACAATTATTCTGCAGGATAGCACTCTCTCTTTCTCTCTCTCTCTCTCTCTGTCTCTCTCTCGGAACAGCACAATAATTATTTTATTAACAGGCACCGTAACCTATTTAATTACCGTGAAAACTGATTACCTTCTACACCACAGGACTGTTTAATTCTCAGTCCTTAGAGCAAGAGGTGTCGATTAGTCTTATTTCTAGGTTGTTTCATCTGCAGTGCAAGTCACATGTTTATTTTAATCCGCTTGCTCATGTCTGCTATTATTATCTATACCACATGTACTTGTCATAATGAAGATATTTAGCATTTAGCGAAGGAGTTTCCATTGTCTGTGTTTTTAAAACAGTTAGAGATAAAACTGTAATTGTAAGTCTTTTCATCATGAGAAAATCTTCAGAACTTAAGGCTTATTTAAACCAAAACTGTTTAGCGGTCACCATAAAAAACATATAAAGATTTAGTGTATATGCTACACAGCCGTCTTGGGATAATTAACAGTTGTCTGCCGAAGGCTCGGTGGATGTTGCTGAATAGTCCATGAGACAGAACATTGCGGAACCTGTTCAATTCAGCGACATGCACCGAGCCTGAGATCAATAATCTTTTAGTATTTCCTGCATGGGAATATAAAGATGAGATTTTTATCATTTATTTTCACGTTTTAACCATGACATGGGCAGGTTATGTGCTCTGAACACATACTAAGCGCTATGTAGCTAACAGTATCTTTATGAACCCATTCAGAGTTTTAGTAAATACTTTACAGAAAGGTAAGTTTGTGTAATAATGGTGTGTTTTTGAAAGCTCATTCATCTATTTAAAAAGTGGTAAGGATGACGTCGCATTATACAAGTGACAGTGACAAGCTGTGAGTGTGCTTTATTTTCATTCAGGCATTATCCACTTAGGATAATATTTTTTATTCAATACATAGCAGAACAATAAGAAATTCTAGAAATTCAACAAAATGTCATCCCAAAAAATATGAAGAAAGCTAAGCAATATGGCCTTCGCATCTTTAAGATTAACAAAGCCCTTTATTCAAAGTTTCTTTTTTTAAAAGATGTTGTGATGGAGTATGTGTCTACTGTCACTGTTGCTTTAAAACTGTAAAAATAAACTGCTTGCTTTTCTTCTGTTCCTGTGTAGTATATACTGAAACAACTACTCAAATAATGACTTTATTCTCAGGTAGTGTCGGCTACACAGATATAATGTGCATAATAGACCTATGTACTTGTAAATAAACTAAAATTAGATTTAAAATCTACAAATTTGCTGACACACAGGGAATGTCATGTGACACACAAACCGATTTGGTGCTGAACCTCATGCGAATTGCCTCACTAATCACTTATCCACTGAAGTGTTGTCAGCTTCTGTTGCCTGGGTAACCCTCTTGCATGTTTCCCACTTAAAAATCTTTCTAAACGAAACTGTTAGCAGCAGCAAGCTAGTTTCCTACAGTGGATCCATGATAGCTTTTATTGTCTTTGTCATGACATTTTATTTTAGGGCTTTTCCTTAACTATGTTCTCTGACTCATTTCCTATGGACTGGGAGGAACAAAACGGCACAGTGATTAGATTCTCTCTACAAATGTCACACACTTCTCTCACTGCTTTATGTAGCTATGGAGACCTTGTATGTAAAAGTCTGCAGGTTGTGTCAGAAGCCTCGACTTAACCTCGGAAATCAGTGTTTCATCATCTGGGAAGAGCTTACCCTTCAAAAATGACTTCATGGAAAGGGGTGGAAATCAGATGGTGTGAGGTCAGGAGAGTAAGGAAGGTGAGGAAGGATACCAAAACCACAGGACCATGCTTCCGTCCAGCAACATGGGGTTTGTGAACCACAGCGCTGTCTTGCAGGAAGTGGACACCTTTGGTCAGCATGCCACGCCTCTTGGTTTTGATGGCCTTCCACAATTTCCGCAGCAGTGAAGTGTAGTATGTCCCAGTAATTGTGGTACCCTTTGCCAGGTAATCCATCATGACTACTCCATGCTGCTCCCAAAAGACTGTGAGCATGACCTTGCCTGCCAAGGGTTGGACACGTGCCTCCTTCTGTGGTGATGAGTCATAATGCTGATTTTTTTTTTTCCAGAGACCTCACACTGCTCCTGACATCTTGGGCTTGTTGGCCAACAGTTATATCCTCCAAAATGGTGGCCTCCACTTGCCAGATAGTGTCTTCATCAGTGTTGGACTGTGGTTGCTCGGGAATGGGAGCTGTTTCCACCTGGGTCTGACCACACTTGAACTGGTGATGCCAGTGCTTAACTACGTCATATTATAGAGCCTACTCTATATAAGTCTCTTTCATTTCATCTCGCGTCTTCCTTGGTGTACGGCCTCTCTGATACAGGAACCTGATGACCCTCTGCATTTGACTGGCTCTATTTTCACACCTCACACCACCTTAGCACCTGTAAAAGGGAAACTGTTAGGAGTTCAGAGCTGCTGATAAACACGTGACCAATAGAGATCTGGATTATTATACATGTGCAGATTCAACCTCCCACAGTAACCAGAAGTGTGTCAGTGGAAATCTTTAATGTTCTGTCCTTGTAGGCCCAAACCTACCTGCTACCCTCGCAGGATTAAATAGTACAGAAGTATAGAATGAAGACTGTTGTGTTTCATGAACCGGGAAAAGTTAAACTTGTATATAAATTCTCAAATCACAGAAAATGCCAACCATTTCAGATATGTGAACCCAAGCATTGCGTTTCCGATTATCATCTTTGTAAAATTTCTGTGTGCAGTAAAGCACAGGGTATTTAGACATGGCAATAATGAGCTCCACTTCCATGTTGATGTAGGTGGAATCATTAAACTGTTTTCTTTAGGGAAATATTTTAGGCATCTGTCAGTCAACAATATTTTTAGGTTATGATTGGTTATTCCTCAAATTACATCGCATGAAAGTTCAGCTTTTATAAATTTTTTTTTATTGCCCATTTCCTTCACTTTGTATGGTGGCTTGTCGCTGTTTGCTTCTTGTGTGGTTGGCCCTTTGTGCATTTCTTTCCAACCTGCTGCTTTGTGGCTACAGCAGTTTTGTGGAACTCAACTCTTCTTTCTTGAATCGTGAAAATCTCACTTCAGGAAGATGGACAGTGTAAAATCGTTCAATGTGTACATTTCACAAATGCACATTATATGTAACTACAAACATAATAAGATGTAGTCATGTCTGATGCCCTTTAATGAATATATTTAATCTTTGGCAAATTGCTGTGATACAAGAGAAATAAAACATGTCTGGATATGATATGGGAAGGTGATCAACTTTTCATATAAAAGCATGTTGAGAAGCGGCTTCTTCATGATTTAGTTTTTGTTAGATTGGATTGTTTTGACATATAAATGTGAACATTTAGGTTTTATCTGGGAGGCCCTACCAGTGTAAGAGGTTTCAGCATGTACAGCATCGGACCACAGAGTGAAGGTAAGAAATCCAACACGCTTCGTCTGGAATTAACTGGATGTTTCATAGCAACTGCTGATAGAGTTCAGCTAAATACATATGTAGATAATTTGTCATTTTTGTTTTGCAGTTGTGTGGTATATTTCACAAATACTCCTCAGAATCGAGTCATACATAATTTGATGAGCGCATAGCCGTCTGTTAGCCATGTACGACGAGATTGAGTGCAATAACGGTTTTCGTGTATTCACATCCACTGAATTGTGAGAAATATAGTGGGTTTTTTTTTTTTGTTTTTTGTTTTTTTTCTCCCATTTTCTCCCTAATTTAGTCGTTTCCAATTCCCACCCATCAACTTTTGCCTTCCCTACCACACGACCACCACCAACCAGGGAGGGCGCAAGCAAGCACACACCCCCTCCGTGACATGTGATGCTACCGCCCGCCTCTTTTTGAACTGCTGCGTATGCGTATTTGGGGGCGGCCTAACACATTCGGAGGGAAAGCGCTATCCGCTCCCTTGTACGAATAAGCACACAGGCACCCATGATTGGCTGGTGATCGCTGTGAATGACGGAAGTGAGCGTATGCCATCCCTCCCTCCCATGAGAGCTCGGCCAATTAGCTCCCATGGACTCCCAGTCACAGATGGCTGTGGCATCGACCCGGATTCGAACTTGCGATCTCCGGGTTGATAGTCGTGCACCTTGTCAATGCGCCACTCGGGAGCCGAAATATAGTGTTTTTATTGATTTTATAGCTCAATACTACTATACAAGATGATCTCTTTTTGGGGCTACATGCCTCATTGGCTTAAACTCAAACGATGGGATACCTGACAGCAACAATTGCTTTGGTGAAAATTTTAATAAAATAATTTCTAATAATCTTAGTAAAAATTCTTGAAGATTTTTGAAAATGAAAACAAAATGGATTCTTACAGTCAATTATTTCTTTCTCCTCCACATTTGATTTGTTAGGTTGTTTGTGATTTTACACAAGTTTTGTGCATTTTTTTATTTTATTTTTTTTTGCATTTCTACCAGAGCTGAAAGATGCTGATTCACTGTTATTTATTGGTAGGTGATTATCTGGGTGGAGAGGTCTACTGGGCTGGTGGGCTCCACCTGTACACTCCTCTACCATTCAGGCCAGGTCGTGGAGGCTTCGGGGACCTTTTCCGGACACACTTCTTTCTCAATGCTGGAAACTTGTGCAACCTTAATTACGGTGAGTTATAATTCTTCACACGAAAACCACTGTAAAAAATTTGCTTAATTTACTTAAATTAAATGTGTAGTTATCAGAACCTGGATTGGGCATCTCTTAGGGCACAGTGAGACCATGTACGAGGTGTTCAGATGCCCTGTGATGCGGGATGAGCTATATTTCATTTAAATGTTGGTGGATACATGTGTCTCAGAGAAAGTAAAATGGAGAAAAAATATCACCGAGTGTGTTTCTACTGCAATGTGTTTTGTTTATTAATATTTTTAATTGTAGCCAGTGTGGGTTTACGTTTGTAGGCGAAGGTCCTCGGGCGCATCTAAGCCGACTGGCTGAGTGTATTCGTTGGTCGTACGGAGCAGGGATCGTGCTGCGGCTGGGGAACATCGCTCGACTTGAGCTGAATTACTGCATTCCCATGGGTGTCCAAAGTGGAGACAGGTACATCATTAATCACTCACACATTTAAAGCTATCTAATATAAGCATATCTAGTGTTTATACCTGGTTTTCTTCATATAACTTTTTCTTTATTTAGGATATGTGATGGAGTGCAGTTTGGAGCAGGCATTCGCTTCCTGTAACACCATGAAGCCTTAACCCTATCTCCTTTGGATGAAAAAGAAGAGGATTTTATACGCGGATAAATCTGTTTAAAACGTCGGTGTGCAGTGAGAATCTTTGTGGTTTAATAGGTTTTTTTTTTTTTTGGAAATCATCTAAAATGTGTTGATGGGGCAGAGGCCTAATACCAAAAATAATTCAAAGAAATGACCAGTCAGTGCAGTTATGGTATGTCATATTTATTTGCCAGAAAAAAAAGTTCAATAAAAACTTTCCTCCTATTTTGATAGCATTCTGTAATATGTTTTCACTTCAGTGCGAAAAATAATTCTCATAATCTACAGTCTCATAATTAATAGTGTATAGTGTAGATATCTGATGGGCTACCAAAGTTCTGTCGGGACTAAAATAATAATAACAAAAATAAAAACAGCATTTTTTCAAAATGGTTCAAGTATAGAACTAAAACAAAACTAACTCCAAAGAGGTTCAAGACCAAGTCAAGGCCGATTCTGAATGAGAGCAAGTGAGTCAAAACCAAGACAGAGAAAAAAAATCTTCAAACTCACTTACCATCCAGTTTCTATTTGCTAATTCCAGTGACAGAGAACATGAATCAGCCAATACACTATGATCACTGACAGGTGAAGTGAATAACATTGATTGGCAGAGGCTTCTGTAAAAAGACAATGTATTAGGCAGAAAGTGAACCGTCAGTTCTCAAAGTTAATGGGTTGGAAGCAGGAAAAAATGAGCAAGCGTAAGAATCTGAGTGACTATAACAAGCACCACATTGTGATGGCTAAATGACTGGGTATATTCATCTCCAGAACAGTAGGTTTGTGCGGGGTTCCAGGTATACAGTGGTTAAAGTCACATAATGCGATTAATGGTTATTTTTTAATGTATGTGGGATTGCTATAATCATTTTCAAACATCTTCCTATACTAAGAAAAACATCCTGAGGGGAAAAAAAACTTGCTTATAATAGAGCAGTTAATGCTGAACGCTATCAATAACCATTAATCGCATTATGTGACTTTACACAGACCAGCCAGGTGGTGTTAATATTATGGCTGATTAGTGTAAAGTCACATAATGCGATTAATGGTTATTGATAGCATTCAGCATTAACTGCTCTATTATAAGCAAGTTTTTTTTTTAACTTTCATTTGTGTTCAATAAGTAGAGTTGTACTCTGTTCACTGCACTTAGTGGGTTCTAGATATGAGTTATACAGAGATTAGATAAGAGTTAATGCACTAAATGTGTATTTTTTCCTGCAAGCACAAAACTAATTGATCCAAAACATTTGTAGCCTAAGTAGCTAATTATAAAAGTAATTAATCCTTCTTCTCGTAATGTATACATAACTCTTATTCTCTGAAGTCAAGGTGGATATTGCTGAATATTCCCTGAGATGGAACTTCTAGGGGACTATTTAAAAGTTATTTCGCAATCACTGATCGTATAAGAACTCCGAGGTGCTAGCCGACTGGACTATTAGTCATATATGATCAGAGGTTTTATTCTTCACTGGATTGTAAGAAATACAGCAATTTTATTATTTCATTCAAATTCTTGCAAATTAAAAAAAACATATGCTCGGCATCAAATACTTAAGAGAAGAACCACCTTCTGTTAAGTATTTGATGTTCCTTGCAGAGAAAATAAGAGGGGGAAAGTCTCATTCTTGAGACTTTACTCTTTCTTTCCATCGATTACTTTCATTCCTGATATTGTTGCATTATATGTTACTATTTGGCGACATCCAATTCGTGTTTCGCTCATCATTGTCCCAAGATAGCATACCAATCAGACTTACCAGAGCCTTGATGGTATTTTTTTTCTGTCTGTATAGTTTAGAAACATACACTCATATCGAGGCTAGGTGTCTCAAGCTTCCTTATAATTCATAAAAAATTTGTCTCTTGCTATTCCCATACTGGAGATGATATTTTTCTCATCCTTCCACAAATCACCTGAAAATACCTGCCTCAGCAGCCCAGCAGAGCATCTCTGGGCATCATGAAATTGTTTATTGCAGTCAG
>JAOUQZ010000035.1:12050614-12073976 GCA_028564935.1 Neosilurus hyrtlii
TTTCCTCTGGGTACTCCGGTTTCCTCCCACAGTCCAAAAACATGCACAGTAGGCTAATTGGCTGTTCCAAATCACTCATAGGTGTGAGTGTAAGTGTGAATGGTTGTGTGACTGATGGCCCTGCGATGGCCTGGCGAGCTGTCCAGGATGTACCCCGCCCTCACCCCGAGTCGGCTGAGATGGGCGCCAGCCTCCCCACGACCCTAATTAGGATTAAACGGTTCAGAAGATGAATGAATGAATGAACAATCACTACTGGAAAAAAGAGGTTAATAAGGGGTGTAAAATGAACAGAATACAGTATTGTTCAAGAACATCACTCATGGTGTACATGTTGCCTGCACCAAAGCCAGAGTCTATTTATTATATATGTCAGTCTCTCACAGGTCTTTGCAAATTTATCTGATGGGTAAATGCCTCATAGTGAGAAAGTGCTGGCTTTGACTCTCATAGCTGACAAGGGCCTTTCTGTGCTGAGTTTGCATGTTCTCTTCATGCTTGCGTGAGTTTACCCCAGGTGCTCCAGTTTCCTCTGACAGACCAAAGACATGGACATTTAGTCAACTGGCTACTCTAAATTGGCCTAAAGTGTGAATGTGAGTGTGCATGGTTTTTTTTGTGTCTGTGTTAGCCCAATAATAGACTGACAACCTGTTCATAGTGTACAATGCCTCTCACATTTGTAGACAGCTGAGATTGCCTTCAGCTTTCCCATGAACCCTAATAGGATAAGCATTAAAGTATGTATTTTAAGAAAGAATTTGAAAAATAAATATGAAAAAGGAAATTTTTGTCTGAACATACTCGGCTCTTGATTCGTTTTAATTCATTCCCTAATTATATAATTAAAGAATGAATCTGGAGATTATTTAATCCTGTCAAAGCAAGTTCTGAGCTTTTACCTCCATCCTTTTGTTTTGCTGAAAAGAGATTTGTAAAACAAAATCCATATCATATCATACACTTTTATTCATGAGGAAAGTCATTTGAGAATTAATTATTAATTAGCTTCAGGGGATGAATAGTGAAAATTTGAGCTGATATTCTTTGTCGTTAGCACACAAACTTTACCACTGAGCCTCTTACACTGACATGTACTCAGAGCTTTTAATCATAAATAAATTCATATTGTTCAATTGTTCAGTTGTTCTTTGCACACATGTAAATCATGTGTAAAGGTCCGGGAAGACTTGTCAGATGTCCTTGTGGCTCAATGAAAGTACTTCAACATTTACTGTACATCTGTTTCAACAAAATGTTTTATATACTTTTACAGTATTTGACAGGCACCCTTATACAGGGTGACTTAGATTTTTTAATTTTTTTTAAATCGAATTTATACAACTGAGCAGATGAGGGATGAGTGCATTTCTCAAGGGCCCAACAGTGGCACCTTTTGGATATAGCATGTCAATGAATTTATTAAATGTGGGTGTAAAAACAGGCAGTCTGATTGAAAATGTCTAAAAGTTTGTCGGCTAACCCCACATTAACCATAGCTCATGATACCACATTAACTGTGTCTTCATCAGAGTTCTAATGTCCGTATTCATGGATAACACCTCCTTCACGTCTTCCCCACCAAAAACAGTAATAGCTACTGTACATGCAGTTTTAAATTGGGCACAGCTCATTATCAGATTAGCAAAGCAAGCTAACAGCACTAGCAACAGACCTTTAACAGCAGCAAACATGATTGAGACTTTATTTTTTAAATACTAGTAATAAATGTGATCTTCATCATCATTATTTGCCAAACCACTTAATCCTATTAGGGTTCTTGTGATATATACAAAAGGGAAAGCTTGAAGTTTTCAAAACAATTTATAGTATATATTAAAATATTAAAAATGCTGGTAATGATTCTGTTCTACCTTCAATTAAATGTCTGGTTTTCAAAAAAAAAACTGTTTTTGCTACCAGAAACTCAAAGATGTTGAGGCAATTATTCAGATAGAAGAAATAAATGGGAATGAATTGGTCCAGGAGTTTTCTGATGAAATTAGGAAGATGCTGGGGAGCAAGATGAAGTCTGTTAAGGTAAGTACACTAACTTAATATATGGAATTTTATTTGTTTATTTATTTATTTTGGATATACTGTGAAATTATTGCCTCTGCATTTAACTCATCCAAAGTGAGCACACATACTCGAAGCAGTGGGCTGCTACACACTGCAGTGCCTGGAGAGCAGTTGGGGGTTAGGTGCCTTGCTCAAGGGCACTTCAGCCATGAAACTAGAGGAAGGGAAGGTTCAGCTCACTCCCCCACCACCACACAATTTTCCTGCTGGTTCAGGAATCGAACCAGCAATCTATTTGTCCCAAAGCCGCTTCTCTCACCATTAGGTCACAGCTGCCCCCTAGTTTTGCTATTTATAGACCAGGTAAAATATATATTTTTTAACAGTCAAAATCTTTTACTTATCATATTACTCATCTTAAGCAACAAGTACAAGAAAGTACAGAACATTGATTTACAATCATTTCATTCATTTTATTAATGGTAAAAAAGCTCTTAAGCATGGGTCCAAGGAATGCTGAACAATATTAGCTAAGGCTAGCAACCGCTTTATTGCTAAGCTCTAAAATCTTAGCTAACATGGCAAAAACAAGCTGAGTGATAACAGTAAGCTGTCACAGTCCAACTGCAGAGATTTATACAAAGTGTATTTATAAGTACAGTATTAATATTTTATATTCATGATCATTAAATCCCATTCTTGCTATCACATCTGCTAAAGTTTAGACTTGTCACACATTCAGATCAACTCCTTTAAACATGTCAGATGCTTTTTTTTTTTTATTATTGCTACCAGGTAAAAGAAAAAAGGTCAGTAATAAATTACAGTGTTGAAGGTTTGTTATCATCAAACATCAAACATTTCATGCTATTGCAATAATATATATATAAATATATATATATATATATATATATATATATATATAATATTCTGACATACAAAATTATCTTATCACAAAATTATATATATATATAGCATTATATAACATACTATATTGTTACAATAATGAAAGTATATTGTTATAATGTGATAATTTATATGTCAGAATAATGTAAAAATGTATTGCAATAATGTGAACAATTTCATGTTCTAACCTGATAAATATTACATGGTTATAACATTAAATATTTATTATTATAAAGTAATAAGTTTGTATGTCAGAATAATGTAAAATGTATTGTGTTCATGTGAAAAGTTTGAAGTTATAACAATAAACTTTTCAGGTTATAACTGATCCTAATACTGATCTTTTCTTTTACATGAGTGGCAGCAATAAGCTGCTGTAACCTTATGACTTTAAAAATATTAGTGGCTACAGAAAAATTAGAGGGTTGAAAATGTAGTGAGTAGAAAGTAGATATGTTTCTTTTGAAATGTAGGAAGTAAAAAGAAAAATCTAAGCATAGAAAAGAAATTTTAAAAGCAGACTTATATACAGTAGCAGAGTAACTGTACTTCGATACTGCACTTTAATTTTATGTTTTGAACAATTATTTGAGTTATGCTTGAGCTTGTTTAATGGGGTTGTGTATAGATGGGGTTCAAATAATAGCTTTGTCATTTGTGTCCAGTCAGACATTCACAGCAATAACTCTGTCTACATTCTCTTTAAATGGAAATTTAGTACCAGATTTCTTCCCCTTCTTGTTCCCATTAGGATCCCCAACCTTTCAAGTAAGGGGTGATTCATTTTGGTTGAATTTGGTAATTGGTAGTAAAGTGGCACTGTCATGGTGCATACACTTGCCATTCCATCCTCGGTTAAAATGAAAATCTCCAGCAGTGTGTTAATGACCTCTGTGACAGAGTGGTTTCACATTCCTGATTGACAACTCAGTTATAAATAAAACCACTACAGAAGCAAATGATCTGAATCAGAATGTAATTGTCCTTGTATGGTCTCTGTCTAGCGACTGGCAGATACAGTGGAGGACGCAGATTTATATCACGAGTTTAATGCAAGTTTAGAGGTGAGTTCATGGCAAGTTTACAGCACAAGACACACACACACACACGCACAGATATATATATATATATATATATATATATATATATATATAGACCGTAATTCACATTTTGTGCTCAAATGGAAGAGAAACACTTGTTTAACTGTGGCCTAATGAAGGCATAAACTCTTTGATAAAATAATATTGTTGATCTTGAGTCTTCTAAAATCTCTTTTTCTACAAATCGAGTTTCATTAATTAGACTCCTGTATACCCCATATCTTCAATGATATATTCATTATGGACAAGAACAAAGCACTGTGTTTGTTCGTTATAGTAGCTTAGATGAAAATCAGAAACATAAACACTGGTAATCCCAAAGGGTTCACTTACTTTTCTTGCCTCTGTGTACATACAAAATTATTGCAATGCTGCATTTGTGTCGGCAACAAGGTGGCATAGCTGGTAGCACGTCCACCTTACAGCAAGAAGGTTCTGGGTTTGAGTTCTGGGCTCGGCGAAGGCATTTCTGTGGGAATTTTGCACGTTTTCTCTGTCTTTGCATGGGTTTCCCCTAGGGGCTGTGGTTTTCTCCCACAGTCCAAAGATATATACATTAGGCTAATTGAATATTCCTGATTGCCCTGTAGTTGAGATTGTGGATAGTTGTTTGTGTTGGCACTGCCGTGGACTGGCAAGCTGTTCAGGGTGTACCCTGCTTTTGCCCAGAGTCGGCTCCAGCCTCCCTGAAGCTCTGGTAGGATTAATGAATTTTTCAAATGAATGAATTGTACAATATTTCTTTAACAGTTCTGTTGCCTTTTTTTTCAAAAATAGTTTGATTATTTCAACTCCCTGCTGATAAACACAATGGATGAAGATGGCAACTACATTGAACTTGGTAGTGAGTTTCCTCTGGAAGAGAACGAGCATTTTAACAATCTGCCGGTTAACACACTAATGAGTGACATCCAGGTCCCAACCAATGTGTACAATAAAGGTAAGGTACAATAACTCATCTTGCCATTATGAATAAGTAAGGTAAATGGGTATTGCTTCATTACTGCTTGTCTCTTGGAGTATAGACCCAGACATTCTTAATGGTGTGTACATGACCGAGGCTCTGAACGACGTCTTCATCAGTAACTTCCAGAAGGATCCAACTCTCACATGGCAGTTCTTTGGAAGCTCCACTGGTTTCTTTAGGCTCTATCCAGGTACACTGAGAGCCTACCATGTCTCATATCATTTAGATCTCAAAGCTTTTACTACTATATCCCATATCCGCTTGGTAATATTCACCCTCTGTTACATTTTGTCCTCCATTAGGCATCAAGTGGACTCCAGACCCGAATGGAGTGGTTGCATTTGACTGTCGAAACAGAAACTGGTGAGAACCTCTGTGCAGATGCTGCTCAAAGCTGAAATAAACCAGACATGTCTGCATATCTGGTTGTGTTGTTCTGGACCTTATCAAGGCTGTAATAGCTTTTTAATTGTGTGCATAGTCTCCCGAATGACTGTGGCTTTTTAAAACTGGCAGTACATCCAGCAAAGCCCTGATTCCACTCCAGTGCTTTAATCCACTCTTTAAGTAGTTAAAAGCCCAGGTCAATGACACTCACCTGGGCACCATATGTAACTGTTTATATGGCTGTACATGATAGCACAAGTGTGCTTGGCACTACTTTTGGTGTGTCATGCATGATTTTTACTTGTCTGCTAACAAAAATATCTTTGGTTTCTATTCTAAAAAGGATTTTTTACATTTGATTTATTTATCCCACTTTGCTCCTTAATTTGGTCACATGCCAATTAGGCAGTGCCCACCACCAACCAACTCAGCCCCATCAGTCTAACATGTGCTTCCTGGGAGCCATCTGATTCCAACTGCATTTTCACCCCCAAACTCATGATGCATCGCAGCACTGGAACGTACAAGGAGAAAAACCCTTCCACTTTTCTTTAGCATAACTCTGGAATTCCTTAAAGAAGTCCTATAGATCAAAGCCATGCTGACCATTTACAGGCAGTAATGAATGAGATAAACATGACATACATCACGGAGTGTGCAATCCACATCAGGCAAAGTGTTCGTTTATTCATGAGCACAGACTGTGCTTTATGTGTGAGCTTCTGCTCCTGTAAACAAGCAGTTGGGTTCTTCTGAATACTCTCCCTGAGACCCAGCTCTGCATCAAAGGTTCTCAAACCGTTTGCACCCAGAAAGCCATTTAACGCTAATATCTTTACAATAATATTCCATCCATGAGGGTTACAGGGGAAGCTGGAGCCAATCCAAGCTGACCTCAAGGCACGAGGTGGGGTACACCATGAACAGGTCGCTAATCGATTGTTGGTCTGCAATAATATTTTGATTACTTCTCATAAGCTATAGAGTTGTCTATTATTTTGCATATATTATTATATAACTTGTTTACATTAGTGTACAAGCTCACTTTGGTCGAAGTTTACATTATTTATTGGCTGCCTTGTTTTTAAACTTAGATTTAAAAAAAGAAATAATAATGATGATAAAAATTCAATAATAAATAGAAAAAAGTCTGAAACACTGGGGGGCATCATGGTGAAGTAGTTACATCATGTCTGCCTCACACCAAGAAGGTCTTGGATTCAAATCTGGAACAGTGAGGATGTTTTTTTCCCATTTCCCCTCCATTTTCTCCCCTAATTTTAGTTGTATCCAATTCCCACTGGTCAAGTGTTGTCTTCCATATCACACAATTGCCACCAACCAGGGCAGTGTGTAAGCATACACATGCCCCCTCTGTGACATGCGATGCTGCCACCTGTCTCTTTTTGAACTGCTGCGCATGTGTTTGGAGGCAACCTAACCCACGCGGAGTAAAAAAAAGGACTATCCAACCCCTCATATGAATGAGCTCACAGACACCCATGATTGGCTGGTGATTGCTGTGAGTGACAGGGAAGTGAGCGTATGCCATCCATCCCGTGAGAGCTGGCCCAACAGCGAGGACATTTTTGTGGAATTTGCATGTTCTCCCCGTGCTTATGGGTGATCCCTCTGGGTACTCTGGTTTCCTCCCTCAGTCCAAAAACATGCACATTAATTGGCTGTTTCAAATTGCCCCTAGGTAAATGTGAGTAGTTTTGTGTGTGTTGACCCTGTGAGGGACTGGAGAGCTGTTCAGGGTGTACCCTGCCATCGCACAGTGCTGGCTGACAATGAGTGAGAGAGTGAAATTTTGGGTAATTTCCAGCATTGTAAGTAAACAGGCTTGTAGTTATGCTTCAGAATTCTTATGGAAACTCTGGCCCCACATTTGCTGTACATGCCAGCTTTAACACTGGCTCAGTGTGTGGGAATTATGTAGAAATATGGAAGTGACGGGAGATGGCTTTACTGGTGGGTTTCTATTACACAGTCAGATTATCTGAAGCATCATTAAGATTTTCTCTTGATTTAAACAAGGAGAATGATTCATAAGCAGCCTTTTAATTCGCCTGACTGGCTTTTTAATAATTTATGTAAGAAAGAATGGAAGCAGTTTAAATCACAGTTGATTTTTGGTGTTCTTCACTGCCACAGGTACATTCAGGCTGCTACATCTCCGAAAGACATCATCATTGTGGTGGATATCAGTGGCAGTATGAAGGGTCTGAAGCTCACAATTGCCAAACACACCATTAACACTATCCTGGACACTCTGGGAGAAAACGACTTTGTGAACATTATTGCTGTAGGTTAACTTGATCCATTTCTGCAATCCCAGCAAGGAAGAACTTTCAGAAAACAGCTAGTCATTATTGATCTGTTATGTATCCTGCAGTACACTGATTATGTTCAGTATGTGGAGCCCTGCTTTCAAGGCACGCTTGTGCAGGCGGACCTGGACAACCGGGAGGTATGTAGGAGTTTTATGATTGTGTATGTCAGTGTACCAGGACGGCTGTTTGTAGATAAAGTTTAATGCAGCCTTGCAGGATTGTTATGTACAGCTAGTATTGATATTACCTCATTACATATGCTCAAGTCCTCTCAGGAAATCTTTGTAAGACACAGCACTCTGAAAGATGAAGAATGATAGTCATGTTCTCATAAAACACCACAGAGATGCTTTTCTTATTCATGAAGCTGAAAGTCACATTTTACGGCATTTGGCTGTTGAAAGCTGTTGTTTATGTCATCAGAAAGTGAGAAACGAAAAAAAAGAAGCAAACCAGGATGCTAAATCAGTATTTTAAATATTTGTTGCTACTCTGCCTCTGTTTTCTTTATCTTTAGCATTTCAAGCTGCTTGTGGAAGAGCTGCACGTAAAGGGTGAAGGGAAAGTTAAAAAAGCCATGAAGGAGTCTTTCTGGGTGTTGAATCAGGTCAGTATTCCCCATTAACAGTTCCATGTCAGTGATTTCATTTCAGGAAGCTCGCGCTGTTTATTTGTGAATGTGCTTGAGCTCGTTTCCATGTCAAGATCTGGATCTGGCTCACACTTTCTCTTTCTCTTGCCCACACAAACACACACATACACACTCTCTGTGTGACTGTTCCTCTTGGCCAGGCCACAGCAAATAGGCAGGGCAGCTTGTGCAATCAGGCCATCATGCTCATCACAGATGGAGCCATGGAAGATTTCCAGTCTGTATTCGAGGAGTTCAACTGGCCTGAGAGGAAGGTAATAGACAATCCGCTGTGTCCACAAACGCATCAGAAGGAATGAGTACATGATAGATAAATTATTTCATTTCAGCCATAACAGTGAATTTGAATTCAAATATGTTCTTGATAACACATTTGAAATAAAACTCGGAATATTTAATTTAGACTTTGCCTTAAGTTATCATTTTTATCTCCAAACAAGTTTTGATTAAATGAATACTTTGCCCAAAAGTATCATTTACACCAGTGCAGGAAGAGTATATATTCTGCAATATTCTCTATTTATTAAAGTTAACTCTTGAATGCTTAAGTGTTGCTTTGATGAAACCTTAAACATTTATTGTACATTATTAATGTTTTTTCTGTAAGAGAAGGGATTGAGTAAAACCAAGTGTTAAGATCCTTCAAAAGTTCAACAGACCCATGAGGATGCCTTTTGTGCTCAGTCGAAACTCTTGATTGTGGTAGAGGTTTAAAAAGCTTGTGTAAAGGCTAAAGCTTCAACGGGGCTACCATTTGTCTCCAACTCTTATTTATTATATTTAGGCTCAGTGGTGGCTCAGGGGTTGGTGATGAGCAGGTCAGGGGTATAAGCCCCAGTATCACTAAGCTGCCATTGTTGGGCTTCTGAACAAAGCCCTTAACTGCTCAGTTATAAAACTGTTAGTCACTCTGGATAAGGGCGCCTTCCAAGTGCTGTGAATGTAAATTTATAAATAAGTATGTAGGGTAAGTGAAATTTTAAACACAGTTAAAATTCACCCCTGAGAAATATTTGGAATGTTCTACAAGTCGCATGTTCAAAAGAAAGTTCATCTGAATTTCCTGAAAATCACAGAAACAATAAAATCAAGCTCTCTTGTTTTTCACCCAGAAAAGTACAATCTTAATTATAGATCAAAAATTGATTATTAATGAAAAACTATAATTTAATGAAGTCAGTAGAATATTGTTATTGTTCTTTTTCCATTCGCATAAATGCTAGTTACAGTTTATATGTTTGCCAATTCTGTGTTAAAATCACAATCCTGTGAGTTTCATAGATTTCTGATAACTATTATTTCTTTTTTTGTTGTAGACCTGAGCCAAAATATATAAGTTCAGCCTCCACGAAATTCTTCTCTCTCTATTTGCAGTTTCGCTCTTTCCAGTCACTGAACTTGCCCTTTAATGGAGTTTTGTTATCATCTCAAAATACAAATCAGCACACACCCAGTAATTCACAGATAAATTTACAAAGAAAGTCCATTTTTATCAAACAATTGAAAATGAAGTGTGGCTTTATTTCTGGGTGGTTTGCAAAAATATATACACCACTTTACTTAAAGATTAATGAATGAATGAGTCTTTCAGCTAAGAACACCAGATGTTCAATTAAGCAAATTGCAGAATAGAGGAAAGACCCTAGGTTTATTATTATTAACATTATTACCGTTTTTGTAAAACATGTCATTTAAAAAAAATAATATTGAAAGAGTGCATGCTACTGCGTCAAAGTTGAGAATATGACATGGAGAGAATGTAGGCCGTGTGTATCACCTCCACAGCACTCGGAAGGCGCACTCCTGTTCTTAACACTGTGTGTGGTTGAGCGCCTGGCCACAGGAGCTTATAGATAGCAACACTAATAAAATCCATTAAATCTTAATGTAGCATTCTGAAAAATGATTCTGGACATACCCCAAAACAGTAAGTATGCAAAGTTTGATGAGGATTTGCATAGTCTTTCTTGCTTTGAAATGGTCAGGTGTGGAAGAAAAAAAGGGGCAAATACAGAAACACATTAGCTATCACCCAGGATTTCAAGCTATTAAAAAGAATGAATGAGAGAGAGAGAGAGAGAGAGATGGTTCAATGCATATTTTCTTAAGTGTGAGTTATTTTAAGAGTTTCTGTATGAGGGATAAATGATACCTGAATCATGAAATCTGAATCATTCTTTTTGTCACTTGGATGTCGCACAGGTGAGAGTCTTCACATACCTCATCGGCCGGGATATGACCTTTGCAGAAAATGTGAAATGGATCGCCTGTAACAATAAGGGTGAATTTCACTCAATAACAGTTTATACAAGATTTAATATTAGTTTACAAAATCTGCTTTACACTTTACACTTCTCCTGGATATCATCTGGATAGTTTTGTGTTGTCTGAGGAGTGTTTCTGATCCTATTTTAGGGTACTATACTCATATTAACACATTGGCCGATGTGCAGGAGAACGTCATGGAGTATCTTCATGTTCTGAGTCGCCCCATGGTCATCGATCATGATCACGACATCATCTGGACCGAGGCATACATGGACAGTGTGGTAAGGACAGCTGCTTTTTCTGATGAACCGATAAAGACGTATTTCTTGTGTGAACATTGTCTCATTGTAGGAAAAGTTATGAAAGGGCTTCCAGTTAGTCAAGGACTTTCTGCTGATAGATGAACAAACATCATTAAAAATTTCTCTATGTGCACATGGTGGTTCAGTCAGTAACATATCTGGTTCAGTCATGAGCTTGCATACGTACTGTATCTTTCTGGAGGTCCTATGCATGTTTTCTCTTTCTTCTGGGCTCTCCAGTTTCCACCCACATCTTAAAGCATTGCTGGTGGATGGATTGGCTATGCTAAATTCCCTCAGGTGTCAAATAGGTACCATGTGATAGACAGCCATACTATCCAAGATGTACTCTTATACTATACCCAGTTTTCCAAGAGGGTCCTTGCTGCACCCTGTGGGACAGGGCAGGGTGGGGTGTTGGTAAAGCGAATTGTGACGCACCTACCATGTAAGGACAGATACAGGATCAACTCAAACTCTAACCATAACCCTTTTACGTCATAGTCCCCTACTGTATATGGTAAGTGCATGACAGCTTGCTTTGCTCACATCCTGGCCCACATCCTTGTGAACGTTTTTGCCAGGAATCCCTAACAATGATGCAGTGTAATTTTCAGTGTTCATGCAACGGTTGACAAAGATCTCTCTATATTAATATTTATTTTTAAATGTCACAATTTCATCTCTTACATTAGGTATTTCAGCCTGTGTCTACTGAGTTGCCACTGTGTGCTGAACACAGTACTTTCTATAGTCCTCATTTCACCAACTGTTGGAAGCTAATGTGCTTTTCTTTTTTTTTTTTTTAACTGCCATCTTCATTCTCACCCAGCTACCTAATACTAAAGAGGTAAAGAGGTAGATTAGTAGATTAGACCAGTAAAGAATTGCAGTCTTTCTTTAATACCCTTATGAGTTTATTTAGTCTGTTTTACAGCGCCATCTGCTGTTAGATTTCCATAATTGCAAAAACATGTTTTTGTCACAGCACTGGCCCAGTGGAAGCCCATTGTTTTTTTGTTTTTGTTTTTTTCATATCTCACATAGCTTTTTAACAGCATGGCTCAGAGTCTGCTCCTGATGACCACCGTGGCGATGCCTGTGTTCAGCAAGAAGAAAGAGACGCTGTCACATGGAATTCTGTTGGGAGTGGTGGGCACAGACATTCCTTTAGTGGAGGTCATGACACTTGCCCCTCGATATAAGGTACAACAGGGAAATACACATTGTATCTGGCAGTATAAATAGCCCAGTGTCAACTGTGGTGCTAATGGAAAGAGGCACTGGTGGCACAGGAGTTGCTAGGGGAAATGGTGGCTCAGTGGTTAAGACTCTGTGTTACTGATAAGTTCAAACTTCCAGCACCAGCAAGCTACTTTTGTTGGGCCCTTAAATAAGATTCTTAACTCTCTCTGCTCCAGCCTGACCCTGGACTCTGACCCTGACTTCCTAAAAAGCTGGGATATGTAAAGAAAAGCATTTCACTGTGCTATGTGACATTAAATGCTTCTTTTTCTTCCACTTCTTCTTCTAATGGAGTGTGTTTCTTACAGCTGGGCGCTCATGGCTATGCTTTTCTCATTACAAACAACGGCTACATTCTGGCACACCCTAATTTAAGGCCCCTAGTGAGTAGGTCTCTGGTTGTACTATTCTGTCTCCTGAATACCATTTTTTTAAGTATTTATTTATTTATTTAGGTCTGAAGTTTAAGTTGGGCTTAGTAAGTGTGTATTATTTGGCTTGAATATGCTGCTCTCTTCGTTACAGTATAAAGACGGAAAAAAACTAAAACCCAAACCAAACTATAACAGTGTGGATCTGACCGAGGCAGAATGGGAAGATTATAATGACACCGTGAGTTGAACACTCTTAGTACATGTATATGAATGTATATTAATTGGTCTGCACAGAAAACAAATAAGCATGATTCATGGTCCATAATAAGGTTCTAGTAATGCATAGAAGCAGTGTCAGGTGCTGGAAACATGTCAGTATGATACACAGTCAGCAGCCTGCAAGACATGGATACCAGTCATCCTAGCATTCAACTTAATTTGTTTTTCATCCAAACAGTTGAGAACAGCCATGGTGAAAGGTGAGACTGGTACATTAACATTAGATGTAAGAACCACGGTGGACAGAGGGGTGAGTGTGTATTTATCAGTATAAATGAATGAATGTACATTAATTCCTCTGAGAGGAACATAATTGAAAAATAAAAATTCAAATTTATTTGTCACATACGAAATCATACACAGTACAATATGTAGTGAAATGTTTGTTGCGACTGTCCTAAAAATCTATCAATATCAAGAAGAAAAGAACAATAAATATAACTATTTACATTTTTATATTTTTATGGACTTTAACTATAAAGTCCTTTAAATGGTTAATACTATGATAAATGTTTTCAAATTAATTAATATAAACCTGTGATTTGAATTACAGACAATGGCACTAACAGATCTGGTGTTATATCAACATGTTTTGAGAACTCATTCATCAGAGCTGGTGTATAAATGGCTTTAAATAAATAAGAGAGGGTTTACTTTGTCATAATTCTGTTTGCATTTATTATCCTTTTTTATTAACAGAAAAGACCCTTCTTTCTCAAAAACAAATATTTCTACACAACCATCAATGATACACCATTTAGGTAAGAGATCTCAGACTTGTGTCACTGTCTCTTCAGTTGAACGCAAACACTGTATCCTCACTGACATTCAAAATCACAACTGTTTAATGTTTACTCAGAGAAAATGAGGAACTCAGAGAAAACTTTTTTTTACATTTTGACTGTTTTGACAATAATGATAATGAACAAGGGCAGCATGGTGGTGTAGTGGTTAGCATGTCTACCTCAAAGCAAGAAGGTCCTGGGTTTGAGTCCCCGGCTTGGGCATTTCTGTGTGGAGTTTGTATATTCTCCCAGTGCTTGTGTGTGTTTCCTTTGGGTTACCATGGTTTCCTCCACTAATCAAAAGAAATGCACATTAAGCTAACTGGCTGTTCCATATTGCCCCTTGGTGTGTGTATGAATGGTTGAGATTGTGTTGCCCTGCAATGGTCTGAGAGCTATTCAGGGTCTATCCCACCTTTGTCCAGTGTCAGCGGAGATTGGTACCAGAACCTGCTACCCTAGTATGATTAAAAGGTTCAGCAAATGAGGCAAATGAAGGAACATCTTAGAAAGCAAACATTGAACTATTTTTAGCATGCATTTCAGGATTATTATCATATTTTCTGTATATAATAATATACTTTCTGAATGTAATATGTGTATTTTGGTTTCAGTTTTGGTATGGTGTTAACACAGGGGCATGGACAGTACATATTCTATGGAAATGTTTCTATTGAAGAGGGTAGGTTTTATTATTTAAAAATTAAGAAATTATTATTATATATATATTAAAATTTTTTATATATATATATGTAATTTATGTACAAAAATTATACAGTTTTTAAGTAAATTAAATTACATTTTCTCTTTAGGTCTGCATGACCTTCAGCAGCCAGATCTTAGCATAGCAAATGAGTGGTGAGGACAGACGATAAACTTTGTGTAAAATTAAAGAGACATTTGCAAAACTTGAAAAAGATTTGACACTTGTGGGTGAAATTTTAAAAAATGTCTCTTTTAAAGGTTTGGCAGTAGAAACCAAAATAATGTGATGCTTCTACTGGCTCTATGGCTTAAAATGTTTTAGAAAAAAATGGTATGATTCTATGAAGTGTGTTGCAGAGTCAATCGGAATAAAGTTGCCTAAAACTACCAGGTGTGTAACACTTTTGTGTGACAAAACAATTTGTTTAATGTTTATACTACTTTATTACTGAATGAAATGCAAGACTTGTGTCACACCCTGGAGCCATTTTTAAATTTTCACCCTCATGCGAAATGCGATTAAGCAGTATGTTTGTGTTTGCAGTATAATATAGGCTGATTGTCAGTTTCTGTAGATTTCTTTGATATTTTAGTTACTCAATTACATTATTACTTGAGTTGGCAGGTTAGCTTGATAATGACCCACTTTATATACTAAACCTAGTTCACACCTCTTTATTCTAACTGAAATTTAAGGGTCTAAACCTTTGGCACTAAATATTTATCTCTGAAGTTCGTTTTCCACAGAGATAGAAGTAGTGGAGCACTAGTCAAGCTCATTTTTGACTAATGCATACAGTATATACAGTATAGCTTAGTTAAATATAATTTTCTGTTAGTAAATACACACACATGTTTTGTTGGCTGTAATATAGTTTAGCTTTTAGTGTTTTACTGTTTTATTGTTTTTGCTTGACTTAGAAAACCATATGTTTCAATATTACTAGGACCTACTGTGAGACGGATATCGACCCTCAACATCGTAAACTCACGCAGCTCCAGGCTGTTGTCCGATACCTGACCGGGAAAGAGCCTGAGCTTGAATGTGAGTTATAAATATCTCACATTTATAAAGACATGTAAAACATTTCAAACAGTTCATGTTTTTTTTTTCCCTGCAGGTGATGAGGTGCTTCTGCAACAAACCCTGTTTGATGCAGTGGTTACAGCTCCACTTGAAGCTTACTGGACTGCGCTGATGCTCAGTGATGATGGGTGAGATTTGCTTATCGGTCTTTGTGGGCTATCTGGAGTGTTATTAAAATATCATGTGCAGGGTATAATTCATCAGTGTTGTAGTCAAGCCAGGTGGTCAGCACAAGTCAAATCTCAAGTTAGAAAAAGTCAGATCAGACCTGATGTCAAAGGCTTCTATCATCAAATCTACACTCATGGGGGGTGAGGTTGGAATCTTATTGACATACAGTACAATAATAATATTAATAACAATAATAATAATAACAACGACGATGATGATGATGATGATGATGATAATAATAATATCTAAATGAGACTGAGATATTGCAGAGATGTTTTTTATTTTTATTAATGATCTTAGGTTCTTTTTTGTTCTCTCTATTCTTTGCTTCTTTCCTACAGTGTGGATGATGGCATTGAGACAGCCTTCTTGGGGACTCGCTCAGGCCTTATGCGCCTAAATAGATACACTGGCCATGAGAAACGGAAGGGGAAGTGAGTAAACTTTAAAAGTTCCAAATCCTACAGCTATCTATGGATGGGAGTTGAGGATGAAAAGTCAGGTGTGCTCTGTAAGCCAGGTGCTCTCTTTCTTGTCAATCACAGCAACACTATCCAATCACAGACATATGTATGTGGAAAAGAAGAGATAAGACTTTTCTTTTGACTGTACTATTCTGCCATGGGATGCAGTTTGAAAAGATGAGACTGGCTAGCTTCACATGTTATAGAGGAAGCATGTGTTGGTCTTCACTGGTGACTGGGAATTAGCATGTGACCAAACTAGTGGATACAGTGTGGGGGAGAATCGTGCAAACTCTTTTCATTATTGTATGTCTGTTCAATCATATATTCATTCTCTTTCCTATGTAAAATCAGGAACTTCCTTACCCATGTGGACAAGAAGAATCTTTTTACCATGGATCATCACCCTATCTGGTACCGCCTGGCAGCTGAGAACAAACCGGGACAGTTTTATTTCTACGTACCTTTTGATGATGTCAATAAAGGTGCTTGAGCATTAAAATGTGCTGTTGAATTATTTTAAGGTCTGAATTGATATAATGAATTAATAATATATAAATAAGTAATGAACTATAATGAATTGTGTATCATTCTATCATTATTGTTTCATATCAGTTTTTTTTCAACATTTAAGAATGATTTGAGTCTGAGATGGGCGCCAGCCTCCCCGCAACCCTAATTTATTAAGCGGTTCAGAAAATGAATGAATGAATCTAAAAGTGGTGACAGCTGAGTGTGTGTTATCTGTTACAGAAAAGAACATATTGGTAGCAGTAACTGCTGTAACTGTGATGGAGAGGAAGAGAACAGCCCTGGCTGGAGGTACAGTACCAGGGAATTTTGGACTAAAGATTAAATCTACAGTATTATACATGGGCTGTATTTCATTATAAAATTAATACAAACACTTTTAAACATGAAATTTAATTAAACACTTAATTGTGTAGAGGAAATATTATGTACAATCATGCAAAAAACAAGCAAACAAAGAAGTATCAATATTTTTCCTCAATAGCAGTTTTGGCGATGGGTGCTAATACTTACTTGGCTAAATGTGCATTTAATTGTTTTCATTTAATTCCATTCATTCATTTAATTTTAGAAAGTAAATATAAATGTAAATGCGGTATGATATTCTGTTGAATCTACAAATATGAAAAGGGAGGTGAGCACGGTGGCATTGTGGTTACTGCTCTCCTCCTGGGTTCGAGTTTCATGGCCTGCAAGAGCCTTTGTGTTATAGGTTTCCTCCAGATGCTAAATGGATATTCTGGATTTTCCCCTAGGTTTGACTCTGAGTGTAATTGGTTGTTTGTCCATATGTTAGCCCTACAGTGGACTGGTGAGCTGTTCATGGTGTGCCCCACCTTTCGCACAAAGTCAGCTTGGAATGACTCCAGCTTCCCCACAACCCTAAACAGGATAAGCGGTACACACAATGAATGAATGAATGAATGAAAAGGATGAGATATAAAGATTCACCAAAAGCTGGTGATGTACTTTATCCCTTTAAACACTAGCCGGATTGTTCATCAGGATAATAAGGAATATAAATGATGTAAGTGATGATCACTCAGTGAAGGTAAAGTTTTGAAGTAGAAGAGAGGAAAGTTATGAGTTTAGGTCCCAGGACAGTATATTTACAACAAAGCTCCCATGTTCAAAGGTAGCTGAACAGTATCTTCTCAAACACACTCTTCTGTTGGCAACACCATCCACTCTGTGTGCTCTCTAGCCTTAGCTCCTTTATCAGAACCAGGCACCATGTCGTTCTCATCCTCCACCTTCTCATGCTCAATCTCTGGTTCCTTCACTTCCACCTGTGGCCGCTGGTGGATCAGCAGCCTCCTCTTGTTCTGTTCCTGCTTATATTTGGCTGTCAACATGGCATAGATGCACCCATATATTACCACCACGATCATCATCAGCCACACCACACCACAGACCAGCCTAGCCAGCACCAAGGTGGTGGGGGCTCGTCGCAGGTTTACAACAATGGTACGCTGCTCAGGACAGGCTGCAGTTGAGTCAGTGGAGATGATTAGACTTTCAGTTGTGCTAATACAGGATGAAGAAGGGGTCCTCATGGCTGATGTTGGGAGCTGGGAACAGTGTTTGAACATTTCCATGGGGATGATACGGAGGTCTCGGCCTTGTAGGATTGCCGGAAAAGAGCACACTATGGAGTCCACATATCCACCTGTGGGGAAACGGAGAGGAATAGTACAATACAAAGCCACTGTCTGTTCCTGTATTATATTTGGATTTTAACCCAAACTGGAAGTCAAAACATTTGAGCATGGTCTTTTAGCTTTATGCCATGACATATTAATAAATACTTCGTAAAAAATTATATTTTTATATGTATTCATTCTTTCATTCATTTGATAAATTGCTTTATGGTAATAGGGCCGCAGGAAGGCTGGAGATCCGCCTAGGGGCAATTTGGTATGACTAGTTAGCCGATTGGCATGTCTTTGTACTGTTGGTGGAAACCGGAGTATCTGGAGGAAAGCAAAGTGAGAACATGCCAGACAACAATGCCCTCACTGGCCCTGGGACTTGATTCCAGGACAGTCTTGCTCTGAGGTCTAGGTGCTAGTCACTATACCACCGTACCACCCTATATATTCATTGAAATTGTCTAATTATTATTGTATTATAATGCATCTCAATGTGATTACATGTTGAATATAGAGATAAAAAAGATTGTAGGAATCTAAGCTGAAACTATTTGTCATCTATAAAAGGGAAGAGATTTAAGTGAAACCTTGTCAAGTCATATATTCTCTAACATCTAAGTCCTCTCTCACCTCTGTATAAAATCCATTCCACCCATTGCCTGAATGGCACTAGACTGCAACTGCAGTTCCACTGATTTCCCTCCAGTGTGAGGTGCTGTAGCAAAGCGAGTGGCTCCAGTACTGATCTCGGAATCGTCCTTAGTTTATTACCAGCTAATGAGAGCCACTCCAAGCCCTGTAGTCCATCCAGAAAATTTGGGGACAGAGAGACCAGGCTGTTTAAGGACAGGTCCAGCTGCTTGAGTTCAGCCAGACCCTGAAACTGTTGGGAATTTACTTCCTTTAACCTGTTGTCCCTTAGAATGAGCTCCCTGAGGTTGCATAGCTCAGAGAAAAGATTGACTGGTAAGCTCTCCAGGAAGTTACTGGAAAGGTCTAGAAACTCCAAGTTGCTCAGTGGGTAAAAGATGGATGGGTGGAAGGTGAGAAGGTGGTTTTTGGAGAGATCCAGTTGCAGAAGGCTGCTGAGGTTCACAAAAGCTCCTGGATCTATTATTGTTATGCCATTGCTGGACAGGTTGAGGATGGTGACGTTAGAGGGAATCTGGCTGGAAATCAAGTTGAAGGAGTGCAGGTGATCAGGGCTGCTGCAGTCAGCATGGGTGATATTACAGGTGCAGATTGATGGGCAGCCTACCAGATCTCTGCTCAGACTCAGAAGGGTGAATAGCATTGCAGGAACTACAAGAAAGAAACCAATATTGGAAAATAAAACCTGTGAGTCAAAACCTTGTAAGTCCAACCTCTATGTTCAGATGTTGTGTAACTACTGAATAACTAAAGCTGAGTGAATAATAATACCAGGAGCTCATGCAGTTACCATGGCTAACAGGTGGTCAGAAGTTGGTCTGTAACTTGGCATGACTATTATGAAACCCTTATGATTAAGACATAATATTGTTATTGTCATTGCTATATAAAATCAGGTGTTACAAGCCATTATATTGCCATGTCTTTTCTAGATAGTATGTACAGTAAACAAAATCTGTATATGCACTGAGGTGTCATTTGAAACACTTTCAATACTTCTTTTTAAATTGCGTTTAGATTAGACATCGCCTGCTTAGTCCTTTCTCTTCTTGTCAAAGATATTTAAAAAAATCAGTGATCAAGAAAAAAAAAGAATCCAGTTTTTTTTTTTATCCTTATCACACCTGCTCTTATTCTTGTATACCTTCTCAGTCACACACCATGGATCATCAACATCCGCTTAGGTCTTTAAATTGAAGAAAACTATTTTATTAAGTGTTATGACCAGACGTAATGGTCAACAGTAGGCAGTAGGAACATATAGTCTGGGACAGAAAAAAGTCAGCCCCAGCTTATAATTCATAGCATTCATTATACGTGTTTGTTTGCCTATGGATGGTGCAGTTGTTTTTGGTTCCACCAAAGTCCAATACCAGCCTATAAACAAGAAAGATATTATGATCCCAAACTAAGCATTATTTTTCTTATTTTTACCCCCTTTAATGATTGGGGACTTGTTAGCCATTTTAATCCATCTGGCCCTGACCCTAATACCTGTTTTCATTAAGAGAGGTACTGCATGTATTTCTTTTAGTTCTAAACAGTATGAACTAAAGTGAGCAGTATTTACCCCTGGCATTCATCTTGGTCCTCAAAGTTCATGTGTACATCCTCATATCATGGATGTACCTGTAAAAAAAAAAAAAATAACCAAAAAAACAAAACAAACATGATTAATATGAATTTATATATAATATAATATGAATAAGGGGCAGTGGTGGCCCAGTGGTAGAGTGCTGGAGTACTGATCCCAAGATCAGGGGTTCACCGAGCTGTGACTGCATAACCCCCCTATGTAGCATAACTACGGTATCGTAGTGGTTAGCATGTACGCCTCACAGCAAGAAGGTCCTTGGTTCAAGTCCCTGGCTCAGTGAGGGCGTTTCTGTGTTGAGTATGCATGTTCTCCCTGTGCTTGTGTGGGTATCCTCTGAGTACCCGCTTTCCTCCTAAAGTCCAAAGATTTGCACAGTAGGCTAATTGGCTTTTCGAAATGCCCCTATGTGTGAGTATGAGTGTGAATGGTTGTGTGTGTTGGCCTTGCGATGGAATGGCAAGCTTGTTTGGGTGTACCCCACCATCACCCAGGGATGTCTGATCCTGCCACCTTAGTAGGATGAAGTGCTTCATCAAATGACTGAATGAATGAATACATGAATAAACAATGTTATTTTATATTTCATATAACTGACCTCATTTGTCAGTCTGATTAGCTATGATTTATGTAACATTTTGATAAATTTGACTCTACAGGGGCAGCCTGCAGTATGAATATGAAGTTTTAAAGAAATGAAAGAAGGAAAAAGTGTGTGTGTGCGTGTGTGTGTATGTGTGTGTGCGTGTGTGTGTGTGTGTCTGTGCATGCACAAATCGGGCCTACTTTACTTAAAAGCACCCCAGAGGCATCCAGTGATTCTTTTATGTTCACAAAATGATCACCCGAAATAGAATGCATATGGCTTCAATTATGCCCAAAAACACACAACCCTGTGGTTTAGACTCACTAACTGCTGTTTGTTGAGAATTTTACAAATTGTTTAGGTTCTATATTGGTTAGTGTTCAACACTGAAACTGAGACAATTTTTGAACCACTTTTTTCAGTATTATCATCCTAGAACTGTAAATTTCAGGAGCTGGTTCAGGGGAAGTGCTGAAATATTCCATAGCAGAATAATCTCCTAATACCTGCAGCCCTGAGGTTAAAGAAAAAATCCAAACAATAATTCATTTTAATACAACTGTCCCAGAAATATACTTATAGATTAATATAGTATTAATTTAGTTAATTTGCCAAACCGATTAATCCTCTTAGAGTCAAAGGGGAGCTGGAGCCTGTCTCAGCTGACTCTGACTGAAGGTGGGATACACCCTGAACAGCTCGCCAATCCATTGCAGGGCCAACACACACACATCTATTTACACTCACACCTAGGGGCAATTTGTAACAGCCATTTAGCTTAATGTGCATGACTTTAGACCGTGGGAGAAAACTAGAGCACCATGCAAGCACAGGAAGAACATGCAAAACTCTACACAGAAACGCCTTCTTCAAGCCAGGAACTCAAACCTAGGACCCTCTTGCTGTGAGATGGACGTGCTAAGCACTATACCACCGTGCCACCCTTAGGAATTTAGCATAAGCTAGTACTCTTTTTATATTTAGAAGTGTAACATAAATTAAGGAAATAATAAATATTAAAATGAAATTTACCTTTGCTCAGAAGTCCTTATGCACAAATGCAGTTTCAGGGCTGCACAACTCTCAGGTTAGAGGAAAGGAAAATCTCCAGGTCTCAGCATATTTTCTCTAATGGATGTTACTGCCTAACCATACACATCATCCATCCATGTGTATTAGAACAGCATATTCCTGTCTATTTATTAATGCAACCCTGGGACAGAATGATAGAGACAGAAACTGGTGGAGAAAATAAAGGTCGGAGGGATGAGGGTAGGAGGGAGGGATAGAGGTCTAAATAAATAGAAAAAATTTAAAACATTTCACAGGCTGCTTGCTTCATTTTGTAATTTAATGTATGAATAAAAAATATTTAAGATGAAAGATTTTAAGCATGTAAATCTAATACTGTGTTATACTCAGACTGATAAATAAGCTGCATTCATTTACTCAGTTGAAATTCTGATCCTGCATTTAGCAATTGGAGTCCAAATGTCATTAGATCTACTTGAAAGAAGATTCTGGGCTACGGCTAAACAGGTAAATTTTTAACGTGAACCACATCAGAACATGTGATTCGTAGGGTGGAAATGTTTAGTGTTGTGTTTTGGAACATAGTGTGGGGCAGCGTTTTTCAATCCTGCTCCTGAAGTCCCATTACATGGCATTAAGTGTTCTTGTGGGTGAGTTAGATAGAGAAATCCAGAACCAGGATCAAGAAACACAGATCAGATTTGAAGTCTTCATGGCTCTGGACTGCTTCGTTTGTCATGGCTTTTATACAGTTGCTCTTTTTACATTGGTAAATCTTACATCTTCTTTCTCATTGCTCTCTTTTTTCCTCTATTGCACACAGGCAAATAACACAGACGTAAGTTTACAAGAAAAAGAAAAAAAATGTCCAAAACATATTCTTTCACTTTTATATATATTATACATTTTTTCTCTTGTTGTAGTGCAGCAATGTGGAAGGCTTGTGTCCTCTCAGCTGTGAAAACATTGTGAGTACATTTCTGTCTCCACTCAGGAACTTAGGTTGGTATGTGCTGCGTTTAGTGGGTTTTATATATATATATATATTGTATGTGGGGAAAAAATAACAGTACTACAATTTCATCCGGACAAGCCTGTTTCGTGGTTGCCCACTCATCCGGGGATTTATTAATTGTATAGGGGATTGTATATGTGTGTGTGTGTGTGTGTGTGTGTGTGTGTGTGTGTGTGTACATGAGTAAATTTGATTAAAAAATAAGTAAATAAATCACCATTCAAGAGAAATTTATCGCTGTTTATACATTT
>JAOUQZ010000035.1:12093427-12109136 GCA_028564935.1 Neosilurus hyrtlii
ATATATATATATATATATATATATATATATATATATATATATATATATATATATATATATATATATATATGCATGTACATCACAGGTGACTTTCAAATCAATAAGTAAGCACTAAATAAAGCACACAGTTCTGAATTAACCTGGAGCCACAAATGCTGGAAACAAATGCTGTTTATTTATGATAAAAAAAAAATCAGATTTAAAGCTGATGTCATTTCATGCATGTAATTTTAATAAACCCACTCAATACGAGTCACCCTGCTACATTCCGAACAAGTTTATAAATGTTATTATAATATAAATTTATTTATAATGTATTTATAATATTAATTAGCTTTGTTCAACTGAGTCTCACACATATCTGAGGTAATCTCTTAAATGGGTCAATTTCAGGCAATGACTGGCCTTGTGGTGACATCTCAGCCATAATTAGGCACTTGTATTTGGGGGGAGGGGGGGGGTATAAGTACACACAACAGAAAAATCCTTTTCAGCTAAGCAACAACATATGATGGGTCGGTTAACTCTAGACTTAAGTGTTTCTTTCTTTTTATACACATCTTTGTAAGCTGGTCATTAAATAGTCTGGTGATGATCCCTAACCTACCCATCAGAAAACATTAATGCAGAAATGAAATGCAAAAGCACAGTGTTACAAAATTACCGTTAAAGCTCAAATGCACCGTGAGATAAAGAATAAATATCAAAATGTACAGGACAAATTGCTTTTTATAGGCAAATATTTGATCCTACCAAAACTGTCAGTATAAATATAAGATTTTTAGAAAAAGAACCATAATTTGTGATGTCTGTAACATGAGCAATGAATGTCATCATCTTTGCAGTTGTACTGTTTTATATCTAGATATAGATATACTTCAGTTAATGAACATGAACAGTTTTGGGCAAAAAGAGTGGACAGTGTGTTAGTAGAAGTGATGATGATGATGATCTATAGGCTCATTATAAATTCATTAACCTAGCGACAAACACTCCCGAGTTCAACTTTAGGGATGGATCCCTATCCCTGAGCGAGTGTTTCAAATGGTTATATACAGTTAGAAGAAACATTATTCACTGTAATATCAGTAACGCGTATTAGTTGAATATGAAATCATGCGCCGTTGCTGAGCTCTATAGTTACCTGTTAGTGTATCTTGCATTGCGGTGCTCCTGTTTTTGCTATAAACACACAACTCTGTTTGGGTGAACAGTCTCTTACAAATATGCAGTTTCCATAAAAAAAGCACGCAGTAAATCACTCAGACATTCCCGAGTCAAACAAATCTTACTCACTCAATAAGCTGTTATCAACAGATCAGTTTCACATTCAACAAGTGCTAACAATTGCTACAGTAAATGCTAACAACTACACACACCCCCACACACTTTTATGACCGAACCAGTTTGAATCCCTGGCCGGTATCGAGTACTGCAGGAGGAAACCACCGGAGTTTGAGCCTGCGTAGGAAGCGCAGACACATGCTGCAAATCGAGAAGAGGTTCAGAGAAATGCTCCAGTGAGCCAGCTGCACTACAGGATACGTCCAACGTGGGAAATATAACCTCCAGTGCTTAGCTACATCACTTCCTGTAGGCAGGTGCAGCTTGTAATCCCCCCAGAGTCTGGAGACCCCGTAGGCAGCCATCACTGTGCGGCCGTGCTCAGACCAGCGCACGCTGCTATCAGGGTTGCAGTTGAACTCCACCCATTGGGCAGTGAAATCTCCGATCTGGGGCAGGCTGTGGAGCTCGACATCAATCGAGTTCACCAGCTTAGCACCTTGTACTGCCACATAAACCTCCTCCACGTTGCGGACCTCCTTGACCCACGGCAGCGAGTTGTCTGTGTCGAGCACGATGACAAGACGAGAGCAGTAGCCGTCATTCTTCTCCCTCCACATCTGCACAATTTCAGACAGATGTAGCACTTCTCCACCTGACAGAGGAAAAAAAAGAACAAAAGGGGATTTTTAAATAGGGATTATCATTTTTTGTTTGTGCCTTAAGTGAATTCCGTGTATCCTCAGACCTTTCTTTGGCAGAATTTAATTTTTTTTATAGAGTAAGTTGCCAGATCTTTTCTCTAATTCTGCACAGCACCTGATGTTTCCAGGCAGCCTCCCATTCAAGTACTAACAAGGCCTGACTCTGCTGAGCTTCTGAGATCAGATGGGTAAATGGAGGGTGGGATTATAATTAACCCTTGTTAAATGTTGAAATATACACAGAGACTAGGGAAGCTTCTATACCTGTTTTCAAACTGAGTACAAGTGTTTTTATGATCCTTGTCAAAAACTGATTTAGACAGTAACAGATAAATATTAATGGAAGCCTCTACAACATCAAGATATAACTCTCATAAAAAATATAACTATCGACTCAGTATGAGTAAATAAACATGAAATCAGATTCAATACATCAACATCAATGCTAGAAAAAGAGGCAGCCCTCAGAGCTCTTTAATACTCGACCTATGAGAGCCCATTCTCCAGTGCTGTGCGTGTGACCACTGTAGAACAGCATGTATGTGTCGTAGCGTGGCCCGTCCACCGTGTGCATCTCCATAAAGGAGCGAAGCTTTGAGTGCAGCATATCCCGCATCACACCACTGCTGGAGTAATCGCAGCCGTGAGAATCTATCATGTGGTGAGTGAAGAAGAGCTGCACGTTGTTCAGCATGCCTGTGGTGCGCAAATTCATCTCCTGCACCTCATCTGGGGGCAGCAGGGTGATCTGTCCATCCACACTGGAACAGATAGGAAAAATAAAAGTGCCACATGGTTTAACTTTGTTTCCATGTAGAATGTCCAAAGCTCAATGAACAGACTATAATCAGATAGCATTAGCTACATAATGCATAGCTTTGCACACAGCTTACCTGATTTTAGTCTCCTTTTTTAATGCTTCCACATAGTATATACTTAATATCCACATAAACTTTTACTGAGATTTAAAGAGACAGTTATACAGCTCTTATGCACCTGCTCGCATATGCTCATGGAGCGCAAGTGTGTCTGCCATGATTTTCATTCATTCATTCATTCTTGTAAGGTGCTTAATCCTAATTAGGGTCGTGGGAAGGCTGGCGCCCATCTCAGCCAACTCTGGGCGAAGTTGTGGTACACCCTGGACAGCTCACCAGACCATTGCAGGGCCAACACTCACACAACCATTCACCCTCACACCTAGTGGTGATTTCAAACAGCCTATCAACCTATTGTGCATGTTTTTGGAATGTGGGAGAAAACCAGAGTACCCGGAGGAAACCCACGCAAACACGGGGAGAACATGCAAACTCAACACCGAAACGGCCCGAGCCCAGGAATTGAACCCAGGCCTCCTTGCTCTGAGGAGGATGTGCTCACCACTGCGCCACTGTGCCGCCTTTGCCATTATTTTAAACATATAAAAAAGTAGGATATACTAAAACAATTATTCGTCTCATACAGAGAGAATGTTGCCGGATAGATGTTCTGATCCACCTTGCCTTCTGCTGATAATTGAAAATTATATTTACTCCACCAGTCAGTTTAATAAAAGTTTAATGACTCGAATGTATGTATATTTATCCATGGCATTGTTGCTTCAGTTGGTCAGGTCGAGGCTCAGCAACATTAATGTGGCTTTAAAATGAAGTCAGCTGATGAGCTGAATGTACTGAATGAGCAGGTTATCAGATCAAATGGACTTTTTCTTCCCTGATGGCACTGATATAAAATGGGGACTTAAATAATGAAAGAGGGGTTCAGTAAAATATTAAGAGTGTTAGAGTACATATGTATTACAGTATGTGTATACACACACACACACACACACACACACACACACACACACACACACACGCACAGTCCAGAATATACCTGCAGTAGTTGGTAGGTATGACCACTGCATAACCCACACATGTTCCTCCAAGGCAGTTCCCCAGCTCATAGAAAAGGCCATAAACCAGAGACTCGAGAGGCAGGACCAGCAGAAACACACCAATGAACAGGCTGTTTGATGGCTGGAATTGGAAAATAGATCTATCCTAAGGTTAAATTTTCAACAAAATCTTAAAAGAATTTGTCCTTTTTCCGGTTTCATACAAATTATTAGTTATTTATCTTATAACAGAGAATCAGTATTAGATTAATTCGGTACTACATAGGGCAATACATCAGTAAAAGATTGGTACTGCGAATAATTGTCACAATACACTACGTTTCTTCTTACAACAATTTTCATAACACTATTTGTGATTCTCTCTCCTTTTTATAATTATTTGTTTATTGTTAAATAAATTTGAGCTTAAAATTAATCAAATGAATCCTTTATTGCAGACAATACTAGACATTCCAGCATAAACTACATTATATATAAAGTAGATTATGAACAAACCAACCTGCCATGAAAGGGCCCCAAGTACAGCAGTAGACATGAGGCTGAAGAGCACCAAGCGTTTTGAGACAAGGCAAAAGTGGCGCATGCCCTTGGAGGTCATTACACTGTCCAGTGCACCAGGATTGGCCCTCTGAGCCACACACACTCTTTGGCAGTCGCTCAGTTTGTTGTGGAAACCCCAAAGAGTAACCAAGAACACTACATGGCAAATGATCCAGAAAACACCAGAGGCAGAAAAACCCGGAATCACAACATACCACCGGTCCAGATCCCCCATCTTAAAAGCAGCCAGGACCAGAAATGTGATTTCAACAGCAAGCAGGGGCAGGAGAGTGAGACGCCGCCACAAACCCCCTCTCCTCAGAATTGGGGACCAGCGCTCGGTCACCGAGAGGCCACTGAAATACATATCCAAGAGGGGCTCACACACAAGGCGGCTGAGGAAGCACACCAGCGCGTAGGAGTTTGCAGAAACTCCAACAGACTTGAAGAAGAAAAGCGATGTGACCACACAGAAGCAGATGAGGTTTGGGAGGGCCAGGAAGGACTTCATGCGCAAGTCCATGAGCAGAACGGCAACAGCCAAAGCCAGAGCTATGAGGCTCATGGAGTCGTGGACCACCTGTGTTGTGCTGGCCACAGCAAAGCCGGTAAGCTCCAAAGTCTCAGCGGAGGTCAGAAGGGCTGGCCTTTGTCTGGTGCAGCCACAGATTCTTTCCACCAGAGCCCACAGTGTCCTGATGACCATGCTGGCCATCAGCATGTAATTACTGACTTGGCCCTTTACGTCATCTATGGAAGGGTTGTTGAGAAAACCCAGCAAACCCAGCAGGAAACCCAGCCACACATGGAAGACTCCAAAACTGAGCTTCTCCATGCCAAAGTAGTAGTACAGGATGCTGGCAATACCCAAAATAAAAAGGGCCAGGATGAAGATCACCAAGAGGACGGGCTCTGCTGTCCTCTCCCAGCGAGTATACAGACCCAGGCAAATGGCCACAAGTAGGTTCAGAGTGGACAAATAGCCCACGTACCGAATGGACGACCACACACTCTCCCCGGCCCGAAGCTCCTCCAGTCTGCTCATGACTGCATAAAGTGAATGGCTGAAGCAGTAGCGGAGAAGCCTGCACATTCTCCACACACTCGCACTCGGGTTCAGCGACACTTCACTAACACAACACTTTTCATTTCCAGGTTCATCTTCACGTAGTTCTCTAAAACGCTCAGAGGAAACTGCTCGCTATATTCACAGGCGCTGGACCGAACTAACTAACTAGCTACCTCATGACTTCCAGTTGAGCTAAACGATTAGCAAGATTGTTACAAACCTTTCAAACATTGTTAGATATCACTTTTGTCAACGCAAACCAAAGTGTATGGGAAGAAAAGCTAATATTTCCAGCTAAAAGTCACAATAACCCGGCTAACCGGTAACTTCCGGTAAAAAAGTGAAAGAAACTAGTAACAACAGTAAATATTTAAGTAGAGAATTACCACCAACTACACCTTAGATTTCTTCTGTAAGAATAATGTAATAATAACTACTCTAGGTTACTTTACACAAGCCAGCTAACCACTTTAAAAACTTTGCTCGATATTCGCCATTTTTTCCGGGTTTGTAAATATCTACGGAAGCCGTATTGGGCCCAAAAAAAGCGTTTGGTTTTCATAATGAATTAAAACTGACTTTTATTCGTCATGAGCAGTCAATGAGTAATATTTTAATATTTTCAGTGAAAACCCTCGTTTCTCCATTTCTTACTCTGTATAAGCAGTAAAATCAGTACACACTTTAAAAAAAGCACTGATTTGGAAAAAAAAGGTTTTGGTATTTATAATTTATAGTATACTTTAATCATTCATTCATTTCCTGAACCGCTTAATCTTATACTTTAATCATATACTAATTTATGGTATACTCTAATCATTCACTTTAATAGGAAGTCCTGCATCTAATTCCGCAGCAGATGTAAGACGGGTTTTTTTGTTTGTTTCTTTAATGCAATAATTCGACCCATCTGGAAGCACGATAACTTTTTATGCAATAAAAACATATAAAGCATGCTTTATATATATATATATATATATATATATATATATATATATATATATATATAAATATAAATTACAGGCTACTCACTACAACAGTCATATTAAACATATTAGTGCAGTAATAAAACTCAAAGGATTTTCTTATTTATTAGTGTGTATCGTTCACTGTTGTGAAGCTGATGGAGCAATTTATAAATTATAAGTATAAAGCATATGGCTTAGATACATTTTACACAATTGTTAAACAGCTCTAATACAGTATTTACACACACAGACAATTTGGAAATTCACTGAATTAATAAATACAGACAAACTAAATTAGATTTATTGATTTTTATTAGCATTTTACATGTGTAGGTAACAAACATTTATAAAGGAAAGAGGAACGTTACAAAAAAATAATAATAATAAAAAATCCACCCATAATCCCGAACTCCAACAGTAAAGAGAAACTACTCATGCACATCGGGCCAATGAAGGACATTGTATCATCTCACATAATAGTATAAAATGATATTTGTTTCCGATTAGTGTCCGATTTCATAAGGACCCAAGTGCATGCTTAACAGAACCTATAATACTATTGCTGATGCAATTAAAGTGACAGTATAAGGTGGTGATGATTATCACCATATCTGCTTAAGAGTCAGTCAGTTCTTGAAAAGGTTCAAAGTTTGGCTTCTGCCGATTTCCAGGATCTGTTCATCTTCATGCAGAAAAACATTTATTTTTCTTCAATCCAGTCTTTTTATTTGTAAAAGTAAAAGGCACCGGTTTTTCTTACTGATTTTGTATTAATAGACAGAACCAGTGTTCCAGTGTGGTCCTTCGGCACTTACAGAAAAAAACCCTCAACAAGAACCAGAGCTTGTCTAGCACCCTCAAAAGTGACTTGTGTTTTCAAAAATGTCAGACTGCAATTGTATTTACAATCACTCAAGCAAAGCTATAAGACCCACTCGCTTTGGATAGGTTAATAAGAGTTTTTATATTTGTGTACTTTTGTGCACCATTTCAAATACAAAGAAACCGCCAGGACAAGAATGTGTTTTGTAATAATGCTCAAATTCCACATGTGTACTTGTGTATTGTTTAAACTCGTGAAAAATAACACACTCTTATTAAAGGTATCCAAAGAGAGTGTTCTTAAACAAGTGCAACTGCTGCAGCTAAAGAAACTGCTCATTTCACAGTGAAATACAAAGAGGATGTAAAGCACTTGGTACAAATATACATACAATGTAAGAAAAGCCTCACTGAGGTTAATCATCGAAAAACACTTGCAAAGGATTACAATATTCTTTTAACCTGTTTGTTTTAGTTAGAAATACTCAGTGGATGTACACTTGCAGTCAGAAGTTTACATACAATCATACACCAGAATGTCTTGACAAAATTAGGATATCTATGATGTACAACAATCATCTTTAAAAGAAAAGAAAAAGAGAATCTGGAAGTTCTCCTATATTTTGCATTTTCTGAAATCAGCAGGGTAAAAAGTTTATACATAAATGGTCAAAAATAAAAATACATACAACCTAGATTACTAATTTAGTGTCACTAAAGATTCCAAATGTCTTCACTTGCCAAGCACTATTAATTACCTGTTAGTGATCATGAATAATGAAAAGGGTTTGCTTGGCAGCACTTATTGGATACAGTACAATGGAAAGCAATATACACTACAATGGTAAAGTCAGAGAAGCTCAGTGCAAATCGGAGAAAGAGGATTGTCGGTTTACACAATCAGGACTATCTCTTGGAGCAATTTCTAAACAACTGCAGATTCCAACGTCATCAGTTCATTCCACTGTATTTAAGTACAAGCTATTGGGAGGCGTAGCTCCATCTTTTGCGTTTTTTAAAGTAAACAAATTAATGAAATTTTCCTGAAAGCTTTTAAGCACATCTCCATAGTGCACGCTATTTTCATGAAGATTTGGAAAGAAATCCACTTAACGGTTTTAACGCAATCACAATAATGATAAAAGGTGCAGACGACGGAGCCAGTGGCATCAGCAGCTTCATTTTTTGGCAGGTGAATCCTTACAGCTCTTCATGATTACATGGAAAAACTAATTAAAAACTAACCTTTTTTAACTAATTTTTTTTTCGAGAAAAGATGAATGTTGTGTAATCATTCTGTCCCAGAAAAAGAAATGTTCAAAAACACAGTTGAAAGCCCAACATTGGCATGACATTCATGCTCATAAGTTTAGTGTAAACTTCTGACAGCAACTGTATGTAAGAGCTAAAGATACAAGTCATTTATACAGTCAATAACAGTGCAAACAACTCAAGACATGAAAATCAGCATTTGCCTTAAAAACTGAAAGAATATACTGTTCGATTATTAGTAAAGCTATAGCAAACTTTTTTCTTTTTAACATGTACATGAAATCAAAGACATCTACTGGTTATATATTTATTCTGTTATCTTACAGAAATATCTTCACAGCTAAAATATAGTCTTTCACCTGCAAAATGGTTAGTAACAACCATACAAACGCCCCATAAAAACCCACGCCTACCTCTCATCTAGTCTTTCCAGATTGTTCTTATGACTACAACTACTTTGTATGAACCGTACCATGTGAAAAAACTTTTAGAAAAGCACATACAGTCTCAGTTTCACATACATTAGCGCAGAACAGAGTGTTAAACACATAAAAATGCTACAAATATCACATCAAAGATGCTTGTGTAAAATTCCACACGGAGCGCTTTTCTACAGGAGCTAACTGATCAAAAAATAAATTCTGAACAATAACTAATTAAATCATTGTTTTTCCTGCCAAAGACAATGTGCAAGTCTATGATACAAAAAGTGAAAAGGTCTTTCTGAAAAGTTCTTGTGCATCATTTGATAAAGAAGCACTGAAAATACTAACGCTCAGCTGCGTTACGCTCCATAATCAACCCGCTTCAATTGCAAACCTCCAACCAGTGTGGATATGATAAAGTGTGTAAAACACTGTGTCTTCTACACATTAAAAGCTCAACACCACCCAAGTGTAAACATTCTTTCTTAAATTTAAGGTACACCATGTCTCTCTCATGTCACATTAGCACCAGGAACATTAAAGGCTTTACTTATGAACAAATAAAGAACGCTAGTTTCTCATCTCCATCAAAGCCTGATTGTCATGATGTTACGTAGCAACATGTCCAGCTCTCCATGGTGCATCATTTCACATAAAAAGAAGCGGGAGTAAAATAGCTGTGAGCTTTCTTATAAGAAGCATTTAGGGTAAGAAAGCATGGTGTTAATGAGCCAACTTGGCTGTAATGCAATGAGCAAAACAGATTCGACTTCAGCTGTACAGTAGAATGGGATCCTCCAGCTCATGGAATGGCGTAGAGCCGCTTTGACTTTCTCCCGAGTCGGAGTCATAGGACGCCTCAGGCAGCTCTGTGAAACTCAGTGCCAGCTGCTCATCCTCAGAGTCAGAGCGCACCGGCTGACACGAGTCCCTGAACGCGTCATCTTCATCAAGCGTGCAGAAATCCTGCGGGATGTACAGCATCTCGGGATAGTTGTGACTCACTAGATCACTGCTGGTAGTGACGGAGTCTTTGCGAAAGGCGAGCATGTGCATGTGGGAGAATTTGACGTATTTGTAGCGCTTAAAACCTAAGGACTCGATGGCCACGCGCCAGCTGCGCATCATGAGTGCGTGCCGTCCCTGATGTGAAGAGTCAGGGGTGATGATTAGGAGAAGACCGTGCAAAGTGAGGAGCTCATGGGCTTTCTTGCAGCAGAGCCAGCGCTGGTATGGTGAGGGGAAGTAAGAAAGCAATAAGGAGAACACCACCACGTGAAAGAGTTCTCCAGGCAGTGTCTCGATAGGGTCATGCAGCTGGCGTAAGAATGCATTAAGCGCATCGCTCGCTAGCTGCAAGGGCTGCTGGAGCTGCAGGTTCAGGAAGTCACACTTGTACACACTCTGGAGTCACAAAGAAAGGACAAACAATGTGCAATAGAGTTATATAGAAATCATCTTAGAGAAAAGGGAAACAGTTGTATTCTCAGATTTAGGTTAGATGTAAAAATACTCAGCATGCACATCATACCTCAACTGCTGGCACTATGTCAATTCCTACTGTCAGGAACTCGTCAAACTTCAAGAAGGGATTAAAACAACTACCCACGTCAAGTAGACGGAGCCTTTCATTTCGGAAGCTTATGCTACTAAGAATAAATAAATAAAAAGGAAAGAAAGAAAAAGGAAAACTTGTGATTATTCCAACCATTTTTATCCCAACAGTGCTGCAGTGCTGGAACAGAGCAGATGTTAACACTGGAAAAAAAAAAACCTGTGCAACATGCTGAAAATGAACAAAATTATAAAAACCATTCTGCTGTCCTTCTCAAGAGCCTGCATGCTTACTGGTGTGGTAATATCAACCAACTAACCAATCACTAGGTAAGTGATAAAGTATATAAAAATATGAAGAAAATATAACGAGCCAGTCGTTCCAAATCACTGTGCAAAACTGGAGGCAGCACTTTGTCTTGCTTTTCTCTGCAGTTGCTGACTTTAACTCAGTGGTGAAGGGGCAACACAGGATACTGTCATTATAGCAAAGTTTACACCCCTCACTGCAATCAGTGTACACATTTTTAGGTCTGCATCCACACAGGAAGTGGTGAGCGACAAAAGAATTGCTTTGCTGCCTCACTACATGCAAATTGACTCACAAGGCATGCAAATCGCTTCATCGCTAAAGTGCTGTCTGCTTTTAGCGCCTTGGTAACCCTCTCATGCCTTTCAGTTAAAACTCTTTCAAATGAAATTGTGAGCCACATCGAGCTAGTTCCCTACAGTAGCCAGTAGTATAGTTTATATTATAGTTAGCTTATTTTAGCACATATCACAACAAATAGCTTATTTTAACATAATTATTATTATCACACGACAAGTATAAAACAGAGACTCTTGTGCATCAGGAACTGGGAAGAGTTAAATGTATATAAATATACTCATGGGAAATGCCAACTGTTTCAGAAATGTGAACCCAAGAATCGGGTTTTTGGTTATTATACTTGAAAAAATGTCTGCATGCAATCGTAAAGCACAGGATTTAAGGGACTTGTTTGTGTTTGGTTGCATCTACCACTCAACAGTATCTTTAAGCACTGACTGGTTGCCGCTTGAATAACGTTTCGTGTAATTTCACTTGACTTTACATCAGGGGTCTCAAACTCGCGGGCTGACTGCGGCCCCCGTCTTAATATGAAAGTTTAATGTTAGTACGGCCCACGAGTTTGATATGTAAGGCACTTTACAGCATTGTGGGCGGAGCTGAATGAACATGCCAATCACAGTGGGGTATATGGCTCTCGGGGCAGGACATTGGCCTGGTTTGATGCACGCAGAGGAACATTTCTCAATGAGTGAAAGTTACAGCAACGTTGCCATGGAGAGTTTTCTTCCATGCCTGACTAGCTGCCTCGTTTCTATTGGGCTCACGCGGACAGTCGGCCCAACGCGCTGCGTTCACCTCACTTTAAAATAAAAGTGTTTTTAAGTTGCTGCTCAGTAAGACATTATACATGTGTGTGTGTGTGTGTGTTTGTATGTGTCTGTGTTGTTTTTTGGTTTTAGACTAAAAAAATATATATTTATATGCAGGGGTGGAATTTAGTAAAACTAAGCCATTGTCCAACAGAACTACTCCCGCTTCATATCTACTGGTCAGAAACACTTCTTTGCCTATTGGATTTTTCGGGATGACTTGTTAAGTAATTTCACTCGCCCCACAGATTTTTGACTCGCCACGGGCCATCAGACTAGTGTTCATTTCCACCCCTGTATATGCATTGCAAATTTTACCCAAATCATGAGGTTAACTCCTCTTTCTGCCAGAAAGCAGATACCTCGAACAAAATGAGCAAGGTTTCCTATGTCCATGTTAGAATGTTTTTTACACCTTTTACACTCACGTAACTCAAGCTGAAACATTTTCAAACATTTTACACATAAAATACATTTTAACATCATTATTATAAACTCTTCAAATCCATATACGATTTAACATTAGATCACTTTTTATCAGCCAAGAATTGTACCATTCGCTGCTTACAATACAACACTAATAGTTTATCAGATCCAACTCCTTTACAGAAATCAGGTTACAGAGACGTGTAACAGACCTGGGCTGAGAAGAGGCTGGATTTAAAGGTGTCGCACTTGAAGCTGCAGCATGTTTCATAGCCTTTGCATCTTTTTCCAACATTTTCTTCATTCCACCATCCATGAAGTATTCCTGACAAACACTAAGAGTAGACAAACCACATCAGCCTCAGTATGGTTCAACATTAAAGTCATGGTGTTTCATCTCTACAGTATTTACTTTTACATTTCAGTGCATCAGACTCATTGAGGATTAAATAAGTGCATGAATTAAATAACTCTTAGAAAAGAGAATAAGATCATTTAAGCCTGTTTAAGATTTAAAAATACAAAACAAAATCTGAGCATATCACACCTGCGGCACCACTCGATCCGTCCCTCTCCGTCACATTTTTTGGCCCAGTGGTTGTCGGCGAGACTCTTCATGGCAAATGCATATTCGTTCAGTGTTTGCTCGTCCTCGCAGTGTTCTCGCCAGATCTTATCAAAGTCACCCACTGCAGCCAAGGAGACGGTGTTTGAAGTCACTCAATAACAACAATTCAAAGTCAAGATCAGCAGATAATGTGCTTACAAGTCATTGGTTGGGTTATTATATGACATGACGCTTTGGGATCGGACGATTACCTCACTGCTGACTAAATGACATTTCTGTTCAGCCTTTAAAAAGAAAACCATTTGTGCACTCCAACTTTCTTCTTCCAGTGGTTCTGACAATTCCTTGTGTGTCCACTTGAGTTCCCAAAAATTTCCCAACCCGTTCCCTCTGTACTGCCTCTAAACCACAGTTTCTCCACACAGAGGCCATGTCTATACTGAAAACCCTTCGGCTGTGCTTCCACTACGACAGTAAACATTCAGTAACACATTGAGTAAGATTTCATTATCGATTTTCATAATAAAACTTTCACCACCAGTTTAAATGGCCAATTAATACCATATCATGAAACTGTGATATTTATAAACAAGCGTGTCAAACTATAGATAAACATTTTTGCCTGAAATTTTATGCAAAGTAAAAAAATCACATCACAGCTCAGATTTGTCACTCTTATTGCTAATCCCTTGCCCTTTATACAACAGTAAGCCAACGTCCGTGAAATCACTGCATAGATAATGTGCAAGTCTCATGCTAACTCACAGGTTACATATTAATTATACTCTTTACACTATGTTAAAGGGAATACTAAAGTTATCATGATATTAGAACATTAGTAACTAGATAAAACAAGCCACAACAAAGCAAAGTTTTACCTACTCTTGCAGCAGGATTGTTGTTAAACTTGAGCACAGCCAGTACTGCTGGCTCTACGATCATATCCTCAAAGTCTGCATGATCATTAATATGACTTCCTACTGGTTGTAAATTAAAGATTATCCCATGCATGAAATTAATCAAATTCAAGCAGGGTTTGTGAGTGCCAACAACAACAACAACAACAACAACCAAAAAAGGGCTCTCATGACCGAGTGGAAAATACACTCCTCATCTGATCCGGAGAAAATTCGATTAAAAAAAAAAAAAAAAAAAAAATCAACAACAAGAGTACAGGGACAAACTGCTCTTCCCACTTCAGAACACTCAACAGACTACATCATGCTTTCCTGATTACCCATCGTGGGTCTGAATGGACTACTGTGTGCACAGTTAAAGAGCTCAGCTCTTAGGCAATGAACAAGAAGATTTGGAAAAGTTCCATTAAGCTATGAGCTACGGAAATACAGGGCAGAAAACCAAAATAAGTCAGGCAGTGAGAATTTATTTTTAGCAGCTTATGCAGTTTTTTTTTGTTTTTTTTATAACACAAGCACTTCCAAGCAACTGGTCAAGTCTGCCTTTATAACAGCTTTAGTAAGTATTATTCAGCTCTAATTTCTCGGTTTAAAACATCAGTCTGACAGCAGGACAGAGGCTTCAAATTAAACTATCGGCTGAAATGTAAAATCCTGGATCAGGAACGAAACAGAATTGATCTATTTTCCCAATTCCCTACCAACCAGCTGTACAGTATGAGGACCTTGCAATAATTTATTATTACATGTTGTACCTTCATAATCATTGTCTAGTGTGCACAGTTCTGCCCCCCGGCAAAATGTCTAACAGCATGCAGCTGTTGTACCCAATTTAATAATCTAACCTATTCAGTGCTCTTTATTCCAAATAAATGGACATGACGTGTCCATAGGATCAAAACTGTGTTACTGCCTGCTGTTATCACATTTGTGATGTATCCTAACAAGGCTGGTTAATGTGCGTGAGTACCAGGTCTTGGCTGACACGCAGGGACATCTTCATACAAAACTGAAAATGCAAATATAGAAATGAACATTTTCATTCATCTTTACTAACTGTTTTTTTCCAGTTCAGGGAGGCGGTTAAGCAAGAGTCTAACCTGGAATCATTGACAATGATCCCCGACCACAGCCTGGACCATGTGCATGTGTCCATGCATTCCCTCCTTTGAATATTCATTGTAAACAAGACAAATTAGACCATTCAAGTCACCAATTTATTTTCTTGGCAGGAGGAACAAGCACAGAATCTTCACACAGAGTCCTGTAGCTCTGAGGCAACAATACTACCCGGTGGGATCACAGTATCCCAATTATAGGTATCACCTGGACCTGCAGCTCTAAACTGGAACTAACTGGAAAGAGCAGCAAACACATTCAGACAAAACTGATGCTGGCTGCTGCTGTCAGAAAAATCCAAACCAGTCTCATGACACAAAATGAATGTCACCAGCAGGGCTTGAAAAACCTTCTGGAGCCTTAGTGCCCCGGTCGGGCAACCTTGTTTTTGTGATTTTTAATTTTTTGGTGCCTGGTAGTTTTTTCTTAGTGCCCAAATATAATATATAATTTACAAATAAAAAAAAAAAGACTCCCTCATGATTTCTAGTGTGTTTTTTTCCTATTTCAGGGGTTGCTTTGTTTGAAGTGAATGTGCGGAGTCAAAAAAAACAAAACAAAACCAGAAGTTAAATAAATCATTTTAATTCAAACTAAAAATAACAGCTTTGTTATTTCAGATTCAGTCTCCATCAGAATTTTTATTAATACAGTTTCCAATACAATGGAGTCTATAAATGCAATTTACTCTCAACTTTATCTGGTTGCATGAGAACAAAGTC
>JAOUQZ010000035.1:12109236-12122832 GCA_028564935.1 Neosilurus hyrtlii
CTAGTGATCGGTGTGTTGTGGTGTGTGTGAGTTCGCTCTGTTTGACGTGTCTGTGCTACGAAATGATTTTGAATACGTAGTTCAGTTTTTGCAGACGGGAATCGGGTGCCCGGTCGGGCATGTTGTACTCTGCATTTTATTGATTTTTGGTGTCTCTTTCGTCGGACACCCGATTTTCCGAGCCCTGACCAGGCCATTCCACTGAAATCCAGAGCGTTTGGCCCAGCACTGACTCTACTTTGGTGTGTAAGGTCTCTACACCAAATATTACATATTATCATGGGTGTAGCTGAGGGGTGGCCACCTCCGTAAGACATCGTTATCATCATCTAAAGAATTTCAAATGTCATCCATCCTTTATCTATTCAGCTTGCTTGTCAGGGTTGTGGGGAAGTAGAAGACAGTCTCTGATGATTTTGAGTGAGAGATGGAGGACACCCTGAAGAGATCGCCAATCTATTGCGGAGGTTAACAGAGATAAATCACCATTAACACTCAGATTTCACCTGTGGAAAATTTAAGGTAACCAGCTGACCTAATCTGCATGTCCTTAGACTGCGAGAGGAACCAGTAGAACCCAGAGAAAAACCACGCAAGCACAAGAACATGCAAACTCCATAAAGAAAGCCCTTGATTGTCACAAAATACAAACCCCAAACCTTCTCACTGTGAAAATACAATACTAACCACAGCACCACCTTCACTCATTTAATCCTCTTTTCCCTGGTGATGATGCCAACATTGATATCTTCATGCTCTGCGGATCCTGGGGGCTATATCAGCTGCCTCTTTGATCCCTGGTAGGTTCAAACCTTTTGGCCAAATCTCAAGTAAAGGGCCAGACAAACTACAGCACCTGGCTCTCAAAGCTGTGGGTTGGGCATGGGATCACCACCCCCCCCCAAAAATACCTTGTTATGGACAAACTCAGACATCTACAGCACCACCATGGCACCCTTCCTACATCATGTGATGCATAAATTACAGTAAGCCCCACTATGACGGTCTAATGTGACTCACAATCACTATAGAAATCTAAAAGTTCACTTAAGCATTATCCAACGTTAAGGCCCGTCCATATGTCCCATTCCACTTGAAATTATTTTTTCCTGTTCATTATTGATTATTGTACTTTACCAATTTAAATCACTGACAGGCAGGTGGAATAGTCAGGTGTACCTACATTCAAGGGCTGTGGTTTAATAGTTTGCTTCCTTCCACCCCAATAAATCAAATGGCCCAACCTGGCCACCCCAGTGTATGTGGTCTGACCACGCCCCTTCATGATACCATACTGTATAACTTAAAGAATATCACCTGATATCCCACTTAATCAAAGACAACAGCCCGGAACTATAACATATTGAACTGTATAATGTTTAAAAACGACCCTGACTTGTTCCTACACAGTACAGAGGAGTGAAGGTGTCCGAGTGGAGCTGAATGTGCAGTTTTGAAACTGCTGCCTTCAGTACCTTCATGTCCCGTTCAATTCTATTTCACTCATATTAAAGACAACTCACACCGGTTATTTTACACCTCCAATCACTTTACGTGTCAAGAAAACACCGTTGTGTAAAAGTTAAACTCAAATATAAATGAAAACGGGAAGCAGTTCTGCAGAGTCTGACCGAGGAAAAGAAGGTAACGTTATCGCCAGGAGCTAGCGTGCTAGCTAACGCATTATTTAAATACTATCATTTACTGGCAATATGAACTCCAAAGACTATATGGTGTGAATAACACCGCCTTATCGAATTTTTTGATCCACGTTTCTATTGTTTGAACATATCTTTAACGAACAGCCTCGTCATAAAGGGAAATACAGCCTGGCTAACTCGGCTAGCATAGCCGAACTGGCTAACGGCTTTTTACCTTCCATGTATTTCCTCCGCAGTTTTCGGTGAACGCTTTTTACTACACCGGACAACTTCTCTTGCTCGTCCCGCTCACACGGCCCGGTGGTGTGGAACATGTCGGGTTTGGCCTCTGTATGGACACTCGACTGAAGCTCCATGGCATTGACGCTGTGGTTGTCCGTGCTACTGCTACTGCTGCCCGCGCGCCACAGTGCCACCTTCACGCGCGTGCATGTGTGGGCGTGGACGCGCTTTGCTTTCTCCCATGTAAACATGTCTCATCATGCCTTGGTGTCTTGTGTGCAACCAGTTTTCGCAAAAGCCCAAAATCCATTTTAAATCTCTACAGCAGACCTTGAGTCAAGACAAGGACAGTAATAATCTGAGCCTCTCTGATGCACCCTAAGGGTCACAAATGTACTGTACACTAAACCCTGGGAAAAAACTATGATTCTATGAGAATGTTGATCAGGATTTCTTTTATTCATAACAAATAAACAACACCACACAAAATACTCATTTGCCAAACCGCTTAGCCTAATCCTCTTGGAGACGCGTTGAGGCTGGAGCCTAACTAAGCCTACACTGGGCGAAGGTGGGATGGGAAAACATCACAAGGTAACACACACTCACCCCTAACAGCAATCTGAAACAGACAATTGTGTATATCTTTGGACTGTGGGAGGAAACCGGAGAACCCAGAGGAAGCAACCCACACAAGGAGCGCATGCAAACTCCTCACAGAAATGCCCAAGCCCGGGAATCGAACCCGGGCCTTCCTGCCGTGAGGCAGACATGCTAACCACTACACCACTGTGCCACCCTGACTGATTTATTTGACCATACCTCAAATTATTGACATTAGATCATTTTATTTAATAGTATATGTATCTACAGATCATTAAGAGGCAGAAATATGGAATCACTTTTGGGATTTGTCTAAATAAAAGAAAAATGTCTACAGTAAAGTCTAAAATTGCTCATTAGTCGGCAAACAATTTGCAGAGCTTATCAAAACCTGTTGCAAATGGGTGATCGAATGGAGATATGGCCCTTAAAAACTTACACAATGGATCGTAAATCTTTTTCAAGAAGGAAATCCAACTCAAAGCCTGCCAAAAATGTTGATTGTTCCATTGATTCATTTTCTGAACCACTTAATCCTAATTAGGGTTGCGGGGAAGCTGGTGCCCATCTCAGCCGACTCTGGGCGAGGGCAGAGTACACCATGGACAGCTCGCCAGGCCATCGCATAGTTGCCTGTTCCCAGGTCTAAAATTTGGGGCAAGTACAAACAAAATGGGAAAGCATACATTCATTCATTCGCTGAACCGTTTAATCCTCCTAGGGTCACAGGGCGGCTGACACCTATCTAAACACCCTGGAGCAGTCTGGAACAGCCAGTTAGCCTAATGTGCATGTCTTTGGACTGTGGGAGGAAACCGGAGTACCTGGAGGAAACCCACACAAGCACGGGGAGAACATGCAGACTCCATTCAAAAAAATGCCTTTTCTGAGCCAGGACTTAAACCCAGGACCTTCATGCTGTGAAGCAGACGTGCTAACCACACTGCCACCTGGGGAAGGGTACAGGTAGCTAATATTAATGTAATTTAATTTGTTTGTATGTTTTACAGAACCAGAATGCTTAATTATTAAGCAAAAATTGTGTCATATCGGTGACTTCTATATTTGCTACGAAGGCGAAAAGCTGTTTGGACATCCTCTTTGTGGTGATTTTATTAGTTTATTTATATTTTTGCCACGGGCTGCATTAACTGATATCATGTAAACTTTGGCTTTATATCTTGCATTCGTTCTACTATTAAAAAGGGGCAGTTGTGGCCTGGTAGTAGGGTGCTGTCTAACCGATATCAAGCCCTGCTATCACCAAGTTGTCACGTTGCTGAATTCTTGAATACAATTTCTGAGAATATGTTGATTAATTTTTTATATTAAGTCCTAACTATAGTCCCCTGAGACCCAAACAGTAATGTTGAGAATCTTGTAATTTATCTGTGGAAGGTTTCTCCAATGTCACTGTTTTATAAAGTGAGTTTTTCCACTATAGATGAGTCTTCAGGACAGATACGTTTGTGATTTTGAAAGGTGTGTGAAGGGAATTTGACCTGAATTCCATTGCAAACGTGTAAAGATTTAAGATTCCATCACTAATCGCTGGTTCTTTTTTACAACACAAACAAGTTCAAATCATACATTATCCTCCAGAACGAGCGTTACATAATTCCCATTTAGTAAACAAGCTCTGTATACAAATGGGTTTGAGTTTCCTCATGAGTTTTGAGTCAATGTATTAGTATAAACAATTCAGATAAAGCACAGATAATGGCCCACAATTGGAAAAATATAATAAGGAAATAATAGCAATAGGGTTTTTTTTGTTTGTTTTTGTTTTTTGTTTTTTTTGAAGGATCAAGCACCTTTTAAAGGTACTCCATGTACTTGAAAGTAGAGCCAATACACAGCAAGCAGGTAGAGACCAAAACATGCAATAAAGTCACAAACATACGTGGTTATTAAAAAAACAACAAACAAAAGGGTGTATACGATCATTTTTGGTATGTTGTCCGAAGAAAAGAACTCTCTCCACCATAACAAATTGCGTTCAACGATTTCCTCCTCTGTGTCCAGTAGAGGCAGAGTTGCTTGCTCAAGTTCTATCATTTGCTCATCTGTCAGATCATCGAGCAAAGCATTCGGCAGGTCCTCATCCAAATACTCTGAAATTGAAGGCATGGGAGATTTTACTGTCCATGTTCTGCTTATGGAGTGCCTCTTTCCCATAGATATGGCATCTTTAAGTCCGGGCTGCTGTGTGCTCTTTAGTCTGAGGAGACACAGCTCTATTTCATCATCTGTTAGAGAATCAGTGGAGGTGCTGTCATCCATGTTCTCACTCCTCTCCTGATTCTCCAACAGTGTGTCAACCTCATCTTTTGCCATGTGCTTTTTGTCTATTTGGTGACACACATCTTCCTCTTGGTCAAGGAATTCGGAACTGTTGTCTACTTCTTCAATGTTTTCCCTGGATACAACGTCATTGTTTACTGTCAGAACTTGCTGTGATGAATCAGGTCCACAGAAAACTTCTTCTCCTCCAAAAATAGCATGACTTTGACTTTCTGGTTCCTCAAACATTTGTTCTAAACGTATGTATTGCTCTTGCTGTCCCACATGTAGGTGAACCTCTTTTATAAGAGACTCCATATTAGGGATTCTTTGTAGTGTTGCCGCAGACATGGCTCCATTGACCATCTCCTGCTCATTAATCTTTACTTTGAGATCTTTTTCATCCCCCGATTCCACCCCAGTTCTTCCTGGCTGTGCATCTTTTTCCTTGTCATCCTTCTTTACCTCTTCCTCATCCTCTGTGTAGTATGACCCATCTTTGCATTTGTCGTTACCTACTTCTCCTTTTACATTACGTTGTTGTTCTGCATTTTCTACTTGATCCTTTTGTTTGTCTTCTTCTTCTTCTTCTTCTTGCTCTTCTAATTGCTTTTCTACTTCCCTTATTTCTGATACTTTCTCTGACTGACTTTCTGTCATATCTGTTAACTCTTGTGGTTCAGTTTTACCAGGATTCTTAAGATGGATGTTTTCTTTAACTTCTTCTTCTAATTGTGCAGTATCTTCAGGATTGTCCGGTCTGCTACTAATATTTAACATTGGCATATCTTTAACAAAATCTTCAACAAAACCAGTAATCTCATCAGAATAAAGGACATTTTTATTGAATTGTCCAACATCCATAATCTTTTGTGGGAGCCTTTCAACAGCTTGCTCTTGAGGGCTCATGTGGATTATTTCTTCCTGAATAATTTCAATGTCATTTCCATTATTTCCATCATGTGAATTTGATTTTGCCTCAGATTCATCTTGATTATCACCATTATGACATGTGATGGTTGCTTTCTGGATCATCTTTGCCTCATCTGTAGTCTGGAGACTTTGAGGATCTATATCTCCAGTCACCTCTAGGCTTTGAGAAAAGAAAATGGTAGCTGGAATTTGGGGTTGGATGGTCGCTTGTGTCAAATCCTGAAAAGGAGAGGAAGCTTGACTTTGGATAATTTTAGGTGTGACATGTGATGAAATGTCAGAATGGAACAAAGTAGATTCAGGAACGAAAGTGTAGCTTTCCTCCAGGCAATTGACGTGAGTAATCAATGCCTGGGCTTCCTCGTCGTGCACTTTATTGATCTCTTCACCAATTTGCATCTGAAAAGATGTTTGGGTGACTGATCTGTCCTCAGATTGGGGATTTTCAGAAACTATAGATGGTGGGAGCTTGGTAGTTCTTGTGTCTTTTTCAGAGTTTGTACATATCATCTCTGGCTGTGAGGTATCTAGTAAACTTTCACTATCAGGAGACCTGTTATCTTGTGAATACTCAGTATCGTCTGAACCCTTGCTTTGTAAAATAATAATTTGTGTTCTTTTTTCTGTCTGAACAATTGTGGATTCTTTCCAGGAAATGGATGGCGGACTGTTTGATGACCCTTGTTTCTCTGTAGGTTTAACCATGTGTGTTGTTTTTGATTCTGAAATATTAGCATCCAACAGATTGTCTGTGATATCTGGTAAAGCAGTGTCCTGATAAGCAATCTCGGCAACGAGTTTTACATTCACATTAGAAACAGCTACAACATTTTCATCCGCGCTCCTTGTGTTATGTAAACATCCTGGAAAGGTTTCCTTGCAGGCCCCATGATGATCATCATCCTTCACATGTTTTGCTGTTATTTCTGGATTTGACCTTGTCTGTACACTTGGGTACGTGACTACTCTCAGACTCCCGTCATCCAGTTTCCCAACTGAACTGTCAGCTTTGGATATGCTGTTCTTAATCCCTCTTCTGTTATTTTCCATTCTTTCAAAAACTTGATGGTAAAGCGGAGCCACTATAGTTTCAAATGTGTAATTATAACCAAACGACTGAGAGGCTTGGCTATTCTCTAAGTGTGTGTTGTCCTCATGTTGTGGTTTGTCTATACTGCTGTACATTTCTGCAGTGCTCCCCAGCCTTTCCTTAGCACATTTTTCAAAGCAGTCCCATGCCCTTTCAACAGATTTACCAATAGATTTGTCTGAAGTTTGGCACTTTGGTGAAACAGTCTGGTTGGTAATTGTCTGTTTATCTTGGCTGTTCTTTAACAACTGGGAATCTACCAAAGGCTGTTGCCCAGTCTGGGAATTTGAAGTAATTAGTTCAGTGTTTTTTACTAGAATACTGCCCTTCTCCTGTGTTTGTGTAGCTGGAACCTGCTTTCTATCAGCATCCATGGAATCTGCAACTGACTTTTCTCCTTTGTTTTCTCCAGGCTCAAGCAGTAAATACGTGTCATTTGTTTGTAGTGTTGAAAGGTTTAAAGGTGCCTCATCTATTGCTGGCACTCCATCTGTGCCTTTTTCAGTCTGCGGGAGGTCATTTTCATCTTTCTGTGCAAAGTACTGCTGTAGTTTCGCCATCCGTGCAGCTTTTCTTCTCCTTCTCCTACTGTAGTTTCTGCTAATTTCTTCCTGCTAATATAGGAAGGATATTAGTTATTAGGGGTGTTTCAGCAGCATGCATGATATATTTTTTTTTAATTTAGTCAGTTTGTGATTCTTCATCTATATCTTTAGAGTCATTCCAGAGCAAGGGTCAATAATTGGCAAACTAGATGAAATTTCAGAAAAATACACTGAATTGAATATACAATTATAGACAATTGTGCACACTCATATTTTGTTGGACCGCCTTTAGCCTTGATTACACCACTTTAGCACCATAGCATTGCTGCTTCAGTTGGTCAGGTCGAATCTCAGTAACATTATGAGTCAGTAATATAATCAGCTAATGACCTGTAAGTACCGAAAGCCCGGAGTATCCCATCAATGGACTTTTTCTTCCCTGATGACATGAATGTAAAATTGGGGCTTAAATAATGAGAGTGGTTTAGGAAGCATGCGGAATTTTTACACATGAACTGGTACCAGAATGCTGACCTTAACCCCATTGTGTGGGAGAAGACTTTATAGAGTGGTTCGATTTTCTTGTAAGTGTTTTTCAAAACTGTAATTTTCATGCTGTAATCAAGGCTTAATGCTGTTCTTTGCAATAAGCAAAAAAAAATTTTTAAAAACAACAACTATACCATATACCATAATTTAGAGAGTCTAGATTTATTGCGTCCAGCTTCTCTGGCAGATAATGTATTATGGCTTATCTATATCATTACATGTATTCATTCATTCATGTACATGTATTTAGATAAATTATTCAGCTGAGGGAACTCATTGTACAAGACTACAAGATACATGAAGTAATGAAGTCAATAAATGTATCGTTTTATTTACTCTCTGTGTTCTGATTAGCAAAGTAATGAACTAAATTGTTTAAAAAGCTGAACACACCAAGAAGTGTGTGTTTATTTCCTCTGCATCACATTTAAAACAGACGTTGCCATGAGACATCTACAGTGTTAATTTGACCTGGTGTACTATTGTGAAACAAAACACTTGGGGATAAAAAACTTAAAATGTGTCTATTGCAACCATTCAGTCATGTTATTTTCTTATCCAGGCTTTTATAAGCAAGGAATTTAATAAATAATTACTTTTACCCCCTTAACCTGAATCCCTCTGTACTAGAGTTTAAACAGATGTCTTCAAAGTCAAGTAAGGACAGTAATGTGCCTTCAGCTGGTCCTGTGGTTCTCGTGTGTCTTGTTAGACCCATGGTAAAGTTAAAGCTTACAAAGGCATAACCTCAGCAGTCACATGATATCCTCTCAGAAAAAGGTCAGTATGTCAACTCATGGTCTCGTATTTGTAAAAAGACAAAAAAATTTACAGTGTATTTTGGTTGTTTAATGGACACAGATTTTAATGAAAATAGTGCTCTGTGATTGTTGCTTTTTGAAACTTATGAAAGGAGATAAGAAGTGCTCATATATCAAATGTTTGTTAACAGTCATGAATCACAAGGGCATTCTAAGGCATTAGTATATACACAGGTAAATACTGTATATAAATTTACCTTCACTTCCAAGTGCTCGTCCTGTGTCTTTTCTTCTTTTGCACCCCCAGGTTGGATAACAGTAGCTATTCCACAATTGAGGACTATTTCTAATAAGACATATTACATCATCATGTATCTACATGGAACAGCATGAATGTTTAGCAGCCATCTGAAGAAAACTATTACCTGGAATTTCCTCTGCGTTTGAGGTAGTGTTTGCCATCGAGGAATTGCTGGGGGCAAAAAAAAGTAAGTGTAGAAATAAAGAAATAATAAATAATTCATATAAAATAATTTTGCATTTAGTTGTACATATTATTTTTCAAAATAATATTAATTTTATGCTAAGAAATTAATTTAAAAAATCTTTATCCAAATCCATGTCTAGATTAAATCATATATCTGTATTACATTGGGCAGTATGGTGGAATAGTGGTTAATCCAGCTACATTACAGCAAGAAGGTCCTGAGTTCAAGTCCCGGGCTCTGTGTTCAGTGTTTCCTGCGGGTGTTCCGTTCTCGTCCCACATTCCAAAAGCATGCATATTCCACTAATTGGCTGTTCCAGATTGCATGTGTGAGTGTGAATGGTTGTGTGTGTGTTGGCCCCGCGATGGTCTCGCTAACTGTTAACATGGCATATCCTGCCTTCTCCCATTGTTGGCAGAGATGGGTGCCAGCCTCCCCGTAACCCTAGTAGGATTAGGCAGTTTGAAAGATGGGTGATGAGAGTGTAACACAACCACATATACTGTAGGTAAAGTCAGTGGTTCATTTTTGTTTATTTTGACATGAATTGTTTACTTGTGTAACCAGACTTATTGAGCTACTCACCTGCTTGGTTTCAGACAGCTTTTTGGTTTAAGTCTCTCATTTTCATCTTTATCTTTTGACTTTTCATGACAAAACAAAACATAATTTTGTCCAATGTTGTTATCCCAGAAAGTTCCCAAAGGTGTTTCATATCGAATGCAAAAGTCCACTCTGGCTCCTTGCTCCCCAAAAGGTGGCACTAGTGTTAACTTGAAAGAAAAACAATCCATAACATTGTTGCTTGACTCAGGAACATACTCTGCCAACAGGTCGAAATGGCTACTCCAAAAGTCCAGAGAAGTTCGTATGTAAACCAGTTTATCGAAACAAACGTTCAGAACACGAACAGTCCCTTTTAGTGTGGTTGTTTCAGGGAGAAGCTCCAGATTCTCTAGATGCACCTTCTGCTCTTGGACCCTATAGTGCAGCTCCTCCAGGGTCAGTGGAAGAATAAAGAGGAGTTTCACAAAGTATCTATTTGTACCCTTAAAATCAACCTCCAGAGGGTCGGCAGAATCACACATGGACCTGGTATCAAACTGCTTTACTGAGACCAAGCTCAGGCCAAAAGCGTCAGCAAAGGACACTCTCCGGGAGCCGGAAGGTGGAGGCTGGGAGTCATCATCGGAGCAGGACAGGGAGCTTCTGCGCCTTGGAATCGGTGATGATTTGGGTTTGATGCCTCCAATACCCAGGACTTCATCGTCGCTGTCCCAGGGGCAAGGCTCTGGCAGGCCCAGCAAATTGGGGCTGCCTGTGCTGAGCCCCTGCAGCTCTCCCACCACCGACTCCATCAGACTGTGTGGACTGTCTGTGGCAGCAGTATTACAGTTTTCTAACTGACTGGCCAATGGCTGATGGGACTGAACAGATGGAATCAAGTTACTTTTGACATTGCAGCAAAAAGCCAACACTATAAATAGAGCTCAGAAAAGGACTTCAGCTATGCAGCTAAGCCTCAGGGGGAATGTTGTAAATACAACGTCCCAAAAATATTGTTGACAGAAACATCGTTGCTGAAATTCACTTGAAAGGTTTTGTTTCCAACTTGAAGTAACTTGTTGCTTTTTCCTTTGGTTTATACAAAGTAAAATGATGTTCTTTTAGTTAGTGTATTTGTCAATTTTACAGTAAAAAGATCCAAAATATTTACTCAAATAAAATTGGCTTTACTTGTCTAAATAAATACTCTGATAAAAGTCTTTCTTAAGGTAGAAAATTGGGAATGTATAGGTAGAGAACTTTCATGGGAAATGCTGTGCCAATCATGGGTGGGAAAAAAAATGAGACATCATATTTATAGTGTATAAAGTGACTTACTTAACGAAATTAAGGGTAAAGTTATGTTTTATACTCATCAGTGACTCTTAATATATGAGTTTTGTAAAAAGTTTTCTGACCATGTGTGATTAACTCATAATAAATGAATCAAAGTTAAAATACACAGTAGGCACCACTATTTTATTTGCAGCTTAGTAATTTGATTTTAACTAATCTGAACTGTCATTAACAAAGAAATCAGGCTTACCTAATATTACTTTACTTACTTACTTAAATATAACCAGTTAACGAATAATGAGTTAAACTACTGAAACTTACCACAGCGTGATACTTCAAATTAGATGAAGTTCATATTTTTAGTGGCTCATTTTATAACTGTCTGGATTTATTTCAGGAAAATGACGTATTTTATGGGTATAGAGTCAGGAGCGCTCACCCTGGAGTTCTAAAACAGTCCAGTATCTTGGCGAGTTTTTTCAGGAGAGCTATGATGCTAACTGTTATGTAGCATAGGGTAATCACTGCAGTTGAAGATTTGGACAATTCATGATAGTTTTTTTCTACATTGATTAACTTAATTGGATACTACTTGGAGTCCATTGAACTGATGATTGACAATGTTACAAATGTCTGCATTTGTTTATTTAATTTTCACATATCTTCAGATAATCTTGTCTGATTATCCCAATTAATTTCTGTGTATTGTTTCGATTAGTATGTCCAATCCTCAGTCTAGACATCAGTACCTGTTCTTTCCTTGTCCAACCTTTCTTCCGTAATTGCATACTTGATGATATCTCTCAATAATGAAAATATATGTCTTCATTTTGACTGTTCTACCCCTTGTCTCTGCCACTGAAGATTAATCTCCTTCTATGCAATGCATTTTCATAGACTTACTTCACTGTCTATGTCTTCATTTCTGACAGCTTTCTTTGCCACTGAGTCTATTTTTTTTTCATTAAAAGGTGTTCCCACATGTGCTGAAACTCATACAAACCACTAATTTCAAATAGAATTTGATAAATCATAACTTGTTTGCTCTTTGAAATACCTGCCCCATTAGTCTTATTGGCTGATACAGAATCAGATACAGCACACTAATATTTTTTGGGATCTGACCTGCCAGGACCATTGAAGCGCCAAGATTATTGCATATAGGTCTACCGTAAACACACTCAGACAGTTTGATGTTCTTTTATAATTTTTTAACCTCCAGCCCTGAAATATAAAATCAGTTGCCTCTGTTGCTGGATCCTCAGATCCATCAGTAAAAATCAGAATATGCTTAATAGAATTTTTCCTTGACATAACAGTTAACATTTCGGGATTTTATTTTAAGAAGTTCCAGATCAATTTGAGGAGGATCTAATTCCCAGATAGGAATTGATGGCCATAGTTTTACTGGACAAAAGTCTTTATTTCCCACTCCCATTTCTGGTGCAATTGATTCTGCAGTCCAGCCAAAACTTGAAGCTTGCACACCTCTATCTCAGCTATTTTGCATCATCTGTTTCACCGGATGATCTTTATCATGTCCTTTAATAATAATCAAATAATTGGCTTGAAGCTGTTTTCTGCGTTACTGCAAAGGCATTTCTCCTATCTCAACCTGCATCACACATATAGGTGAAGATCGTACTGTTCCTATACATAGTGCTGAAGACTGAATGAGATGTAATATTGCTAATACTGACTTAGAAGCCAATCCATATACCAGGCTGCCATAATCTTGTCTTGATCTTATTAAATATATAGATCTGCTTTAGAGATGCCATATCTGCTCCCCAGTCCAGTCCTGACAAGCACCTCATGACTTTGATCACTTTTTTGCATTTTTCTGCAATTTTCATAGCATGTTTCAGGTTTCACGTTCTCAAACTTCTCCTTTTGCCAGTGCTCTGAAAGGAATTGGCACAAAGTACCCAAAATGCACCAAACAGGGCTAGGGTGGCCAGAGTAAATACATTAGCAAATTGTGTGTTGTGTGGGTCTGCATAAGAAGATTTTTCGAGCCACTTTGCCATCTTGTTAAGGAAAAAAATCTAAATAACTTGTGTTTTGAAGAAAGTAGACTAATTTACAACTTGACATATTAATGTCAAAATACAAACTTTTTATTGTTATTATCACAGGCTTAATTATGTTACAATTACAGATTTACTTTTTTCAGTGTAGGTAAAGTGACTTAAACTATAAAATACACCCTCGATGAGCAGTCTTTTGTATGTACATTCATCATGTATTAAACTCTGAAACTGAACAACTGTCTATAGAACAGCAGCCATGCAGTTCCAAAAATATTTAGAAAATATCACTTTTTCAAACAGAACTAAACCAATCTCAGAATCACAATCACAGCATCTAACATGGGGTCATGTTCTGTGTCGTTTTTACCTTGTCTGAGGCAATTTGCAAGGTGCTGAGCATGGTTTAAAAAAAAAAGTGAAAATTTTGATACGGTGCCAATTTCTGGGTGTGGCCGCTGATGACAAACCAGGAATTTTTTAAATCCAGCCTAATGAAATGGATGATGATTTAAAGCCTTGCTTAGGGATCCTTTTTTAAATAAGTCTGGTTTTATTGGGCAAATTCAAGAAGTATCATATAATATAT
>JAOUQZ010000035.1:12122932-12138640 GCA_028564935.1 Neosilurus hyrtlii
TTGTGTCTTCCTGCCGCCACAGAAACAAAGCCCTCCTAGGCAACACCTGAACCACTTCACACTGCATAAATTAAAGCGCACCAAACGAAGCCTGACTGATGTCTTTAACACAGAAGTCCTTACTTCCTTTAGAGTTCTTCTGCTCTTTGTATCGAGGAGAAGGTTCCCCTTCACTGCTCACTTGAGGTTGACAGGAAATGAGAGAGAATTACCAAGAGAATGGGAAGAGTCGGGATAATGAAGTTTTGCCCATTGAATTACCCTAGATGAGGACTTTTAGACAAAGTCAAACTAACCATAATGTTCAAGTCTGATTTGTGTGGACCATCAATACTATACCTGAGAACCAGCCATCATCAGAGGTCAGTGAGTTGGATACCGAACCCATCTTAGTGAGTCTCTTGTTGAAATGCTGAGGCTTTGGGACCTGGATTGGGTAAAAAGAATTCGTTAATGATACTTTACTATTCTATGTTTATTCTAATAATTATATATTTTTTTATTTATTTTGTATTCATAATAACAACAGCAACAATAAAACAACAACAACAACAACACCAACAACAACAACACTAATAATAATAATAATAATAGGGGACATCTTATATTGGTTTGTTACACCACTATGTGGTCTAGATGAAGCTGGATGAAGATTGCAGATTTTCTGCTCTTTATTTTATGGCATAGCACAGATTAGAAACACAGTCCAAACTCATAAATGGTACAGTACATCATAGACAAGGCAGAATCATATAACTTGAGACGAGCAAAGTTCATACTCAGTAGATCAGTATCAGAGACAAGGCACAAAGTCCAAAACGAGAAGGCAGGCAGACACCATACATGAAATAGCAAACAGTAGGCACTGGCAAAAACACAGAGGCACTACTTCACAACTTCCATGTGATCTTGGCAGTCTACACACACACACACACACACACACACACACACACACACACAGTATACGTTTTAATCAATGTGAGTGCTGACAGGTGTGATGAGGTTACATGATGTGGTATATAAAAATCTTGATTGAGAGCGCTGCAGAGAATGTTGGGTAATAGAGTTTGTGGATACTGTAACATTGTTATTAGCTGGATGCTATTATCTAGTTGGGAAGAATACTTACTTTAATAATTTCAGATTAATATTATTATTATTATTATTTTAAAATGAAAAAAAAAAAATGCAGCATTAACAATAATAAGGGGCTTGAACCCCTGACCTTCAGATCAGTAAGGGGTCCTACCAACGGGCCACCACTGCCCATTAAAAAAAAATTTAAGTGTTTTTTAAATTTAGAATATGAATATAATAATAACAGAGTCTTAAATTTAAAGATAAATTAAATAAAATTCCAATTTTTTTATTGCTTGATTCTTATTTTGATCACCTGGACTGGATTAAATTAAATTCATGTTGGATTTCATTTTTATTTATTTTTCTTTTAAGAAAAAAAATTAATTAATCCTAAATGGGTTTTGAATTGCAGGATAGGGTACGTCAAAACTAATAAAGGTTTTTTAAAATTATTTTTAGGTTGGTATATTACATGTATTTGTTGCAGGAAACTTTAAAGAAAATGCTTGAGGGTATCAAAATAAGCAAAGAAAATTACCAAATGAAACATTTTTATTATTGTTTTACAGTACCAGCCAAACATTTGGACACCTACTAATTCTTATTAAAATGTTGTGTCCAGTCTTTTGATTGATACTCTATATTTAAATGTGTCATATCCTATATGTGGACATTATGCATGTCCTACCATAGCCTCATTACTTTAGACAAAATAGATAGAGCTTCAGTATTTATTAAAATGCTGCTGGGTTTTTTTTGGTATATAGTAAAGAGATATACATATAAACATGTCTGCTTCAGGAAATACCTGCATTTTTCACCCTGAATGAATTGTAAACCATCTTGTATACACTTACAACAGTGTACACTATCCTGCAACATGTTTCCATGAAATTCTGTTCTGAATGAAATCCTTTTTAACCTACAATACAGTTACACTGACAATCACTTTATCAGCATATTTTATAGACTGTTTTATTTAGAGAATTATAAAGACAATTGAGAACATTCTGAAAACTGACAATGCACCAGTGTAGCAATTCCTCATTCTTTAAATGTATTTTGTAAAACATGATCTTGAAAATAAAACTTTATGAAGAAGAATAAAAATTTTGTAAAACATGATCTTGGTGACCTTGAATTCCTTGTTCTTTTGTTCTTTGTTTGGCCAAAATACACTCAGTTTCATTATAGTTGCTAATTTGTAAGAACTGTTCTTGAAGGTTAATAGGTGAATCATGGAAATAATCATAAAGCTCAAAGAATTAAATATACTGTTTTATTAAAAATGTGGAAAGTTTTTGATGGGTTAAGAACTGAATCAAGGTTGATGGGAAAAACAAAAAAAGATGTGCATGGACATCAGGAGTGTCACAGACCCATACTAGGGAAATCTTCAGGCAAAGACCTGAGCACTGATCAGCCTCTGAAATATTTAATCCTGCTCCTGCTCTGTGGGCTCAATGCTATAGTAATCTTTTTGTATGGAGTAAAAAGTTTCCTTTGACTTCTTAACAAATGTGTATTTGCTGAATTGCGTGTATTAAACAGTAAACATTCATACAAAATGAACCTAACCTGCATGATGCATCCAGAAATCATCCTTTTGTTGCAGATTATTCTGTGAGGATTGTGTGAATCCTTTCATGCATCAGATTTTGTCTGTTACTGGCAGACAGTGTATCTGAACTACTATATTAGTAACTATGACTTGTGTATGCGGGGATGGAGCTTTGCTCACAGCATACCTTGCCCATGGAACAAGCTACCAGTTATTAGTCGGTTATTTTTTCAGCAAAACTCCTAAAATAAGAAGGTGAGCAAAAAGAAATATTGAAAAAAAAATTAATATAAAAACTGGCCACCCTACCAATACTGCATCCTTCCACCAAGATTGTTGAAAAACGGCTTAGTAGTTCTTGTGTAATCATGCTAACAGACGCTGGTGAATACATAATATACTTGCATAATCAACTTGCCCTACTTATACTAATGTTGGGTAAATCGCCAGCTAGCCAGTTAGGCTACAAATGTCAATAATACTGAAACATACAGACAGAGAGAGAAAAAAAACCATTTTTAATAGAAAATAAAGATGCTTCTATTTTAGAAACTTATATAACTGTTAATTACTAAGCTTGTCTTCATGTAGGCTTATTTTGTAATGTATAATTTTTTATATGTCATACCATGTAAATAACATTTAACAGTCTGTATATCTTTATAGTTTAAATGGTGTGTGTTTTGTGTCAGATATTTAACAGTGCACTGAAGGCCAGGTAAATGAATAGTGAAACATTGAGAGGATTATTCAATTTAGCGACAACCACTGAGCCTGATGTGCATACTTATTTTAGTATATACTATACAGGAACAGAAGGAAAAAGTAGAACCAATTTTTTATGGATTTGTTTTTTTAAATCATGATGTATGCAGGTGAAAGGGTGTATCTTTAACTGTCCTTAGGAGTTTTAGTATATACAACAGGGAAACAATGAAAAGCAAGCTAAAATGAGATTTTTATACTTTATATTAATGTTTACTTACTGTGTCTGTACTTGGATCCTCACTGTCACTTGATTGTGTTGATGCTCCAGTGTGGTGCAAGTTTGCTGGCTTACGAGCCTTTGCTGTCTCCAGCATTTGCAACAACTGAGTAATGATCGAAGGTACAGAAGCCGGATCATGATTCTCAGTCCTCTGATTCGCCAAGGACTCTACATTCTCTACACCATTACTGAGCTGGGACACTGTTGTGGATGGTATAAGATGTGAGCTGTTCTCATGCATGTTTTCTGCATTGCTGTCTTCAGACATGATGGTAATGTACTAGGCTGTTGGTAAATGAACACTACTGTATTGTCTTCTTACTGAGGACTATGTGATGTATGTACATAACAGATACCTTCATGACCAATCAAAGGAAAAACAAAGGGCATGTGGGTGAGTAAAGGGTAAATTTATCATTAACACGTTATGAGAACAGTTCTGTTGTGTGTTGAGATAACAGAGATGTATTTTTTCTAAACAGAAGGAAGTAGTGTGATTGCTACATGATAACAGGTTTTTATTAAACAAACTAATTATTTTCTGAAACAATGAATTGGCTTTTACTGTAGCTGAGTTTATTTATTTACTTGTAAAAAAAAAAGTATAAAAGGCTTAGTGTAAAAAGTAGTTTGTTATGTCTCTGTTCTTTATTATAAAATTATTGAAGACACTTTCATACATTAGACAACATCTGGAATCTTAAAACAGTTCTAACCAGCATTTTGAAAGATGTGATTTATTAAGCTTGTTACTGTGAACAAGGACAATACAGTAAAGAGGAAAAGTATACACATTTAAAGTAGTCCTATCAACTTAGAACAATTTTGATTTCAACTTGAGCTTGGGTTTTGCATGTCCTCAGAGCATCCATGTGGGTTTCATCTGGGTTGTCTGGTTTTCCACCCACATTCAAAAAATAGTATATGAAATGTATGTAAGGTTCTCACCTTACTTCCATATTTACCACAACCTCTGTAGTATCAATTAGCCCTAAAGATACTATGAATCCAACCTCATAATTGGAAAACTCAACCGTTTTTAAATTATGTTTCAGGTTGGAAATGCTGGAATGGACATTAATAAATCAAGTAACGACCAGACAGGTGCAAGACACTCTAAACTGCTTCAGGATGTGTGTAGGCCGTTTCAACTCTGCTATATACCAGTAGGGTCTAAGCCAATCTCCAGCCTGTGTATGTGGCAGCTCAGAACAGACTGTGCGCCACATTTTGTATAATTGCTCAACAATATGATCAACATTATGACCTCCGGATGATGCGTCTATTAAACTGGTAAACCTAAACCTTCCAACATTTGGCTGGCTACATCACACGCCAGGCTGGCACCACTAAAACAAAAAAAAAAACATAAAATATTTTTGGGTTCATACTTGGGTCTGCAATAAAATACAAGTCAAAGTAACTGTAGAATTCACTGTGTTCTGTTTTTATTTGCATTTTCCCTACTGTCCCAACCTTTTCTGATTTTGGGTTGTAAAAAGCTCTTCAAGCCTTAAAAGAAAAAAAAAAAATTAATGCTGAATGTACAGTCAAAAGTCACACAAAAGATGTAAATATTCATGAGAAAAGATCGCTTTTTCAACAATAATCCCAATGACATGTAGAATAGACTTCAAATTCTGTTTAATTACCTTTATTTACACAGACAAATTATGAAATTACTTTCTTTTTCAGTATGAATGTAGTAAGTGAACACTGGGATGTAAACCTGATACAGTGACTCAACCACGCTAAGGAAAATGCACAGTATACAGTATAACAAACATCTTGAAAGATTAAGCAACACAGAAGCATTTGTTATTCAAGTGATACAAAAATAAATGTTTTTTTTTAGGAACAAGTCGAGTGTGCATGGGAGAGTTCATCAGCATTCTGATATCACAACAGTGTTCCTGTCCTTGAGGCATCGCTGCAAAAACAAACTACGCATGTTGTTTATGAAAAACCTGATAATTACATAAATATCTCTTATTCCTTGTTTACAGCAGCAAAAACAGAGCCTACTAAGCTTCTTTGCAGACATTTGTTGCTGTGAACATAGGGCTCTGAAGCACTGGAGGTACCAAAATCCTGACACGGAGCATTTCCCGTGCAAAAGAACAGTAATGTCTATGAGTCTATGTGTATTAGGACAGGTTTTAGTTGGCACTGCCTTCATTCTTGAGGAGTTTGTTCAGAACACTTCTTTGCTTTAAGGCCTCAAGTTTGGAAATGTCCTCAGGAATCACAGGGATGTCTGAGCTCTGTTCGGCTCCGTCGCACTCACTCTCGCTGTCGGACAAAGCTGTGAGCAGTGCGTCATTCTCATACGTTGGGAAATAGTACCTACAAACAAAGGGCAGAACAGGAACTTAAATAATCATAAAAGGATATAAAAGGATTTTAATTCCAGTATTTGGCAATACATTATTACATCACTTCCTTTTTCAGGAACAGTCCTGGAACTTTCTGATTGGACCTCATACAACATACATAACCCTAAAATGTGGGGGGTTTTATGGCACAAGATATAACTGATTATTACACACAATAAAATAAAAGGAGCTCTGAGAATTCTTTACTCACTGTGGTTGGTCCCATTGTGTGCTGTCTGGAAGATGCATCACATGACCAGCCTCCTTCAGGTGCTGCACCACTTCCTCTTTGGTTCTGAACTTCCTCTGGCATCCATGACACCGGCACTGGTGGAGCTCACGGCGGATGTAGTTCACCAGTTTCACTTGTTGGTAAAACTTCAAGTCTGAATGAGAAACAGTAAAACAAATAAAGAGCTGCATTCCCTGCAGAATTCCTCCACTTTAAAGGTTGGAATGGTGAGACTCTACTTACTGAGATATGTTTTTAATTTATGGAGGTCAAACTGATGAGCTTCCTGTAACAAACAGTAGAAAAGAATTCAACCCAACGGACAAGCGAAATGTCAGGATATACAACACGCATACCTAGGGGTGGGAGGTATGGTGAAAATCTGTCAGGGTATAAGTAAGTTTATATTATGGTAAAAAGTAAAAACAGCTTTTTCCCCCCCTTTTTTTTCTTCTTAAGTGTATCTCAAATAATACAAAAAATATTCATTCATATATATCTCGTTTCATAAAACCTCATTTTAATACTTGAAGTCAGAAACTTACAAAGCTTATGCAGGACAGAACGAAGATTTTATTGAATACTATCTTTGTTACAGGAGAATCCCCATATAAAGTTGCTCGTGGTTGGATATGTTTGACCTTGTTTCTGAACAACCAATCGTGGCTTTTTTTTTTTTTTTTTTTGCTTCAGTGTCAAAATTTCTGCCCTTTGCTCGCTGTGCCAAGGCGAGATGACCAGACTGGCATATCATATTACGATGCCTGACACGCGCAATAAACTAGAAACAGCCATGTTTCCCTTGACTAGGCGATATGAACAACCACACAAATAAACAAAACAAGGGTAGCACTGCGAGTGTTTGGATAAAATATGACTAGTGATGACAGCATCGGTGTGAAAAATGACCCATTTGACTTTCAAAAAGGTGGAAATGCGCTGATTGGTGGAAAATTCTCATCCCTGCATACCTCACGCAAGCACCGTTTTTTGATCCGATTTTGAAGATTTTTTTATATATATTACTTCTGTGGTATAAATGGTATAGCAGAATCTTTTACGTTATTTTACATGCCTCCCACCACAGACAGTGAGAGACATGGCCGGTCTTTGATAACCCAGTTAGCTGCACTGGGGGGGGACAGCATTGACATCCTGCTGATAGTGGGGCTTGAACCCCCGACCTTTGGATCAGTAATCCAGCATATTATTCATATGTATATAGCAATATGCACACCTATATCATTAGTTTACAATCTCAGGATAAAGCTTGAATCAAACTGGAGGTCAAATATTTCTGGTAAAAAAATGCAATCTTGGAAAAATGCTGAGAATAAACCACTTCAGGAGCTAAAGGTTAGAAAAGTAATCAACACTGGTATTAAAAGTATTGGCTTGAGAATAGTCACCACTTTGTTTTATTAGTTTAAGTATACATCATATTAACATCATTCTTCCTAAACATTACAAGACACAATTAAACAAATGAACAATGCATGAGTGGTTCACTAATATTAACCTGCATGTGAGTGTAGATCTTGTCCATAGTTTCTTTCTGCTGCTCACAGAACAGACAAACAGCACACACTGGGTAAGCCTGCCAATCGGACCAGTCACTGCACACAAATACAACGACGTTGAAAATCTCACAAATGTACAGCAGCAGTAGAAATTCTGAATTCATGAATGAGCGCAGAATTCAAACATAGCCACGTCTTCTAAGGTAGAAAGTCTAAAGTAGGTTCTTACTCATCTTCACCATCCAGCAACTCTCTGTCATCCTCAGACTGCACTTCCTCCCAGGTCTTTCCCAGCTCCTGCATGCATTAAAAAAAATCCTCCTTCACTTCACACTTTAGTTCACTCTCAAGCTTCCATTTCAGCAAAGCTGGGATAAATGTACTGGGATAAATTTTTGCACTTCAGCTAGAAGGTAATATTTATGACCTAAAAAACATACCAAGTAATTAATGATATAGAAGCGATCGTAGTCGTGATTGTTGCCGTTGATACGTCTGTGTTGCTTCTTTCTCATGTGATCTTTCAAGGTCGTTTTATCTCGAAAGACTTTCTCACAGTAGAGACACTGCATACTGTCAAAGCACAAAAAAATGTTAAAGAAATGTAATGAACTTTGGCTCATTCTACAGTATATTGTGTAGACACATTGATCGGTGATGTCACAAACAGCTGGTTCAGCAAGCCGGACTCTTCTGGTCGGCAAAACAAAAGAGTCACCATTGTGTTCAGTTTATGTGTGAAGAATATTCCTTCCTATTTTAACATGATAAACAAAATACCAGTTATCTGTTGTGCCCCAGAGTGAGTTTTATATTTCAGGCATCCATTTTTACAGATTTTCAAGGAACAGCAAAAAATTAAACTGGAAAAGGGCTCTCAAATAGATAGCCTTCAATTATCATCAAAATTACGATGAAAACGAGTGAAAATAGGACTCAAAGGCTGTGGGAGACTTTGAAGCATGATCGACTATGCAGTGAACATTTCTTGACAGGTATGTAAAAAAAATTCTCATGTCTGTCATATGATTTGTTTGACAATCAAATTATCTATTTTCTATTTCTATTATTCTTTTTTTGTTGTTGAATTTTGGATGTATTGCAACTCTATGCAGCCACCATGAGAGGGTGCTCTACTCAAATCTTCAGCCTTTCTGTCACCTCAGCTCTCCTGTATCTCAATAGTATTATGTGGTTGTGTGAAGCAGAATTACTGCAGGATTACTTCTCCAGTTTCTTCTCCAGCGTATCAAGGAACTGTGTGCAGTAGACGATGTTGTCGGGGAGGCCGATGCTGAACGAGTGCTCTCTGGCCATGTGATTGAGCAGCACAGACCTGAGTAAGAAGAATGAGGATAAAGAAAGGGAAAACATAACCCCACCTCTTTCAGTCACTAATCAATGGTGTACAAATCAGTATATAAATTAACATTACAATAATATAAGTATTATTATATACCGATTCCAGCTTAAAATTGTGTGTATTTTTTAATTAGGTGAATGTTTAATGATGTGATACTGCAGTTAAGGAATAAAGATTACATTCTAAATGATATACTTAGAGAAACTAATCTTTTTGAAAATAACAGTCTGATTCAGAGGATAGCTCTAGGCCTTAGTTGTTTATCAAAACTAATCTCTTTTATATTTTTTACCCGCTAGGTTTGTTTTTTGAAAAGAAAAAAAAAAAGGCCAAACGCTTCTTAAAAACATAGCTTACAGCAGATTCATTGGGAAAATAGGATATCCTTTGTGTTTCTTTGTTTGGAATAAAAACGTGCTCTTTGTGTGTGTGTGTGTGTGTGTGTGTGTGTGTGTGTGTGTGTGTGTGTGTGTGTGTGTGTGGGTGGCAGCACCTTTACCTGTTTCCGGTAAATTCTTCATTACAGAACATGCAGCTCCGCTGAAAGCTGGTATCATCTCTTTCCTTCTGCTGCTGTTCAAGAACCTCCTCCTGATCGACAGAAAAATTTCTCAATCATTAAAGCACACTTTAACGTTTAAAGCAAAATGTTTTATTTATAAATATACTTTTTAAAAGAAATAGTCCATTTAATGTTGAATGTCCCATGTAATTTGGGATGCCACCAGACTTCGTGTCCCTCTGTCTTTTTCATGATGTCTCGCCAGGGTCTCACATGACCTACACACACTGTGACATCATCGCCTAATGACTGACCTATACACTTGAAGTCACAGGGAGGCGCACTGTTATCACCCTGGGAGATCCCACCTGCAGAGCTTTTCATGCTGCTGAAGTATAGATACAGTCGGGTGCATGATAGTCAGTATTTGGACAGTAACATGATTCTGTTTCTGTACACCGCCACTGTGGATGTGAAATGAAGCCAAGAAGATGCCATTGATGTGACTTTCAGCTGTAATTCAAAGCATTTAACAAAAATCCTGCAATAACTGTTCAGGAATTATAGCCATTTATACACATTTTATGGCCATATATATATATATACATTTTCTCAGGCTCAAAAGTAACTGGACTCATTCGACTGAAAGCACTTTCACGACCAGAGTAAAATAATTATGGCACTCACACACGGTCAATTTCTGAGTATGTGTGTATGGCAGTCTGGGAAATCCTGTCAGATAGCACTGAATTTGGCCATACATATCAATAAAAAATGTGAAGGGTTTGAAAATTTGTCAACGCCCAGTGTTCCTCTTTCCTTTAGTTTTAGAATTCATCATAAAATGAGAAAAATATGACCATGTGACTGGTTTTCCTAGGCAACCACACATGCTCCATGCTAAATCCAATTCCACAAATCCATACGTAATGACCACCTTATTCTGGCGTCATCAACCCACGTCAGAGTACATTTGCATAATTAAGCATTAGCATGTGAAGTTCTCTCTATGTATTGTGGTAAACATCAGAGGAAGGTCTCAGGCAATCGTTCAGCAGCGGCATGGGCTGCGGTGGTGATGGCGATACAGGGTTGCCTAGCAACGGCAATCGTAGATTTTCCCGGAGATGTGTGTGCAAGATGATGATGTTGACTCATTATACCCCACAGAAACAATGCAAGCAAAGGGAGCTTGGGGTTCTTAGTATGCTGCTAATCACTTTCATATGAATTCCAAGAAATATCATGTTTATGTAGTTCACAGCTAGGTAGCACAAGGGAACTGTTTTTGTTTTTTTACCAGCTTTTACTGGAAATGTTGTTGTGTTATGTTAATTAATGCCCAGAGACAAGTATTTAGGTGTGTGCACTTACAATACTTCAGAAGAACTACAGTAAGTGATTTATAATGTTTTTTTGGGAAACCCATTTACATACGTTCTTAATACAGGGCCCTAATATCTTATCATATCTTGTTTTGCCAATATGGTCTAAAACAAAAATAAACCCAAAAAAAAGACATTTGTGCCCAAAATATGAATAAATGCCCCATAAATAAATACAACAAATTAGAGTGACCTCCCACGTCATTTGTCATCGGTCTTGAAGTAAACTGTAGGTCAGTGTGAGTTGTGGGCAATGGTTTGTGTAATTTTGTTGGGCCAGTGGGTGAAAGATTAATAATTAACAATTACACACCAGGCGTTTCTGCTGGAGCTGTTCTCGAAGGATGCGGTCCTCTGGCAGAACGTCACACAGGAGGAAGTAGTACTCCTGCTGCTCTGTGATTCGAATAGTTACAGAACTGGTTACATATGTGCTGTGAGACTTCCAATGTGTATGTGCTTTCAACACACACACACACACATACACACACACACCATACACCGTACAATGTACAGTGAAATGCTTTTTGCCAATGACATAAACACCTAAAGAAACGCTGGCCCTAAAAACCTAAAGAGGCTGAAAAAAACCCCCAAACAATAAAACAATGTACAAATGCAAATTAATGAATAAATGAATGAATGAAGAAATAAATACAAAAACCAAAAATAATAATACTAATAATTTTAGGAGCTATTAAATATTTGGATGGAACACACTTCTTTGTTCAAACCAAAAAAAAATTCTTTCCCCCTCACAAAATGTGTGACAACACAAAATGTGTTTCTGTGTGAAGTTTGCATGTTCTTCCTGTGCTTGCATGGGTTTCTTCCAGGTATTCTGGTTTCCTCCCACAGTCTAAAGACATGCACATTAGGCTAATTGGCAGTTCTATATTGCCCCTAGGGGTGAGTCTGAATGGTTTTGTGTGTGTGTGTGTGTGGGCTAGCCCTGTGATGGTTTGGCAAGCTGTTCAGGGTGTATGTTCATCCAGTGTCAGCTGAAAAAAGCTCCAGCCTCCCCATGACCCTAGTAGGATTAGGTAGTTCTGTAAATGAGGGATTATTTGCTCTCACTCCCAGAAACCCATTTACCCTTTAGCATGTCCTGTTTCCCTGGGGAACAAATATGAGAATACACACATACAAATCCCTTTTGTCAGTGCTTATCATGGAAAAACCCAAAGAAGATTCAACATAAATGATACTAATGGAGGAGAAAATAAAAACCACAAATATCACATTCAGAACTGCAGACTTTCTGGATCTTCAAGCTTGTCGAGTTTTTAAGTCAATGTTTAAACGGCACTTTCACAACACCAATCTGTCTGGAAGCTTTAAAAGAAAGAAGCCATCTGGCTTACCGGCAGGTCCCTGAGAGTTGGTCTTGATGACGCTGCAAAAGTCTGTTACGGGCTGCTCTGTAAACCTTTTCTTCCAGTAAAGCATGTACCTGCAGCGAAGCACCAACATTTTTCATTACAGCTCTGAATCGAATGCTATATTTAGATTGTTAAACTCCCTGGAGCGATTAGTGAGTCCAGGTTTTACTTTATTCCTTACTCTCATTATCTACACAGATTTCCAACCAGCATTTATAGAATATTTCACAATAATTATGAAGAACATGCTCTGATATGAAGCTTAATCAAGTTAATGTTCAGCTTTAGCCACTAACAATACTATAAAGCTTAAAGTGCACTCCCTCCCTCTCTCACCCTCAAACACACACACACACACACACACACACACACGTACTGTCACTTTACAGAAAGCGCACTAAAAATATTTACATCTACTTGTTTAGGGTCATACTTTGGAAAGTCAGCAACAAGTTTGATGTCAGCAATGACCAGTTTGTGCTCCAGCAGAAGGTGCCTCAGGAGCTGGTCTTTATCTGATAGAGGAGCTGTGTGTGAGCACAGGACACAGCACACCAGGCAACCGTCGTCCTTGGAGGAAACAGCAATGCCAACAGTCACCTGCTCAGGAAAGCACAGCGGCTCCAGTATACAATCCTGCTCACCTAAAGAGATGGTATGGGACATTGTGAACATCAGCAGAGGTTACACACTGTTACAATAATTGATAGGTAAGAAAGTGTGTTACAGTGTAGGAAAAAAATGTAAACAGGAAAAGACAGAGAAAAACACCAATCTTTTCACCATTTTCCCCCCAAAATTACTTGACTATTCAGCCATTCAGATAGTATGACCTGGGCCAAAATTTTATAATCTTGGTCACAGAAGACAAAAATAAAGTCGTGTGTGTGGTGAGCAAGAGTCAAATTTATTCATTTGCCGAATTGGTTTACCCTACTAGGGTCATGGGAACCTATCTAAGCTGACAATAAGTGAAGGCGGGGTACACCCGGGGTCAAACTCGTACCTATAGGGCCGCCAATAAGCCTAACGTGCATGTCTTTGGACTATGGGAGGAGACCAGAGTACCCAGAGGAATCCCACACTAGCATGAAGATTACATGCAGACTCTACACAGGTTTAACACACAGTCATGCAAAGGTTATGGAGAATAATTAAAGTCTCAAAATCTTGCAGTAATCATTTGTTTGCAATTGTTTCGTTATTTTAGCTGCACTATCATAGCGCCACACTTTTGCTGAACCAATGGTCACAGCATTCAACCTTTTTTTCCCCTCAGTTGAACAAGTTCTGATTTTGGTTTTTATGCAGTTTGAAGGTTGGAACCACATTTAACTGCTACACTAGACAAAGTAGAGAATGCTGCTTGTGCAAGGGTTTTAAAATCTTTTCAGTGAGCACACTAATCAGGAGTCAGGAAGAATCTTTATACTTTGGTTTTCCAGTTTTTATAATCATGTGCTTTTGCACTAATAGCAAAACTGTGCAATTCAACAGACTAATTCAATACAATTATACAATGTACAAATAATTACATTTTACATTACAAATAATTACAAAAAATTTTTTAACAACGACAGAATAGTTCCAACCCTATCCATCAATATAACATGCAGTAATTCACTCCAAAGCAGCCTCTGCAGAAGATGGGTGTGTTTTGGATGTGTCAATGAAGTGGGCAAAAAAAAAAAAAAAAAAGGTCGTCCTTCAAATTGATATTGAATGTTGGGATGCCAGTCAGTGATGGGCTTTCTAATCTACGGTTTGAGCTGGAAAGAAAAAAAAAAGACTTAAATTTTCATTCAATTCTGTGTATAATTCAGACTTATCTTAAAACAAATCTTAATTAATCCAGGTTCAAGACGTTAACATAATCCCAAAAGGATGTTTTTATTTTTGAAAGAAAGTTTAGCTGTACTGTCAATGTCATGATTTCTTTCACATCACTCATTAGGAGGAAATAAAAATCAATAATAAAGAATTACTTTATGCATGATTAAGAACATATGTCCCATAATAATAATAATAATAATAATAACAACTTTAGCAACTCTAATGCAGCTCATGGTGCTTCACACAAATATATATATAAAAAAAAACAAATTAAAACACATATTAAACAAAAATCTGGACAAGATTAAAAAAAGTAATTGTAACAATTGAAGGTCGTCCTATATTTTAATATATTATACACTACATTAGCTTGGAAACCTGGAACATTTAATGAACATTCAGGTAACTTAACAAAGTGCAGCAGAAAAAAAAAACCCACAATAAACACAACTAATTATACAAAACAACTGTAAAACATACAAAACATACATATTTTCCACGACTGTCACTAACAAACAGTCAACACCATGCTCTCTACCTGCTAGCTCAGCACTCGCTCCCACAGCCGCCATCTTTAAGAAGCGGTCACGTGACGGCTCTGCGTAGCTCTGCAGGCTTCTGGGACTTGTAGTCTTTGGTGTTTCTTTTGGCCTTTCAGTGACTCAATCCCCCATGATGCATCGCTGTCGGGAGACCGTGCTGTTGGAAGGATGCTGAGCTGAGCGTCTGCTCTCGGAACAATACAGTGAGATCCAGCGTGCCAGCAATATGGACCGTATCTCGTTTAATTCTCCTGTTATATAGCTGACATGTGTTTTTTGTGCTAGGCGAGACAAAAAAAATGTGGATACCGACCGAGCATGAAAAATATGGCGTGGGTAAGGATTATATTTATTTTTTCCCCTGATTTATAATTGAAATATTATGACTGGTGCATTAGTGCAGGTGAGGAAATAGGATGAGATCAGATCAGATGAAATCGGACGTGTGGAGACATGAAAGAAGACATTTCCTGCCTGATTGATTGAGTTGTGTTTATATGGCATTGATGAAGAGATCAGAAGGGAAATGGGTTTGATTGGAGGATAAATGATTTAGTCATTAGTACAGGAGAGGTGTGTGTGTGTGTGTGATTTGATCGGTGCAGGATATCAGGGGTTTTTGTTAGTTTATTTTCCAGTTTGCACTGCAGAGGAGAGATCCACTGTCAGAAAAACAGACATCTGACATTTAGACATTTGTTTTATTTTATCTAAATGCACTGAGCTCTGGTTTCCTACAAATGGGAATCATAAAGATTCAATTTTGGAGCCATGTTTCATATTGAAATAATCTTATGTACAGTGAATAACATGAAATATTTCAAAAATCTGAACTCATGGGCTGTAAACTCTACACACACACACACACACACACACACACACACACACACACACACACACACACACACACATATACATACACACACACACACACACACACACACA
>JAOUQZ010000035.1:12138740-12149579 GCA_028564935.1 Neosilurus hyrtlii
ACACACACACACACACACACACACACACACATATATATATATATATATATATATATATATATATATATATACATATATATATATATATATACAACCACCCTGCAGAACCTGTTTTCTAGGACAAGCATTAATTCCTTTACATGAATGAAATAGCTTAATACATATGTCTGTGGACTGTGGGAGGAAACCAGAGAACGCAAAGAGAACCCACACAGCATGGGGAGAACACAGAAACGCCCTTGTCAACCATGGGGCTTGATCAAGACCTTGCTGTGAGACGAAAGTGCTTACCACTATGCCACCATGGCTCCAATGATAATATATATATTACAGTATGTGTGTGTGTGTATATATATATAATTACATTATATTATACAAAGGCAATTATTTGAGGGATCTGTAATGTTTGTAAATGTAATTGTAATTTGTAGAATTTCACAACAACTTGTATGCAGACATGCTCAGATACAGCTTTTATGTTGTTGTGTTTTTTTGCTGATAAATGAAAGTAATGAAACAGTAAAGGGAGTTATTGATGTCGTGTTTTTCACAAAATACATTTATCGGTCTAACTTACTAGACACTGCATGAAGTGTAATGTGGTCTGTTACCTCCAGTGAGTTTGATGGGTTTAATTTAGATGATGATTGAGTCCTTTCTGGTTACTGTAAGAATTGAACACACTGCATGTTGCATGTCTAGCTGAATAAATGTCTTACTGCAAGGTACTGAATGCAACCTTACCGTCAATTTGGTTATGATATCATGGGTGTGTTTAGTCTTTTGATGTTCTCTGTGTATCTTGTGTCTGGAGATATTAAACTGTCTGGTACAATCTCACAAACTCAGTGGTCTTAAAACACACACACACACACACACACACACACACACAGATATGAAGGCACATAAACAGTGCTTTGTAGGTGTCCAGTGTGTTTTCTGTGATGAAGCTGACAGGTTGAGTTATTAATCTTGTCAGATGGCTGTAGTATGCTAAATCTGCCAAAATCTGGGCAGAATTTCCCTGAGGTTAGCGTCGAAGGGACAGAGTCTTCTCATTGCTTGTAACAGCAAAAGACAGAGGACACAGCATCCATTTAGCCTGAACACCACATTTACAGTGGCATGCTCCTACTGACCCATTTCCAGACATGACAGCCCCGAGAGAGCTGTGATTGTCTGAGGAATCGGACGCCCTATTCCCAAATCTCTGACGCATCTTGTAATTTCTGCACGGTACTTATATCAAAGCAGTGACATTGTGATTCTTGGATTTGTGTATAGATAAAATAGACAAATTTAGACAAAATTCTATAATGCAAATGCTTTATTGCGACATTCCATTAGTGTGTGTTAAAAATAAAATGGCTTATTTTGGAGCAAATTATGTGTCATGTTTTACTCCTTGTTGTCTTTCACGCATAAGATGGAAGCAATGTTTTATGTTCACTCTGTTCTTTACTGCTGCACTTTCTGAAATTAAGACATTGTTTACTGTAGATTTAACTTTGTGCATTTTTACTGTATTATGGAATTTAAAAGAAGGCTGTGGGCTTTTTAGTCAATCAAAGTAAATATATGTGCTATTGGTCCTGATAATCTTTCACCTTTTAGAGAAATTAAACTAAATAAAATACATTGAGTTGATATGAAAATACTTGGGAAGACTATTTATTGATTTTGCATCATTTAGTGATTTTTTGTGTATAACATTGTATAATTTTTTTCATAGGCCAAAAAAGTCCAGATTTACAAATGTTTCAGTATTGCCAACCCTCTTCATACTCAGGTGCACATGATAAATACCAAGCACCAATAAATTTCTACATGCATTCCATGGACAGCTAAATTTAAATTTAATGGTAACTCCATAAAAGGCAAAGCTCACATAGAGCTGAAAACGACAGCTAAATGGTGAAAGTGTAAGCATGTGCTAAATGTTCTAGTAATGCAGTTTTGCCACCACAGCATGTCTGCTCAAAAAAAAAACCACTTTGTAATATAAATATTTAGGCACTGCACAAAAGTAGAGCTACGAAAAAGTTTGCATTTATTTTCAGTAAAGAAACAGCCATAACATACTGTCTTTTCAATGTTATTCAAAAACTTGTTTCTCCTTTGAAGAAAAAACACTGACTAAACAAGAACATCTTTTCGAAGTGCAGCGCCGATGGTGGCGGCATGCGCAATATATTTTTTCCACTGTTTCCTTCATTTATTTGGTTTTCTGTGTGGGTCTTTACAACATTTGCATAAGTATGGAGCTCCAAGGAGCTCCCCTATAACTCCTCGGATGCCATTTCTTTCATCCTTATTGAAGAGCTAGTCTTATTTGCCTTAATTTATGTATTCGTTTTGGATTGCTTTGCAAGTCATCAGTACTGTCAGAAAGTACTGAATTGCAATTATTTTCATTAAAGTCTGTTTGTGCAATCAAAATAATGCAATTTGAACTTTACAGGATAATTTGTACATGGCAAGTTCTTTGGGATGCCCTCCATGTGTTTATATATCCTGAAAACAGAAAGCATGGAAAAAGAACTGAGTATTTAGGAGAAGCAACCTTCCTTGGCAGGGAGGGGTATCGCGGTGACATAGTCACACATGAGTTCTCTTGAATTGAACCCCAGACTACTGTTTTTACATGGACTAGTGATCACAGGACATAAAAAAAAATACTTTCACATGTGACCACATGCCCAGTACAGACAGCCTTGGAAGGAAAAAGCAGAGAAAGAGAGACACAAGAGCAGCTAATATTGTCCCCTCTGCCTCTGCAAAAAGCAGAAAAAAAAAGATTCAGTCACAAGCTGAAGCAGTACTCGGAGGTCGTTCAAGCAAACCCTGAAGAAGTGCGTTTGTATTAGTGCACACAGCTACTGAAACCTTTTTCATTCATGAAATATGGATGGAATCCAGCAGGGATGTCTGTACATATGCACACGCACACACACGCTCACACACAGAAGTGTGCATACTGGAATCTTGGCTGCTCCTTTCTATTGGTTGATATAAGGATTGATGCACCATCTGTCTTATACAGTAATCCTCCCCTAACACAGGCCTGATCAGGACATTTCTGCATCTCTCTTTCAGTCCAGGAAAGTTTTTGTTTGCAGCTGGCAGAGCCATATGTTGTAAAAGAAGTGCAGCAGGATCGAACTAATCATCAACAACAAACTCTGTATTCCCATCATAAACGCTAACAATGTACGGGTGCTTTCACACTCATACGTCCAAATCAGTGGTTTGTTTGCTATTTGGTTTCATTTAGTTTCACTGTATACATAGTTCAACAAAGCAAAAATCAAAAACCCCTCAATCTAGAAGCACGCCGAGAGCACAAACCTCCGCCAAGACGAAAAGCCCCACAGAAAGTACACAGTACCCCCTGCTGGACCTGTTGTTATACTGCACTACCGAAAACTGGTCCTTCTTTACAATGTTAAAGAATTGTTTTAAAAAATCCTTGATCTAGAATCATCTCCGAATTGGCAGCACCGTGCCATAGTGGTTAGCAAGCCACCTCACAGCAAGAAGGGCCTGGGTTTGAGTCTCAGGCTTTGCCAGGGTGTATCTGTGTGGAGTTTACATGGACTCCTCATGCTTGTGATTGTCTGGTGAGCTTTTCAGGGTTTAACCCCCCTTCGGCCAGTGTTGGCTGATAAAGGCTCCAGCCTCCCCGTGAGCCTAAAAAAATTAAGAAGTTGGCCAAATGAGTGCTTGGGTGAGTCACCTTTAAAATCTAATCAATGTTACTTGTGCCATATTCCATCCTGCCAAAAAAATTCAGCAAAATTTGTTCAATAAACAAACCAACCAATCAAAACATTACCTCGTTGGTGAAGGTAAAAAAACGTTTTTAAACGTAGAAAGTTGTAGGTTTGAAATCTCCTTAAATCCTTAACTATTACCTTCATCAAGTATCATATGCACTCATTCTGTTTTTGGCTGTAACATTTCTGTAATCTACAGTTTCATCCTTTGGATCAGTTTTCACCTCTCAGTACAGTTTAACACTTTTCTACAGAAAAATATTGCAACACAAAACCCACGGCATGCTGGCGTCCCTTCCTGCACTCGAGCCGATTGTGAGTCCAATCGGTTTCTTGCTTAGTTCAGTTGGAGTTACACTGAAACCGCCTCGCTCAGCCTACTTCCACACAATTCCACAGTTTAGTCCATTTGACCCAACTTAGACATGGAACAAAACAACCTGTCCGGGTTTATGAGTGATCTTCCAAGTCTACTTCCATGTGAACTTGAGTGAGTTTTTGTAGCGCTGCAGAAATGCTGTGTTTTCTGGGTATTTTTATCGATGGCCAAAAGAGAGAGAGAGAGAGAGAGAGAGAGAGAGATGCACGAATGCATCAGGGTTCGAATCAAATGGATATTCTGCATAGGCTAAAGTTCTGTTGTGTAACGTATGATTCAGCGCTCATTGTTTCTAGCCTCTGCAATCACACATCTTCTGACATCTTTATCTGTTCTCAAGGGAAATAGTTGAACTGTTCACTCATTGCCCACTTCACTAGTGATGTCCCTGAAGAGGGTGTAGTCTACGTTTGCAAATGAATCGATCTCAGTATTTGGTGTGTGAGAGTGCATTTATGACAGGAGTGTGTGTGGCATATAGATGAGTCTCTGCTCTTTGTTACATACTGACTCTGCAGGGCTCTGCCCTGGTCTATGGGCAAGTAGACAAGAGGCGGGAGCAAGGGACCTTAAAAGCGAGTGGCACAAACACACACAGGCATTGTTAGAGCTTAGAACTGGGTGTTCATATACATCAGGGCTGATAGGGCTAATGTCACTGTATGAATACTAATTGGATATTTACATTTTTTCAAAAATAAAAATTTATGTTTGAATTTTTAAGGTGCTGTAGAATGGGGGAAAAAACTTGTATTTATGTTGACACAGTTTGGTACACGAATCTGACATACCGTGAACCCCAGAACACAGTTGTATTCTATTCTTTCAAATTACCACATAATATGCTAAAGAAGGCTATAAAACTGGTCAATTCTGAAACCCTCGACTGTATGAGACATTAATATTCATGACCCCCAAATTCGCCCACATTCAAGGTCACACTATATTACCATGGGCCTACACTGCTAAAACTTCACCAGTTCTTCAGGTTTTGTGAGGAATGAGCGAGTTACAATTAGAAGGAGATTTAGGATGGTTGGTGCAACCAGTTATTGTTGATATAGATACAGAGCCCACTGCTCTTGCACTTCTGGAGTCCTTTGTTTGGTCTGCATGCTGCAGAGTCTGGTTCCTTAACTCCATAACTGTGTCGGTTACCAGGGTCCTAAGCCGCAGCAGGTCCACAGGGATCTCTGTATATTGAGCCAACCAACTTTTTTTTCTGTATTTTTAGTGAGTGACTGGACCTTTGCAAGGAAAACTCTTGCCAGAGAACATCTGTATGGAGCATTTCGTTGGCTGGCTGGCACCCCAGTATACTGTTTATGTTTTTGCTTTATCTCTCGGCACAGCCTTTACCACCTTCCATCTAGTGTGATGATTCACCAAGTTGCCTGATGTTAAACAGTACATTTTTGCAGTGTGGACGTTTCACACCGGTCACTAAACTTAGCCCTGAGGTAGTAAATAGTATGAATAAGGTCAGTAAAGAGAGCACAGAGCGGCTGGAACTGGATGTGCAGATGCAGTCAGCAGTCACTGTTGATGACTCTCGTCATTGTCAATAGACATTATCTTTAACATAATTCTTAACAACTCTGATAGTTTCATTCAAATAATTTCTAAACAGCTTTTCAAACCCCAGACAAAATCAGGCTGGCTTCACACAGTATTTGACACAGTAGAAAGGTGCAGTTCCAGATTTATTGGCATCACCCATTCAACCGTAACCTGTAAGGAGCTTGCCTGCAGTGTGATTTCATCTACTTTTAAAGCCAGTCCAAAGAAATAGCCTGCGTTGTGATATAAATCTACAATATAAGATCAAGCCCTTTGTCAAATAAAATTCTTATTTATACATGACCTGCTCCAGCATAATACGGATTAAATCACAAGGTAGTGTTCTGAGTAGGAGTAAGATGAAAATGGTGTACCTGGATGAAAATGTGATATCACCAAAAATACATCCTTCAAAGCATAATATTTGACCAGATTCAAATATTCATAAACACAGTCTATCCATGCTAAAATACTTGTTTACGAAAGGGTCCCATGTCCAAGTTAAATAATAGGAATAGGAATATCCACTTATTTTGCTGATTTGCAGCCTGCTTTTTGTGATTGCTCAGGGTATTTCCTTATTATCCATATTTGGTACCAGAGTACACTATCTACTTATAGAATCCCAGAAGGATTCACCGATTCATGTAACAGTTTACCGTCATATGATTCGGGGAATCCTTCTGGGATTCCATAAGTATATACATGATTACTGCATGAAAATTGACTGAGCTACGTCACTTTCTATGTCACTACTTTTGAGAAGCATTTCCTGATTTGCGACATACAAAGTGATGTAGCTCAGTCAATTTTCATGCAATAATCATGTCTTATACCTAATTTTAAAGCATATTAAATTCTCTTTACAAATATACGAATATCTCATCCATGCATTTATTTTCTGAAGCGCTTAATCCTAATTAGGGTCTCGGGGAGGCTGGCACCCATCCCAGCCGACTCTGGGTGAGGGTAGAGTACACCCTGGACAGCTCACCAGGCCATCGCAGGGCAGAAACACACTGACGGCTATGCAGCTTACTCGTCGTGAAAAATCAGCAATGGTTCTTTTACATGCCTCTCACCATAGACAGTGAGAGACATGGCCGGCATTTGACAACCCAGTTAGCTGCACTGGGGGTATGAATATTTCCTACTTAATCTGTATTAAGCTGGAGTTGGTTAGTTTCATCAACAAGAAATACATCAGTAGGTAAATAGTTTGGTTGGTCAGACGGTGAGATCCACTCTATGGCTACGTTCACATTGTAAGCCCAAGTGGCCTGAATCTGATTTGTTCCACCTTATGCGACCCATATCTGATTTTCTCATGCCATTGTGAACATCAAGAAACACATCAAATCCGATCATTTCAAATCAGATCTGAGCTACTTTCATATGTGGTACTAATTCGGATACAGACTGGATTTTTTGAAATGCGACCTCAGTCTGAATAGTAATGCAACCTGTATCAGAATTCAGTGGGACCTTGACATCAGTCTTGGTTAACATTCATCATAATTTTGTGGGAGCCCCCGAAGACAAAAAGAATACATACATACAGACTTCTCTAATGAGGTAGCAGCTATTGCTCCAAAAAAAGCCACAGCCAGAGTTTCGGTTCTCTTTCTCTTCATTCTTCTCCTCCTCGTCATCTGCTGACACATTTTTCTGCCTCCAAATCATAATAACTTTAAAATAAAACTGTCAACACTGACATCTCTCAACTCCACGTTTGCCATCGACTTCTTGGTGTTTTCACTTCCGTAAACACCATGCTATGTCAGACTCATGTGTTTCTATTGTGCATGCGGGCCACATTGGGGCCTTAAACTGTTTACAATGCCGTTTGTTATAGGTCACATCTCTAAAATAATGGGAGCAGCCAGTGGAAAAAAATCTGATCTGGAAAAAAATCAGATTCAGACCACTTGGCTGGCAGTGTGAACGTGGTGTATCTCGACATTTCATTGGAAAATATCTGACAACCCTGGCCAAAGTGGTGACAGTGTGTCAGTCAAGCAGAGTTCATCAATTATAATAATGAGTCCAACAAAAGAAGAAAAACACCTTGTTTCATTCTATGACTTCATTATAGGGTTGTAAATGAGTGTGAAAAACTTCACCTGGGCATTTTACACCCTGATCAAACCCACATACCTTATATTTAGAAATCTCAAAATTATTTAAAACACTGAAAATAGACTCCCGGGTGGTGCAACAAAAAATGTTCACCCTGTTCTCTGGAGATCACAAGTTTGAATCCCAAACACAACCATCTGTGGCCAGGTGCCCAAGAGACCTAATTGGCTGGGTTCTGAAGTGGGAGGGTATATTCTCTCTTTCCAGTAAATCACAGTGGCATGAGCCAATCATGAATGCCTGTGCATGTGGCTGGAAATAATTTTCAGTATCCACCGAGAGAGTTACACGGCGGTATAGTGGTTAGCACGTCCACCACACAGCAAGAAGGCCTTGAGTTTGAGTCCCAGGTTCGATGAGGCAGTTTGTGCATGTTCTCCCCATTTTTATATCGGTTTTCTCTGGGTATTCCAGTCTTCATTCCACTTCATGCACATTAGGTTAATTGGCTGTTCCAAATTGGCCCTAGGTGTGAGTGTGAACGGTTGTGTGTGTTGGCCCCGTGATGGTATGGAGAGCTGTTTGTGGTGTACCCTGCTTTCACACAGAGTTGGTTGAGATAGGCTCCACTCTACTGCCCCCCCCCCCCATCCCCGGTGACACTAGTAAGATCGAATAAATGAATGAATGCACTTTGTATGCTTACAGCACCGTTTAGCTTAACTCTTTCTAGTGACCTCTGTATAGTGAATAAGAAGTGATTATTTCAGAGCAAAGAGAAATGGAAGATGACAAATGTTCTTGTAGTTGATGTAGAAGTGACAAAAAGATAATGGTGCATTAATAAAAAAAAAATTACAACTCCAAAGTCTGTGATAAAATTATATTTCCTTCTCTTGATTTCCTTTATGAAATGACAATTGTTTTGTTTTAATTTTCATGCTATAAGTACAGATTAGGGTCTAGTGAGGCTTTTGCCTCACAACAAGAGGGTTCTGGGTTTGAGGCCCTGGCTCAGCAAGGCGTTTCGTTGTGGAGATTGCAGGTCCCCCCCTGTGCTTGTATGGGTTTCCTCTGAGTACACCTGTTTCCTCCTACAGTCTGTAGACATTGCCCCTAGGTGTGAATGTGAGTATACTTGTGCATGTATTGGCCCTGTGATGGTCTGATGAGCTGTTTAGGGTGTACCCCATCTTCACCCAGAGTGGACTGAGGTCCAGTCTCCTTGTGTCCGTAGTGAAATTAAATGGTTTGGCAAATGAATAAATAAAATATAAGTATCAATTAATAATTTTAAAATTCATTTAAATATAATATCAGACCTAATTTAAATTCAGATGCCATTTTTTAAGATTTTTAGGCTGAAATTTTCTTTGATCATATTTGGATTGGGAAACGCTGCTTTCCCACTTTTGTGTTTGTTGATATTCAAAATCGTTGCACCATGGCTTGCAACTTTCTCGGTATTCTGATTTCCTCCTCACAAGTCAATGACTGTGACACTGCAATAATATAATAATGACAGGGAATCATGAATGAAGTTTTACCAGTATGCCATGAAAAGTACAGTTAAAAAAGACCTAGTATTGCTTTTAAGTGAAGTGTTGCATCACCAACTAAAAAGGTTGAGCAATAGCCGAAACTTTTCAGTACTGCAGCACGGAAAGCTTTCAGAGCAGAACATTTCAGCATTAGAGTGTTATGTGTGGTGAAGCTCTATGCACTGGCACAGAACAAGATGCTACTTTGCCAACAGTTTGTATCGGGAGGAAAAGGTGTGAAAGTGCATTCTGCAGGATATCAGTTATTCTGTTAGTCTGTTATTTTATCTCACTATGCCTGCTTTGCTTCCCTGATAGTCTACCAGTTACAAAACAGTGAATAGCACTGAAGAGGTTTTAGATGCACAAATGGCCTGAATTGTCCCTGTAGGAATTTATTTGATTAAACTGATCCATAGGCTAATGTACTGTACTGTAAAAAACATACAAGAAGTAAACATGTTTTTGCTTAGAAAGGTATTTTGGCCTTTTCTTGCATTTTATTTCTCTAAGGAACATCTTCAGAGTCTCAGCATGTTGTTCATCAGCCTTTTGCTTGTAGCAGGTATGTGAACTTGGCTTGCTTCACTTCTGTGTCTGTCTTCCTGGCTTAGTTTCCTTTAGGCCTTTGAACATGCCCTTGTTCTCGTCTCTGCCTGCTTTTTTACCCTCCCACTAGGATGGAAGTAGACAGGCTAATCGTGGACTAACACAGAACAGGTGAACACATTCAGGGAACGAACCACAGGGCAGAGGTGGAGACAGGACAGGACCAAAACAGAAACACGTGTGCAGGCATGGAGTTTAACACTTGCCTGCTCGCTCTTAGTGATTAAAAAATGATTAGGATTAGTGATATTATCAGCGAATTGTATAATTAGTCGTCTTTTCAGCGAACTGGCAAAAAACATGGGGCGAGTATTCATACGTATATATATTCATATTCGTCTGAGCAAAAATGCTGTAAGCGAAATTAGTATTTAGTATATAGATGCACATATGTGTAATTTGTCAAGTCAAATAATGACATTCAAGGTGCTAAATGCCCAGCTCCAAAACATGTGACAGAAGAGGAGCGAAGAGTCAGACAGCGTACCTGTGATGCAAGCAAATGCGAATGCCAGTACCTGCCGAAATGGAAAAAAAGATGTCCTTTGGCTTGTGTATGAAATCAAAAACTTGTCGGATCGTCCCACTTCATCTGGAGCCCATTTGGAAGATAGTACTACTTCTAGTACCGCCGTGGTCACACTCCCAGATCACCATGATGTATCACCTGCAGGTTTGTATGGTTCATATGACTAAACTACATGATGTATGTGCATTCCATGGTCACCGTTGTATGCTTTTATATATCTAATAATATTATAGATTAATAATTTTATCTAAGGGCGGTGGTGGCCTGGTGGTAGGGAGCTGGATTACTGATCCCAAGGTCGGGGGTTCAAGCCCCACTATCAACGGGTTGTCACTGCTGCCCCCCCAGTGCAGCTAACTGGGTTAT
>JAOUQZ010000035.1:12209174-12223566 GCA_028564935.1 Neosilurus hyrtlii
CACACACACACACACACACACACACACACACACACACACACACACACACACACACACACACACACACACACACTACCTGTCTTTTGAAACTTTTTTTTTTTGAATTTTTTTTGTTAGTTAGGTTTTTAGCTGAGATAAACACAGGACTCATTTTCTTTAATCCTCTAATGTGGTAAAATAATGAGCTTTAGTGTTACACCACATTGCTTACTTGTAGCTAGTGGTTTGGTTTTTAACCGCTGGCTGCATACAGACACACACACACTCACGGTGAGCTTACGTAATTGGAAGATGGTAGATATCATCATTCTTCCAAGTGTGTTCTATCCCCAACTGATAGTTTCATGTGACACTATTGCTTCTTTGTAGAAATTCACAAGGTAAAATTAGGTGAAAAATCCATGGGACCATCCATCCATTAACAATATTGCTTATCTATCAGGGTCCAGGAAAGATGGAGCCAATTCCAGTTACCTCTGGGTGAGAGGTGGGCTACATCCTGAACAGGTCACCAGCTAACTGCACCTTTAATATAGACACAAACAACCGTTCACCCTTACATTCACAGATATGGGCAATTACAGTAATTAAAATTACAGTAGTCAATTGACCCAGTGTGCGTGTTTCTGGACCGTGGGAGGAAACTGGAGTACCTGGAGGAAACCGACGTAGGCATAAAGAGCACATGCAAACTCCAAACAGATCAGCCCCAGTCAGCAGTCAGCAGTGTGAGGCAGCAGTGCTAACCACTGAGCAGCTGGGGGGTCTGTTTTTTTAAGTCGTTTCTAATATAGCATTATGCATTTGATTTACTACATCAGTGACAGATTTATCTGATATTGTGCTATTTGTAATTCATCTTGCAAGTATACAGGGAACTAACCAAACTTGAATGACCCTGAAATGTTATAGTGTCACACAGAGGACCGTCATGGAAACATTTATTTTGGGAGCTTCTTTTTCCCGAACTGTTGATGAGAGATTTTTAGCATTATGGCTGAACTGCTGAAGCAGCAATGACGCACTTTCTCTCTGATTCGTTGCTTTGCGTTTAATTACAGCCTAGTTTGAATTTGTATTAAATTATAGGGAATAAAAAGTGTTGCTACCCCAGATTCAATGAAAACATAGCCCTCCTTTTTAGAAAATCCTAGCGTTTCCCACAAAATCAAATCTGCACTTCTGGGTCTCCAGAAGGTACCATTCTAATCACACAGACCCAGATTTAGATCTTATTATAAACTCACAGACTCCCAAATACAGAGCAGCAATGAAGTATTTATTTTCTGTCTGATTACACATCATATTTTTAGCCCTCACCTTCTCTCAGGCACTCGGACTGAAAAATTACACTTAGGTTTTTTTTTGCCACAACCTCTAGCGGATAAATTCCCCTGAGACGCGTTTGTATCATCAACCAGTTCAAAGACTTTGGCAGAGAAGTGTTTGCCAGAGGAAGCCATGCTGCAAAACACTTCTGATCACACAATACTGTACTTCTAGTTTTCAACTTGGGATCCATATGGAAGAAGTAAGATACACATAACTTCTGCTGCCACTAAAAATTGCATCAGCAGGGGCATTAGGTGCAATTTTGGAAAAAATGTTTTGTTTTTTTTGCACAAAACGCTGTCTAATTTGGATGTTACTCATCATGCAGTCAAACTGAGTGCTAAACTTTTGAATTCGGCTCATTCATTTTTTAAGCCGCTTAATCCTAATTAGGGTCACAGGGAGGCTGGTGCCCATCTCAGCTGACTTTGGGAGAAGGAGGGGTACACCCTGAACATCTCGCTAGGCCATTGCAGGGCCAACACACAACCATTCACACCTAGGTGTGATTTGGAGCAGCCAATAAGCCTACTTTGTACGTCTTTGGACTGTGGGAGGAACCTGGAGTACCCAGAAGAAACCCTTGCAAGCACGGGGAGAACATGCAAACTCCACACAGAAACGCATGAAGCTGGGAATTGAACAGATTCCTTCTTACTGTGAGGCAGGCGGGCTAACCACTACACCATTGTGCCATGGATTCGGCTCAAGTATTAATATTTCTATTTACTATTTCTTGTTTATGATGCAAAATGCTACCTTAAGTGTTGTTTCAAATTCTTGCAGCCAATTGTAGATTTTAACAAACTAAACCTAATTAAACTTTTTGCACCAAATTCTTGTTTTTTTATATTAAAGATCTTTATTGTACAATCGGCAGTCTGCTTCAGAAAAAGAACGGTTTAACATGAACTGCCACATCAGAATATGGCCTTTAAGCCCTGTTCACATATGTCGGAGACCACGTATACAACAGGTCCGAAAAAATTGCGCAAATTCCAACCAGTTGTGGGTGTGGCATACAAATCTCACCTGGTATGCAACAGAAAATGCCATCGTAGACCCTTGTTATGTCAAGTTTATTTTCTCGCTTTGCTGTGTGATGTGACGTACGTACTATAGACGTGCTTTTTCGGTCATCTGATACTCTCAGAATGATAATTATCTTAATATTAAGATAAACTCTTAAATTAGAAGTTACTAATATCTATATAAACAGATACAGAATGAATCCTGTCAGTGATAATATTTAAAGTATTATCAATATGATAAACAGTAATATAACAGAATATAAATGTAGTGCAAAATGCAAGTGTATAACAGTGGATGTTGATGCTATATGAAGGGATTGTACAGTTTAATGGCCACAGGCATTTCCTGTGTCGTACAGTGGTACATTTAGGTGGTATCAGTCTCTCACTGAATGTGCTCCTGTGACTGATCAGCAGGTTGTGAAATGGGTGGGAGGTATTGTTCAGTATCGACTTTATTTTGGCCAACATTCTCCTCTCCGACACTATCGTCAGAGAGTCCAGCTCCATCCCCACAAAATGGCCTTGCGAATCGGTTTGTTCAGCCTGTTTTCATCTGCAACCCTCAGTCTGCTGCCCCAGCATGCAACAGCATAGAGGATGCTGCTGGCCACAGCAGACTCAGCGCTATCTCCTATGCTGTTGCATGCTGGGGCAGCAGGCTGAGGGTTGCAGATGCTAACAGATGAAAACTGATGGATGCAGATGAAAACTGTTCTTTTTCTTTGAAGTTTGGTTATTTCACCTTCATAACCAATTTTTATATAAATGATTTTGTACAGCAACCTGGTTGTTACTGTCAAATAAATCCATACAGAGTGATTAATATCAAATGGAGGGTATTACTCTATTTTTTTAATAACTTGAATAAAAATCGTTAATTTTTTTTTATTGATTTACACATAATTATTATTTCTTTCGCTGATGACATGCTCCATAGCAACAGTCTATTACACTTTATAACAGTGTGTAATAAAGAAATAACAGACTGTCAAATATCTTGACTGAGCAATTAGAATGATGTATTCACATGAGCTGGGTAATAGGAAGTGTTAAATATTAGATTTGGTTTGATATTTTATAAATATAATAATTTTGATAAAGATAGCAACAGGAGCAAAAAAATAAGAAAATTGTTTCTTAGACGCACTGGGGGTTCCTGGACCCCACACTGAGAACCATGGATCTAGATAGTGTCTTCTAAAGATCAAAGCTTGTGATAGTTGCCACCTTTGTCTGGTTTTAAGAGATTTCAGCAATCAAAATCTCTTTAAAAAAAAATTAGGATAAAGATGACCCCAGCCCGTGGCTCTATGACCCATAGTATCAAGTTAAGAAGTGGGTGTGGATGAGGTCCCCAGTATGGAAAATTTTGTGCCCTATCCATAATTCCTTATGCCTGGTCAATACAGCATTTCAGATATCATATTCTTTTCAATTTGTTCAACCAGAAACATGTTTATTACTGGTGTAAATACCTGGGATTGATAGCTTTGACACATGGAAAACAGGTCAAATGTAAATAGGCTCAGAGTGTAATAATTGTCCAATGGTGTTGTCTTGTCTTGATCTTTACAGAGACCTAATCAGAGTTTTGAAGTGGCATGTGGACCGGATCATTGACGCTGAGCACCATGAGCAGATACAGCATGTCCTGAAGGTAAAAATAAAGACTTGTCCACAGCTAGGTTTATATGTATATGTTTTCATGCCTATGAAATGACTAAAAGCTAACAGCTGCGTATATCTACAAATATGTATTCTCATGTAAAATGAGAAATTTCTTCTTTCTCAGTGACTCATTTAGCAGTTCGACTCAACAAACTCTAATACATTACCACAAGAGTGACTGTTTCTTTCCACGCTAACATTAGCACATTTATATATCAATTTTTAAAAACTAAAACTAGTAAAACTAAAAGTGTCAGATAGCTGCATCTAAAATCGTTTGTGTTCCTTCAGTAAAAGATCTCACCTCCTGATGGGTGTACAGTATATCCTGTTCCTTGTGCCTCCTGGCTGTTTTGACTAGCCTCTGTGAATGAGAGAGGTTCAATAAAGTTGCTCTTGCTGTACCTTGTTACGTACATTATCATGTTTAATCAATAGTGATTACAGTTGAGGCACGGCTGATCTGGGCAGTACTGGGATTTGAACTCACAATATTTGTCAATAGCGCATTAACAACTGAGCCGCCACTTTCAGCGAGTCTGATTTATGACAAAATGACCAAAATCATGATTTTAGCTCTTTGCCAAAGTCAGCCAACCAAGATATGTTATTGTTAGACACTAACTGTTTTGTACTGGAGCTAAGAATCAATGTTCCAAATGCTGCTAAGAATCAAAGGAAGATTATAGCTACCAGAATTTTGAAATAGACATACGGAGCATATTTGCCTGGAAAGGAATTATTCCATTTGTATAAATGTTTTAATAACATGCATTATAACAGTCTGTTTAACTATATATGTGTGTGTGTGTGTGTGTGTGTGTGTGTGTGTGTGCATGTGTAGGCTGCAGAGTACCTGTTTAAATACATCGTGCAGTCTCGCAGGCTCTATGCGGCAGCAACTGCGTCACAGGCGGAGGACGAATTCCGCTGCTCCATCCACGAACTCTTCAAATCCATCCATCTGTTCCTTTCTCATGAGAGCAAAGGAATCAGTCCTATCACACACACGCAGGTAACACACACACACACACACTCTACAGGCACTCAAGTCTGTCTCACACACACACACACACAAACATATATGCACTCCATTCACATATACCATGTGTAAAAAGACTTGTTTACAGCTTTACACGCACAGCACCCAAACTGCGCACTATCACATTAGTGGATATTAGCGTGTGAGAGAGTGTGTGCCAGTGTTTGTGTGAGTGTGTGTGAGTGTGATGTTTGTGTATGTATATCCTGGTGTGCCATAGAAAACAATTCATACACTCAGGCTGTGTATGTTAATAGCAGCAGAATGTGGCTATATCATCATAAAGAAACACACTAACACACAAACACACACAAACACGTGTTTGTGGCTGTTGTAGCAGCCCAGCAGGAGAGCAGATTTCCATTAACACGCCTGAGTAAGTGAAGCATTGTTGGGAATGCAGATCCGATCAGCAGCACATGGAGAGCACAGGATCGGTGCCAACCCTGCCACCTCACACACTGTGTTTACACATAGGCTTTAGGCATTGTGAGTGTGTGTGTGTGTGTGTGTGTGTGTGTGTGTGTGTGTGTGTGTGTGTATGTGTTAGAAAGCATGCATGTGTTTACATCTGCTGTTTGAAGTTTCCTGCTGAGCGGAGTGAGCTCTTTTTTAATTCAGCACACTTCCTTTGTATGTCACTTTCCTCCGTTCCACCTGTCAAAAAATGACTCTTTCTGTACAGTGTTAAATATTGAACATGTCTGCTTGTTGTCTGAACAAAAGCAAATGCTTTTATACCATATGACGTTCTTAAAGCCACCCATTTTCTAGTGAATATCCTGAGTGTTTTGTCTTTCATTATATAATATATATTTATATTAGTCCATTTTGACTGAATACAGATGTTTCCTTGTGAAACCACTCCAGCATACAGGCTTAGTATCTCTTATTCACGTGTTTTACATCTTGTTTTGGCTCTGTGTCTCTTTACAGTAACAATAGCAGCAAGATCATGTGACCAGAGCAATGATCATGTGCATGTGCATTAACTTGGCAGTGCAACACTGACTCATAGAAAGTGGAAAACGTCTGAGATCAAGGGTTAAGAAATGGAAGAGGGCATACGATTTCAAAAGAAATAACACTACCATTCCACGTTTTACTCCACTTCTCTTTTACACACAGACACACACACAGATTACATTTGCCATGCATAAAGTTAGAGACGGCATGGTGGCGTAATGATGAGCACATCTGCCTCACAGCAAGAAGGTCCTGGGTTTGAGTCTTGGGCTTGACGAGGGTGTTTCTGTGTGGAGTTTGCATGTTTCCCTTGTGCTTGTGTGAGTTTTTTCTGGGTGCTCCAGTTTTGTCCCACAGTCCAAAGACATCCATTGGCTATTCCAAATTGCACCGAGGTGTGATGTTAAGTTGTTCTGCAAGGTGCAAAAACGTATGCCAACAGTATTACTGCAGGAGAACAATATTCTGAATTACTGCAGAAAAACAACACAGACAGATCAGAAAGAACAGCCTCAGATCTCCATCTGCTGCCACCGTCCCATGTCCACAGTGCAAGAGATTGGTTCAGGTGCGGATTGGCATGACAAGTCATCACACTGAGCACACACAGAGTCCACCCCTAATCCCAGGATGACTAGATGGTCTTGTATCCTGCCTTCAGCCAGTGTCAGCTGAGATAGGCTCCAGCCTTCTCAGAACCTAGCATGAGTAATGTGGTTCAGCAAATAAATAAATGAATGTTTGAAGTTACTTAAAACATCCTGATTTTTCACTGCTCGCATCGTCCTTGTCTGTGATGACGGCTGCCATTTTGTTATGATGATAGTTCTGTGCTTTCGCCTTAAGATGGAGATGTTAACTAACATCACTGCACCCGGTGCAGAGGTCATTGACACTCGCGTACAGAGTAAACAAATGGTTTCCGAAAGTCATTGTTGCTAAATTTATTTTTTTTCTAAGTGATAACACTGTATCTTATGTTTATTTAATATGCCTGGTAAGCTAGGAAGTGCTGCTTACAACTGTTTTACAGTTCATGTTGGGAGTAGCCATATTGAATTGACACCATTTGCTGAACCTCAGGGTTAAAAAAGACCTTCCCAAGTTCCTGAGTAGCAATTCCGAGATGAGCAGGTGTTTTTTTTTTCTTACTCTGAGTTATTCATTGAACTATAGTTGAATGCAGCATACTTAATGATCACGCACTGAGGGCAAGGTGGATGTCAGTGAATAGTCAATGAGACAGATCATCAGTGAACATTTCCATAAATAGTGCATAGGTTAAGAGGTGAGATCGTAAACATGTGTTCTGTGATCATGAGGTGCGTGAGTCAAATGTCAGGTGAATGACAGGTGAAGTGGCTGATGGGACGTGTAGTGTGAGATATGAGCGCATGAGTGGGCTGACGTCAGCCATATAGTAGCAAGCACAGGCTTAGCACATAAAGGAGGAGATGTCAGGGGCAGAAAGTTAAATGCCCTGTATTTATTATGTCAGGTTTAGTGAAATATGGCGGTGTGCTGGCACTGTCGCCTTATAGCATGAAGGTTCTGTGTTTGGACCTGCTGGTTAACTCAGACCTCTTTGTGTGGAGTTTCATGTTCTCCTTGTGCTGTGTTGGTTTCTGTGGGTTTAAGTATTATGACTTTTAAAAAAGGTGTGCTATATTACTTCTGGGTGCAAAACATTCACTTATCCTGGGAGAGGTATCGCCATAGTAACAAATATAATGTACGCAGGTACACATCTTATTGGTGTGTGATGAACAGTGCGTACAACTTTTGGACATGAGCTCTGTGTGTGTGTGCGTGTGTGTGTGTGTGTGTGTGTAGGCTGTGTTTCTGAGGTCGTTTCCCACTGTATGCTGTGAGTTGCTGAAGGTGTTTGGTGTCCGTGAGGTGGCGAATCTGGCCCGCGACACACTGAGCAGCCTGCCTGCTGTGACACACACAGACTGCCCCCTGCAGGCCGTCAAGCTGCAGTGCGTGGCCAAGACTGTGGAGAGCCCACTTTACACCAACCCAGGTTCACATGGCTTAATCTCAAAATCCAGTTATTCTTAAAACTATGCACATTTAATGTTGTCTTTAAATATTGTGTGTGTGTGTCTCTACAGAGTCGCGATGTGTGCTCCTTCCTGTGGTCCTCCATCTCCTTCTCACTTACCTGAAGGAACAGAAAGAGTTGGTTCTGTGTGCAAACATTCTCACCAGCATGCTATCAATCATCCATAAAGACCCAACCACGGTATGTCCTCCAGTTTCACACGTATCTAATCCAGAATGCTTTAGGTGTTCTTAGCGCCAGTATTAGGAAGAGAGCACACGTGAGCATCATGGCAGAAAATATCTAAAGAAAGTCATTTTAAATATTACTAAACATCTGTTTTGTTATGATAATAGTAATAATGTAGTAATTATAATAATTTCTATTAATAAAGGTGTCCTATTATTATTAAAATAAATTAAAATTAAAAAATAGGACACTCCACGCATCAATCCTTCAGGTCTGCAGTATCGGGTGCTTCTCCGTAGGACAAAGGACGAAACAGAAGAAAGTCTGGAGCACATTGATCAATCTTGCAGTCTTTTAATTTGTGCAAACAGAAGACTAACGTTTCGGCACACTGTGTCTTCGTCTAGTCATGATTAACAGAGTAGAGAGAGGAACATTTTATAAACTGCAACATCATTGTGTGTGTGTGTGTAGGAGTGTGTGGCACCGGAAGAGGTGAATGTAATAATGGACAGTCTGTCAGGAGTGTTGTTGAGGACGATACTGGAGGTAACTAACCGTCCCCAGCCAGCCGCAAGCTCCATGCGCCTGCAATATCAGGACGTTACTGTGAGTGTCTCACACACACACACACACCATAACTCTAACTTATTAGCCTTGGTAGGACCTTCATCATTGTTATAAAAGTAGGTAATTAATTTTATCTACTCTTCAATCTAAGTCTCACCTCAACATCAGGAAAACAAGTGCAGTTTTATTCATAAGAACCAGAGATCAAATCACCCCATTTTATCTGATTGGGTATTCCTTATCACAAAGGCACTCCAAAGAGTCACTGAAGCACAAGGTGCAGCTTACCAACACATGACATGAACAAAATCCAGTATGGAGAATTATTACCTGTATAATCTGAAGTTAGGTCTTGTTGCAGGTAGGCTTCACCTGTGGGCATGTGAGGTGTATACTACAGGCAGATTAAATAATCTTCTCTAATAATTCAGTGTGGAACATATTCCAGTTCTTGTTTCTTATCAAATCCGTGCTTTATATCCAGATCGATAAGGAAGTGTCAGTATTTCTGAGAGTACTTTTATTTTTGTAAAGTCTCTGTGTGTCAGAGTTATTGTAGTTTTTAAATGTTGAATAGTTGTTATTTTGATTTATTCTTTCCTGTTTAATTTTAGTTTTGTTTTATTTAGTTGTGCAATTATTTAAATTTTATTTGGTGGATTTGACGAGTTTACCTTTTTGGGGGTTTTTTGTTTGTTTGTTTTGTTTTGTCTTTGTGTTAACTTTCATTTTTATTTTATTGCACATTACTGCCACCTTCTGGAATTTATCTGTTATTGCATCATCCCCATTGCCAAATCAAGGAAGGAAATGAAACAAAAATTAAAATATAGCTTATTTTACCAGCACTTTTTAGTTTTATTTCTTAGTTTTAGTTTTTGGTATGTTGTTGTTTGTGTTTTATTTAGGTTTATTGTTTTCCTAATTGTTGTTGCTTTATTTTTAATTATTTAAATTATTTAAAAAATCATGTGTAGTCATTTCTAATTGCAGTATCCATGTCTTTTTTTCACTGCTAGTTTTAATTTTACTCTTAGTTTATGTTAATTAAATTCATCCTGTGTGTGTGTGTGTGTGTGTGTGTGTGTGTGTGTGTGTGTGTGTGTTTGTAGGGAGAGTTTGTGGCCTGTTTGCTGACTCTCCTTAGGCAATTAAGTGATAAAGATTACCAGAAGCTCCTGAACCGATTCCCCACAAAAGATGAGCTGGCGGTGAGTCGCCCAAATCATTTTAAATTCAAAATGATTACAGCACAAAATTATTACAGCAAAGAATCAATCAGTACAGGAAACCTAAACTGTCCAATTAGCTTTTTGTTACCTTAAATAAACTTTACCCTAAATACACTCATGACTTTTTTTACAATTAATTAATTGCATGATTGTCTTATAACACAATAATCAGAATATAAACCTTTTCTTATTTTTATGTCCAGAATTTTCTTCTGCAGCTTTTCACTGTCTTCAGAATACTGATTCGGCCAGACATGTTTCCTAAAGACTGGACAGTCATGAGATTGGTCACTAACAAGTAAGCTCCTAAAACTTGTCCTGGGTGGTTAATTATGATTATATAGGCCACAGGGGTCAAACTCAAGGCCCACGGGCCAAATCCGGCCTGCCAACTCATGCGGGCTGCAAGCTTATAAAGGATATCATTATCATGCATTCTTTGCATCAACCATTACCATGAAACTTAATTCATCATCCTTCCACTAGGTGGCAGCAACCTATTTCAAAATAAACAGCTAGTCATTCATGACTCAAAAAAAGAGTGTGTTGTCAGAAAAGGAAAGTGAAAAAACTAACTAACTAATCAAGATGTCTGCGACAGAGCATAACCTGTCTGTCCGGTATGATATTCATGAGGAAGGACATTGGCATATGCCAGCTGTGCAATAACTATTCAACTTTTTCGATGTCAATGATTATTGGGCCCATAGAAGAAAACCAGTAATTAGTTGATATCTTTCAGAAACAGGAAATTATTTTTGAATGAAAAATAACAAGTTATTTGATTTTCTATGGTATATACCATCATGTTTTTAAATGATCATGTGGACTGTGAGAACAGTTTGTCCTGATCACACAATATTACACACATGCTCTTTTCTTTTTCATTTTGTTTCCAGCGTGATCATCACCACAGTCCTGTATCTCTCCGACACACTCAGAAGCAACTTCCTTAATGAAAAATTTGACTTCAAGGTATGAGATCAGATAATTGCATTTCCTTTCTGTGCATCTGTGCTTCTCTGCCTTCACAGTTAATTTGCAGCTCCTGCCTATTTGTCCCATTTTTCTTTTCAATGTTTTTTTTCTTCCATTTATTTTTGATTGCCCCCTCAGTGCTTACACTCAGATGAAGAAAGAGCTCATATGACCTTCAGTAACACTCTGAACATGTGTGTCTGCAGGGCAGTAAGTGATCTGTAAATAAGCCTGTCCTTTTTATCCTACAGGTATGGGAGTCCTATTTTTACCTCTCTATAATATTCATCATCCAGCCATGCCTCCAGCTTGAGACGTTCCCTCCGTCCAAAAGGAAGAAAGTTCTGGAAAAGTGAGCAGTTTGCTTTCTGACACTCCATCAGAAATGCAGCAAATGAAGCATAAACATGTGATGATGTATTGATTTCCTTTTTGGAAATGCAAGTAACTCTTTCAGGTTCTAACGTTTCTTGATGTTTTAAAGGTATGGAGACATGCGAGTGATGATCGGATGTGAGATCTTCAGCATGTGGCAGAATTTGGGTGAGGAAAAATTTTATATATATAGATATATATATAGATATATAGATAGATATAGATATATAGATAAATCCCCTGATGAATGAGTGGGCAACCACCACGAAACAGGCTTGTCGGGATGAAATTGTAGTACTGTTATTTTTTTCCCACATACAATATATTTAGCTCTATTTGATTATTTAGAACAAACTGAATCACTGAAACACCAAACCAGCAACTGACTGTAGTTTTTGTGCCATGTCCCATTCTTTTAGTCCCAAGTAGCCCTAGTTAGTGCCTGTCAGCATCCACTGCACTCACATGGCAGGCTGTCGAAACAGTTATCTGTATAGCTGAAGAGAAAGGCCATAAATGTTACACTTGAGGTTATGTCTATGCCTAAGAATTTTTTTAGTATTAACTTCTGCACATTTGCTCTAATCATTTCTGCACGAAGGTGGTGTTTAAACAGATGTGCAGTGCTGTGAAACTTGAATTCAGACTAGTTTTGGGGTGTGACCACATCTGCTGCTGTGGCAATAAAGCTTATCGCTAGGGCAGTTCCGGTGTCATATTTTCACAACAGATATTTTACAAGATTGCACTTACTTTATTTTTAAATGAATTCATATCAGTATAAAGTGAAAAATATCACAGAATATGACCAATGCCTTGTCCTCTGTTGGCTTTCTAGGAGACTATAAAGTGAATCTCATCCCTTCTCTGATTGGTTCGTTTCTGGAGGTGACCCTGGTGCCGCAGCCTGACCTGAGAAATGTCCTCATCCCTGTTTTCCATGACATGATGGACAGTGAGGAGCGCCGCAGTGGCAACTTCAAACAGGTGTTAACCTTACTGTGACCTTGTCCATGACATCACTGATAGAGCAAACTGATTTCAGACTCAGACTCAATTTCACTGGATATCATTTCAGATTAATTAAAACTGTTGACTGTGTATTAAATATGAATGACAAAAAACCCATATGTGTTCAGTTTATGGGTTAAGATCTATTATTTAAAACTAACCAAAATAAATCTTTTACAATATTTTTGAAATCCTCATCAAGATAATAATAATAATAATAATAATAATAATTACACAATCTTATGCATGCTTCTCAGCTTCCCAGTGCATTTTGGGAAACCCCAGGTTATTCTTTTATACTGCGCAATGAATGAATGAAAAAGTACATTTCCTATAACTCTTGGTTCAGCCGTAGCATCAGTGACACAATTACAATGATCCAAAACAAAATAAACCCAGAATTTCTATTTTCCAAAGCTTTGTTTTTTTAAACTCAGTATTTCTTCACATTTTGTTCCATAAATGTGTGTATTTATAATCTTATAGAATACACAATTTCATCTTTATTTTAGGTTTACAACTTTTCCTCTAAACATTACCCTCTCTCTAAGCTTCATATTGTAGTTCCTGATTAATTAATTTGTTTACCTACAATGTTCCTAAGACACCATCGTACATATTCCTTTTGAATGATTACATATATTAAGCAAGATGTAATTATTTATAACCCCTATATAAGCATTTTATTCTTTTGATTTTAGTACTGCAGTTCTCCAATACAGTAGACTTGTCTGGTTTCTCTCCACTTTGTCAATCAACGCCGTGTTTATTTATTATAGATATCAATAATTAATAGCTCATCTATAATTGAGCACTTGATTTCCTTCAAGCGACCTTGCATGAGCAGCAGCTTGAAAACAATGCAGTGAATATACCTAAATAAATATCTTGAGTATTGCAATAAGATATCAACTTTCCTCTAGAAATAAACAGGTTTCTGCAGTTTTATACCTGCACTGTTTTTTGTATTTTTAAGTGTTGCCATAATGTGGCATTATACGTACAAAATATGAATAAATATTAGATATATTATTATATCACAATCTTACTGAGGGAAATAGTGGGAGAGGAGTTGGAGGAGCAGACTCCGGGTCACTGGTCGAAAGAAACAAGGCTTTGCTGGGCCATCTGATTAGCTAGCCTTTTCCCACTGCCCCCTCCATGCACAGAGGTATCTCTGCCAATCATGGTCTGCTTTCCAGCGCACTGAGCGTGAAGCTTTCACTTCAGGCGACCAATCAAAGTAGGCACAAAGAGCGGGAAGAGGGAGGAGAAAGCCAAACCGAGGTGGGAAGCAGATTCCTGAAGCACTGTGTAGTTTTCTGGATTAGAAATTGTACCTTGGTGCTCCACTGGTGTCTGAAATGAAAAATAAAGGTCTGCAAATGGGTGCAATATCTGATCTTTAAGAATTTACTTAAACTGACTTTTGTGTGTGTTGGGGGGTGGTGTTTGATCAACCATGGTTGATCATAAACTGTCATCTTTGAGTGCAGGTGGAGGCAAAGCTGATAGACAAACTGGAGAGTCTGATGTCAGAGGGTAAAGGGGACGAGACCTACAAGGAGCTTTTTAACAACATGTAAGAATCTGAATACCACTAAAATGTCCTCACATACATTTGTGTAAAAATCAGTGCCTTAAAAAGTCATTTTAAAAATGTAATCTAATTCTTCTGTTAATGCTTTCTGGAGTAGAATTCCGCTGTTTGGTCCATATCCAAGGTGAGATCCTCAACTTACTTCTGTACAATGTTGTATAAAACTGTATAACTGATGTTTACTTGAATAAATAATAAAAAATGTTTCCCTTGCCTTATCTTAGGATAGTAAACATAGTCTGTTACTGTCAGATGCTTTAAATCAACACACATTTCTTTGTGTGTGTGTGTGTGTGTGTGTGTGTGTGTGTGTGTGTGTGTGTGTGTGTGTGTGTGTGTGTGTGTGTG
>JAOUQZ010000035.1:12236923-12249621 GCA_028564935.1 Neosilurus hyrtlii
AATTTTCATAGTCATGAAAAGAAAGGAAACTCATTGAATGAGAAGATGTGTCCAAACTTTTGGTCTGTACTGTATATAATTTAAAGTTGCCTTTATTTATGATTTTGCATAGTATATATTTAAGCTATGTATAGGGTTTAAAGAGGTACCATTACACAGCTCTTAGCCAGTTCATGCAGTTGTGCACATGCATTTCTTTTTTGAATTGTGTATGGTTTGGAGCGCAGCTGCGTCTGGCATGACATAAAAATTCAAATAAAAAAAAATTAAAATCTAATAGTAATTTTTTGTTTATTTTGTTTTCTTTCTTTTTATGTTTATGTTGTAGTATATACTAAAACAATTATGTGCCTCAGGCTTGGTGGATGTTACTGAATTGAATAATTTTTTAGTGACATCCACTCATTGTCATTGAGCATGACTGTCAGTTGTAAGACTCGTTATGCTCCTTTACTAACTACAGCAGGAAGAGCGTGTCATGGATTTGGCCTGCTTTTCTGAAAATATTTAATTCATTGCCTTTGCAAAGCCTAGATTACAAACTAAATGTTTATCATTCATAAGGGAGGTTTTTCTGAATTAAATCTAATATATTTTCAGACTGTAAGAAAGACATTTGAATGCATGATGCATGATTTGGAATGGCTTCATTTTCCTGATCACTTCACCTTCTGTTCTTGCTGCATCATAATCTCCCTGCTATCATTAAACAGTATATTAAAAGTATATTAATGTGCAGTTTGTGATAGAATTTTCTTGAGAATAAATTTCTGTAATGTTTCTGCTGGTTTTTGCAATTAATGGACACCAGAAAGGGACCCGATAATGGATAATTCAAGAGATATTGTATGCCAACATGTTTTCTCCATGACACGTGTTTAAATCTAGAATCTTTCCCTAAAATCTTGGTGGTGCTTGAGCTCCAGAGTTTGTCTGTTCATTCAATTCCTGAAAATCATCTGTTTAGCCTTTCTTACAACACGCAATCGTCATGCCAGTGTTTCAACAAACTTAAGCAACATAACATTTCCATCCAGTGTTGGGATCATGTCTTGAATTGATGAGGGGAAAAACTGAACCACTCCATGAGGTCTTCTCCAGCACATCCCAAAGACTTTCAATAGGTTTAAGGTCAGAACTCTGGGGCGCCAATACATATGTGAAAATGATTCCTCATGCTCCCCGAACCACTCTTTCATTATTTGAGTCCCCATTTTATAACCATCCATCAGGGAAGAAAAAGTCCATTGATGTGATAACATTTACTACATTCAGCTGACTTCATTTTATTGCCACATTAATGTTGCTGAGCCTCGACCTGACCAACTGGAGCAACAATGCCATTGGGATTACATGCTGTGATCAAGGCAATCCATGTGAAACAAAAAATTTGCAGTTTTGTTTTTCTCAGAGTGTCAAATCTGCTCTTTTATCATTGGGTCTTGTGTGTTTCTCCTGTTCCAGCCCACTCAGTTACCCAGCGGTCAATCGCTACTCGTCATCCTCACTGTCATCACAGGCCTCCAATGATGTGAGCAACATCACAGGCCAGTCAGAGAGCTCCGATGAAGTGTTCAACATGCAGGTGTGTGTTGCAGGGTTTCTGTAGGTATACAAAATTCTGACCTATAATTGACCTTCATTAGGGAGAAGCTAATTGGATACTAAAAGGAAAGTATCAGTAATTAATGGCAGTGTGATATGGACAATTTAAATTTTTTTGACTTGTTTTCTAGTGTTCAGTATTCTACAATAAAGTCATGACTCATAAAGCATGGTGAACATCCAGTCCAACGGTTTTAATAATGTCTGCAAAAAAAAATGTTTGTACCTGTCCTTAATATGCAAACCCACATTATACACCGCTCAGCCTTAACATTAATACCACCTGACAGTCCTGGTGGAGACACAGCAAGCTGCTACGCATGTCCAGCATTATCAGTTCCAACAGTTTGTGCTACAGTAGCTCTTCTGTGGGATCAGATCAGATGTACTAGCCTTCACTTCAACACACATCAGTGAGCCTTGGGCAACTATGACATTCATACCAGTTTACTGGTTGTTCATCCTTGGTCCACCTTTTGTGGGTACTTACCACTGCATACCAGGAACACCCAACAAGACCTGCTGTTTAGGAGGTGAGTAGACCAAGTCTATCACAATGCGCCTTCACAGTTTGGCCCTTATCAAAGCCACTCTGATCCTTACACTTGCTCATTTTTCCAACATATCAAATTTGAGAATTAACTCTTCACTTTCTGCATAATACATCCTGTCAAAGAGTGTATTTATTGTTATGGCTGATCAGTGTATAGTCTATAGTGGAAAATCTTTTGGTCCACTCTTAGCTTGGCCAGTGTTCACCATTTTGACTTTCTTTTGCTCCTGGACCTCACAAGGACTGCAACTGTGCAGTAACTAAGTCAAATAATACATACTTACTAATAACTCTATCCAAACATCAATCATGTACTGTTATTAAGTAATAATAATTTTAAAGTGAGCAGGCTTGCTCAGTAGGGATGTGTAGGGGGTTGTAGAAAAATTCTTAGATTTCTCCTTAAATTAATTTTACTATGTAAAGCTGCTTTGTGACGATGTCAATTGTAAAAAGCGCTTTAGAACTGAATTGAATTGAATAATTACACATACACGTATTTCTAAGATATAAATTTGGCTTTTACAAGCATGCTTTTGTTAAATGGAAAAATTTCACAGTCTTATTAGTGATCACACTAATTTTTTTTTGTTTGTTTCGTTTTGTTTGTTTGTTTGTTTGTTTTTTCAGCAAATTCATATAATTTAGGCACACCAGCAGATAATCTAATCAACCTTTGGCTAAATCTACCAGATCATATCATATAGTTGTAAAAGCTAGAATTGGCTAAAGTTGTCATAGTTGGTATACCATGTTAATCTTTTGGTTACCTGTTTTTTGTTTTGTTTTTTTCTGTCCACAGCCAAGTCCATCTACCTCAAGCCTCAGCTCGAACCACTCCGGCTCTCATAATGTGAACAACTGTGCTCCATCAAGCAATAGAGGTGAGTGTATGAAGGCATAGAAAAACTACATTGAGATTCATCTTTACACTTCCCTGGGCTAAATCTTTTAGGCATCATCATCATCATCAGTTATGTTTATATGTTTACTCCTCTCCTTCAGAATATGTATTCCTGTTTGACGATGGTGGCTTTGGTTGTTTAACATGCATTGTTATATGACAGTGTGATGAATGAACAGAGGATGCTGTTTTGTCACCTTGTCTTATTGCCCTGCCTATTAAACACTCTCAGCACTTGCTTCATTCCTGTAGATTCTCTTCCGTCAGCATCTCCTTTGCCGTTGGACAAACACAAGCATTCGAAAGAGAATGCATGCCTCTCACCCAGAGACCGGCTGTGCAGCGGTGTTTTCTCCAACCCTCTGGACCCCACACAAGTGAGCCAAGTAGATAAAACTCCCTCAGGTATGCAGCTGTGCGAAATGTGAGATAACCTGTTTCTGTGTCCCGCAGAGGATGATGCCGTTCCAGATAGACGCAAGCCTGCCACGTTGTGAGGCCAGTTTCCCCACAGCAGAAACCGGTAGGACTCCTCCTTTAGCTCAGAACCTATTAAATCACATGGACTGTACTGTGCAAAAGCCTAAGGCATGATCAAATTTTCACATACATTATGTTTATTTTAAAGCGGCTCGGTGTGTGTGTGTATACATGTAGGTTTCATCAGGGTTCACCAATTTCATCCCATCTACAAAAAAACTAAAACAGTGGATTGGTGGATTGACTATGAGAAATTACCCTGATGTGTAAATAAGCATGTTTGTGTGTGTGTGTGTGTGCGTGTGTTCAAATCACATTTTAGGTTTTCACACACAGAAGGTCCATTTTACAGAAAAGAATATACATAAATGCTGTCTGGAATTGCCTGGAGATATAAGAGAAGGTCTCGCAATTTTCTTTTTTTTTTTTTTAATGCGTGTTTGGTAACTGAATCCATGAAAAATTAATAGCATTTCAAAGACTAGAGATTAGGACTTAAGTTAAAATATAAAAATAAAAATTATATATATATATATATATAGAGAGAGAGACAGAGAGAGAGAGTTAATGAAGAGGAGGGAAGGAGAGAGAGAGAGAGAGAGAGAGACCTTCAGTAAAAAAATAAAAGGAATGGGGGGGGGGGGGGGGGGGTGTTAACCTGACCTCACTTTACAAGGGGTTTGGGAATTTTGCACAGTACAGTACAGTGTACACGATAACTGTGAGTGTATGTTGTGAGCTGATGTGATGTGTATGTTATTTTGCTCTGTGTATATTTTGTCTGAACAGCAGCTCAAGGCAAGAACATAAGGTCTCTGTCTCCAATGCCAACCTCAAAGTCTCCTCAAAAGGTAGGTATCATTTTCTCGTTCCTGTCCCTTTGATTGTGACTTCACAATGTAAATTATTAAACAAATATCTCCAATGGCCAATTCACCATTAAATTAGACAAATGTGTATTTTTACTAGGCAGAGAGGGAAAGGAAATGAAATGAAAGGAAACTAGGCAGGGCACAGCAGGTAAGGACGGATGGATAAATTCCTGGGCAGGAAGCTATGCAGAAATCCCCGCAATCAAATCAAAAAGATGCAAATTAATTGCATACTCTATTACACGTGTGTGTGTGTGTGTACGTGTGTAAACAGTACCCTTCAAAAGTTCAGGGTCACTTAGAAATTACCTTGTTTTTGAAAAAAAAGCACCTTTTTAAAAGAAAATCTACATTCAGGTGTCACTGTCATACCTGTCTTCCAATGGCACATTATGTCACCTAAGCTGAATTAGCTAAGTTTGTCATGTTAAAAGTATTATGGATAATTATAAAACCCTTTTGCATTTATATTAGCACATATAAAAATGCTGTTCTGATTTAAAAAAAAACCTTCTTTAGGCTTGTTGAATATCTGGAGGAATCCACATTTGTGTGTTTGATTTTCTTTTGAAATTCATCAGTGTATATTTGTTCTGAGAAATGAAGGCTATTCCTTATGAGAAACTGCCAAGAAACTGAAAATCTCATACACCACTCTGTACTACTCCCTTCACAGAACAATGCAAACTGGCTCTTAACCAGGAGAGAAAGAGAAGTAAGAGGCCCCAGTGCACAACTGAGCAAGGGGAAAGTACATCAGAGACTCTAGTTTGAGAAGCAGATCTGAGACTAGTCAAATAAATGAGAAGATTAAGATTGGCACCAGAACACAAACTATAGATAGATACTGCTATGGATAGATGAATCTAAGTTGGAATTGTTTGGATCAAAAAGAAGAACATTTATAAGAACATTATAAAGGAAAAGAGGCTGGTGGGTCCTTTGTGGTGGTAAAATGCGAAATCTGTACAGTGTAAACGGGATCTTGAACTAGGAAGGCTCCCTACTCCATTTTACAATGCCATGCTGTACCCTGTGGATGGCACTTGATTGGAGCCACTTTCCTCCTACAACAGACTCAAACTATGCAAGAGCTATTTAGAGAAGAAGCACTTAGTATTAGCACTTAGCACTGGTATTCTGTCAATAATGGAGTGGGCACTGCAGGCACTAGATCTCATCCCAGCTGATTTGTTGTGGATGCAGCTTGATTGTATGGTACAGAAGAAGTGCCCATCAAGCCAGTCCAACCTATGGGAGGTGCTTCCGGAAGGATGGGGGAAAATTCCTTCATTTTACCTTGACAAATTGACAGAGGTCTGCATGGCTGTAATAGCTGAGATGGAGGAAGTTTAAAGGACTAAATAATAATTTGTAACCTTGTCAATGTCTTGACTATATTTTATATTCATTTTGTCACCTGATGGATGTAAGTTTGTGTTTTTATGGAAACTTTATATATGCATATATTTCTATAATATATAAACATTTAGAGTACCTTAAATAGCTCAAATAATCCTCATAAACATAACGCTCAAAGAGAAATGTCCATATTTTCTCATTCCTACAGACCTCAGCTCCTCCCCTTACCCCGTCTCCTACTGATGGTTTGCCCACGGGCAGCTTAGCATCCCACTCACCTGCTCGCTCGGGCAGCTACAGCAGTGGCATCTCCTCTCTCAGCCGCTGCAGCATGTCCGAAACGTGTGGCATCGATGCAGCACCTGAGCCGTCCATGCCTGCAGTCCTGCCTGCCGACAACGCAATCCGGCGTGGCAGCAAGACCCCACCACCCTACAGCGTGTATGAGAGGAACAACCCACGCCGTGCCACCCCACTGCCCCACAGCCTGTCGGTGCCACCTGCCACAGACAGCACCAACCTGCCCACCAAACCACAGCTAAGCCGCACACAGAGGATAAACTCAGAGCCGCGGCACAGGATAACACCACGGAAAGTCTCCCAGTTGTAGAGTTACACATTATCCATAGCACACGAGTAGTACCTGGAACTGTCTTTGCAGCTCAACCAGGTTATTGTGAATGTCTAGTAGTCAGTACTAAGACACAGTGACTGGACTGGACTTTGACATGTAGTCTTGAAGATGTCTCGTCATTGAAAACTAATTCATCGCAACAATATCATGAATTCGCCATTTGCTTAACTTCGCCTACTAGATAAGCCCAGCTGATTACGTGAGGAAAGCAGGAGCATATTACAAATATGGTTTTATTTTTTATTAACTCAAAGGAAAATAATTGCTTGGGTTTTTTTTTACTGCAGTAGCTGTCTTGCTAGCTTTAGCATCGAATCCAGTCTTCTGTGCTTTAATAATAGATAACCTGCATAAGTGCAGCATCCGGTGGGTTTATTTTTTTGTAATTTTTGATTTGATTCAGTTTATAGTCAGCATCATGTTATTTCAGCTACAAGTTGTCATGAACAATTATTACAGCTGAACTGGAATTAACTCAGTGTTATATAACTTGTGTAGTTTTCATTAGTATACATTCATGGCTAGTGAAACACAAGTATAGCCGTTAAGAGATTAGAATCCTACTCAAAAAGGGCATATAGTTTACAGTTCAGTCTTTAAATCTGGCAGGTCCACATACCACATTAGAGCAAAGGTCTGAAACATACTGGTATTTTTGATAGATGTACAAAAGCTCATATCTGTACAGTATTCCGCTTATTCGATGCAATTTTTTTTAGGCCTTATGTACATGGACAAAGATGTGCAGCTAGTTCTGCATTTTGTTTTACCTGCTTTGTCCTTTCTGGAATGGCTGAAAGGTGCTACATATTTCTTTGTGTTTCTTTCTGACGTAGCCTTGTAGCTGCCGAACCTGCCTGACCGTTAATTGTGCAATGTAATGAAAATCGTGTGGTCAAGTATTGTGCCAAAGAAACAAAAGAGTATTAACATTTCTGTCGGTGCGAGTAGCTAGGGCAGCTTAGAGTTCACATAGCCGCACGAATGCTTGTGCTTGATAATGTGCTTTTTACGCAGTGTGCCGAGGCCTAGAGTACGATAGCATGAGGCATGTACAGCATCAAGCAATATAACCAGTGTAGTTTCCTCAAGAGTAGGACATTTAAAGCACAGAAGGCACGGGTTGGTTGTCAGTGATTACAGAAAGTTTTCCTTACAGAGAATTTGGTAAACAAAATATTCTGTGATCAAAATGGCTTTTTGAAGTTTCATTTCTTTAGAGGGTGGGCAAGCAAAGAGGAACGTGAGCTTGATTTTTATTTTAGGTGGTCATGCCCAAAAAAAAAGAAGGTTTTTGACTGCCAAAAGCACAGCAAGCATGTGATTAAATGAACACTGTACTATTTTTTATTAAATATTTGTCCTTGTTTCAACTTTCTTTAAAAAAAAAAAAAAAAAAAGTAAAAATGTTGTGCATTATTAAGGATTTTTTTTAGGACAGTCAGATGAATTTTCATTGTAATGATTATTCAGGCTCACAGCAAGAAGGCTCTGGGTTTGAACCGGGACCTTTCCTTGTGTAGTTTTCATGTGTGTTTGTGTGGGTTTACTCCAGGTAGTCTTTTTTTTCCCCCACAGTCCAAAGACATGCGCTTTGGGCCAACTGGCTACTCTAAATTGCCCACAGGCATGAATGTAAGTGTGTATTGTTGTTTGTGTCTGTGTTAGCCGCTAGATTGGCGACCCGTCTCTCAACTGAAGTCAGCTGGGAGAAAATGAAGGAATGAATGATTGTCCTGGACAAAGACATGCCACCTCCCTTTTCATATTTCACTGATGTTAAAATTTACTGACTTTGACATGTTCTGAAGTGTTTTCAGAATCTGAACAAGTGAAACTGAACATAACTAAGCATGCATTGAGAATTGGTTCCTAAATAGATTGCAGTACTTAACAATCAGTATTATTACTATTAAGGACACTCACTGTCCCATGTGGACAGCTTTCTCCTGATGTTCCTCCATTTGAATGGAGAAGAAGGTGATGCGTGTCCTGCTTAGAGAATGTATTTTTAAAAAAAGATTAATGGTGATAATGGTGTTGTTTACTGGGCTAACAAGTTAGGCAATTACCATGATACCTATATGTACATGTGTGTAAATGCCTAAAAAGTAACCTTTCCTGTAAAATATTATATTACATACTGTGTACCACCACAAATGCTACTGTACAACAAATGCAAAAAATAAATAAATAAATAAAAATATGTGGAAAAAGCAACAAGAATGACAGAACACAGAATAGCTGTTCACTGCCGATCTGCAAAATTAAATCATTTCACAGGTTTAAATGCAACAATGATTAATATTGTGAGAGACCCTGATACACCCTTACGAGGTTTTAATGCTTGTTGAATTTGTTTATAGCGCAGCTCTTGAGTGGAGCATCGAAGTCATCAAATATGGCTTGGATGGTCACGTGTCCACCGAATGCAATAAGGCTGCCGCGTCACATATCTGATGAGCAGTTATTCCTGACTTGCTTGTCAACGGGCAGCAATAAAAAAATAATAATAATAATAAATGAATAAATAAAATATTTAAAAAGAAAGATTTATTATTAATAACAACTAAACCCCAAAAATAGAAGCTCAAAGATCACCACTCAGACTCGCCCAGGATAAAAAAAACACAATCTAACTCAGGTAGGCAGACAAACTTGCAGGTAAATAAATGTTCATGGAGCAAACACCGAAATCAGAAGCTTGACAGAAGATGAACTTGTTAAACGTATAATTATAATAAGAAGAGAGGTGATACAAATGAAACTGGAAATCAGCTAGTGAAGGAGCTGAAAGGCAAACCCAGGTTTGGACACCTATCATCGGGAGCGCCGTCTTTTAGGCAGTGCCTAAATCTATATATTACTTCCTACTACTGTGACTCTGTTTGTCAGCATATTGTTAAGTTAATGTTTGCACCAGTGACATTAAACAAAAAAAACAAAACAAAAAAAAAACCTGATGGATGACAGAGTACTTATCATCCAGCTAAATTTTTGACAGGGTAATTTAAATAATTCCAGCACTAAGAAAATATCTAAAAAAATTATTAACACTGAGACAGATGAAATATTAATCTGTGCCAAAAAATTAGAAATTTGCAACTGAAGTATTACATCAGTGACACTAATACTAACTACTAAATATTAATATGATTGAAGCTGCACAAAAAGAGCATTTGTTTGTTGTATGAACACTGTAATTTTATTATCTTGTAAAGAAGCACAGTTTTAAGTCTTATATCAGACATTGTTTTCCTTAGCAAACCCAATTGCTATCAGTTAAAGTGGATCCAGGCTTGGAAACGCATGACTCTGTAAATGGTGGCCATTAGTACCTTGCTTGTGAGAATGACTTGATAAACAGTGTCGCAATTGTGTTCACATATACTTATGCTACTCAAGTTGCTCATTCTAGGCAATTTTGTAATTTTTTTATGGATTGCCTAGTGACTACTTTTAGAAAAATGTCTAGGGGGAAAAAATAGTATTCTTGTATTATCTCTCTTTTTCTCTCACTTTGTCTCACCTTTTGTATGGATTAGGGTTTTTTTTTTGTTTTGTTTTTTTGGTGGGGGGATTTTTTTTTTTTTCAATTTTTTGAACCTGTAAAGTTGTACTTTATATCATATAATGGGATGAAAGTATTCCATATAGCCCGTGTTACAGATTTTGTACAAACTGTGTTTATATGAAAATGTAACCAGTTCATAGGCTTTGAATGTTGCAACGGAAATTTTTATTTGTAAATGTTGACTATTAGACATTAATGAATAAAGGTTGATTGATGTACAAATGGTTAAAAAAATAAAACCATATTAACATTCCACTATTAAAAACACTTATAACACATATTAGGTAATAATGTGAGTAATTGTGTTATTCAATCATTTCAGGACATAAACAGGTGAACAGAATCTGCATGTTGAACTTTAAAAACATATACAGGAGGTCCAGATTACTTTAGTTCACATGACTGATTTCATCATTCATTCATTAATAATTCTGTTTATGCTTCAAGTTCTAAAGTAGTGACGATATATACTTTTAGTTTTTAAATGTAACACAAATCCAACAAACTGCTACTTTCCTCTGCCCCTGAGGTTACGTTTTACCCACGGCTGGCTTGTGTGTTTATACAATATGTTATGTATGGATTTCCATGAAATTTCTACCAGAGGTGGGGTTTTGGACAAGGAAGACAGCTTTACATTTTGGAGATGATCTGGATATAATTCAAGATCCAGTAACTTTTTAAGTATTATTTAACATTGTAAAAAAACATAGCAATTTTTTCTTACATTTTTGGATATTTCTGGGGTTGGCCAGGGTTTTACCCTCTCCGAGGGTTCCTGTTGGTATTCTTTCATTTGATATTGGTTCCGTATTAGTACTTTATTTTGCTTCATTAGCCGAAAGTCTAAACGTTGGTTTTTACAAATCTAGCAATGTGACCATGTAAAATATGAACACTTTTGCCACTGAAATAACAAAAACTTGGTGTAGTCAAAAATGTTCCAATTTGCTCTAGAGACATATGATGAAGCCAAAGCCCCCTAAAAAAAGTTATAGTTTTGATGTTATTGAAGTCAAATTCTACAAAATACTATTATTAAAATTATTTCAAGTCAGTCTTTGTAATATCATAAATTTTGGGTTGAGGGTTTCATGACATTTGAAAAGTCTGGAATGACTAAATGCCTGGGGACTTGGCAAGATGGAAAGAATTTACCGTTAAGAGATTATTTCCTGTTTTACCAAAAAAAATAAAAAAAAATAAAAGAACCCTTAGTGCAAGATCAGAATTACTTTAATTTAGTTATCTAACACTAGCTTATATAGCTAGCAAAACTATTTATTGGCTTCTGTATCAACACAAGGATTTTATTTGTTTTGCAATGGGTTTTTTTGTCCCCCCAGTGCAGTTTTGTTATCAAAGGCCAGCCATATCTCTTACTTTCTGTGGTAAAAGGCATGTAAAAGAACCATTGCTGTTGTTAAAAGTAGGTCACTGGGTTAAAAGTAGGTCACTGGGTTAAAAGTAGGTCACCAGCCTCCCCGTGACCCTAATTAGGATTAAGCGGTTCACAAAATTAATGAATTAATGAATATCTACTGACTAGTAAGAATGTGGTTTGTCTTGGATCAGCATTTATTCCTATAGATAACTAAGAAAAAGGTTCTCTGTTATATTAACTAATTCCCAAATATCAAAGTTTCATCTCACATTTCAAGCTTTCATCCACAATTAAATCCACCTAGTCATCCCTTCTGGGAATGTCAGCAATTTTTTGGGTGTCAACATTGGGTCTTATTTCACTGTGCCAATTTTGGTAAAACAACACCTTTCATAGCAACACTGACTAAATTTACCCAGTGCTGGCAGGTGACTAGAAGGGCCCAGATTGATGCAATATTAATCGGGGACAATGTTGTCAACTGCAAGGCTACCAGGGGGAAAAAACCAATCTAAAAAGTATAAAAATATAAAAATATACAAGATATTTAACAAATAATAATGAGTATGATTTACTTTGATCCTAAAGAGAAAAATAATTATTATAATAATAATGTTTTACAATTTATTTTCCACTTGTGCCTGTTTAAGGTATATATATATATATATATATATATATATATATATATATATTCTGATACTCGCTCACTAGGACACAGTCTGAGTATACCATCAGTCAAAACTCAGTGGGTAGAGCCCCGCCCCCCCAGAATAAATGTAGTGATAATCCAAGTAGGTTTTTCAGAAATAATTTGAAGTGACCCAGCTGTTTGGACATCTGGAGGAAGTTCACTCTAACACCTCGGTGCCAGAACAGAGAAGAGTCCTGATGCATGCTTTCCTTGTACGTGGATGGCAGGAGGGGCCAGTCACAGTGCAGTGGGGGTGTGATAATTTGAGGTAGGAGTGTGCAGGTCCATTTTTGGCTTTGTGGGCTGGCATTAGTGTTTTGAATCTAATGTAAGTAGCTACAGGATGCTGAGAGAGGTGGGAGAAAATGGGAATGTTGAAAACAAGCTGTGCTGTTGTATTCTGAATCAGTTGGAGGCAGGCCGGCCACTTCCCCACAACATACATCAAAATAAGTAGTTTTTGAGCACACTAGTGTTCCTTTCCATTACAAATTTAACATTGGAGGAGAGGATAAGAAAGGTTAGCACGAGATCTGTGTCAACTACATCCAGCTGTAAGCTTAAATATGTCATGTCATTTTCTGAACCGCTTAATCCTAATTAGGGTCACGGGGAGGCTGGCGCCCATCTCAGCCGACT
>JAOUQZ010000035.1:12249721-12262196 GCA_028564935.1 Neosilurus hyrtlii
TTCTTTATATATTGTATATACATACATACATACATACATATACATATATACATACATGTATGTATATAGAATATGTGGCTCTATGCGTATATATGTGTGTGTGTGTGTATATATAAATTATGGATAAAATGATGATATGGTCAAAATAATCACTTGCCTAATAATTGTGCACACAGTGCGCACACGCACACACACACACACACACACACACAGATATAGATATAGATATATATGTATATATATATATATATATATATATATATATATATGTATATATATATATTATATATACACACACACACACACACACACACACACACACACTGTAAAATCTCCCCTAAAACCTTCCCTGATGAGTGGGCAACCATGAAACAGGCTTGTCGGGATGAAATTGTAGTACTGTTTTCCCTACATACTATATACATATATATGTATGTATGTGTGTGTGTGTATATATATATATATACACACATGAAATTACCTTAAAAATCATTAATAGGCCCAAAGTGTCAAATCCGACATTTAATGTCCACTGTTAATAATCATAATATTACGGAGGTAATTAAATATCTTTTTTATTGCAGCAGTATATCAGCAGTAAGGATGGATTCGAACACTTTGATTAGCAGAAGAGTAGAGAAATTGCTGGATTTACAAACATTACACAACTGATTTGAGTAAAAAAAGATTCTACAGGAGTTTTTTATTATATACTACATGTTTTACTGTAGAATCACCTCAGAATCCACCACTCATCTGATTGTGACTGCTGATTATCATTACACACTCTGCTTCTCATTTGAAACCTTAAATGGTGATAATACATGTATTTGATACTTTATAATTTTATCAGTTATTTTACAGGTAAATTGTGAGCTGTGAAAAATTGATATTTGCACAGTTCTGTGAAGCTGTAAAAATTATACAACATATAACACTGACAGTTCTTGTTTTTACTAAACTTTACTAGTGTGATCTAACATGTCATTCGTTTACTCTGTGCGCTTGGACACTGATAGAGTCACCCTCAAATAATCACTCCCATTAACCGTTTTACAAATATTTTAATTTGGAATGACTCACATATCTTGGATATTTATGTGTAGTGCTCATCTGAAGGAAACTCCTTGTCATGCCTTGACCCAAAGATGGCAGTCTTCCCTTATGGGGAATTAGATGGAGCTATTTTTAGAAAGCTTGGGTGTAAATGGTAACAGACCTGGACAAGCATGTTCTTGTGAAGTGTGAGATGTAGTAGCATCTGTGTAAAGCTGAGATTATTTTATGTTTTGGTTTGTTTGATGAAATCTGATATAGCTTTGTCTTTAAATATTTGCACAGATGTTGTTTTGACTTCTTTTGACAAACTGCAAACATTTTTAATCTTTAGTAATAAGTTATATCAAGTACATTTCCCTGTTTTTTATTATAAAATGTGAGGCATTAATAATGAGAGAGAGAGAGAGAGAAACATGTCTCCACCCTGCTTTTAGTTAGTCTGTATTTAAATTTAAGCTTGTGCACCTGTACTGGGGCTCCTGAGATTCCTTAAAGTTGCATGTTTCCCTCGTGAAATGTTACCTATACATCTGCCAATATACCTGTGTCTGGGAATTTAAAAAAATATATATATTTTTGTGAGTAGATAATGCGATGGCCTGGTGAGATGTCCAGGGTGTACTCTGCCCTTGCCCAGAGTCGGCTGAGATGGGCGCCAGTCTCCCCGTGACCCTAATTAGGAATAAGCGGTTCAGAAAATGACATGACAAAATGCTTGAATCAATACAGCAGACATTCATGGTTTGTCATGGTCACTTGAAGCAGGTGGTGTCATCACACTATAAAATGAAAATATATATATATATATAAACTATTTTAATTTGTTTTTCTTGTTTGTGTGTAGTATGTACTAAACTCCAAATCAGTAGGCTAAACATACTCAGATTGCTACATACTTGTATTAGTTTGCTTTTTAAAAAACAATTTTGTGTAGTATAGATTTAAACACACACAGCAAAAAGCCAAAAAAACATCTTTGCAGGTACGAGGGTTGTGTCTCCTTAGCTTTTTTTTTATGTTTCTGTTTAGTAGTAAACTAATGTATTATGTTCAGTCTCAGTGACTACAGTGCCATCCATCTTGGTTTGTTGGATGATTATTAAATATATTCAATGTGAAAAAAAATAAAAATAAAAACAAAAATATAAATATATATATATGTATGTACTTTCATCTGCAACATTTGTAAAATTGGTGATTTGTAGGTTACCACTCAACCCATGCTGAATTAGTTACATTTATTTATGTGTTCAACAGCTTTTATCCAGAGTGAACAGGAAATGTGTTCAGTCCAAGCATATAGCTGAGTAATTAAGGTTTAAGTGGCTCTCTGGAATTCCTTGGATCCGACCTCATAACCTCCCAGTGATTATCTTGGCAGCACTTAGACCAGTACCTGCTGAGCTCTCGCCATCATAGGAGCATCACATATTATTTTTAACACTTTATTTGCTGGATCCCAAGAAAGGAATAAGAGAATCAATAGCTGTATTGAGAGCTTCTCATCAAGAATTTCATCATTTCCTCTAAGTGTGAAGATATATGATCCCATTTTTCATAACTTGATTATCTCCACATTAGCTCTGTTACCTTAGCTATTATCTTGGTATGAATTATAAGATAATACTATGCTAGAAAATAAAACATACTTGCATCCAGTTTGAGCTAATCTGCAGAATTTACACACAGTTAGTTCACATCAATAGAAGTCCATGCTGGAACTGCTTTTAAAATAACAGAGCTACAAACCCTACAATGTTTACATACATTGGTTTATTCTCTCTCATTCTCTCCTATAGCAACATAAAGTCCCTCAGCCTTAGGTCACGTCTTCAGTCTCTTCGAGTGAAATACAGCTTGGTGTGCCTCAGGCAGTTCATTGATTTGACCAGTCAGGAACCTTTCACTTCTTCACCCTGTAAACCTTTATAGTTGTCCTGGCTGTACGTCCATCTGAAAGAGGTATGGCTAGCCAGTGATTTTTGATGCATCTGAATGGATCTTGGATAAAAGCCTTCTTTTACTCTTGAAAAGTTCATCTTGCAGCTGTCATCCTCAGTCATCTTCAATTTTGTTGCTTCCGTCATCAGCAAACCGAGTTGAATATGCGTTGCCATGTTTCCCAGATAAAACAGGATGGTTTGGATATTTTGTGCATTACTTCTTTGGTACAGAACATGTGTAATTGGTAAAGCTTCAAACTTATAATATTAGCTAGAACACTTGAGAACCCTGAAATGCCAGGGACACAGGGGATCATTTACAGCAAAACCACAGATTTTTTTACCCTGGACCCTATTTTTAGGTTGCAGATTTTCACTAGAGATAAGTTTGAACACTTTCACCAGCAACCACATTGTGGCTATAACAGGTGCTATTCTAAACAAACTCATAATTCAAACACAAATTAAGCAATTAGGAAACATGAACTCATTAAACGGATCCTTAGACTAAGAAGACAGGATACAATGAAAATGGAAATGAAGTAGTGAAAGGAAAAGTGGTGAAAAGCAAACGCCGGTTCAGTATTTCGGAGACAGGGACCGCTGGATAATAGGCGGACACCTACCAAGAGAGACATCTATCAGGAGCTCTGCTTTGAGGCAGTGCTTAGATCTTTCTTTTATTTTAATGAAATTCTGTCAAAGAGAAATGTTACTACTGTGTCACATTTCACCTGTTCACAAAGCCTGTCCAACCTGGAAAAGTTCTCACATTTATTCTTGTATAATTTGTTTTGATGTCATTATAGTTTTTTTGTAGCACATAGCCAAATGTCCAATTAGTCATGAAAACTGGAAACGATGTGTATGTTGCTGCCAAAGGTTAGCCAAATATTGTCAGCACATGATTGGACTTACAAGCAGAAATTGGTTTTTAACCTGAATGTTTACAAAGCAGAATCAGTTCTCAGCATAATAATAATAATAATAATAATAATAATAATAATAAAAAGCGCTCTCTTATTTTAACCAGAGTAATCCATGCAATTAAAATTAATTTTGTTGTCACATCTGAATGTTTTTCTTCATACTTAAGAATATAGACTAATATATTACAGGCACTCGTTTTAAATGCAAATCCTTCGGTCCACAGGGTAATCTTTCATTAGTTCATTAAAACGCAGAGTCTGCGTGTTTTACAGAATATTATCCATTCTGCATTTGTTGATGTTTTCTTGCTTGTGGCAAACAAAACAACAAATTCAGAACCACGCTGAGTTCTTTCTAAACCACACACTCTTTGTCCTTGATCATAAATTGGCATCCCAAATGTTGCAACGCCAAGATTCTTCAAACCCACCCCTCCGCGTTTTGTCAACATTTTACGCTTAACAAGATGTCGCGAAGAAGAAACTGCAAGTACAAGACTGCTCTGACTGTTAAAATCACCTCATTCCATGGAGGAAAGCTGAATATTCATAAAAATTGCAGTGCCAGTCTTTCCTCTTTCTTGTTTTTCCAACCGTTGTTTGATGCGTAGCAACCAGAATCTTATTTGTGCTGGATCGAGTTACGTATGATTAGCTGTCAGCATCGACTCGTGCTCCTTTTGAGGAGCTTTGTGGAACCAGATGAGGTCTCGCCAGAACCCAAGCTTTCCAGGCTCCATATTGGGCTGTAATGAAGCATGGGGCTTTAGAGGTGTTTTGAGGAAACTCAGTTGAATTTCTCATATTCACAGCATGTGGTCTTCAGGCTCTTTGTAGTTTTATATTAGATGTTGTCAAGCTGCTGTAAGGATGTAACTGAAAATGAATGCATTATCCTGTTGTAACAATGAAAAAAGATCATAAAAATGAAAACATAAAGTGCATTTTAAAGAAAAACACCTAGTTTAGGCCACAGAGACATATATTTGAAGCACTAAGATGCAGTTTGTTCAGATACAGATACAGGGTTTGAAATTTGGGTAGTGTTCTAATTAAATTGTGTGCTGTACATTTACAGCATTTAGCAGATGCCCTTATCCAAAGTGATTGAATTAATTTTTTTTTTTATCTCATTTACACAACTGATCAGAGAGTGAAGGTCCTTGCTCAAGACCCCAGCAGTGGCAGATGGGTACAGGGGGTTGAACCTTTGACCCCTGACCTTCAGTAATCCAGAGAATCCATATTTTTTATATATATATATATATATATATATATATATATATATATATATATATATCTCAGTGTACCTGTTGGGCAATGTATTTAAAAGAGGCTTAGTCCAAAGAACATGAATTGAGACACAGCAATTGTATTGTGAGACCTTCTGCTGTGGACAGTATGATTCGTCACAATCACTTTATTTTTTCTGACAGAAAAAAACAACTCTGAAATTGATCTTGAAATGTATAGAAATCACTGGAAATGGTGGAATCAGATTATGGCAAAAGATGCAAACAGCACAACAGCTGCTTCTTTTGTGTGTGTGTTTGCCAGAATTTTACTCTTTAGTTGTATTCAGCAGCATGATCGCTTGTTGGATGACAAATTGCTCCATTTTTATCTCGTCCACGCCTTTGATGCTTTGACTCTTCAGCCTGTGTAATCGTGCCATTAGTCGTTCTTTGTACGGATTTAATGGCTGCCAAATAGCGTCGAATGGTTTGTTTAAAAAGCTCTGTTTGTCTGATCCTGCTTCATCGTGCAGTTGTTGCCATCATTCGTTCTGCTGATATTTTTTTTTTAGGTAAAATGACAGGTTTGTTTTTAGTTGGGTTTAAAAGCAGACTTACCAAAATAACACAAACACTGGCATGCTTTAGATATGGAAACTTTTTAAACAAAAGTTTGTTCTGATTAACAGAAGAGTAACTATAATTATCCTGTGTTTTGGCCAACAAAATCTCTTCTCGTCTCAATATTCTGAAAAGCCTGATTTATCTTATGGATGCACTGATTAAATTAGCTTGCTAAAATCCTTCTATTAGTCCTAAATAATAAATAAACACCCATTCAGTGTCAGGGTTGTAATTATAATTATTATACTTAATTAATATACCTAGTCGTTTATCAGTTTTATTATTAGTTTGCTTAATATTACACTAATATTTCAAATGATTTAATTTATTACTTAATTAATTAAATACTTAAAATGTAATTAATTACTTAAACTTACAGGAAGTTATTACAAAAGATTTAGTATTTTGTTAAGCATGTAGGATGCTGGGATAGCTTTTCTCCCTATGCAGAAACGGCGGAAAAATTCTTGAGGCGACGTGTGCTAGCGTATTTTTAGCAAGGAGTGCTGCCAACTAAAAGAGGACACATGTGTGCACATGCAGGGAAGTGGAGAGGAAAAAAACCCCTGTGAAAAATAAGGCCTTCACCAACACGGACTAAACCCATTTCCTGTCAAGAGCCCAGTGCATCTACAACACCATGAATTACGATTAGCTCAGAAATATTTGCAGGAGAGCTGAAATCCCCACACAATAGAAGAGGCTCTGTGCATGTGCTGAACATTCTGATAGGACGGTCAATGTTATATACATACACACACACACACACACACACACACACACACAACACCAAACACCACTTTTCTAAACTGCTCCACATAAAAACCCCTTTAGATTGTTCCCATGTTTTCATAATTAAATTATAGTTAATGTGTTGAGCGTAGGAGTGTGTTCATCCATCACACTCACAATAAACATGAAAAAACGCTTTCATCTGTCTTGTTTAAACACTGTGCAGAATGTGCAGTTTTCATGTGTATGTATCTCCTTCCCACTCTGACCTGATCGTCTTTATAAGCTACTTCACAGTGCGCAGAAATCTGAATGTTAAACTCAAGCAGATATGTTCATATAACCTGCTGACACACAGCAGCTGCATACGAGGGATCGTATTCATAACTGTTCGAGGAAAAGGTTCTCACAAACGTTTGCTGTTAATAATTAGTTATTACCACATTAAATTATTCACAGAGAAACTACAGCGATGTAGAAACACCAGAGCTCTTCAACAGCAATAGAGCTTTTCTTTTCTTCCCCTTTTCTTCCTTCCTTCTTTTTCCTTCCTTTGTTCTTTTTGTTTCCTTCCCTCTAGTCTTAGTTCTTTCTTTCTTTCTTTGGCTTCGAACGAAAATCTTTTATTTAGCTCACACCCTTCCTCCACCACCTTCTTCCCTTCTTATTTCCTTCCTTCCATTTTACTCTCTTGCTTCTTTTGTTCTCCTTCCTCCCATCGTTCTTTACCTCCCTCCTTCCACTAACTCACTCACCCACTCATTTGCTGAACTTCTTTATCCTATTAGGATCGCCGACTATGGGCAAAGGCTGGGTACACCCTGGACAGCTTGCCAATCCATTGCAGAGACAACACACAACACAAATATTTGCACTCACAGTCACATCTAGGGGCATTATTCTAACCATCTTTGGTTGCAATTAAAATAAAATTAAATTGTCTGACACTGAATGCATCATATTGTGTTCTAATATCATACATACTTGATGGTTCATGGCTTGGTCTTGATGATCTGATCCATCTGAGGCGAAGGAGGGGTGCCAGACCATTGCAGAGCCATAACACACACACACACACACTCACACACACATAGGGTCAATTTGGAACAGCCAGTTAGCCTAATGTGCATGTCTTTGGACTGTGTGAGGAAACCAGAATATCCAGAGGAAACCCATCCAAGCAAGGGGAGAACATGCCAACTCCACTCAGAAATGTCCTCGCCGAGCCCCAGACTCGAACCCAGGACCTTCTTGCTGTGAGGTGGATGTGCTAATAGCCTTTATTTTTCATTTATTTCTGTCCTTCTGCCTTTTTTTCTTTTTGTTTCTTGCACTCTTTACTCCTTCCTTTTGCATTTTTCCCCTCCAGTCCTTTTTTTATTTGTTCATTTCTTACTTTTTACAAGCTATTATATACTACTTAATATACTATTAATACACATAGTACAAATATGTAACACTGTTTGAGTTTGAAAATGAGTGGTTATCAGTCCATTATTACTGCAATCTAAGCCTTCTTTATGATTTTTTTTATTTGAAAACAGAAATTTCTAACATCTACAGAAGCCGTAGCTTAGCTCTGCTAACCAATTAAACACCTCATAGATAAGCCATCGATTTCATATGGAGAATATCCAGCATATAAACAATTAACAGTTGTGTGCTGAATGTGAGGGGAATGTTGCTGAATGGTCCTCCAGGGACACCGTTCTATTCAACAACATCCACTCCGCCTGAAGGTGTAGATCTGTTTCAGTGTATACTACATGGGAACATATAAATATAGAGCAATAAAATTAACTTATATGATTTATTGGTTTGTTGCAGAGCTCAGTGGCATATTTTTAACAGGCTTTAAGAGTTTTAATAGATATTATGTGGAAACATAAAGAAAAAGATTTGTATAGTTTATATTTACATATTTAACCACGACAGAAGGCCAGGTGAGCTCTGTATTTTGAGCCAAGCTAAACACTGAGACACTCTAATGGGTAATCTTTTTGGAATTTACTATATATCCTTCACAAAATTTAAAGTAAACCTCACTCACGTAAAGGTGTGTTGTAGTGTATATGAGATGCAAAACCAAAAGGAAAACAAATTAAAATGAGATTTTAATGCTTTAGCTTTCCATTTTAAACAAGCGTGATAAAGATGATGCCGTCTGCTTGGATTGACTGTGATGAACTACATCATATCGTATATACTAACATGAATTATCATGACTGTAATTATAAGTACTGGTATTAATTAGCAGTTGTGCTACAAGATAAATTTCAGCCCTCAGGTGGTTTTGGATTGACCTGATTTATACAATCAGATAAATGCTAAAACGCCTCATCATTTCTGAAGACGTGAGAGTGAAAGTGGTATATTTCTGTAGCAACTGGATGCTCCCCCAGGCGACTACATCAGCTCTACTGGTGGGAAATTCTGTCTCATTTATACACGGTCTATCATTCAAACCAGCGTAATGCCAGGGTACAGATATCATAAATACACTTTAGGACTTCAATCAATACATTTTTATATGTATGTACACTCTTGTGTTTTTTTTTTTCCCAGTGTTTTCAGCTATTTTTCACGGTTTGCCTCATGAGACCTAGTACTTGAGACAAAAGTCACTCGGCCTTCCACGAAAAGCGTGTCACATTTACGTGCATCTTTAGACTAATGCGGTTTGAGACAGGGATCAGAGGATGCTGCCGACTGCGGCATACAGACCCAGCAGTAGACGTCAGGATTACACTAGAGCCTTAGGCAATGACGAGTCCACCCCCCAGGTAGCTTTAGCCTATTTCTAAATGGAGTTGAGAAAAATGAGCTGAGAGGGTTTCATTTCCCCCCAGATCCTGCAGTGGTATTAGCTATCATGTTTGTTGTTTTCCAGTAACTTCAGGAAACTAAAGATGACTAGTGAACAAATAGGAAACTTTACATCATGCTTGTATTAGTCATGTGTTATATTTTTCCAAGGACGAGAAAGAAAATCTGAATTATGAAATAACCACAAGGGGAGTATGGATATAGAAAAACAAACAACCTTGTGTTGGTGCAAAGTCTGTTATTTATATCATGCAATAAAATAATGCCCTGCCATGTTTTATTTCTTGCTGCAGGTTTCCTTGTGATGGAATTATTTTATTCGTTTTACACCATAGCAGTTTGTCATTAATTACAATTCTTAAAATTGTTAATTTCTATGTTTAATTCTTAATATCTATTTATAGTTTAAAAGTAATAAAAATAAATGCAATCACTGTTACCCCCCCCCCCTCAACCCAGAGTAATTTAAGAAAAAAAAACTCTCATAAAACTTAAACGTCTCATTAGATAAGGTTCAACAAATCAATGATAAATATATTGTACACAGGTAAGGTGCAACTTGATTGGCTTGCACTCTAAGGATAAAAAAACATTGATGGACCAGGTGAGCACTGTGCATACAAGTAAGAAGGTGCAAGAGCTGTGTAATACCAAAATGAGATTATAACAGTGTATGTTCACATATTTTAACCATGATTGAGGCTGGTCAGTCAAGCTAAGTGCTAAGTGGCATCTGTTTAGCTTGCTTTCATTTAGTCTACTCATTCAGTAGAATTTAGTACATACTGCTAATACAGAAATAAAAATAAATATGGAAATTAAAGTAATCTGCTATACATAAACACAAGAAAAAAAACCCCTAAAAGGCAAACTAGAAGGAGAATTTTATGGCGTATTTTTCCATTTTAAAGTATGCTAATGATGATCCTGCCTTCTCTTGCAATCCCACCTAATAGCAGAATAATCAGATAGCATCATTCATGTAGAGTGTTCACTAAAAAACTGAATAGTACTACAGTACTACAGCTTTCACTCTGCTGATGCATGGAGCAACCATCTTGGATTTTGAGGCCAGTGCTGGTGAGGATCTGGTGAGGACTTTTTGAGTCAGGAATCTGACATCAGGGGACATTCAAATTGATATTTCAGACAAGGGACTCAGATTTCCCTGAATAAATGGAATGCACTATGTGTGTGAGGGCAATCAGTGTGTAGTTTTACCTCTGGGCATAATTATTTGAATTCCTGTATTCCTGTGTGTGTGTGTGTGTGTGTGTGTGTGTGTGTGCATGTGCGTGCATGCACTACTTACACAGAGCAGGACCAAGGGTCCAAAACGACAAATCTTTTGTTTTTCGTACATTCTTTTTAGGTAGTACTTTTTATGGTATTCTGCAGTTATAGTTAAAGCCAGTGAAATAATTTGCTACATCCACATCTGGACCACGATCCCCCAGTTAATAACTGCAGTCATGTTAGCGGTACCAAGAATCAAGAATGATATTGCTTTGTGTGATCATAGACTATTTCATCCAGTTCCATTTATAATCTGAGGTCATATGGAGCGTAAATGAATGTAGTATAATATATTATTTGGTGGATCTGTGTGGTGGAGTGGAAGTTCACTGGAATGAACCTATCAGGCAAATTGAAATCCCCTCCATTTCTAGTGCCTCTAATAAGTGGTGTGTGCGCTAAAGCTGTCGAACAGCTTTCCAGGCTTATAGGCTGCATTGCATTTGGTCCTCACGCTGTTGCTACGGTAACCTGTAGAGGCGAAGCGAGAAGTTCTTCTCTTTACTGCAGGACTTCTGCGCCTTATTCATTTCATTCCTCTCTATCTCCCTGCTGCGTTTTCTGTCTGCCCACAGTGTATACTGTGATTACAGTTGATTTCTTAATGCAGGCATAGTTCTCAAATCAGAACTGTCAATCAGAACAGCTCTTGTAAACCTACAACTCCAATGTTACTCAGACTAACAGCCTGTTTGGAAAATGCCACATAATCTCTTAAGGACACGGAGGTGCACTTAATTACATTTTAGCCGAAATTGGGGTTAATTAGTGCCTCAGGTTTCCTTTTTTTAAGCTGTGTGAAGATAACGCATGCATGCACTTCCTCTGAGCTCCATTATCACACCCCCCCATAATGGAACTGTTGCTAGTAGGAGCACGAAGCCAGAAAATTTGGTCTGCCAAGTAATCAGTGAGTGTTAATTCTGCATTCAAATGTTAGTCAGTGGCAGTGTCCAATCTGCACGTCCCTGCAGGATGAGCTGGAGTTTTGCTAAATCACATGTCAGCTTGTATAACATTGTTGCTGTTAAATACTGTGCTGCAGGGCTTACCACACACCTGATAAATCTCTAGTGTGGGAAATGTCTGTGTATTGAATAGGTGTGTGATGACAGTCGGTTACAGTGAATATAAAAAGTCTACACAACCTCTTGCTGTTTTTTATGATGTAAAAAAAAAATAAACTAGATTAATTGTGGCAGATCTTTTCCCACCTTAATGTGATATAGACAGAGGTAGGCATTAACCCGTTAATCCAATCATAACGAAGCTAACTTTTTTATTCATGCGTTCACACAGTATTTCTTTTTAAAATTACCAGTAATTTAATAATTCTCTATTAGTCCGTTAATTGCATTGAGTGTTAGTGGTTTTGCTGGCTACTGCACCCTTGATTAGCTCGGCCGTGGTCGCACTTAGACCAGAGAGGCAGGTATGGGCCGCCATTATCAGGCAGAATTGCCTGCACATGAGGTTTTTATTTCTTTAATAAGGGTTTTTTTCCCCCAAATGTTTAAAAAACATTATATAAGCAGAATAAATAATGAAAATTAGCAGGTTATTGGTTAATTTATTAAGAGTAACTTAAGTTAATGTACAACAGAATTAGTCAATTAACTTTTACAAAACTACTTCCTTAATTATTGGTTAACCAAGCTAACATTTTTCATTAACTTTCCCAACACTGGATATAGGGGCAAATAAAATTCAGATGAGCAACAAATATAAATATTTTGGGTGGAAAAAAAATAAAATTGGTGAATAAGTGTGTGAACCCCTTAACTAATCCTTTGTAAATATATATATATATATATATAAATATATAAATATA
>JAOUQZ010000035.1:12263625-12283833 GCA_028564935.1 Neosilurus hyrtlii
ATATATAATATGTGTAATATATATATATATATATATATATAATATGTATATGTATAGAAAGAGAGAGCGAGAGAGCGATCATGTGCAGGAACAACACATACACAACTGTTCACATTTACACTCACACCTAGGGGCAATCTGGAGCAGCCAGTTAACCTAATGTGTGTGTTTTTGCACTGTGGGAGGAATTCAGCACATGTGGAGAAAACCCACGCGAGAAAAACCACGCTCTTGCTGAGCCTGGGACTCTTGCGGGCGGACATGCTAATCCCTATGCCACCATGCCACACTGAATCGAATAGTTAAATAATCGAATAATTGAGTAATCTAATCATTAGAAGAGGTAAGATGCACAGCTCTACTGCATATATATATATATATATATATATATATATATATATACACACACACACACAGACACAAGTTACGGTGTTTTTGCTCTTCTCCATTATCATCTGTATTTCTTCTGCACGAAGTGGTCTATTGTCTTCTGTCATGAGAAGGAAGTATCAGGCTCAGGCTGTACCATCCACACTGCATAGTAGAGTGTGTTCAGTCAAGGTTTGACTCCACAGTTAATTATATGTTATTTCAAACACAAGGTTCTATCTATGTAATTTCTACTCCAATATTAAAACAGAAACATTTTTTGTGGCATATATTATTTAGTGTTCGATTTATTCCAAGATGTTCACCCAACACAACATATTAATTATTGCTCCTGAAACATTAATTACTGTTCCAGTAGATAATAGTACAAACATTACTCAAAATAATCACAGTTTACTCTTTTGGTCATTAACACAGATTCACAAGGAAGCCTCAGGGAAATGAAAGATTGCATGCGTCGACATTTTTAAAAAGTTGCAGGAATTTTCAGGGACTTGAAAGTGGAACTGCTTTAACAGAGAGCAAAAGGAATATCCATGCTCCATATTTTGTAGCAGCTTATAGTGAATTCTAATACAGCTCCAGTTTTGTACACTGCAATTCTTTTTTTTCTCCTGACTGATCCTGTTGTCACACAGCAATTTGCAATGTGCTGGCTTTGCCCTTCTTAAAGCAAAACAGTTAGAAAACTGACAAATTAGCCCATGCGCCTTCGATTGACAGCGCAAATGAAGATGGCTAGGGAGCTCGAGCGACTCTGGATTTGTGTGTGCCAGTTCTGCAATTTCAGCTGATTAGCAATCCCGAGACCCTTAAAAACGGGCGTTGCTCTGTCGAGCCGACTGTTGTGAGAATGAGAGTGTACCACAAGTGTCGATACACCATGCTCAGTGCTGATGGACAACACAAGACCATTGATAGCCGGCCGTTTTATAGCCACTGAACATTATTGGCTAAAGACCTTTAATGCATTTTGGTGTAATTAGAAATTGCAGTTTCCCTCAGAAATCAATAAGAAGCACAGCTATTGAGAGGGACACAATCCGTCAAGGCACCCTCACAAATTAACCGCTTCAGGTCGGGAAAATTAGCAGGTCTGGGTGGGAAGCATGAACTCCATGCCCTAAAACACATCAAAATAAGTTCTCTTCTATTGCTGTATAGTGGCTAGTGTTTTAATTAGCATGTTCTACAAAGTGTTAGTGATCATCTAGTGCTGAATGGTGTTTTTAAGTCTGGTATGTTTTTAACAAGTTATAATATTTGCTAATTATCTGCTTAAAAAGCTTGTTCCAGCAGTCATAAATCAGTTTGTGGTGCAAGATATATTTGCTATCTTTCTGCTTCATGTTTGGGTCACAATCCTCAGTGTTATTTTTGGCTGTACTGAATTGAGCACAGGTTTGCCATTAGTTCAGAGGTTCAGGTTTGGTGCTGGTGACCGAAACATTTTTGCTGCTTCACTCTTTGGAGTTGGTTTGGAGAAAAGTGCAACATTTGACCCTAGTACCTTCTTTAAAACTACACAGGCTCTACAGTACCTAACCTAAAATTCATTTTATTTTCCAAACTGTTTTCTTCTTCACTAGTGTCATGGTGAGGCTAGGGCCAGCCAACTCTAGGTGAAGGAAGGGTATGCTCTGAACAGCTTGCCAGACCATTGCAGGGCCAACACACACACACACACACAACCAATACACACAGTGGAAGTGCCAACCACTACACCACTCTGCCATTTAAAACCTAAAATGAACAAACCAATTCTATTACCAATACTGGTAGTAGTGTCTCCTGAGACAAATCCCATAATGACTAACGCTGGAGCTTTTATAAACCGTAGTTCCTAGTGTCCTTCCTAATCTATGTTAATATAATGGAATCTCATAAACCCACATTGACTCGATGTTGGTAATCACAAAGCATCAGGCCAGCACTAGAAGGTTATCACTCAGCAAGCATCGCACTCTCCAACTCCACTAGCTGTTCATTGCGAATGTTGATAAATGGCATTCAGAGTACACTTCATTGAGACAGAAAGGTTTTATGCAAATGATTATCCTTACTTGCTCCAGCACACTGACTCCTGTTTAAGCACGTATCAAAGCGCTTTATTTTATAGGAACTTAATTTGTTGCACCACTGAGAATTCATCTGGGCTAAGCAGCAGGAGGTGGTGGAAAAAACTGTGCCAGATAGACTTGCGCAAGATTGCAGCTCTGACGTCTCTGCTGGATGCTGGATATTGTGTATGTTTTTGGACGACATGATGGCATCAATTTTTAGCCGCATTCACACTCCCGCTGTGCCAGAAAGTAAAGACGGCTCAATAAGACTCGCTACTTCTTTTCTGTCACATATGGACTCTAAGAATTCTTATATTCTGTCTTTACTCTCTTTTTATCTATATATAAAATTACAAGGGGGTGGACTAGGTCTGCATCAATTAATGTGTCCAAGTATCATCTACGTATTTACATGAATACCACAACCCAGGATTTTCCAGAAGAACATTGCCCAGACCATCCCACTGCCTCCCCTTCCTTTCCTTCTTTCCCATTTTGGGCATTTTCAGCAGTAGACAGGGTTGGCAATCAAGAAATTGGGGAACATTGTAAAAACTGTAGAACATTGTACAAACTAGAGAACTCTAAAGAAACTTGAAAATCCTGTGGAAGCTGGAGAACACTAAGGAATCTGTAGAACTTTAAATAAACTAGAGAACTATAAAGAAACTTGAGAACTCTGAGGAAGCTGGGCAATCTGATGCTGTGGGGAAACAGTGCACCAATGTATATTACCTTTAACTCCTGCCTCCCCAGAACATTAAGGAAACTGAAGTCATTGTGGAAACTGGAGTACACTGAGAGAACTGGAAGACCCCAAGAAAACTGGTGGGCCCTAGGGAAACTGGACAACCTTGAGGAAGCTGGACAACCTGGAGCTGTGGGGCACCAATGCACCATTGTATTTCATCCCTTTGCCTCCCCAAAACATTGAGGAAATTTGAGAACAGTGAGGAAACTGGGCAACTATGTGGAAGCTGGAGAACCAAATGGAATGAAGGAAATTGGAGAAACTGAATGAAATTCTAGAACCCTGAAGAAGCTGAGTAACGTAGAGCCGTGGGGCAGCATGCACCCTCCCTGCCTCCCCAAACTTTGAAAATGTAACCTGCCATGTAAATTATTTTATTAATTTCAGTTTAAATGTCCTTTTTTTATTTTGCCTTTACTGTTTCCTGCATATTCCTGAATGCACAAACAGCAGGGGAAGCAAATGACGATATTTATGGCACCTTCTTTTGTGTTTCTCTGGTAATTGATTGCTTCTACCATCTGTTAGAGACTAATTCTTTTCAGATCTTTTGTTGTGATATTTAGTTGATTTGTTTGTAGCAAGTATCTCATGGTAGTACATGGTAGTAATCTAAAAAGCCTGTCGTCTTGCATTTAGTCTGTATTTTTGGGAGTGGGGGTGACTGACTTTCTTCTGTGATTTGTTTTGCTTAATAAGATTGTAATTCTAAGGCCACCATCAAGGGCAGTAAGAAAGTTTCCAGTTATATGTCTCTTTGCAAAAACTCAGTGACATTTAAAAAAATATATTTGTTTGGTACATTCTCTAAACAGAGTGTTCTATGTGTTACTTCATTTGAAGTACTCTTTGAGAGCTCATTTGACAGTGCTCTTTACCATCTCCAGAACATCAGGAAGTGCTAACGTACAAAAGACAGCCATCTGTTCCAGTCGGCATGATGAAGCTCATGCGCACAGGCATCTCTCCCCCTGATAAGACAGCAGATGCTCACTCTCCTCAGGAAAAAGTTTCCATCCAGCTAATGTTTCCATCACAGATCTGAGCTTTCCTGCTTAGAGCCGGATCTTTCTGTTCCTTCTGTGCATGCAGGGCGGGTATTACTCAACTGGTTGGTTTGATCACATCCGCTGCAAATCAGTGCTGAGAATGACATTAATTAAAATCAGGATATTATGCAATGAGCACCTCCTTTGTTCTTTTGTGAAGTTGTTACACTAATGCCTTTTTTTTCTTCCTTTCATTTATGCTAATTGGGTCTGAGAACCCTGCACTGGGGTGTCCTGAGTAACCCCTATTGTGGCAGTCTGAGAACCATTTGCATTGGCATTCTGAGCACCGTACACTGTGGTCTGAGAACCATTTGCTGTGGCTGTCTGAGCACTCTACACTGTGATGGTCTGGGAACTCTTTGCTGTGACGGTCTGGGAACTCTTTGCTGTGACGGTCTGGGAACTCTTTGCTGTGATGGTTTGAGAACCATTTGCTGTGGCGGTCTGAGAACACTGCTGTGATGGTTTGAGAATGATTTGCTGTGGCTGGCTGAGAACTCTATTCTGTAACAGTCTGAGAACTCTGTGTTGTGGTGGACTGAGAACTCAATGCAGTGACCGTCTGTGAACTCTACGCAGTGACAGTCTGAGAACGATTTGCTGTGATAGTCTCAGGACCCTACACTGTGGGATCTGAGAATCCTACACTGTAGAGGTCTGAGAACCATTTGTTGTGGCAGTCTGAGATCCATTCGTGGTGGTCTGTGAGCCCTATGCTGTGGTGGTCTGAGAACAATTTGCTGTAACAGTCTGAGAACCCTATGCTGTGGCGGTCTGAGGATCCTTTGCTGTGGCTGGCTGAGAACACTACTCTGTGCCAGTCTGAGAACCCTATGCTGTAACAGTCTGAGAACCCTACGCTGTGGCGGACTGAGAACGCTATGCTGTGACGATCTGAGAACTCTGTGCTATGACGGTCTGAGAACTCTATGCTGTGGTGGACTGAGAACCCTATGTAGTGATGGTCTGAGAACTCTACACTGTGACAGTCTGAAAAACCTATGCTGTGGCGGTCTGAGAACCATACACTGTGACAGTCTGAGAACTATTTGCTGTGACGGTCTGAGATGAATTTGCCGTGGCTGTCTGAGAACCCTATGCTGTGACGGACTGAGAATCCTACGCTGTGACAGTCTGAGAACAATTTGCTGTGACAATCTGAGAACCCTACACTGTGCCTAAGAACTCTAAACTGTGACAGACTGACAAACGTTTGCTGTGGTGATCTAAGAACATTTTGCTTTGGCATTTTAAATCTATGCTGTGATGGTCTGAGAATCCTACACTGTAGCGGTCTGAGAGCTCTTTGCTATAGCTCTCCACAAACCCAAGATCTTGGCAGTCTAAGAAACATATGTCATGACAGTCTGACAACCCAGCACCATGAAAGTCAACAAGCCTCACACTATGAAAATCTGAGAACCATATTAGCATCATCAGGGTCCCCTGGTAGAGCTCTTAACTACTTTGGGCGCTTCTGTTAGCACATTTTTCAACAGTCTCTGAAACTCTGTCTGGGACATCATTGTCCTCTTTATTTTTTGGGGAATCCAGCGTTAACAAATTCTCATATAGAATATATATTTTTTTGGTTTTCATGGTAAATAGAAGCTGTTTCTGTAGTAGCAAACGTGTGTCATTTATAATTCTTTGTCTGAGAACCCTAAATATATGTACATGCATAAAGTGTAATATGTGTTACATGGTTACATTTCAAAGTGTAAAGAGAAGCAATATTTTGTGATGTAGCTGAATGTGTGTGCCTTCTGCCACACCAAGAAACTCAGAAGCTCTGAACATTGAAGGAATGTAGAAGTTACAATAGTCTAAACAAACCAGATCAATATCTCTCTTTTGTGATTTGTTTTCCTTTTTTCTTTGTTCACTGAGGTAAAAGTATGGATTAAATGCTTCTTTTGACAAATTATCGGGTTCTAACTTGGCCATCTGAGCTGAGATGGTTTAGAAAAGCACACAATGTGGGGGAAAAAATCAAATAATGTTCCTTTGTAATGGTGCAGCTGCAATGAAACAAGAGCGTGGTGAGCCGTATCGGACTTCACTTATTCAGAGACGGCCATATTGTTTAAGTCCTGATTGTGTTCCAGCATTTACCCAAAAAACCTGTACTGTTCTGTTTATAAATGAGAGTGATTCACCAAATCAAATCTTCACACTGAATCCTTCTTTTCCTTTATCCATTTTCTCTCTTTCAATCTCTCTTTCAATCTCTCTTTCAATCTCTCTCTCACACCCTTTCTTTCTGTTGCTCTCAGCTCTCTCCTTGTTACTTCCTCTGATCCCATCAGACATATCTCATCCCTCTGCTCCTCCAAGTGTGTCTTTAAGCCCCAAATCGTGATGAACAGTACCGGCAGTCTGAGCACCAGACGGAGTCAAAAGAAAGGCTTTGGTGGAATCAGAGTGCAGCTGCTTTTTCTCAGAATAGCTTGTTGAATACTTCCTTCAGTCATGCTAGCTTGGCTAGCAAGTACGAGTGTTGTGATGTACACTGAGAATCATTCAATTCTCATTAGAATACAAACAAAAATTTTATGAAGAAAAAATATGAAACTGAATCATAAACAATCCCTAACAATGCGTACTTTTCTCTGAATAAAATAAGTAAGTGCCTGGATGCTTTAATAACCATGTCAGGAATTAACATTTGAGCTTCTATGTTTTAGATATAGAGGTTTAATATTTAACCAAAATATACTACAGGCTTGCTATATTTAAAAATATTTATGTGTAAATTCTCACAAACATTTTAATTTAATAAACAGACCTGGGGTTTTTCTAACCTGGAAAGGATCATCTGAAATATAATGAGCCTTCTTGAAGAAAAAAGTCCCAAAGACCACTAAAGTAGCCTGTTTTTGATACATTTTATTTAAATTTTTATAATTTTTTTATTTTTAAGAATACACTACCTGCCCAAAAAAAGTTATGCACTCTAATATTTTATTGGACCACCTTCAGTCTTGATTACAGAATCTGTTCACCATGGAATTGTTTCAACAAACTTAATCAACATCACATCATTTACTTCCATCCAGATTTGGATTCGTTTTTCACCGAAATCTTGAATTGATGACAGAAAAATTGAAGCACTCCATAAAGTCTCCTCCAGCGCATTCCAAATACTTTCAATAGGGTTAAGGTCACAACTATTTGGTGACAGTTCATGTGTGCGAATGATTCCTTGTGCTCCCTGAACCACTCTTTCACTATTTGAGCCCCAGTTTTATATCTGTACCATCAGGAGAGAAAAATCACAAGGGGAAATGCACAGCCGCTGTTGGATTTAAGTTGCACGGGGGACTGTGTGTAAAGTGTGCCAACACACCGACAGAGTCAATAATGTCAAAATGCCAGGTATAACTTGTTGTGTGCCTGGATGCTTTAATAACCATGTCAGGGATCAACATTTGAGCCTTTATGTTTTTCTTAAGGACACTAAGCTTAGAAACAAGTGGATTGACAGTTAGACAGGCAATAAGGGAAATGCACATTGTCTCACAAATGTCTGTCTGTCTGTCTGTCTGTATAACACTTTGCCCTTATTAAGCTATTGATGACCCTTCATGATGGAAAGAATTACTGAACAATAGTAATATTAATGTCACACTGCTGAAAGGCATTTGATTTTAACCTCCCGTCTAATATCACGACCATCTCTCCCTGTAGGCGAAGGGTTAATAAACAACATTCGTTGATGGTTTTTATTATTATCCCTTTTCAGCCTGGGCCAGATGGGTCCTGTCTCATTTTTCAGGAGCATACTGCTTACTGGCACGTCCTTATTAGCAACATTAGCATTTCAGATTGGTGTGTTCTTGTAAAGCTAGGCTTCGTGTCCACGGATCTGTTCTTAGATCAGCGACTAATGCAACCGACAGCTGAGAAATTGGACAGGGATCCATCTTTGCCTGGTTAAATCCCTGTTTATTAAACAGTGCTATGCGAGGCCCATGGGTCTCAGCCTGAGACGAGGCATGGAGGCAAGCAGATAACAAACAGCTCTGCTCTGCTGCCTTTACCCTCTACATTACTCCCACTCTATCGCTCTTTCGCTCTGAGGCAATCGCAGGAACAGAAGTGCGTGCCAGAATACAGCGGGGGAGTCGAGGAGAACTCGCACCCCGTTTTTCAAATGTTCTAAACAGTGTTTTTGAAATAGCGGTTGGTTTCTATAGGGAGATTACAGCTGGTTTTTTTTTTTTTTTTTTTTTTTTTTTTTTTTTTTTTTTTTTTTTTTTTTTTTTTTTAAAGCCTTGTATGTTCTTGCACTAATTAGCTAAGCGGTTCCAGCTTCACTCCAGTACACACATATACGCAAATTCCGGTTCTCACTTTGGCACTGTGTTACTTATTTCCTTAAGGGGAGGTCACTCAGAGTCATAACACAACTCGCACTTGTTTCTCTGAATTTTTGTTTGTTTTTATTCACTACCCCTTTTCACTCACACACCATCTTAGGACGTGCGTTCTATTTGTTCTGGTTTGCTTCATAAAAGAAAAGAAAATGCTTTTTTTTGTCTAGCCATCATTTACACCTGCAATCCTCCTGATCTGATTTGGTTCCTCAGCTGGTAGTGACTCAGTAGAGTAGAGTACATTGATGAGTACCATACTGCCATATTCATGTCCTTTCATTTGTTGTTTGCTTATTTGTCACACAGAGTTGTCTAAAAAGCTTTTGTTCTAGCATCCAAATACAGCTTCATATCTCATTCATTAACAACATGCAGTGACTGTAAATACCTAAATCAAGCAGAAAGCATTTCCCCACATTTCTTTTCTATTTTTCAGACTTCTTGCCCTTCAGAGCCATTCTATTATGCAATGCTGAATTATTTATGTATGGGAAAGACATCCAACCGACCAACTGATTGAGGTGATGATGATCCAGTCAACCAATTGTTTGCTATTAATGTGCTCTTTTCAGATTTTCAGTCAGGCTTTTTTTTTCAGATGCAGTAGAAGCATCAGGAGTTGTTGGGGGGGGTTCGTAATGGCGGATTTGGGTTGGGGTCATTTTCTCACTGCATACGCCCTGTACGAGTTATACTTAAGAGGACTGAATAAATGGATCATGAAGTGTGTGATTGGAAGTTCACTTTCTGCAGTACAGTACAGATCTTCATGAAGAGGTGTCGGTGTAAGGCTGTTTCACTTTTAAATTATTTCCTGGTATATTTGAGTGTGTTGCAGACCATCAGTGAGGTAAAACACGGTGCATCTCACAGACTTGCACACAATCCATGTTTGCTGTGGACTAGTCGAACATTTACTTCGGTAAGCTTTATTTTTGCCAGATTGAATTACTCAGTCTTTGCCTGATGAAGCGTAAGCCATGGCCCACCAAAAATCAGAATCCTGTTCCTTATCCAAGTCGACCATGCTGTTTGGAATGCTACCCATATTTGCTTTGCTTTTGTTCCTGGTGTCGTAGCCTTGTTGTCCATATGGTTATTTTGGGTTAATAAAGCCCTGCATTTTCTGTTGCCTTTTCTTCAATAATGCATCCATGGAGGTAAAAAACACAGTTACCTGTTCATTTCTGGATGACGTTGATATTTTTGCTAATTTGCAATGACCATGTTATTCACTTAACTGATGATATGATTGATTATATTGCAATAATTTAAAAAGGGTACCAAATATACTGATGTCTAGTAGACATATTAATGTACATACTGTACATATAGTAAAATGTTCACATATTTTAAAGGAATATTTAATAACTCGTGTGTGCGTCAGACATATTTGTTTATTAATTGGATGGTGGTGGCTTAGTGGTTAAGACTCGTGATACTGACCCGAAGGAATAAACAAACAAACAAGCAAATAAATAGATAGATATATAGATAATCCTCCAAGTGCTGTAAACAAACAAGTGCATCTGGAGAGCACAAATTATCTGGATTGTAAGAAACATATAATGTTTATTATTGTACTTAAATTCTTGAAAATGTAAAAAAAAAAATTATGTTCTTACCATAAAATATAAAATATCCTGTTAGCATGGAGCTAGCAGTCCAAAAAAAATTTTAATAAATAAATGAATAAATATAAATGCATTCTTACAGTTAAATAGTTTAATTCCATATTTTGTTGCTTTTTGTGGAGAACTGGTTTGCATGGCACTAGCTGGTTAGCATAAAACTAGCTGGAGTTCTGGATAAGAGCCTGTAGTCCAATAAAATTGCACTTGGTGAAAAAAACTGTCTATTTCTGAAAAATAAACAAGAAATACATTCTTACTATCAAGCTCTTTAGTTCTATGTTTTGTTGGTTTTGGTGGAATTAGTTTAGACGAAAACTGGCATTAGTGACACTTGTGGGTTTGGTTGACACACCTGATATGCACACTCCTGCGGACATCGGCATTAATGCCAGAGATGTTGTGTTGGGTGAAAATTTTATCAAGAAATGCTTTCATTCCAAATGTTTGTAGTTTTCATGGAATCAGTCTTAAATAAATGGTAAAAAGACTGGCTAGCGTTAGCTTTAGCTTAAAACGAGGCACAACCATTTCTTGCTTGTTTTTTTGCCCCCCGGTGGTGACATTAATTGAGGTCACAGTATATGAGCTGACATCTCAGGAGTAGATTATCCAATTGAAATTGCTAATATCTGGTCACCTAGGATAAAGTTCAGAAGCTGAATATACATTGATAAATATACATCATATGTTCTGACAGAGATATTACCTTTTTTTTAATACAGTTTTTATAAACTGATGTAATCAGTGCATGGAGTCTTATAGAAATATTTGTATGATCCCCTGCCCACCAAAAAATTCTGATTGATTTGTTGAAAACTGTAGACAGGATGTTGCTAACAGACAGACAGACAGACAAATAAACCGATGAAAACATAACTTGATTTCCCTAAGCACATAAACTGATGGATAAGTTCTGTAAATATATTTTTAATCTACAATAAAATACAGACTGAAAAAAAAAATCTAAAAACCAAAACTAAGTGTCTCTCTTAAATAAAAGCCGTTCATTAGTTATTAAAGAACATGTGCAGATCATTGCAGTGTGAAATCAAATGAAAGGGGGAAAAAGTCACAACCAGTCAAACTGTGGCATGAACATTAACAAGCAAACTTGGGCAAACAGGTTGCACTGACCAAATAATAATAATATAATAAAAAACCTAACTACTGGTTGAGGTCATAATAGTTAGTTATGTGTCCTGATATTTAGTTTTGGCTGAGAGAAGAGAAAACAGAATTTATTAAAAATAGACCTAATGACTTGAGTTCATTATTAAACTCGTTTACTTTACTTACTCGTTTAATTTCTTTAACAACAACAAGGGGAAAAGGTACAAATACAACATTAATTAACTATTGGCTGCTTAATACTGTTTATAATTTTGGAAAATGTCAGTGTATTTCATTAAAGGTAAAATCATTAATTCTATTTTCTATATTCTGTATATTATGTTTTTGTTGCATTTCTGTTTTTGTGTTTCGATATGTTTCCTGAAGTTAGCATCTCAATACGATAAACTTCATTTAGTACACAGTAAATTCAGTGTTTATAAACAGTATAACAAAATGAACAGTAAACTCAATTTAGTAACTATGGGATGTTTTCTGGAATAAGTAAGAGAAATCACATCCAGCAAATGAAGTTCCATATTGTCCAGTTTCAGTAGCATACACACCTGGAGAAATGTTCATACCCGAGGTTGCCTTTTGTGCTGCACTGTCAGTGTTGTCTTCAAGAGGAATATGATACACTCTAGGATGACACTGATGTCAACACTGATGTTCCAGGATGACAACCATAGGCAGTACAGGGCCACATCAGTGTGTGACTTGTTTGACGCACATGATGAAATATGGAGACACTTTGACTGGCCTGCAAAATCGTTGGATTACGATCTGTTAGTAAATATATTTGGAACACCAGAATAGGCCCACACAGGCTAGACCTGGAACACACTCAGTTGGTGGAAGAGTGGACCTAACCTGACAGAAGGACACTTTCATCAAAGCACTGATGAAATCCCAAACCTTCATAATTGGTGCTGGCTTGTTATAAAAGATACATGACTCATGGCATATTTATTTATTTATGTATTTATTTTACACCTTCATTATTGTTTGTTGTTTATTACCGTCCCCTTGCAGAAGTCAGAAGCATAGACATGTAAGCATCTCCACATCGCTACACTGCTTTGCTCTAACACACACATACACACACTCTGTTTCTATATGGAATGTACTCCACATGCCTTACAGCAGTGTGTGGCATGCTGGGAAACTAGTGTACCACTCAAATGCTATTAACGTGTTCAATCAAAGCAAATGTGCTTCTGAAGTTGCCATCATGTGATACAGTTAGTCATGAGAGCAGTTTCAGGGTCTTTCACATATGTCCCCCTTCCAAAAATATTTAATCTGAGCTTCATAAAGTCTGCATGATGATTCCAAGACCATGCTAGAGAGTTTTTGTATTAGCCAAGAGATGCAAATTATTACAAAACAAAAGAAAATAAGCACATCCCAAAAAACGTAAACACAAAATGTATGTAAAAGGTTTTCTAACAAATGATTTTTCTGGAAAATAGGGGGGAGCTGATTTTTTTGCAAAAAAATCTAAATGGTCAAGATTTACTTAAGAAACCAAAGCAGATTTCTTACAGTGTAATAGTGACTATTTTTACACAATGTAGCCAAAAACAAGCAAAAAATAAATTACAAAAAAGGAAAATAAAAAAACTATAAGAAATTATAAGAAGAAAATTAAGTGTTTTTTCTCACAGCATTTATTAAAGGTGACCATTCTGCTTCTGCTGCTGTATAGAAATACTTCCGAGACAACTGATGAATTTATCTTTAAAACATTTCTTTTTGAAACTGCAGCACATCCAGTCAGTCGAGAGCTTTTTTCAATGCTGCATCTAAAACGCACAAAGCCTAAATGATGAGCCTTATTCAATAATAATGTTGTATTAATGTCATATCGAGGCACCAGGATATCAGTAACAAGCATTAACATTGTAGAAGATTTAATAAAGTTTTCATCCACCTATTATACTATAAGCGTCATACTAGGGCAGTGGTAGCTTGTGGTAGTGGTAGCTTAAGCAGTGGTTAAGGTGATGGGTTACCGATCCGAAGGTCAGCGGTTCAATCCCCACTGTCACCACTGTTGGGCCCTTGAGCAAGGCCCTTAACCCTCAATTGCTCAGTTATATAAACTTATAATTGTAAGAGCGTCTGCCAAATGCTGTAAATGTAAATGTAAATACTATAACGCTTGTCCGTCTGGGTCTTGGGAAAGCTGGAGAGAATCCCAGCTCACTTCTGGTGAAAGGCAATAAATTTTCACTCTGTTACCGAGTTAACACAGACCTAAACAACCATTCACACTTCGTTTCGCACCTACTGGTGTTTCTTAGGACTGTGGAAGGAAACTGGAGTAGTTGGAGAAAACCTATGTAAGCATGTGGAGAACCTTCAAACTCCACGCAAAACACTCTAGACCAAGATTTGAACCGAGAAACTTTTCGCTGTGAGTGATAACCATTGAGTCACCTCACTAAATAAAATGTGTTTATTCTAATTATTTTCCTCATAGAGGTTTTGTTTTTGTAAATTTTTGTGTGTTTGTTAGCAGGATTATGCCAAAAGGTATGTGTGGATTTTCGAGAAATTTTTAATGTTCCTTTTGACAAGGAAGACTTTATTAGCTCCACTAAAGATGCGGATCAAGTTCTGGGGCCTTAAAATTTTAAAGGGTTCTTTAGCATTTTGAGATCAGAATTTTTTTTTTTTTTTGAAAAGCAGGCCAAACAGTGAGTGTTGTGTACTTTGGGGTGTTTTTCCCCAGCTTGGCACAGGTTTGCACTCTCTGAACACTCTTGTTGCATGTGTTGTAATCACTGTTTCATGTGGACGGTTTGCTGTGTAAACATCCTGCATTTGCTCAGTTTGCAGTCCGCAGGATGTGAAACTTTGCAAACACCCGACACTCACTGACTCTCTTTTCTGTATGCAGGTGCTTTAATATAGCTCTATGCTCATATAGCTCTAAATGTGTTGTCATTCACACAGAAAATTATTCATTTGTTGCATAGATTGCATACTTTTTAGATCAAAGCTGTAGCAATTGTTCTGGTTCTTTTACTCTTTGTTAATGCACAATTATTTCCCATATCATTAATTCTTCCCATCTTATATCAGATAAATCTGCATGAATAACCTGCTGAAATGTAAGCTGCAGTAGAGTCAGAATCAGAGCAAAGTAGTCAGGCACACTTGTGCGAACATAATGAACACTGTAGTTGAAATACTTTCTGACTTCATAGTTCAACATTTCAGTCGATTATTGTATTATTTACCAGAACTTAACTTCTAATATGACATCAAATTGGGAAAACATAGCTAACACAAACATTTGATTGAAGTAAAATTGTTTGTATATTTTGACACCCGCTGCACCTTTTACACACACAAAACAATGTGCAATGATACAGGCTATTACTTCTGTTAAGTGCAGCAAATAGATAATTAAATGAGTGAAGAGGTGTGTCCAGGGTGCCCTGCAGTAGACATCCAGGCTTTATTGCTGCCTCATGCTCAGTTTATTTAACAGTATAGAGAAGAAAGTAAAACATATAAAAATATTGTATAGAGCAAAGTAATGTTTGGTGTCCCGAACAGAGAATAGAGCACAGTATAGCGTATAAAGCAGGATACCCTACACAATACAGAATAGAGAAGAGTGTAGTATAAAGGGCAGTGTATGAAATAAAGAATAGCGTACTATATAGAGCACAGTGTAATGTACAGAGCGGAGTATGAAGCAGAGTATACTGTAAAGCAACATATGATGTGGATTATAATGTATAGTGCAACATACAGAGCAGAGTAAACAGCAGCACATGGAGCAGAGTACAGTGGGTTGAGAAGTGTACCAAGCAGAATATACTATACGCAGCAGCATATAGAACAGAGTACAGTGTGAAAAGCAGCATATGTAGAAGAGAATGTGTACAGCAGTGTATGGAGCAGAGTATAGTGTGAAGAGCAGTGTATGAAGCATAGTATACTATATTGGATGGAGTGTAGTGTTTACAGAATATAGTGTATACAACAGTATACAAAAGAGAATAGCACTGAGTATAGTATATAGAACAGAGTATAGTGTATACCGCAATACAAGTAAAACAGCACTGGGTATAGTATATAGAACAGTATAGTGTATACAGCAGTACAAATAAAACAGCACTGGGTATAGTATATAGAACAGAGTTTAGTGTATACAGCAGTACAAAGAGATAAGCACTGAGTATAGTGTGTACAACAGAGTATACAGTAGTGTATGAGATACTATGAAGAAGTGGTTGAACAGTTCTGTTCATAGAAATCTGTCTTTAGTACTTTTGTTGCTTTGCTACTTTCTGGGACGGGTGCTAGCTAAGGGGCACAGCATTCTATTTCTGTTTCCTTTATTTGTTCCTTTTAACAGCTAACATCAGGACTTTGCTTTTATCATCGGCTCCATTAGCCAAACTCCTGTGGGGAAGGTTTTTTTTTTCAAAAGCAAAAAAGTGTTGTGCGAAAAAGCGATCGCATTTTCATTCTCACCGTTTAAACCTCGTGTCCTTCACTCTAGAGTTCTTTCTTTGCTTACACTCTACCTGGAAAAACACGCCACTTCAGTGTGAACAAGTCTCAAACTATTATGAGACTCACTGCTGATCTGTACTCTTATGCGTTTTCACACTTTGGTAATATCCATAAGAATTGGAAATAATGGCTCATATATACCTATATGTATATATATCTTAAGTAGACAGCATATAGTTGTCAAGTAGCTTTCCATTCATTTCATACTGAAGATTGGCTTTTATAGGTTCGAAGTAAAAACGTAATTATGCAAAATGTTTTTCTGTTTCGCTGCAAAATGCACTCAGAAAACATCAGAACAAAATAGAACAAGTGAGGTAAAACAAGACGATTGACGTGCTGATGTGTCACCTGCTGGAAATAGCAGAATGGAGCGGCATGTTTTATATGAGTGTTGCGGGATTTGTTGGTTCGGTCATACTGATGCTCAGCAGCCAATTCAAATAATCCTGCAGCAGTCACATCAGATATGCATCTCTGTTGTCTTTTCCTTCACTTCCAGCAGCTGTGGAAATTTTAAACCAATGAATAAGTGATGGGGAGAAATTTTCAGATACACAGCTTTCAGCAATTCCTGAGCAGAATGCATTTTTTTTTCTTATTCTTTAAAGTAGAATATGACTTTTGATATCATACAGAAAATGAGCCTTAAAAATGACAGGGTGTCATGTTATTTCTTTATAATTTTTTTTTTTATTTCATTTTGATAGGATAAGGTCGGTAATAATGTATTAGGTAAATTAGATATTTTTCTCACTTTCAGAATCATTGAGCTCCTTCAGGAGAATATTTATGCAAAATAGTAATTATTAAATACAATACTATTCACAATGTAATTCATATTGTAATTGACACTTATTTACCTAAGGTGTGGTAATTGTCAATGAATAATCCCCAAGATTGAGCCTGAGGTGAACAATTGTTTTAGTATATACTAAATACACTATAATAAATTAATAGTTTATATTTTCACATTATAACCATGACTGAGGCAGGCCATGTAAGCTCTGAACTTCAAACCAGGCTACACACTGTCTTTTGAGCATACTCATTCCAAGTTTAGTACATACTACAAGGAAAAACAAGTGTGCTAGAGCGTACTCCCACAGAATATTTTTTGTTTATTTTTTCGTTTTAAAGCATGATGATGAGGATTATTTTATTTTTTAAAAGTAATGATGGGAATTTTTTTACCTGCCTCAACTGACCGTAACTAGCTATTAATGTCTGTAGTTTTGATTCAACATTATCTACTTTGAATAATATTTTTAAATTCCTAGATAGCGAATTGTTCAGATTTCACCTTTCCTATATAGTATAGTAATACAAAATATACAATATATTCCTATAGTATAGTGCAGTGATCGTCAACCACTGTGCCGTGGCACACTAGTGTGCTGTGAGAGATCTTCAGGTGTACCGTGGGAAATTATACAATTCCCATTGGCCATTGTCAAGTGTCTGTGATGTAGTGACTGGCAGAGTAATGTAATACTCTTCCATGTCAGTGGGTGGCAGTAGGTAGCCTAATTGCCTTGTTTATTCTTAGAGAAAAGAGATTTAGTGATGCATGCAACAGGTCGCGGTGACAGTGATGGAGAAGTTTATAAAAAGGAAAAATTCAAACTCAGAACTTGGCCCTGGACAGAATTCTGACCCAGATGAAGGCCCTAGTGTCAGTGGTGGTCAAAAGAAGGCAAAGACAGTGAGCTTGAGGCAATACAGCGAAAGCTATCTTTCATTCAGATTTACTTTTATCGGGGATGCGTCGACACCAACTCTGTTGTGCTTGGTGTGTGGTGAGAAGCTATCCAACAGTGTCATGATGACGAGCAAGCATAAACACCATCTCCAAATGAAGCACCTATCACTTCAGAATAGGCCCTCAAAGCTAGCTACTTAGTTGCTGAACTCGTAGCTAAATCAAAGAAGTCCTACACTGTGACAGAGATATTAATACCACCTGAAGAAAAGTCATTGTAAACGAGATGCTCGGCCCCGATGCAGTTAAAGAGATAGCTAAAGTCCCTCTCTTAGATAATACAATTGCCAGGCGTATTAATGACATGTCTGCAGACATCCAAAGTGTTATTTGGAAAAGATATGCATCAGTAATAAATTTGCAAGCTTTGTGTGTCTTTCTTCAATTCCTGTATCAATTTTCATCAAATATAAACTTTGAGTTCATCTAAACAGGCCCAGGTTTCACACTGATTGAGTATAAATAAACTCTATTGTCGTTATATATACTGTATTAAGCTACAGAGTGTCATGTTGTAACAGTTTTGGTTTGTGGTGTGCCACAAGATTTTTTTCAATGTAAAAAATGTGCCGTGCCTGAGAACAGGTTGAAAAACACTGGTATAGTTATTCATAATTATTTTTTAAACAGAATTCCTCAAAAATTAATTCCCTGAAATTGATGCCTTGAAGACCATCTACAGTAACTTAAAATAATATTTCACCTTTTGGGGGGAAAAATATGTTTTTTGAATTTTCTGAATATAAAATCTACAGAAATTCTATTATTTCCTTGTAAATATAAAAAAGCAAATAATCATGTAGACTTACAATAAATACAATCATTGCCATGCTGGGGAAGTTTGGAATTGATAGATTAATTCTTTAGTTTCCAAATTAATGGCATGGAATGGTGATGCAGTGTTATTGGTTGGATATTTGAGCTTTGCAATTTATTTTCCCTGTTTAATTAAAGTAAATATTTTAGTGAAGCTTCCAAAATGTGAGAAGAATGAAGAATGTTACCAGAATTGTTTTGACTTAGAATTGACTTGAATTACTACACCAACCTTCAATAAAAGCACCTGAATCCATGTTGCACCCAAACATTTCCAGTGCAGTGAATTTAAACACACTTGTTGAGCTAAAATGAACAGTTTCCCTTCTGTTGCTTAAGTTCTCCTTGCTGTGTTCAACAGCACCAGTATAGTGTATGTCCCTTTTGGGAAGTATTATTCATCACTGTAATCTGTCTTGGTTTGAGGCAATAGTGCTTGTTAATTAGCCCAGATATCCCTTTACCCCTTTAGCAGTCATACCATCATAGATGTTAGCTTCTAGCTTTATGCCAGAAATAGTATCTTCGTTATGGGTATTTTTTTTAATTACCACACTTTAACCCCATATGTCACTCCACAAGCAGCTTTACTGCTCTTATCTAATTACTATCAGATAACTGTTATTGTGAGGGTTAATTTTTGACAAGATTACCTCATTGGCAAATGATAAATAATTCTGGACAAACATGTAAAGAAAATAATTCAAATTGCTCTAATAATTTTGTCAGGAATTAATTAACATGTTTGTTTTGCAAATGTTACTTGTTTGAGTGTTATAGAAATGCTGTAGCTGGATACTCTGTGCCTGTCACTCTCAGTGGCGAACTTCGCTTTTCACTAAAGGAGGCGTATCCTCTGCCTTTCTGCACCTCACAGTGCCCGTGAAAGAGACGTGGTCTGTCAGTTTCAGTGAAGAAGGTGTAACCATTGTGCTTTCAGCTTATTTTAGTGAAGGGTGCGTAGTCTCCATGCCTTTTAAATTCAGTAAAAAGGTTGTGAGTCTCATTAAAAGTTGTGTGGCTTCTTTATCTGACAGCCCAAATAAAGCAGGCATGGCCTCTGTGCATGTCAGTCTCAGTGAGGGAGGTTTGGGGCCTGTGTCATTCAGTTACTATAAATAAGGTGTGTCCTCCGTGCATGTCCATAAAGAAGGTGTGGCCTCTGAGCATGTCAGTCTTAGTGAAGAAGTGCTTACTGTAAATCTCTCATATAGGCCCATTAAACGGTGATGTCATCGGTCAGCTGGTCCAGCAAGCCATACATAGGTGTACAGAGGCCCATTTTCAGTGACTATCATACCTGTCTTTTAATGGCACATTGTGTTAGCTAATCCAAGTTTGTCATGTTAGAATCATAATTGATAATTAGAAAACTAATAAACTATATCAGCACAGCTGAAAACTGTTGTGTTGATTTAAAGAGCAATAAAGAAAAAGCCAAAGAAGAGCATTTGTAAGGTGCACTATGAAAGAAAAAATACTACTTTACCATCACATCTCACCCACCATATTTGACAAATGGAATCAAGTCAAGTCAAGTCAGTTTTATTTGTGTAGCGCTTTTTACAATTGACATTTTCACAAAGCAGCTTTACGTAGTAAAATTAAATTAGGGAGGAATCTAAAAAAATATTTCTCTACAACCCCCTACACATCCCTAATGAGCAAGCCCGTGGCAACAGTGGCAAGGAAAAACTCCCTCAGTTGAC
>JAOUQZ010000035.1:12307417-12337234 GCA_028564935.1 Neosilurus hyrtlii
GGTGGTGATGGTGGTTCTGACTGCTGTTGCTTGCTGTATTTAGTATTAGTGATGAGAATGTCACTGATGACGGAACGTAGTGTAACATCCACCAAGCCTGAGGCGCTTTACTGTTTTGTATATAATAGAACAAGATTTTTATGTTTTCTTTTTTTTTTTGTGCCACCCCCCCCCCCCAATCTGACTGTTGCAAATGAACTTTGAGCACATGTGCGAGTAGATGTATAAGAGCTGTGTGATGCCATATCTTTAACTCACTTTAAGCGTTTTAGTATATACTACTCAAAAACATAAAGAAACGCAAACAAATTTTTTTTTTTTTGGTGTATATATTTTTTTTTCCCAAAAATTTTCTCCCCTAATTTCCAATAGCCAATTCTGACCCATTAAGTATTGTCCCCCTGTCACGCAGCCACCACCCACCGTGGAGGGGTAAGAGTGACAAGGAGGAAAACGTTTGACATCCCTTCCTCCCATGAGAGCTCAGCCAATTAGCTTCCATGGAATCCAGTCCACAGATGACTGCATGCATCAAACTACATCGAGCCTGCGATCTCCAGGATAATAGTCATGCACCTAATTGATGTGCCCCTTGGAAGTCGATATATATTTACATTCTTTAACCTTGACAGAGGGAGGTCAGTTGAGCCACTTCGAGCTCAGCTAAACACTATGTAGCTCATGGCGTCTATTTAATCCACCCTTAAAAAACTTAAATAAGCTGCACTCCATTCAGGAGTTCTAGTATATACTATGCAGAAACAAGAAGTGATTGTGACAAACTGTGAGTGTCCGTCATTGTGATTCAAGCATTATACATTAGGAATAATGTTTTCTCAACCAAAGATAGAGAAACAGCCAGAGCATGCCATTCCCGTGTAGCATATATTAATACAGGATATAAAAAGTCTGAATATCTCCTGATATGATTACTAGGCCGTATTGCTCAGCCCTAGTTTGACAGATGTTAAATGGAACATATAACATTACAACTTTAGGATACCTGCAGATCCCCTTTTGTGGTTTCAAATGAGCCCAAAAGCACAATTTGTGCTGAGCTGCTAGAGAGCTCCAGGTAGTATGTGTCACACTGTGCTTTTGCACTAGTCAGCACCTCTGCAGTCTCTTCCAGTAAATTTCTGTGCGTTTATTTGCAGGTTCTTATGCATTTGTTTTTTGCTCAGAGCAGCTGTGTTCATCTGCACAGTATGTCTGGTTTTGATCCGTTTATGTGACAGGTGAAGCTTTCTGTGGTGTCACTCGGTGGTTAGGTGCTCACCAGGCCGAGAGCTGCAAAGCGTCAGCCCAAATTAGCTATACTGCCATTTCACGAATCTAGCCTTTAACATTGGAGACACATTCCTCATTAATTGAGCACTTAAAAAGGCATGGAGCATGTTATTTGTCAACTGACAGACAGGATCTCACAGTGCAAACACTCACAGGAATATATCTAACCATCAGCAAGCCAGTTATTCATCTGCATGATCTGGGTTTATTGGTGCACTCGGTTTAACTCACAGAGCTTGCTGCAAGAAAATTCCTATTCATCAGCTTGTGCCTAGCCTGCAGCCTGTTTTTTTTTTCCTTCTGGATGGATCTGAATGTATTGTTCTGATGTTCAGGTGCTGAATCAATAAGCAGATATAAGACTGCATGTAATGAAACAAAATAAAGTGGGTATATTTCAGCTGTAGTTAAACACACATCATGATGCTTAACCCGAATTATTCAGGACAAGAAAATTCACACAGTAAATATTTATATCCATATATTTCTAAGTCAGTGTTCATTATGGCAGGTTTATTTTGCTCTGGCAGGAAATATAAAGCTTTATTTACTTTGAATTTTATGCGGGTGAACTCTCGATTGCCCCTACGTGTGAATGGTTGTATGTCTGTGTTGCCCTGTGATGGCCTGATGAGCTGTTCATGGTGTACCTCGACTTTGCTCTAAGGTTGCTGAAAAGAGCTCCTTCCCCATGACCCTAATATAGGATAAAGAGGTTTAGGAAATAAAATGAGATGTATTTGCCCCAGAGGTGCATGTGTGTTACTTAAAGCTGATGTTAGTTGAGTTAATAAATACAGAAGTGCACATTTGTATGTATGTAAATTCAGGAAAAGGTTCTATTTTTTGTATTTTTCTTTCTGTAGGTTTAAGATAAAAATATTTCTGTCCTCATTTTCTTGTTTAAAATACCACATAACGCGAAATTACATTTTTATTCAGATTCTGCCCATCACTAAAGGAAAGCAATTAGTTTGTAAACATTAATAAGTAGTCAGGTTAAATCAGTAAATCGACCTTTAAGGAATTAAGGAGTTCATTATATTCACTGGAACGATAAAGAAAGACTGTAAAATGGTATTTATTGGTAATAAATGATGTTTCTTCTTGGCTTTATGTGCTTAAGGAGTTTGCATTTTCTTAAAAAGATTTAATTTGTCTCAAAAGAGATTACTGAAATTACAATTTAAAAACTTAAAAAAATGTACGGAAGTCTGGGACAAACAAGTCAAAGAAAATCTTGTCCGGGCACTTTATACGCACAGGGCAAGATTTACAGAGCAGAGCAAATTAGTGCAAAGCCGTAATCCTGAGAATGACACAGAGACAGGAGAATCCAGTTCTGCGGGTGTTTGACTAACAATGCACAAATGAATCAACACAGACATCTCATTTTAATAATGACTCTTAACATCTGTGCAAAATGAAGGCACAGGGTTTTCTGGCATTAAATAATGGTGCAGTACGTTGACTACTACAACCCTTGTCGTAACATGTCGTATTCATTTAAATATTCTCCTCCCCCAAATACTGCGATCTGACAGTAAAACTTTCTACAAATATGTACGCAGTGAGGCCAGCGACTAAGATAAACAAACTTTTACACACCTTTCCATTGTTAACTTTGTGTAGGGATCTTTCTAGGGACTAAGAGGGCTCTGGGTTAAAGGGCCTCAAGGGCCCCAGTCCCCAGAGTGATTGACATCATTTAATGTAATATTATGAAAACAACCCTGTCCCCAAACATGATCAGGAACATTAGGCAGCCCCTAAATTATGCATTATTAACATGATGATTTTGTATTAGTAATATTTTAAGACAGAATGCGCTAGGCTGCTGTTAGAACTGAATTTACATCAGATTATCACACAGCACTGTTTAGTTTTTCTGCAGTTAATTGCTTTTTTTCCTTAGGCCTGAAGCTTGTAATAATGAACGTTTAAATGTAAAAATCAGGGAATTCATGTAGAATCAACACAAAAAGGCACTCATTTAAATCCAAATGCTACTGTTTACGAAAAACATTACTTTTGGATTCAGATTGGAATGAAGTGTTAGCTTGAAAGGTATATTTTCTATATGTACCAACCACAGTTAAAATAACACTCTGACTGTGTGCAGCGGCATTAATTGGCTCTATTTGTAACATATTAAACGGGGGGGGGGGGGTGGACGGACGGACTAGCTCATTAATTTTTGCAGCACCATTTTTTTCTTCACTTTTTTCATTTTCCTCCTCTTGCATGCATTTTTTTGTAGATTGCCTGAAGGGTAAGTGCGCTTCATGGTGCTAGGTTGCTACTCTGTAATTACTAATCTTTAAGCAGCTAGCTAGTGTCATGAGGACCCTAAGGGGGTCTCTGGAATCTCATTGCAGTCTCCTGTACATAGCCTATCAAAGAATGAATTAAATGAAGTGGATAGAGAGGAAGGCTGATAATATCATTCCACAGCAATGATCATTTAATGAGAACTAAATTTAAGGGGGTTCTTATGAAATTGTGTGCAGTCAGCTAAAAATACCTAAAAACCCTTTTATTTGTTTTTATTTTTGTTTGTTTGTTTTGTTTGTGTGTAGTATGTGCTAAGACTTCAAATGAGTTTATAAAGATGCAATTACAGATCACAGTTATGCTCTGCTACAGTAGCTTTAAACAAATAATCCTTTAAAAGACCTAATTTATTTGCTTTTTATGTTCATATTTAGTGTACACCTGATTGGTGGATGTCACTAAATAGAATATTTATATACAGCGACAGCCACCTCTCTTTCAGTGAATACTTATAAACTGTAAGTATCCTAAAAATGTCCTCCAGTAGCATGATATGATATGTATAAAACACATGTGACCTATTCTGTGAGAATGACTCGACAGTCTGTTTCAATCGCTGTCTGAAAACACACAGTTTACCTCAATAACTAAAGCCAATCAATACTAAGCCAAAGCACTTCATTAGTTTGCTGTGAAATATGAACTCAGCTTTCCTTTCTTGGCTTGAAGCAACTGATAGCCTGGGGCTAATTTATTAAACAAGACTCTCTCCTGATTATTTTAATAGGTGACTACAGCATCCACAGTGTTGCTCGCTCAAGATGGAGCATGTTTGTGGGTTTTTCTCCTCTTCAAAATAATATAAAACTTGTTGCTAAGGATAAGGAACTAAAGGAAGGGTTGTAATTTTTTTCCCCTCTCTCTCCCTCTCTCTCTCTCTCTCTCTCTCCCTCTCTCTCTCTCTCTCTCTCTCTCTCTCTCTCTGTCTCTTTCTGTCTCCCTCTCTTTTTAATAGCTGACAGGTTGTTACTGTTACCTGGGAGAAGACTTTTATGTTTGCATTATGTTAATCTCTGTTTATATAAATTATTTTATTCTGCAAGAAAAACCCAAATGCAGTAGTTTTTTCAGCTATTTTAAATTCAAAGTGATTAAACATTGATCTTTTATGCATGTCTACAGCATACAATGGTTAAAAAAATAAGCAAAACCCAAATGAAGCACTGAGCACAGAGATGAAATATCCACATTGACATGGTAATTTGATCAATCTCCGTCCTCGGTCTAATGCTGCATATTATATAAATGTTGAAATGGCATTGCATCATACAATCATGATATTACAACATGCCAAACAGGTTATTAGAAAAGGTTGATTTTTGTGCCTTAGTTTTTATAGTAAGGCGTCAAGTTATCAGAATTGGATTTTGCACTTCCAAGCAGGGCCGTCTGGAAAGTTTTGTGAGAGAAAAAACTCCAATCCGCTGCATTTACGTAAGCTTGTTTTTTTGGCCTGTGATCTTCTGTCACAGTTTCAAATACTGGTACAAGGAGGTCCTGTTCCTGGCAACAAAGGCATTTTATGTGTGAGGAAGTACACACCAAGGGGAGGAAGCACACTCACCAACAGGCTAACTGCAGGAAAGTTAAAAGCTCTGTCTGTACTCTCTCTCTATCATGCACTATTTACTCAAATGTCTGTTCTGTATGTGGTGTGTGTGTGTGTTGACATTACAGTCAACCAATTTTTAACAAAAAAAAATCTGGCAATAGCATTATGAGACTGTTATCAGTGTCATAAATATGTAAATATGCGTTGTATCATGATGAAATGTTTATTCTCAGCTCATGGTTGTGTTAAAAATAGATGTTCCTATTAAAAACCTTTCTAACAACTGCTGGTGGAGTGTAAACCGTGTCCTCCACCATCCTGCCAGCTACAATTTCAAGCTGAAAGAAAGAGATATGCAGTGCGGTGCATTTGTCCAGGAGAAGTGTTTACGCTGGATTTTCATTGCACTGTGGGAAATAATTGAATAGTCTACCTGTTATTGTCTACCAAGCATTTGATCAGCGCAAACATGGAGGACACCCAAATAGTGCATTATGTGATAAATATGGAATGAATTCAAACTCTAATTTAATATGATGCCAGTGTTTCATTGAGGTAATCCAGCTCATATATATATGACACACCTGTTGCAGATTTCGATCCTACAGAACAGCAAACTTCCATTGTTGTTACTAAGGTCTTGTGAACACATGTACAGGTACACTGGCCAGTCGGAAAAAAGTTGTCACTCTAATATTTCATTAAAACACCTTTAAATTTGAATGCACCATCACATCACATCATCGATTTCAATCCAGAGTTGCATTCATATTAACCAAGAACTTGTATTGACGATGATAGTCAAAGCACTCCATAAACATTCCAAACACTTTGAGGGGAGTTAAGGTCAGGGCTCTATGGTGGCTAGTTCAGAGATTAAAAATGATTCCTCATGCTCACTAAATCAGTATGCCCATGTCATCAAGGAAGAAAAACATCCATTAATGGTATAAATTGTTTGTTCATTTTATTGCCACATAATGTAACTAAGTCTCAACCTGACCAACTGAAGCAACCCCGTATCATAACAATGTCTACAGAGTTGTACAGTGACCACTAAGCATGATGGGTACATCGCTACATGCACTTTCCTTCTTACCCTGACACGCTCTTCACTCTAGAATAGGGTGAATCTAAATTCTTGGGATCATATGATCTTTTTATTGCCGCAATGAAAGTCCAATTTATTTTCTCTAGCAAACTGAAACCATTTATTTTTTATAATTTTTTATTAAGTGATTTCTACAGCTGTTTAGTCTCAATTCCCTTCGGTCTTGTCATATTGTGCATGTGAAAATGTCCTTACTTAGACCATTACACATAACTATAAGTTCTACTGTCACTATTTTATGAATTGTTTTTGCCAAGCATTGAAGTGATCCCCGATCAGTCTAGATTATTTTCCAAACATGTGGTTTATTTTCTATCCTTACAGGTTTTAATAATGCGATATGCACTTCTTAACACAATTCAGTAAGTTTCAGCAATTGCGTAGGTTTTCTGTGCTTGATGCAGGCCAATAATTTGATGTTTCTGAATCACAGTAATCTCCTTTTCTTGACCACGGGACATGGTTGTTCAAGAAATGAGATACTACTCACTGCATCAGTTTCGATATTATACTGCATCAGGTTTTAAAAATTTTGTCATCCAAAGGCTCCTAAGTATTTGTTCATTTAAATCCAAACAACTTTTTTAGCCAGTCAGTGTATTTTTGATAGCAGTGTTTTTTTTTCTGTTTCTGTATGAAGGTCCCGTTTCTGTATGAAGTTTGCATCATCTCCCTGAGCTTGTGTGGGTTTCCTGCAGGTGCTCTGATTTCCTGCCGCAGTACAAAGACATGCACATCAGGCTTATTGGTAGTTCCAGTTTGCCCCTAGGTGTGAGTGTGAATTGTTGTGTGTGTGTGTGTTGGCCCCGCAATGGTCTGGTGAGCTGTTCATGGCGTACCCTGTCTTCATCCACTGTCGACTGGGATGGGTTTCAGCCTCCCCACTACCCTACTAAAGGGCAAAGTGGTTAAAAACATGAAAGGAAGTTAAGATAATGTGAAATATGTATAAAGTACAAGGATAAGTGATCAACACATGACCTCCTTCAAGACGAGACTATGTATGACAGTGGAATCTAAGAAGTAATTTTGTGAGACTTCTGTGCATGTGCATGCATATCTAATCCTTTCATATCATATAACATCATATTTAGGATGCTTTCAGTTACAGGCTGGTAGCTTCATGCACTTTGGTCATAAAATTCTGTGTGGTCTACCTAAATTGATGTTGTCCTTTATATTTAATTCAGAGATGACCTTGTGTGAGTTGCAAAAGCTGATGGACAAACATCAGTTGGCAATGTTACTGTATGCCAGCAGCACACTTGTACAGAGGATCTATATATGCTAATTTACCTGCCGGCGCGCTCTCAAGGTCTCTATGCTAAGGCCTAGAAGTATGTTCTGCTCCTCTTAACAGTCTTACTGCATATCGAGTCCTTACTGATTTAAAATCACTTGCTGGTTCATGTGGTGCCTAAGTAGGCATCTTGAGCAATTCTGTAATTCAGTGTACATATCATTTGCTATTTAATTAATTAATTTGGTTAATTATGAATGCTCTAAGACTCAGGTTATATTTGAGTGGTGGTGAGGGTGATATTGATGAACTCTCCTTGAACTATGAACAATGCTTAATCTGTGACCATTACAGGAGATCTATCTTTCTATCCACTCTAGAAATTGACATGTTTCTCAGATTCACTTAAAAGCTGACAATGAAAGAAATGTATTCACATGCATACCCATTAAATACATGCAGGCATAAATGCATGAAATAATGGATGGGAAGTTTAATAAACAGACAAACGTAATAGTTATACATATACATAATTTAAAAAATAGATGTATTAAATGGAGGGAAAATGGATAAGTAAGCAGCTGTTTGGATGGATGCATGGATGAATATGCAGGTTGGTAAATGTGTATGGTTTAATACATGTGAATGTATAATGTGATTTAATACATATGTGAATGGCAACCTCCAGTGAGCTGAAGTGAAAGCTGACTTCCAGGCAAATCTTCAATCAAAGCTCAAAGATCCCAGTCAACCAGTAGAGCCCTCTTCAGAGGCACTTGGGGAACACCTGAAAACTGCCATTCTGCAGTTCTCTGAAGAAGTTATTGGGTTCTCCATAAAGAAAAACAAAGACTAGTTTGATGAGAACAGCCAGGAGAACCAGGAATTGCTGGCAAAGAAGAGGTTTTCCCATCAGGCAAACCTTGCGCAGCCGTCAGAGACTACAGGGGATTTTACGAAGCCTGGAAGGCAGTGTATTGCTCCTTGTACCAGGTCCAGAGCCCTTTGCACAGTGCAGACGGATAGGTGCTCTTCACAGACAAGGCAGCCATTATGAACCGATGGTCTGAGCACTTACAGACCTTTTTTAGCGCCGACTGTGCAGTCCATGACTGGGCATCCCCCAGCAACCAGTGAAAACAGAACTCGATGAGTGTTCTACCCTAGAGGAAACAGGCAAGGCTATAGAACAGCTAAAAAGTGGAAAGGCAGCAGGAATCGATGGAATTGCACCCGAGATCTGCAAGCATCAAGATTTATACACCAAACTTCACAAGCTCTTTGTCTGCTGCTGGGAGCAAGGCAAACAACCACAGGATCTCCGCAATGCAGTCATCATTACTCTGTATAAGAACAAAGGGGAAAAGTCTGACTGCTCCAACTATCTGGGGATAACTCTGCTCTCCATCACAGGAAAAGTCCTTGTTTGAGTCCTCCTGAACAGGCAGGTGCCTACCATATCACATGACCACCTCCCAGAGAGCCAGTGTGGCTTCAGGGGCACAATTGGCATGGTCTTCATGCTCAGACAACTCCAGGAGAAATGCCGTTAGCAGAACAAAGGACTGCACGTGACGTTTGTCGACCTCACCAAAGTGTTCAAAACTGTGAGCAGGAACGGTCTGTGGCAGATCATAGAGAGACTTGGGTGCCCCTCAAAGTTCCTCAGCATGGTCATGCAACTACACGAAGACCAGCTTGGCCAGGTTAGATGCAGCAACAACCTCTCTGAGCCCTTCCCAATTGAGAACGGTGTGAAACAAGGCTGCATCCTCACGCCAACACTTTGTAAAACCTTTTTCAGCATGATGCTTCAACAGGCCACTGAACACCTTGATGAAGTCAGCATTTACATTCGTTACCGCACAGATGGCAGCCTGTTCAATCTGAGGCAACACCAGGCCCACACCAAAACACGGGAGTAACTCATCTGAGAGCTTCTCTTTGCTGCCCTTTTCGCCCATACGGAGACAGCCCTGCAGTGCATTACATTCTGCTTTGCAGAGGCTGCTGAGCTCTTCAGACTCGAAGTCAGCCTGAAGAAGACTGAAATTCTCCACCAGCCAGCAGAATGGGAAGTAGACCCATATACATATAGTGTGTGTGTGTGTGTGTGTTTGTGTGTGTGTGTATCTATGTGTGTAAAGTGGTTAACACGTCCACCTCATATCAAAAAGGTCCTGTCTGGAGTTAACATGTTCTCACTGTGCTTGCATGGGTTTCCTCCAATTTCCTCCATTTTCTTGCCACTGTCCAAATACATGGACATTATGCTAATTGGCTGTTCCACATTATTCCAGGTGTAATTCTGAGTGTGAACCGTTGCGTATGTGTGTTGGCCCTGCGATGGTCTGGCAAGCTGTTCAGGGTGTACCCCACCTTTGCCTTGTGTCGGCTCTAGCTCCCTAGATTATCAGAGATGGATAGATAGATGCTTGGACAGATATTTTTTAAGAAAGGTGGTAATTAAGTATGCCATAAGAAGCTCCTCCAACTGGTGACAGATGCTGGAGCAGAAGGTCTGTATTCATGCAGGAATGGATGGAGATGGCATGCTGCTGTGACTGTGCTTGTGGCTGCTTCAGTGAAAGGAAGATGTATCCGGTGTCAGTGAGATGAAGAGCAGCGTGGGCCTGTGGGCTTCTATACACTCTGGGCCATCTGTACACAAACTCTGCCAGACGTCAAATGGCCAGACGTGAAGTAGCACTTTAGAGCTCACCGGGCCTGTTCCCCCAAGCTACAGCTGACCTCCTGCTTTCCTGCTCTTTTCACAAACTCTGGCTGTGTGTTTGATGTGTTTACACTGATAGGTGAGGTGGGTTTGCTTGACATGGATTTTTTAAGTATGAATTGATGAAAGGGATTTAATCATCATCAAACGTTGTTGAATCTATGAAGCAGGTTTAGATTAAGATATCTATGAAGTTAAACCACCTAAGCAAGCTTTAATAGTTCAAAATCACATTTGGACACCCCTCCCCAACCCCAACCCCAACCCCAGCCCCCAAAATAAAAAAATAATATATAGGTTTAATTTAAATCTTCAACAATCTTGATGTTCATGGTGCTGTGTTCAAGACAAGGTGTTTGTTTATTTATTTATTTTTAAGTAGTTAAGACATTTGACTTCTGCTCCGATGGTTGTGAGTTTAAATCCCAGTGCTGCCACTGCTGGGCCTTTGAGTAACCCGTAACCCTCATTTCTTTTGCTGTAGTGTATTAATGAGATCAGTGTAAGTCTGGATAAAAGCATCTGCCAAATGCTGTAAATGTTCTGAAACATTACAGTAAGTGAATGGATTCATATTTTCCTTGAAACATTGCTGAGTTTATGTATCACTGTTAATTCTCACTTTTGATACTGTTTGCATCACTAAACTCTAAAAAGATTGGTAGATTCAACAGTTAGTGCACCTTATACAGTGTAACTATGACAAAAAACATCAAGGTTTAGGCTATGCCTATATTTGTGCTCAGTTACTGCCTTCGATATTATACCATTTTGGGAGTTAATGTAAATAATGTGATAGATTTGGATAGAAAGGAATTGTCCAACATACGATTGGGTATAATGTAGGGAAATGTTTTAACTAAAACAGACAATAAAAGAGCAATATCTTAACATAGCAATACATTTTTTGAGTAATGCACTGATGAATTGATGGATGGAAGGGTGGGTGGATGGATGGATAGACGAATGGATAGATACATAGGCATACATATACTGTATATACAGGGTATATGCAAGGTGCCTACCCCCCCTTTAAAAAAACCCACACAATTCAAAGGTAAATTATAAAAAATAATAAACGTTTAAACGTAATCAAATTATTAAACTTTATTCAGTGCAGTTGTTATTCATCAGTATTTGCACACAAGAAGCTTAGAGAGGCAGGAGTGGCGGTGCTAAGGTCTGCTGGGCTGCTTGGCCATGGCAGCCTTCAGAAATTACGTCCAAGCGTAGACGGACACTATTTAGAGGATTTCATCTTTAAATCATGATGCATAAAACTATTGACTGAATTTTCATGTGTGCAAATATTAATTTCATTATCTTTAATGATTTTATTTTTTATTTACCTTTGAAATGTGGGAGGTTTTATTAGGTCACCCTGTACAATGAATGTGTATGGATTAAGAGAGATAGATAGAGAGATTGCAATAATAAAATTGAATTGTAGACTTTGAAGGGAAGCCATCAGAAGTGTCTCAATCTCAAAAAATAACAGAAATCAATGAGGTCAAGACCATGTCACAAAGCAGCACATCACGTTAACATGAATAAAATAATAAGTAATATATTTTAAGACAATCCCTCGCTCTCTCTCTCTCTCGCTCTCCCTCTAATATATATATATATATATATATCCTGTGGGATTTTGTGGACCAAATATAATAATTTGATTACATATGGACATGTATTTGTTTAATGCCTTAAAATTGCCCATACATCAGCTTACAGTAAGTGTAGTGTAGCATTGTATAAACCATACACTGTAATATAGAAAATCATTTTTGGAAATAAAACATGCAGGAAAAAAGCACATGAATAATAAAAACACACTGGTTTATTAAAACATAACAGATAGCAGGGGACGTGTCTAAAAACTCACAAATAAGTATCACAATCATAAATCATGTGACTTTTCATATAGTATGTAAAAATCATATGACTTCTCTGTACTGAAGACATATAGGCTATATAATATGTACATTAGGCTGTGCTACACAGCACGTGTAAAAGCACACACTGGATGAAATCAGAAAACTTTTGGGAGTTTTGAGGTAAAACAGTTTTCAGATAATTTATTTATTTATTCTATTTTATTTCTAGCAAAATTAAATTATAGTTTTATATTTCACTGCCACTAAATGGTGGTGTGTCGTGGTTAGCACTTCCGCCTCACAGCAAGAAGGTCTGGGGTTTTCTCTTGTGTGGAGTTTGCATGTTTCCTGTGCTTGCCTGGATTTCCACTGGGTACTCCGGTTTCCTCCCACAGTCCAAAGACATGCACATTAGCCTAAATGGATGTCCGTGTGAAAGATTGTGTGTCTGTGTTGCCCTGTGAAGGTTTGGTGAGATGTCCGGGATGCACCCTGCCCTCACCCAGAGACAGGGATGGGCTTCATCCTCCCTGCGGCCCTAATAAAGGACAAAAACGCTTGGGAAATTAAATTTAACAGCCCTGGTAATTTGCGAGTTACAAGTATGTAGCAATTGGAATAAAATATATTTTTTCAAGTGGTCGTTTACTGTATTTACAGTGTTTTCATAAGCTGATTTAGTGCAGTGTTTATCGGTGTACCCCCACTGGTTTTACAAAGAGAGTAAGCATTTTTTTATCTACTTTATTGCTCATATATTTATATGGTCATCATTAATCAAACCCTAATGCTGGCTGAGTCGTCGACTGGCTGATTAAGTAGCTACAGCATAAGGGCATATATATCAAATAGATATTAATAGTGTTTAGGATCTCAGTTTATACAAATATACCAACTGGCATTAGGGTGCATGTTTTGTGCCAGGTACATAAACCCAAATTCTGGTACAAATCACTGGTCATGGTAAATTAACCTTAAGTTCGTTTGCTGTGGAACAATCTAAAGCTGTTCTCCAGAGGCATCATTTCATGGTAATACCTGAATAGTTCAGTCATCTTGCCAGGCAGCTTGCAGTAACCGTTGTCTGAACTGTACTAATTTCCTCTAATCTAGCTTTCTCACCTTGGCTCCTGACTCTAATCACCTCGCTCAGAGCGAAAGGCAGCGCTTAAACGAAGCGTCTCGCAGGGTCATTAGGAAAAGGTAAATTATTCATTACAAAATGTGCAATCCCAGTGGAGCGTTAAGCACCGGGCTTCTAAAACCGCTGTGAAAAGGCCAGTGCAGAAATTTCTCATAATTTTCTTTCAAAAGATTAACTGCAGCCTGATGAATCCTATGAAGGGCATGTCCTATCAAGCTTTGTATGTGCAATCTCTTATTTTCCCTTCTATTTCTTCTTCTCACTAATTCATCTCTTGTATGTTGGATATGTGCTAATGAATACAGCATTTAGGATATTAGAAATATAAGCATATTTCCTGCTTCATCTGTTGGCTGTTGGCAAGGAAACAGAAGATTTTGTCCTTGTCTTGTTTAGCACCCACTCCTCCCAAGAGCATCCAGAGCATCCAGGTTCATGAGATCAGTCCATGTTAGCGCTGTCACCTCCATGTGGTGTGTTAACAGGAGACATTTAAAGCAGCATTGGAAAGGGAGGTAAAATGGTGTTCCTTGTTCTTTCAGTCTGATATGTCCTACAGTATGGGATGTAGAATCCTTTATGGTTGCAGGATGTGAGCAGTTTGAACAGAGAAATGAAAGATGCTTGCATGACAAGGATCTGCTAAAGGATTACCGAGACATTTCAGCGTTTTTATTTATAGATTTTGCACCCGTTTTTGGTTCAGTATATAAAAAATATAGCTCATGACTGGAATATACATTCCTGAAGTGTGAAAATGTGAAATCTTGTGCTTATTTTGCAGGTGGGTCATTTTAGATTTTCCATTGGGACATTTTATTTGTTCCACTTCATTTTTGTCACCTAATTTTTATTGTTGAATCAAATTCCCACCTTATTTCTTCCCACCTTTCTGTGTGAGTTTGGCCAATTATCCCCATGGACTCCCTCTCGCAGATGGCTGTGAACCTGTGATTTCCAGGTTAACAGTCGCCTACCTTGTCAATGCGTCACTCAGGAGACTCTTTAAGACATGTTGAAGGGTGTCACTTTTCTAGAATTGTTAAACATATAGTACATTTCCTTAAAATAAATTCAAAATTTGTATATTTTTATTGGGCCAAGGTTTGCAGCGAAAATGCTGGATTTGTGTTCAACAAGCTTATGTAATGTATTTACATATTACATTAATACTCCAATATGAGAAGCAAATACATCGATATGAATGGTTTAGATATCATTACATCAAGTGTATGCATACAAGTATTAAATTCAAATTTATGATATTATAATTTAAGTGGTGGTGTATCTTCAAATACACACCATATGTCATATTACCGACTTCAACATATGGTGATAAATTTAAGGAGATTAATACCGGTAAGATTGATCATTGTTGAGTTTGTGCTGAATTGGAGACAAGAGTTCTACCTTCATCACAGTGCTATTATAGAGTGCTATCCCAGTCCTTTAAAGAAGCACATGATACTCATCTGCTATTGGTTTTGTCAATTGGTTCTGTCAATTGGTTTTCAAGTAGTCATGTGGGGAAGTTAAATAGTCAGGGAAAAGAACAGCAAGACAGATGCTACAAATAATAGGCTTAATGTACTTTTGTAGTTTGTAGTGTAATGTAGTTTGATATACTGTATTAGTTCCACAAGGGAAATTTTCCTTTGCATTTATAACCCATCCAGAGTGAGCACACACACACACACATATACAGTGAGTACACACATACACTTGGAGCAGTGGGCAGCCACACTACAGTGCCCAGGGAACAAGTAGGTGCCTTGCTCAAGGGCACTTCAGCCGAGAAGGTTGAAGAAAGAGGAAGGTGTTGCTCACTCCCTTTGTCGACACACATTTTCCTGCCTGTTCAGGAATCAAACTAGAAACCTTTTGGTCCCAGACCCACTTCTCTAACCATTAGGCCAATGGCTTGTTCACTTTGCATGACATATTAAGATGAAGTCTTGCCTGGTCCTGAAGAAATTCCTTCGTCGTAATTTTTGTCATCCTTTAAAGCTAAATAAACATTACACTGGGCCAAGCTTTCTGGATCCCCTCGGCTATTTTCAGCAGTTCAATACAGTTCTGCTATTCCAGTAATGCCTCAGGTGTGCTAAGCGCCATTATGGTGGACACTATGATGAGTTTTTTAGGAAATGCGTTTGGGAGTGAACCAGTTTTACATCCTACCAAACCAGTAAGAAGTGCATTATAATAACATGTTCTTTTGACTTCCTGTGTAAAATGTAGATATTGTCATTAAAGAAAACATTTTAGGATGGAAAAAAACAGCTTGTACTTAATACTAAGCTAATTTGTCAATTTATAAACAACAGTAATCCTGAGAAGCAATATGACAGCCACTCAGAAAAATCCTCTGCAAGAATCGCCGGAAGTCGCAATGTGTCCTGAAATTCCTGTCCAATATATAAAAGTAGAGCCAGCTCCAACATGGCTCCCACCACCTGAAGCATTATACTGTCCATCACATTATTTCCTCACCCAGATGTCATGTGACCTACACACTTTGTGACATCACCTACATATTGACCTACATCAGGGGTGTCTAAACTTATCCGCAAAGGGCCGGGGGGTGGGTGCAGGTTTTCACTTCAACCAACCAGTAGCCACACCTTCCACCTGTGTGAGCCACTGATCTCAGAAAGTGATTGGAACGTATATTCTATTGTTTGCATGTGGCAAAACCTGAAGCCAGCCTGGTGCCATCTTGGTGAGACCACATAATGCTATAATGTCTAATAAGTTGTACTCAGATAACATACAAAAGGGTGAAGAAAATGGAAATGCTTACATCCAAGGTGTACATTTCATTTTAAAACATTTTAACAGCTCCATTTTGAGATCCTAAAGCAAGGGTGTCTCACCAAGATGGCTGCCACCTGGCTTCAAATTGGAACACTAATGTGCATTCTAGTGTTTTTTTCATTCTTTCTTTCTTTTTTTTTAATTTTTATTAAATCAGTGATTAAAACAGGTGGAAGGTGTGGCTACTTCTTGGTTGAAAAGAAAACCTGCACCCACACCGGCCCTTTGAGGAAAGATTGGACATGCCTGACCTACATACACAGTGGGAATGTCACAGTAAGGGGTGCTACCACCCAGGGACATCTCACCCGCAGAGCATTCAAAAGGAGTTTCCATCCTGCGTATTCTGGGTTTTGAAATAACAATTTCAGCTGAGCTGGCAGGTCATGAGATGATAAACATTTATTCTTCTGCACTATGTTTTTTTTTTTTTAGTAAGGTTTGTGTGTTAGTTAACATTATTACACAAAAAGGTAGGGTGGATTTTCATAAAATTCCTTCTAGATGTGGGGCTTTGGACTAGAAAGACTTTATTTGGTTTTGAGATGATCCGAATCAAATTCTGGATGCAGGAATTTTTAAATGATTTTTTAACACTTGGAGACAGGATGATATTTTTAGTATAGTGTTACAGCAGTTACAGCAGGGGATTTTGTATACTTTCTGCTTTTTTCAGCTTGGTGGGGGTTTCACTCTAATTACCCTGGTTGCCTAAATAATTAGCACAAATAAAATTAATAATATAAAATAATAATGTTATTAAAGAATTTTTGCTTGGATGATGGACTAGTTTTAGCATTAAAATTAGCATTATTGGTACTGTATTTACAGATGGGCAGCAACTTAAACTTACTCCACTCACCCAGAGAAGAACCTGAAGTATGTTTTTGATTTTTATTTATGTATTTTGTTTATTTATTTATTTATTTATTTGTGCTGTGCAGACATTTTGCCTTGTTACCTGTCCTGTCCATGCTCAGTGTGAGTCATGACAAATGAGCGTCCTATTTGTTGAGCTATATCTATAAGGGTGATCAGCCTCAGCAGGGTCACAGTAGGAAGTCGAGTCCAGCTGCATCGTGTTCTTGCTGACCTATCCACTACCTCCCGCTCTGATGATTCATGCTTTAGCTTCTGTGTCTATGACAAATAGCTGAGCTCTAAAAGCCCTGTCCATGGTGCTGAAACCCCTCCAGTGATATATAGCCATGCCTGCCTGATAAATCCCCCACATCATTCGCATTGTGACGGTGATTCATCACCTGTGGGTGTTTGGCGATTGGGAATTCATATTGGATTTTTAATGAAAAAGAATATAATGCAATTTGACGTCAATAAGTTTTGTGATAGCCCCTATTTCCTTTCTACCTCCTCCACTTTTATACATCTCCAGTCTTCAGCTATGCACAGGAAGCCATCAATAATCCCACAACCACAAGATGGGAGCTAATGCCATTTTCTTAAAAGACATTTGATGTGTGAAGTTAAGATAGCATATACTATATAATGAGTTTTTAAACAACTGTCCGATTTTAAATACATGTTTAAAAAGCCAACAAAACTGCCATCAATTCACAAAAAATAGTTTTTTAAAAAATCAAACAGAAAAAAGTCTTAGTTCACAGGGTTTTTTTTTTTGTATAAATGTATTTTTTTTTCCACAAAGTGTTATACATCGTGTTGTGATCTACTCTATGAACATAGTGGATCATAAAGTTTACTTTGTTTACTTTCCCACTGAGACTGAGCAGAGAGTATTGCTACAAGCCCACAATAGAAACAAAAGCCACTGTGGAGTTGCATTATACATGAACAGTCAGGCATCTGGACACAACCTTTAAAGTTCTGTGCCTTGATCCTGCCTGAAGAAACAGTGCTCTCCAGGCAGCCCAATCTGGAGGATATTGATTCCCACATGTGACATTTACACTAAAGGTGTTGAGTTGAGACAATGTCACAAAACATTCTGGGAGGGACGATGACTCCTGATCTGCCTCTGATTTCCTTCTGCAGTATTCCAGCAGAAACTTAAAATGTGGGATACTGAGTCACACAGTCATATGTCCATTGTATCCCTTTTTTCCCTAAAAGATTTTCTTAAATGGTTTTGTTTAAGTCCAAAACATCGATGTCTGCTTCAGACCTTGTGAGATGCACTGAGTTGGAAGAGGGGCAGGGACTGGGACCCTCTGGTGTCTCTGTTTGTTGATTACTTAACTTTCTGTAAAGATAATCACTCTTCATAGATTTGTATATTAGTGAACATGTCATAGCAGACGCCATCAAAAGCAGACCAATGGCATTGATCATCACCACTTTGGTCTTGTCAGATTTGCTCACTGGAGTAGCTTGCTCAGGTGTGCTGACATTAATACAATTTCTTAAATGCCCCCTTTGTAGGTCTGTAATTTCTACACATATCTCATACTGCGTCAGTGGCTGCAAGTGTGTCAGATTAAACATTTTAATGTCAGATGGTACACACGCTGTGAAGCGCAAAGACGTGGTGGACCATTTGATATTTGACACAAAGCTACTTTTAGGTGGTACCCAAGATATTTTTACAAAATGTGGTTGTATCACATCGATTTGTACATGAAAATATTCATTTATTTGTTCTGGATAGTACCCGTTCACTACCATCACAACAGACTTCATATCTGCTCCTATGAGATTATGGGCTACGCAAGTGTATTGGCCTGCCTCACTTTCAGAAATGTTAAATATTTCCAGTGTTCCCTCAGGATGCAGCAAATACTTGCTTGAAGCCATTCTTGGTAGGATCTTTTCTCCAGTAGGGGTGACCCAGTAGATCTCCGGATTCGGTTCTGCAAATGACCTACAGTGGAATGATGCCGAGCTACCACCATCGACACTGATCCGTTCTGGAAGGCTTTCTGGAGAGATAACTGGGAGGCAAGTGTCCATCATTTCACGGAAGTGTACGTGTCGGACATGACGGCCTTCAAACTCTGGAGGTCCTGTGCATAAGAGAGCATCAGCCTCCATAAAGCGGATCTTGGTCTTGTTCATATTGATCCAGCGGACAACACAGTCACAGTAAATAGGATTGGAGTGCAAGCTTACTTCCTGAAGGCTGGGCAAGGATTCTACTGTAACACGGTGAAGTGTGCTAAGGGCATTATCATTTAGCATCAGTGTCTCAAGCCTGGGCAGGTTATGAAATGCATTGGGATGGATATAGGACAGTCTGGGGTTGTTAGTGGCCTCAATCTTTGTAAGCTCGGGCAAGTTGGAAACAGCAAAGCTGTCAATTGAAACCAGATACGGCATGCTGTTGATCCCCAGTTCCTTCATATGCATCATATCCACAAAGTCTCCTCGATTAATTCTCTCAATAGGATTCTTATTGAGATCCAGAAACTTGAGGCTTTGGACTTTTCTGAGTGCTGCCTGCGGCACACTTGCAAACTTATTTTCATAGAACGAGATGCTCTCCAGTTTATTGAGACCAACCAGAGCATTATCAGGTATTTCCGTGAGGTTCATCCTTGCCAGTACAAGACTGTGGAGATTACTCAGGGGCTGGAAATTCATATCCTGTATTTGGGAAATGGGATTTTCTCCTATCATCAGTATCTCCAGTTGGTTGAGGGCATGAAACCACTCTGGTCTGATCACCTTCAGATTATTTGAGTTGAGATGGAGACGCAAAAGATTGTTGAGACCTTGAAAAGCCCCAGGACTGATCAACGACAGTAGGTTGTGGTTAATATAAAGCTCTTGAAGATTTGGTAGGTGTGCAAGACAGTTGTCTTGCAGGTTGGTTATTTGGTTCTCCTCCAAGTGTAACGACAGAAGTTTAGGTAGGTGACCTAGGTAGATGTCATTCAGAGAAGATATATTGTTCTGAGATAGATTCACTTCCGTTAAGTTAATTATGTAATTCAAAGGTTTTCCAATAGTGGCAATGTTGTTGCTCTGTGCCAGTAGCACCTGTGTGTCTAAAGGAAGTTTTTCTGGAAGAGAAAAAATTCCCAGATCATCACAGTCCACAGTTAATGCCTCCATATAAAGGGACAAAGGAGAAAACCAGGGTCGGATTCCACATCTGCACATACTCTGACATGCCTCGGTCCTCTCAGATGCATAAACAGAGCCAGTCAGCACAAGTCCCACTAAGAGACAAACAACAAAGAGCAGTTCTTTCATCCTGGTTGTTTCCTCCTTAGCAAATTAGTCCGTATGGAGTATAGTGTTAGTACTGTTAACTTCACAAATATGCTGTCATTCGTTGCCACAACAACAGGCTTGTTTTTCTGCTGATGCCAAGTCTCTCCAATGTACTGAATTCTTTTGTTGTCCTTGGCAACGTGGAACAACCTTTCAGTTTACGTGGTGTGAGCTTGTCAAGCTGGCAGCAGATGTGAAGGTCAGTGTATCCTTACAAGGAGTGAGAATGGAGAAAACCAGGGGCTCAGATTGCTGGAGGAGATGTATCACTTTGCCTTCATTATTCTACTCAATCAGTCACACACATCAATTTCCATCTGCAGAAAACAGGAGATGGGAGAAATATAATGAATACAGTGACACATTATTGCTGAGACCAAGTGGTATTGGCATTTAGGAATATTGAAAAATATAGACATTAAGCAGCAGATTTTTATTGCTTTTTTTAGTTGAACAGGGGTGGAAAAGGTGAGTTATGACTGTGAGTTATGACTGTTATGCATATATCATTTTACACAGATCATAAACACTTAGGCATTTTTTGGCAGTATATTAACATAAGCAGTGGCGTTAAATTGTATGTTATGATCATCACTTGAAGCACAACACATTAAAGTATGTGTGGAAAAATAACCACATCCATCATGCTCAGTGTATTTTTCAATATACCCTGCATGGCCAAAATTTTTTTTAGCTTTTCTGATTGGCTGTTACAGCCTGTTAGTGATGTCAATGCGTTGGATTGGCTGAGCTACATAACTGATCTATGTAGCATAACACATTATCAGCCAGTTCTGAGCTGCACAAACAACAATCGCAGAAATCGCTGAAAACATTTCTTTTTTTTCCTAAACCAACTGACGACAAGAAAGCCGTAACGTTAGCATAAGCCATTTTGAATTTACCGTCACGCACACCTCTGGCAGCATTCTCTTCCTCAGAGTAACTAAAACTTAAGTTTCACTGTCTTCACAAGTGTTGACATCACTTCCGGGGAAAACGATTGCTAAGCTTCTAACGCCCATAGCTTAGCACACTGCTAATAATCCATGAAATAAAATCACCCACTTTTGTTGTTTTTATGGTCATTTATGTTAAAATAAGCGTCTGTATCACTTAAATGTATTACAACATTTATTTCCGTCCAGAGTTGGGTTCATTTTTCACCAACATCTTGAATTGATGAAAGGAAAATAAACCATTTTATAAATTTCTCCAGCACATCCCGAATACTTTCAATAGGGTTAATGTCAGGACTAGGGATAATGTAGTACCAGTTCATGTGTGAAAATGATTCCTCATTCTCCCAGAAAAAGTTAATTGATGTGATTACCTGCTCATTCAGTACATTCAAGTCATCAGCTGACTTTATTTTATTGCCACATAATGTTGCTGAGCCTCGACCTGACCAAGCCTGCTACAGTGCCATGGTAATTACACTCTGTAATCACGGCTGATGGGCATTTGTTTTGCCAGGCAGTGTGTGTTGATATATTTTTGCTGATGCTTTGATCTCAAAGAAGGTTAAAGTTTAACTGAGCAAATGAAGGTTATGGCCGAGACCCAAGGGATTTAAACTCTCCCTTTTTCAATAAGTACTATAAACTGTTGAGCCACCAGAGAACACTGACATAATGTAGCTCATAACAAATCCAGCACTGGATAATTTATCTCCAGACTTGTATCTTTTACTCTGCCTGAATATTCAATGTATTTGTCATAAGTATATAGCCATCTATGTCTAATGAGACAGACAGCACCATAGTTCATTTAATAATTGTAAGCCGTTATGGTCCAATAAGTGGCAGAATTGCTTATACTGCTACATATCATCATCAAAGGCAAGTGAACAGAACCAAGCAATTATTTCACATGACTGGTTTCAGTAATAACCACTGTGTGTCCTCCGTGACAACTGCCATTATTATGTTGTCTTGTTGGAGAACATATCTAGAGTATCAAAGCATTTAACAACACTTTCTGAAAGGCCAAACGTGCGGTGTGCACTTCTCCAAAAAATAACCCATAGGCCTTGTGTTGTTTCACAGCAGAAGCTATTTATTAACGTGGTCCCCGGTGCTTGCTTCAGTTGCATTATGTATAAGCAACCGATTGATAGTTGTTCCAGTCGAGAGTACACTCTGGCTTAACCTGTGTTGACACCGTGTATTGATGGTTTGATTAATTTGTAACCTTGAGAGCAGAAGCCATGGCACTCCAGGGCAATCGTAGATGAAGCTGTCAGTAATGCTACAGAAGCAGCTTTGCCAAAGACCCCCTCCCTATATGACAGTATGCATGCATTAGTCTGTCTATGGCAACGAGTCAACATGGGCAGGTGGGAACAAGCAGTCTTTTCTTTTTTCCCCCCAACTAAAGCCATCTGTTTAAAGCAGAGATCTGGTATGTTTCACGCAGCTTTTAGGCGAGGAACTCTTGGTGCTGAGCAGCTTATGTTCTCGCCCTCTCCTTTTTAGGGTGTGATCATGTAGTCGAAAGAACCGTTTGTTAAAAAACTGAATGCTAGTAATTTTAGTAAGATTCAATTCTAATACTAGTATGGAATGGTGATTTATGCTACAGAATTTTGTTAGTTGAAAAGGGGCATGGGCAATATGTAAGGATTAAAACAGGACAGGATGTGTTGTTATAGTAAAATTATCTAGTTTATATTATTATGCACAGAAGATGATTATTCTTCTTATAGCTTAGCATTTCTTTTTTCAGTTTTATTAAATAAGGAACACACTATACTCTCTATTCTTTTTTTTTTTTAGTTACATTTAATGTTGTGGAACATGAATTTAGTTCCTATTCTCATATTTCCCTTCATCACACTGCCTTATTTTTTTAATTTAATTAGACAAAACACACATTGTTTCAGTCCTTAAGAGTTCCCCAAGTCGCAAAACTGTGTACAGCTTTACCTCTGACTGTTACAACTAGAGACCTCGAAGCTTCATTCCAGAAAAAATGCCCACTAAAACCTCGTCACACAACGATGCAGTAAAAACATGTACAATGTAGTAGGAACATGGTCGAAAATTATAAGGACATGAGATGGTCTCCATGGATGTGGGAGACGTGGTCAAACTTTGGACATGTTAAAAAAAAAAACAAGTGAGAACAGGGTCAAATCAAGACCCAGTAAGAACTCAATAAGGAAATAAGGATGGCAATGACCTCAGAATCATGTAACCAGAACCTCAGGGGCTTTGCTGACTTGACACAAATGTGCTGCGGACTTATTCAACATGGATGTGAACAGGAAATTTGAATGAATTAAAAACAGCAGCGAGTGTTTATAAGGATTGGACGGATGCAGTGAGAACGCAGTTGTGTAAGAAGGACTTAGTATGAACTTGAAAACTGCTAAAGTTTTTAAAACTGTTTATTGAAAATTTCAGGACACAGTGCAGACTTCATGATTTTGTGTTTGAGTGTGATGAAGGGCTTACAGAAAATTTCACGTTAAGAGCCTCACTCAAGGGCCCAGCAGTAGCAGCTTGGTTATACTGCTGCATGAACCTCCCAGCCTTCTGATCAGTAACCCATAGGCTTAGCCACTGAGCTGCCACTGCCCCAGTTTGTATAATAAATTCTATCATAATATTGTCTATGCTTGGTTTTAAAGTCAAATAGTCATACAGTACTCGAACAAAATAGTCAAAAAGTCCTTAAAAAGACAAGGTAATATCAAACATTATCATTTTAGATGAACGTACCAGAGTTTGAGCTTCAAATCATTTAGCATTTCTTTCACCAGTACAACTGTTCCTGTCCATTTTCAGTAAGATCTACTCAATTAACCCTAGTCAGTGGAGTTCATGGCGACATCTATGATCAACCAAGACTGATTGTTTCATACCCATCAATGCATTTGCAATATATTTAATCAATGTTTTCATATATTCTCATATTCCATATGCAATAGACGGTCATCTTGTGAGTCAGATCTCTTTGTTGTGATGGCAGACATACGGATTAACGCGCTTTAAAGTGAACAAAGCTTTGAGATATGTGCAGTCACACAGCATGAATGCTTTTTTTTTTTACTATTCTCTGCTGTTAAGCCTTTGCTCCACTCACACACACACTAATTAAATTAGTTCCTCTTTGTTTCCTGCCGGTGAATGTTCACTTCTAAGAGCTTTCCCTAACTGCTGTGTGTTGTTGCACATTAGCTGAGATGGAGATCTGAGTGGGGAGAATTTTTCACTAAAATGGTAGTAAATGCTTTATATTGGAGTTTCTGATTTATTGCTTTGCATGGTATTATTATGACTAGTTGTCTGGGTAAAAAAAAAATCCGGAGATGTTTTTTTTTTTTTCCAATTTTGCCTGCATTATTATCAAAAAGCCTCTATTTCTGTGTACTAAGAACAATACAGTCATAAATACTGTGTGTTGCACTTATGATTTATGTATACCTCAGGTGTTGAAGAGCTAATTTGCGACAGTCTACTGCAGAGCTATTTTATCAGCATTTTTGCTGTAGACAAGTCATTTCAACATCATGTCATAATCATATTTTCTTGCAAAGTTACTGATATTTTTTTATGTTTATAATCCGTAAAGTTGTGAATAAAACACAGCAGCCCAAAGTGGTTTATTCCTTTTTACCTCAGGAATTTGACAACAGTTATAAGTTTTGTTCATTTATTACAGCTTTGCTGTATTTATTCATTCAATGCCATGGAACATCCATGAGAAGTAGTTCTTGTAATAATTTTTTATTTTTAAATAATTACTTTTTACTGACGGACATTTGCCATAATTCGTTCTGCAAAAATTCAGCAAATAGTCTCCAAGTAGTCGCCATCTTCGTCAACCAATCGCTGCTCCCACTTTCATTCGCCAAGGAGTTTTGAACATGTTCAAAAAATTTTGAGGAATCTTTGGCAAACATGTCTTTCCACCAAATGGTCTGTAAATACTTGCCACAGTCACCAACTGTTCTCTGAATGGTCTGTAAGCGTTCTCTGTGGCCATCGACTATTCTCAATCATTTGCCTCCCTCAGAAATGTGGTGAATTATTGAATACGTGGAGAGTACTTGAAATGTTTGCAAACTCTATGTGAAGTTCACAAACATCTGTGATCACACGACCATGATTCTATATGTAGTCGACTCAACGAAGATTTGGCAAACAGTCAGAGAACAATGGGCACAGTGGATACATTCACCACAACGATACTGATTGTTCACAGGGATTCGCCAATTGTTTGTGAGCTGTTCATCAGCTACTCACCAGAATATCAGCAAAAAGTTGCTTGAGAGGGATCAACAAATTGCCAATTAATATCTTGCTGGCTGATAAATACTTGGTGAATAGTTTAAAGTCATCAATTAAGTGGTGAATCACCAGACGCTGAATGTTCAGCAAATGTTTATCGCTCATTGGGAAACTCACATTAGTACGTAAAAAAAAAAAAAAAAAAAAAAAAGAAAGAAAAAAAATCAAACTACACCATGCTGAAGACTTTCCTATGCTGGAAGACTTAACAGTGACCTATAAAGCACTGAAACGTCAGACTCCTTCTATAAATGTGAAATACTCTAAATTCCTCCTAATTAAATTAAATTATTGCTTCATATTTTATTGCTGTTAATGTGTCCACTCATTTTCTATGAATGAGGAGTTACTATAGAAATGATAACATTATATTATAATAAATACACTACTATTAACCTGTGATTAAAATTGCAATCAGAATTAGTGTTGGGGCTGCTTTAGACAATGAATCAACCCCTTCTGACCAATCAGAATTGAGAATTTACCAGCAATGTGGTATAAAGCAGATTATCGTTCTCATAAAATATAACAAGTGGCTAACTATACATGGATACAGTTCCATGTACACCTCTTGCCAAGTGGATCAACAGATACACCAAGTGAGTGTGGGACAGAGTACAGAGCTTTGGCGTTGGGGATAATTTTTGTTCATCCACCCAGCCATGTATTATCTGCAGCACTCATCTGTCCGGGTATGCGGGTGAGCTGGAGCCAATCCCCACTGACTTTAGGTGAGAAGCAAGGTAGGACCCAGAAATAATAACAATTTACACATTGGTGCAATTTTTAGTAGCCAGTTGACCTAAAGTACATGTCTTTGGACTGTTGGAGGAAACTGCAGCACCCAGAGAAAACTGACACAATCAGAGGGAGAACATGCAAATGCCATACAAACACCTAGAACCTTTTTCTTATGAGGCGACAGTACTCCACTGTGCCACCTGCTTTTGTTTATATTACAACTAACAATATTGCTCCGTTGTATGTTAATTCAGTGGCACTGTGGCATAGTGGTTAGCATGTCCGATTCACAGCAAGAAGGTCCCGGGGTCAGCAAGGATGTTTCCGTGTGGAGTTTGCATGTTTTCCCCCAAGCTTTCCCCTGGGTACTTCAGTTTCCTCCCACAGTCCAAAGGCATGCACAGTAGGCTAACTTGCTGTTCCAAATTGCCCCTAGATGTGAGTGTGAGTTTAAATGGTTGTGTGTGTGTGTGTGTGTGTGTGTGTATTGGCTCTGGGATGGGCTGGCAGGATGTTCAGAGTGTACCCCTCCTTCATCCAGAGTTGGTTGAGATAGGCTTTAGCCTCTGCCGAGTAAGATTAAGTGGTGGTTTATCGAATGAATGAATGAATCTTTATTGACATGAGTCAATCATGGAGGCTTAAATGGGAAGATGTAGTGACTGATAATGGTAGTAAATACACAGAAATTCCAGGTGAACCAGTGAAGGAAATGAACCAAAATGAAGGAACATTTTGGTTAAAGGAACTTTTTACAGTTTCGCTATGGAAAGACAAAAACTTAAACTTAAACTCAGTACATTTTTCGTACAGGCTTTTATATCACTCCTGCTTATGAAGATGATTAAAAGTTTATTTAATTTCTTGGTAATAATCTAATTTAGAGGCAACTACCAGTATTTCATGTGTAAGATTTTACTTGAGCCTAAATGAAAACAATTTTTCAGCTCTAATTTACTTTTCTAGCATGAGTAACCTTTGCATATTTGCCTTTCCTAAATTTCAGTAATATTTAGTAAATAGCTGCAGTGTATGGCTGCACAATTCATTGGCTTTTTCATTGTCAAAGACAGCTAATGAGTCTAATTGAATCAATGTTTGGTACTGTTCATATCACACAGTTAAATAAAACTATTTTGATCCTAAACTGCCTGAAAAATTATAATATAAAAAAATATGATAGCCTTGTAGTATGTGACTGTAGTATTTACTAGGCTCTTATTTCATTATTATGTACAACGAGCACCGTTTATGGAATTATCTGATGACTTTGTGTGCATGTAACATATATAAAAGCTCTTCACTGTAACCTAGAATCAGTGGGAACCCAGTACTGACAGAGAGAACAGGAACACAGGTATAAAAGGCAGGTATAAATATAAAGTCCCTGCGCTCCCACCTGCTCGGCTTAGCTATTGAATATTTGGCACAGATGCAATTAATTACACTTCACCACTCCTGACAGAATCCCCATGGATGTTTCAACTATTTCAGCCAGCAATTATTCACCTCTGTTTTAGTCTTGTGCATCATCTGCAGTTCTTTCTATTGTGTTCCTGTCCTTCTTGCCTTCTTTTATCACCCCCAGCACTAGACCTATTCTGATCCTTATTTTTTTATTTTATATATATATATTTTTTTTGTATATGAATATGGAATGTGTGTTGTATAGGGAGAAAGTAGCGCACACTCAACACTGGGAAGGTGCTGATATTACATTTCCTATCACATTATCACAGCTTTTGATAAAAGTGATAGAATCGCAATATCTTATTATTAAAAAGCTGCATATTGTAACTGTATTATTCTTCCTGTCACATTTCTTTAAAAAGTTCTATAACTAGAAGCTTGTCTACTCTGATAAGGCCATTTCTGGCGATAAGGACTCTTAGAAGACAAGTGGTTTCCATATACACTTTATCTCCCACCAAAATTGTGCCCACCCATTCACGAAGCCTCATGTCACAGAGGAAAACAGTACGTTGAAATGTCCAGGAGAAAGGAAAATGTGGTATTGTTCATACCACAGCGAGGTTGAATTCTCAGTTCTGATTGGTCAGAAGCTACAGCTCTGATAAATCCCAGATTTATATTAACAGTCTATGGATGGAAGACTTCAAACAGATTCAAAACAGTGTAAATGTTCGTAAATATGAGTCATGTCATACAAAATGAGTGCGTCAACAGTCAATACATTTAAATTGTTTTATTGGATATTCAAAATCTACACATAATTCTCTCCTAAAAATAAACGGTCATTTGTTAAATTTGGCAGAGCCAATACAAAGAAAAGGAAACATTACAGATTTTTTTCTGCAAACTTGATTTTCTATGAAGATGATGATAACATATATCATCATCTTAATAGAAAATCAAGTTTGAAGAAAAATATCCTGTAAAGTTTGATGTTTAAATTGAAATGAATGAAGAACACATTTATTTGGCCAACACAATACACATACACATATTTATAGGTATGACAGTGTAGTATTTTTGGTACTGATTTATAATATTTTTTCTAGATTAAGGAATGTGCTTAAGGCCAAATTGGAAAACACAAGTCATTCTTAATGTGCTACCATCTCAAATCACTGTATCTCAGAATGAACTTTTGGGATGCTGGGCTCAATTTGTGGTGACACGCCTCTATATGGTGTTTGTTTTCGTTTGTATTTTTTATTCTTCGATGGTGAGATTTCATTTAAGCATTTTTAAAGGAGCTTCCAGTGTCACTATGGGATACACAAACAATCCATGAAGTTAAATGCAATTATAAATGGATAAAAAGTATAAGGTATGTTTTAATTAATAAAAAAGTGAATTGTTGCTAAATAGCTGTTTTTCAAAAGGAAATAAAATAATTACATGATGTGCTGTTACAGGAGAATAATCAGCACACTAGTGTTTTGTTGATAATTTATGCTACATTTGATATTAATATTTCTACTATCTTTTATACTATTTATACTGTACAATAATTCAATATACAAGTGGTTTGAGGGTTAATTACACAGTCCACCCGTTTACGGTTTTCTCATTAAAGCGGCATCTCTTTGGAAGGTGAAACCACAGTATGCAGCAAACACGGCTTTAACTAAATCTCTTACTGAAGGTTGTTAATGAAAGACCCTGCTGCATGATGCATCTTTACTAGATTTTAATAGATGTGTTATCAAAACACAGAATACAACTTCTGCTAAACATATCGGCTTTGAACTGTAAACATTCAGCATGAGGTGGATTAACTTGATTTTAATGTGTCTGATTGTGTCTGCCATCCAGGAAAAGAGACAGAGTGAAAGACGGGAGCAGGATGTGTAGGAAATGTGAGGTGTTGGGTTTGTCAGAGTGGTGCATACTGAGCATGGTTGCCATAGGCAGCATAAGAGTGCATGCAGAGAGCAGGCTGTGCTGCTAGTGTGTGTGTGTGTGTGTGTGTGTGTGTGTGTGTGTGTGTGTGTGTGTGTGTGTGTGTGTGTGTGTGTGTGT
>JAOUQZ010000035.1:12344838-12372137 GCA_028564935.1 Neosilurus hyrtlii
TGGCCTGGCGAGCTGTCCAGGGTGTACCCCGCCCTCGCCCAGAGTCGGCTGAGATGGGCGCCAGCCTCCCCGCGACTAATTCCTAATTAGGAATAAGCGGTTCAGAAGATGAATAAATGAATGAATGTATTGAACGATGCTATTGTGGGCAGTGAGATCCAAAAAAAATTATTCTGACAAGTATATTGAGGTAAATGGATATTGAGCTATGAACAAAAACACTGAAAATACCAATTTTTCAGTAAAAAAAAAAAGAAAATGTTTTTTTTACTTTTGCATAGCATGCATGAACTTCCGACCACATGGAATGGTTTAGCGAGTGAAGAAATGAAAAAATATCTGAACACTATGCCAGAAAGGTTAAATGCTGTAATCAGAGTAAAGGGCAGCCACATGAAATATTGACTCTTCTTCTCAAAAAAAAAAAGAGACTGTTATTTTTGTTATATCTATATACTGTTGTTTGTTTACTTATTCTCATCAATATGATCCAATATTACATGAAATAAATACTTGAATAGTACTTGGTTTCTGATTTATCTTCATTTTGTTAAGAGTTTAATCATCACTGCACACTGGTGTATATTTTTATTTAAAATTTAAAAACATTTAAAAACCAACACACTGACCAGTACCTGCTTTCTGATGCATACCACCCACTGGAACACAAACTGTCTGTCATCAAACTCTGCATTACCAGGCGGAAACTATTCCCACTAAGACGAAGGAAAAAGAACAAAAACACATCAAGAAAGCTCTGCAAACCTGCTGATATCCAAACTGGGTTTTTGTCAAGTCAGCAAAGAAATCCAAAAGTAACAACACGGCATCCAACAGAGAGAAGAAGAAGCGCAGGGACAAAAATGTTGTCGTTCCATATGTGGTAGGAGTGTCTGAGAAACTTCGAAGGATTTTTTCTAAACATGACATTCCAGTAAATCCCAACACAACCCCAGACAAAAACAGGTTCACCCCAAGGACAGAACTTGCACAGAGAAGCATAGCGGTGTTCTGAACGCGGTCCAGAGCTGCAAGGAGTGCTCAGACCTGTACTTAGGAGAAACTAAACAACAACTGCACATATGGATGGTGCAAGACAGGTCAGCCACCTCTTCAAGTAAAGACTCAGCAGTCTACGTACATCTCAAGGACAAGGGACACTTATTTGATGACAGCACTGTACAGATTCTGGACGGAGAAGATAGATGGTTTGAAAGAGGAGTGAAAGAAGCCATTTATGTGAAGAAGGAAAAACCAACATTAAACCGAGGGGGCGGTTTGAGGTTTCACCTTTCAACCACTGACATTTGCATGTGACTTGAAAGTTTTTTTCCTCAGCCTATATAAGGCTGGAACTTTTCACCAGATTTTCTAACCGACGAAGCTTTTTGGATTAAAAGCGAAACGTCTTCAAAAAAACACAAAAAGAAGTCCAGTTGCCTCGACTCAAGCTTTGTAGGATTGCCATGACCTGGATGATTGAGAAGCTACACAAACGTAACAAAAATAACAGTCTCTTTTTTTGAGAAAAAAATATTTCATGTGGTGACCCTTTACTTTGATTATAGCATTTAACCTTTCAGGCACAGTGTTCACATGTTTTTTTTTTATTATTTCTTCACTCGTTAAACCATTCTATATGGTTTGAAGTTCATTTATGATATGAAAAAGTAAAAAATAAAAATGTAAAATTTTTCTGAAAAATTAGTGTTTTCTCTCATTGCCTACAATAGCATTTTTTTATTAGGAGCCTCTTCATTGCACACTACTGTATGTATTTATTATATTATAGCAGTATTACATCTACACACACATACATATATATGTGTGTGTGTATTTATATGTATGTGTGTGTATATGTATGTATGTGTGTGTGTATATGTATGTATGTGTGTGTATATATATATATATATGTGTGTGTATATGTATGTATGTGTGTGTGTATATGTATGTGTGTGTGTGTATATATATATATATATATATATATATATATATATATATATATATATATATATAAAAAATATGTGTGTGTGTGTGTAGATACTTGTACATTTGTCATTTGTGTGTGTAGGTCTTATGATATTATTTCCCAAATATACATTATGTATCCATATATTATATAGATGTGTGTAACATCTTGAGTGCTGGTGTATACCATACATGAATTTTTAGGTTTCCCAATCATGAGAAGTCTCCCGACAGACAAATGGGTTGTTGCATGCAAGAGGGCAAAAAAGTCGGTCTTAGTATGCAGTGTCCACTTTGAACATACATGTGTCTAGAAATTATTTTATTTAAATTTATTTTTATACCAACAATTATTATCCATTAACCAATAAATATATTAATATAAAAAAATAAATATACATAATATTAAAACAAGTTGATAAGATCTAATAGATATAAACAAGAGCATCCTCTAATTACTGGCACATTTATTGGTTTTCTATATATTTAATTGTTCTATATGAAGAATAACTATAAAAATATGTTGCAATATTTTTTTACAATAAACAACATTAAAATATACAGCACTATTTGAATAAAGATGTTTGCATGTTGCAAAGAGTATGACTTGATGTGGGATAATTACATTGTTTTAAATTTAAAAATACCGTATTTATTCTGCACTATGCATTCATCTGGGTGGCCTAAGCCGAGCTGCACACCTTGAAGCTCAGTCCTCTCGATTTAGCATGCAGGCAGCAAGCTCGGCAGTGTTGACCACCCCGGCATCTATCATCAGGGTGTCCAGCAGGGTTTGCGCCGGCCATCCAGGACTTCATTTGCCCTGTTTAGGACCTCACGCTCATTGCTCGTTGATTGTGAGCCTGATCTCATTGCACCTTTCTTCTAGGCATGCTAACAGTTTCTGTGCTTGGGAGATGTTGTTCGACAACAAATTGATATCATCGGCAAAGTCTAGATCAGCCAGCATCCTTGCCAGGAGTCTTTTCAATCTTCAGGGCTGTTGCATGAGACAAAGCTCTGACTCCCTTACACCAATTGCGGTCCGGAGGGCATAGTCAAGGACCACTATAATCAAAAATGGAGCAAGTGTGTCTCCTTGGAGCACGCCCACGGTGACCTCAAATTCATTAAATGTGCCATGTTCGATAACGACTCGGGCTCTTGTGTTGGTATACATGGCTCTAATGACCGTGAGCAGTCTTGGTGGAATACCATAAGCCTTCAAGATCTTAAACATTTTATTTCTCTGGATCGAATCAAACGCCTTTCTGAAGTCCAAAATGTTATCATTGCAGAGAGGTTGTGTTTACCCACCTCATCTAAGATGCGCCGTAGGGCTAAGATGTGGCTTGAGGTGGATCTTCCCGCTCTGAATCCATTCTGGTTAAATCGGCAGTGGAGTTCAGTAGGTTTAGAATTATTCAATTGTAGGTCTTGACTATAACTTAAGTAAAGCTTATACCTCTGTAATTTTCTGTGCTTGTGAGGTTTCCTGCTTTAGGAATTGGGGTAATTGGGGTCTGAGAGCGACCACTGGTTCAGCTTGCAGTTGTTCATCAGAGAAGAATTGCACAAGGACAGAATGATGTCGTCAAGGTTTCAGATCTTGTAGACCTCAGGCAGAATATTATCCGGGCCAGAACTTTTGTATGAGTATAATATCTTCTTATATAAGTGATGTCTTCACCTGCTCGTACTCTTACCTAGAAAAGGGACCATCTTTGATGTCGAGATCGTCAAGCACATCCAGTATGTCCTGTACGGTGTCAGCGGCATCCTGTGAGCTGCCCAGTAAGTACTTTAAATGGTTATACCAACTGTGGACACGTTCCTCCGGACCAGATTCAGCTATTTGGCCCTCGAGCACTTCTTTCAGACTCTGATTTCATTCACAACTCTCCAGGTCTTACTGAATTGCCCACTTGCATGAGCCTGTTCAATCCGCACAGCTTTCTCCTCAAGCTCCTCAGCCATAATTTTGTCATAGGCGCTATACAGGAATTTCCTTGCTTCATCCACAGCCTGGTCGTTGCCTACAGGGTCACCCGCCTTGACTGCACCTCAATCAGTCTTCCCCTCGCCTTCACGATATCGGGATGTCTTGATCGTAGCGGTTTGTGTTTTTGCCTTCTTGGGGACAAATTTTTTCATGGCGATCTTATTGGCCTCTATGAACTCCTGATAACGTTCAGAGGGGTCTCTGTGTTCATCCTTTGCCAAGAGTTGGAATCGGTTTCTAACTTCAGTGGTATATAGAGCTTGGAGATCATACCTAGCTGCACACAGCTTCCAGTCATAGCAGGGTAGCTTTCTCTGACCCCTAGGGTTTCGAAGGGTAGGATGAACCTTCATGCTGAGCCTAGAGATGTGAACGTGCTGTAAGCTTTCACATCCAGAATGCTACTGCGCCACTTCTTCCTTACTAAGATATAATCCAGCTGGCGTTTTGATGACGTGCCGCGGTCTTGTAAAGTCGATCTCTTTCCAAGATGCTTCTGGAAGCAGGTGTTGGCTGCTAAAAAATTGTTCTCAGTAAGAAGCTCTGCAAGATGTTCACCATTTCTATTGGTGGACTCGTGAAATGGGTATGGGGCATCTTCTGGTCCTAAGCATGCTTTGAAGTCTCCCAAGATACAGAGGAAGTTGTGAGCAGAGGTGTCATGGACTGCTGCAAGTAAGCTGTCGTAAAACTCCTCAACTATGTTCTCATCGTATACATTTGTGGGAGAATAAGTGACTATGACTGTTGTTGCAGGATTGCCAGAGAATACAGATAGCAAAACTCAGGGAGAGTACGATTGCAAATTATTGAGGGCATTCTTCGCCTTGTTGGACAATAGGAGGCCTACACCTGCTGATGAGATAACAAGGTATTCTATTTTTCGGAATTCAAATGGTAGCTGGTGGATGATGCGGTGCTCCTGAACATCCAGAATTCCAATATTGCAAGAGCTGGTGCAATGGGCAAGTTCGACTGTTTTTGCCTCGGTCTTTATTGTACATGCGTTGAAAGTGGCCATGGTGAATGGTTTCCTACAATGCAAAAGTGCTTTGGAGTTGGTGCTGGAATCAGATGTACCCCTGCCATTGGAATTTGGGGACAAATCGTCATTCGGTCTTCCAGAAGTAAGGAGACCAGCGTCAACAGCCTTAGCTTGTTTCCTGTCCACTTGGTGTGCACGATGGTTGTTGACTCACAAAGAGTCCTTTGGGCCTTTCACAGTTCTTGCTTTTCGTCCTGGTGGGTGTCGTGCCACCCTCCTCACCAGCAAACACTGGTGGGGGAGCCGGCTTAGTCGCAGAACCCCCCGACCATTCAACAGGTTGTACTGGGTTACATGGTACCAGTAGCAGAGCCAAACCCCTACCTGACTTAATGCATTCCATAACAACGAAATAATTCGATGTCTTTGGCAAACTTGTTTAACAGGAAAGCGCTGAACCAGAGTTTTGTAATGATGCTTTTATGTAATACTGCAAGTCACGTGTATAATTTTTTTGGATATATTGCAGTAATTATGTTATGATTCCTTACCAAACTTGTGCAAAAAAATCCATATCACCTTACAGTGGACCATATCTCAAAGTAAACAGTAGAACTTACTCTATATGATGTCGTTAGTAATTTCTCTGTGTTCCAAAGTGTTGTTGAGGAATCTGGTTTTGAATTCACAGCAAATAAAACAATGGTATTTATTTCTGTCAGGGTCTCTTTAGTCTGTCCAAATACTGTTGCTTGGCACTGTGATGTAATGACAATAAGGTCCCTTTTGTTTGTCTTTCCTTTCTCCAAAAGTCCCACATATCCCAAAAAAAAACCACCCATGTTTTGGTGCCTGGATTCCAGCTGTTTCTTTCTAACTCTCCTCTTTTCTGTAGCTTTCTGTAGTATCTCTGATTTTTGATTAATATATTTGCTCCTCTTTCTCATTTCTGATGAGTTTTTTATGTTTTGTGTTTTGTTTTTGCTGCATTTTTTGGGTTTTCAAAGATGACTTTCAAATGTGCTTGCTGCTCGGCCATAATAGCCCAATTGATGAAGATAGCGGGTAACAGTTTTTGAGCTGGTTTGGATGTCTTCTGCAATGTCTGCGGCTTGGACGGGGATTATTCTTCACTGCTTTCTTCACGGACTGAAGGCATCTTTCTGATGGTCCAGGTCGACCTGGTCGTGGATCCGTGGTGGTCTTACCTTCACTGTTGAACTTTTTTACCATTGACAGAGGAATATTCAAATTATTGGCTATTTGTCTAACTGACCCACAATTCAACCTCTCTGAAAATCTGACAATTCTTGAGCTCCTGGAATTTTTTTTTTTAAATATACCAATTGGATCGTTAGTGAAAATATGAATGGAAAAGCTCAGCATAAAGGCATGTGGAGAAATGCCTGTAAGAGCCTGAATCAAAGTCTTTTCAAAAAGTAATGAAGGGCATTCAAATTTGTGTTTAACGTTCAGGCGCAGCCGGAGAGTAGGCTATTTTCTATTTTAAATACAGTTTCTGTTGTGTGGCTTGTTAACTGCATGTGGGACTATACAGCATTAGTACTCATTTTGAATGTTGTAAATAGTTTCACACAGTCTGCACAATAAGCTTTCTGGCCATTTTTATCAACCGCATCTGAAAATCTTCCAGTCATTTATCTAAAAAATTTGCATTGCCCCTGTCATACTCTCATGGGTGCTGTATGATTTTCAGATAAAGCTTGTAATTGAGCCGTCTTACAGCCACGTTTACTTTTAGCTACTTTACAAAAGTGTCTGTCATCGTACTTGGAACTCCAGCAAGTGCAAGAAGCCAGAAGAAACATTATAAAGCGGTTCTGAACCAGTGATTTGATTGGAGGAAGGCATTGATATCATGCAAATAAGGGCACGGACAGATTCTGTCTATCAGAGAGCTTTCAGGTGTGCTGATATGTTCAGTGATTACACAGCATTTCACAAATATGAATGCGGTTATGAAAATAGCATCTGATTAAAAATTATGAGTAGCGGTCAGATAAGAACAAGGGAGAGAGAAGAAAGAGGGTTGACTTTATCGGTGTAAATTAGGAATAGTGATATAAGCAAGTCTGCAGCCGGGAAAGAGTTGATGCGTTGCTTGGCAACACTTTTGTTAACTAATGGAATCATAACCGACCTATTTGTGTTGGCAGAGCTGAGAGGTAATCACAGCCAGGCGGATATCCAGCATTGTGCCGCTTCTGTCATATTGCTGGCTGGGATTTATAAATCTCCACAAAACAATGCCATTACACAAACACGCTGCATCCAAACTGAAAAAGGCTTTGGTTGAATTTAGCCTGATTAAAATGACTTTTTCATTAACAATTATTCACTGAAGACTCCCTGACAGGAAACCTTGATACAATTTAGCGACATCCACGGAGCCTGGGGTAAATAATTCTTTGAGTATATACTACACAGGCGTGTTTTTAAACTCATTCAAAGTTTTAGCATATTCTACATGGGAACATTATCAAACTGTACTCTGTAATAGCATGTTTTTAAGCCTTTAAAAGATTTAGTATATTCTACACTGGAATTTATTAACGAAAAAAACATTTCCCCTCATTTTTAAAGCAGGAGAATGAAGTTGCTGTCAGTTTGATTTAAGAATTATTTACCCATGATAATGTTTTTTAAGCTCTCATTGGTCAAATTAAGTATTGATTTCAGTTACTTTAGTACACAGTTCATTTGAATACTCGATTCTGATTGATTAATCACAGCTTTCGGCAGACTATTCAGCACTCCATTGTTAGCACTGAGTGTTATCACCGGAAGAAATAAAATCTTTTTAAAATCAATATTTTGTCTCCAGTTTATTGATTTCTTTAGTAAGTAGTGGTGTCAGGAGTGGGATAACATACAGTGAGCCATTCATTATCACAAAATAAACCACTATGCATCAGGGTCCAAATCATTCTGTTGGAGTTTATTTTGCAAAAATGGCCGGATTGCCGTACCATTACATGCCGTTACCATTTAGGGTTAGTTTTTTTAGCTTTTTGCTAAGATCAGGAGTCTACATTATCCCTTACATAAAGCAGATCTATCAGCAGACAGTGACACGTTTATATTATGTCACTCATCATTGTTTCTATAGTAAATTGCACAGGAACGTGCTTAGGCAGATGTTCCAGGTAAATGTAATAAAAATGTGTGTAATACTTCACTTTACACATTAGAAGTAATTTTTTAACATGAAATAATTCTCTTTTTTAACAGTAAAAGGTAAAGCTGTAACTTTGGAGCTTGTTTTGGTTGTTCAAGACAAAAGGATTAGGTCACAGGTGTCAATCTTATGTCCTGCAGGCAAAAGAGGTACATCTCTGACTCGTTTCATTCAACTCATTCAAAATTAATTTACAAAAAAACAAATAGAAAACACAGGCACTTAGAGAGCACAAACCTCCACCAAGGAAGGAAAAACTAGAAAGTACAGATCAACTCCTCTTGGGCCTGTTTTATTACCACACATCCACAAAAAATATCAGTGTAAAAAGAATCTTTTAAAAAATTCCAAAATCCGAGATTTCATCTGAATCATCTCCAAAATCTAATGGAACCTTCCTTGCCCAAAGCCCCACCTCTGGTATTAATGCCATGAAAGTTTGCACAAAACTTAATTTGTTGCCAAATCCTGCTAACAAACAATAAACAAACTGAAGGCAAAGCAGAACCTTCTTGGTGAGGTAACTAGTGCAAGTAGTTTAATGTCTTTCTAACCCCTGATACTGTATGTCATCTGGTCTGTCTCCAGCCTCACACTCTCTGCGAGTCTGTGCCCACCATGGAATTAGATTCCTGCTCTTGGCTAATAGAAGTGAAACACAATGTGGACTTCCGCTGTTGAAATTCATCCCCCTTGAGATTCAGTTTTGTGTTCAGGGATGTGTTTCTGCCCATCATGCTTTTAAAAAACTCTTATTTGAATCACAGTTGTCCTCCTGTCAACTCGAGCCATTCAGGCCATTCTCCTCTGACCTCTTCCATCAACAAAATGCCTCTCACACCATGTTTTCATTCTGGATAAACTTTACAGTTTGTCATTCCGAGGGGAAAAAAAATCCCAGGAAGTCAGCGCTTTTTGAAATACTTAACCAGCCCATGTGGCACTGACAGCCATGCCACAGTCAAAGTCACTGAGATCACATTTTCTCCATTAACTGAATCTCTTGAACTTTATCTACAGGATTTTCAAAATGTAGTGGTCTGGTCATCTTTTCTGTAGCTAAAATGTGATTAAGGCAGTCCATTTCATAGGAAGTGATGTCCAAGTGGTTTATCTAGTAAAGCATACAAGTGAATCGTTTCTGTTAGCCCTTCTTTTTCTGAGAATTCAGAATTTTTCTGAGAACACATCTACCAATCTAGACTGGTTACTGGGGTTAATCAATATAATATATCATTTTTATTTTCATAATTTACATTCATTTTCCGAAGTACTTTATTCTTTATTAGGGTTGCAGGGAAGCTGAAGCCCATCCCAGCCAACTCTGGGCAAAGACAAGGTACACCCATAGTAGCTCAACACACCATCACAGCTCCAAAACAGACACACTATCATTCAAATTCACATTTGCATATACAGGCAATAGATAATATCCAGTTAGCCTGATGTACATGTCTTTGGACTGTGGGAGGAAACTGGCGCACCCATAAGAAACCCGCACAAGCACTGGGGTGCACATGCAGACTCTTCACAGAAATGCCCTCGCCAGGCACAGGGCTCAAACCCAGGACCTTCTTGTTGTGAGGCTAACGTGCCAACCACTACACCCCCATGCTGCCTGAAATAGATGATAAAAGATTTTAAATCAATAACCTTAGTGTATGACTCTCCAAACCCTTGCAAAACATACTTATTTGCTTGGGCGATATGACAGCTCTTAATTAGTTACTATCTAATTACCCAACAGTTGTTTCAGTTTCCTCTTCTTATATTTCATTCTTTCTTTTTCTGCTCATATTAGTTTGGTGCAGACAGTGGGCTTTGAAATGATGTCTCCAAGTTGTGAGATATAATGTTTCTCCAGTGCAACTCTAATATAAAGGCAGTAAATCAGTGGTGTAGATATCTCAGTTTATTGTAAATTCAGCTGTAATTGTGGATGGTGTGTTTCATGTCGACCAAGCTGAAAGTCTTCCCTCCTATTCCTCCTGCTCGTAACGGCAGCCTCTTGGCCCCTGTCCAATTAGACCAGGGTTGTCCCAAAGCACCACTACAGATATGAGACAGAGGCACATTTCAGACTCATGCAGAAAAACAAAGATTGTCCTTGGATTATTGCCATTGAATACTGATCCAAAATTAAGCTATTGACAAACAGGATATTGCATTTCACTTTGTACCATACATCACTGCTAGAACAAGGATTGGAAATCACAATGGCATGTTTTGTTCCCACTCCATGAGAGTGAGTATGTTGCTGTTAAAAATACTACAGAGATTGTTAATTCCAGGTAGTTTGACTGTTTTGCAGGACACTGGGATATAAAAACCGTTACGTAAGAGTTCCAGATGGACACCTGTGGCTCGAGGGCGATCATCACGGCCACAGCTTTGACAGTAACACCTTTGGACCGGTAAATCAATCATTTATTTTTCGTATAATGTTCTTAATTAATGAAAGAAATCATTTATTTATTCATAAACACAAATAAAATTGATCCAGCAGAAAAGTTCCATTTGTTTCCCTTCAGTTCACGTTTTTCAAAAAAACTTTTTTTAGTTATAAACATCTGATGTCTGGTCAATACACTGCTAGAAGTTTAATGGTTATAATCAGTTCCATATAAGACATGAAAAAAGGGGTGAGATTTATAAGTAGGGAAAAACAATTATTGAGAAAAATTGTGATCATTGATTGGATGTTGGGAACAGTGCTGATCAGTGATTGCTCAATAAGAATAATGGTGGTCCATCATTGGATGTTGGGAGCCATGGTGATCAATGGTTGCTTGATGCGAACTATGGTTATTATGACTGGATGTTAGGAACAATGGTGGTTCATGATTGGATGTTGGGAACAGGCTGAAATGAGACTTGCTGTTGGGAGCAATGGTGGTCCGTGATTGGATGTTGGGAACAATCCTGAAGAAACTGGATGTTGGGAACAATGGTAGTCTATGATTGGATGTTGGGAAAAATGCTGATTAGAGACTGGATGTTGAACAATGGTGGTTTCGTGATTGGATGTTGGGAACAATCCTGATCAGAGACTAGGTGTTGGGAACAATGGTGGTTCATGATTGGATGTTGGGAAAAATGCTGATCGGTAACTGGATGTTGGGAACAATGTTGGTTTCGTGATTGGATGTTGGGAACAATGCTGATCCGAGACTTGATGTTGGAAACAATGGTGGTCCGTGATTGGCAGTTGGTAATAATGCTGATCAGAGACTGGATGTTGGGAACAATGCTGATCAACGACCAGCAGCTGTGAAGCAATCTGGCAAGCCATGTTGAGTGCATGACAGATGTTGACATCTGTTTGAAAGGGCATTTATGACCAGGTTATTTTATTAAAAGTCACCAGATCTTACAACAAAGTTGTAACTGGACAAGACTGTTTAAGAAACAGCAGAAAACTGGATGGGTCTGTGCAAGACTTTGGCAGATTAAAACAAGGAGGAGCTGCTTGTTATTCTGTAGTGGTCACGTAGAACTTTTGTTTACTTTTTTTCTTATTGTTGCTTGGTAGGGAAAATGTTATCTGTCTCATCCAATGACGTGCACTAAAATTGTGTGTGTGTGTAAGAAATATTATTTTAACTCCCTGCCCGCTAGAATTTTCTTGTTGGTAATGTTGGCACCTCTGACTTGGTCAAACACAAAGACTTCATTGACATTTGCCACCTTTACACATGGCTCCAAAAAACTATATGAAAAACATAGGAGAAACAGAAATAGCTTGCTGAGGACAATATTTACAGCATTGCCACCTCACCCATGCTGTGGCTATACTGACACCACACACACACACACACACACACATACACACATACACAAACACTGCCTTTAAATGTATTGAATAGAACAGTGTTTTTCTGTAACTCTGCCCTCATCTTTATACCTCCCTGCTCAGTGTATCATCTGAAAGATATTTTATTTCCCCAGAAAGATTTTAGGTGTTGTGCTGCTTGTGTTAAGAAAAGTGTTTCTGGTCAGAGGCTCTCTTTACAGAGGTTTGTGGCTGAATTTCAAGTGTCCTTTTCTGTAGCCTAAAGCCCTTAGCAACACCACAGTATTTTTGTCCTCCGGCACAATTTTTAAATGATGATTCTTGTCTGGAAGCAAATATAAGCTCTCTTTTATTACCGGCACATGACCATTCCTCAGAATGCCTGCTGTGATTGCTCTCCTGCACACAGAACGCACTGTACAGTGGTATGGAAGACATATCTGCCAAAGTGCTGTCAGGTCATATATCACTGGAGAAATATACCTGCTGGATGTTTCGGACAGTTTGTTTTTGCTGTTTTATAGTGGACTGCAGTTTCACCTTGACTTGATGCATTATGGGGTGAGACAGCAATCAAGGTTGGGGGTGGGGGCTGCAGTTGTTAGGATGCAGAACTTTATTTTTCACCTCACAAAAAAAGGATTTAAATCTCAGCTTTTAAACACAGCCTCGTTGTTTTACCATTTGCAAAACGTGTGTGTTTTAAAGTAGCACAGGTTCTTTAAAGGTTCAAGACATTTATATTAAGTTATATTAAGGCGGCCATATGTTCAGTCTTCTATTTTAATTGGGTAGTTTTCATTTATTCATTTTCTGTTACTGCAGCCACTACAAGGTGGTTTATATTAATGCACTCATTTTAATATCACTGTATATAATAAAAAATGGCACAGTAATTTGTACCATACTGTGCAAAAGTCTTAGGCACTTAAAGTTTAAACTTTGCTATAGATTTTTATTTTATGATTTGTGCGTTAGCTATTCGATACAAAAACATTACTTTTTCCAACCCAAATTTGAGTGTTACTGAAAAAAATGTTTGTATGTCAATAAAGAAAGCAGCAAATTACATCAGACAAAACATAATGAAGACTCCTGAGTTTCACATGCAAATCAGGAAGCAACTGTGACAGTCAAAACCTTCAGGAGAACTGTAGCTGGTTCTGCAAGGTTCTCAGTAAAACTTACATTAGCATTCTGTATATATACTGGGATATTCTTAAAGCAAATAGTCATCACACCAAATATTCACTGAGTTTAATTTATTACTATTTACTGTGCTTTATAGACTTTTTATGCAGAAACATTGAATTTAATTATTTCTATGCAAATATAAGACATCCTTTCTCTACTGCATTTGTTTGTTTGTTTGTTTGTTTGCATTATTTGCATGTGCCTAAGACTTTTGCAAAATATTGTATGTGAGTAAAAAATATGCTAATGTGTTTTATTTTTTTTACTAGTGACTCGGGGGTTAAAATTTCAAACTTGACCGAGTTCCTTCTTTCCACGGTATTTCAATGGTACCACTGCTTAAAATGGCTGATAGAAAAGACTTTTTTTGACCAGAGTAAAGAGTTGCATATTTTTTTTGTTGTTGTTGATTAATAATTTTGTTGTTGTTTTTATTAATAAATCACGGGATCAATGGAACCAATGAAACATATTAACATAGTGTTAGTCATGTAGGATACATACTATAAAAATCGTTTATGTACAAGTTTGGCCTGTTTTTAGCTCTGTACCAGTCTGCCCCGACAAAAATCTGCCAAATTCCTGTCAGATCAGTTTGAGCAGGCTTGCAATGTCTGATTAAATGTCTGAACAATCAACACTCCAGCTTCTAGAGGATATAGTTGGATTTCTGGCATGTTTTGGCTGGTTGTCTTAAAGTGTTATCATTTCCATGGTTCCACGTCCCACAAATCCTAAACATCCTACAGAAAACCACTTCAGTGCATTTTGTAAGCACCAAGCTAACAGCAAAATTTACATTTAAGGCATTTGGCCCTTATCTAGTGCAACTTACATTTTATCACATTTATACAACTGAGCAGTTGAGGGTTAAGGGCCCATCAGTGGCAGATTGGTAGTACTGAAGCTTGAACCACCAACCTTTTGATCAGTAACCCAGAACCTTAATCACAAAGCCTCATGCACATGTCTGTGGACTATGGGAGGAAACCAGAGCACCCAGAGGAAAACCACCCAAACACAGGGTGAACATGCAAACTCCACATAGAAACACCCTCACAAGGCACAGGGCTCGAACCCTGGACTTTCTTGCTGTGAGGTAGACGTGCGAATCACTATGGCACCGGGCACCTATTACATCACCTATGGAGGGGCTTATTCCATAGTCACCAAGTAATCTGCTTAACATTAGGGCATAAATGGAGTGAATTAGGTGTATTAGAAAAGAGAGTATGCAAATCTCATTAGGCACGTGTGGATGATGGCACTAATGTCATGTCTTTTATGTTGCTACAGGTTTTGCCCTTGCACACTGTGTAAATGGTATCTCGCTAAGCCACTGATATTTTCATCTCATTTCTTAACCTGAGCTGTATTCACAGAGGTACCTGCTTTATGTTTGGCTTTGATACTGTACCATGACACTAAGCCTGCTTAATCCAGAGACCTCAGCTTACCTTAACCCTTTTTCAGCTATTTGCAAAAATGAATAAATAATAATAAAAATAACACCCTCCAAACATAACTACTCAGAGAGCAGGTAGCACCGAAAGCTTTGTCTGGCTTCCTCATCTGGTCAAAACACTTGGATCTCGCTCTTCATCTGCGGCCAGATTGATTACTTCAGATTGATTTGGCTCTGGTTGATCCTTAAAGCTGAGGAAGAGTAAAGAGCATGTGTTATCACTATACAGGATATATAGTAGGACTTGAGCTCCCAGGTGGTACAGCTGTCTGTTGTGATTTAAAATAATAAAGTGTGATGTTTTGCACTTAAGGTGGTGGAGTAATTATTTACCATAATTCCTATTTTGTCAGCAAAATGATTGTGAATTATAATTTGTAACAATAATCTAAGAATTATAGCTGCTGTCCCTCATTTCTGAAAGCTGAAACTCCGAGTATTATAAATCTGATGTAGTATGAATCATTTCAGTTCTTTTAATTCATGAAACTTTGCAACTCCTTAAGAGTTTTTTTAGTCTCCGGCCAGAGTTCATGAAAGTATAATTGCTATGCAGTCTGGGTGATTAGTTTAGCCAATGACAAGCAGTTGTGTCTAAATTGAGGCAGTTGGATCCCTTTCTCTCTCTCCTCCAGGCTCAGTTACCCTTTGTGACACTGCGTGACTTGATAGGGATGCTCTCAAAACCCCAGCAATGAGCGGAAACCTGTTTTAAATAAGTAAAAAAAAAAAAAAAAGGTCAAATATGAATTCCTCTGCTGTTGGTGCTTGAAGATTTTAATTTTATGGATGTGCTATTCGGAATAATGTCACATCTGTTTCTTTCTATTGCATGCATGGTGAGAGAACCTGCATGGTGACAGTTCAAGCACATCTGCATTTTACTCGAGATTGATGCATGTTGCGATTGCTATAGATGAGCAGCACCAATAAAATAATATTGATATAAAAAATATTATACACTGTGGCATCACTGTGGCATAAAGGTTAACACACCTGCCTCACAGCAAGAAGGTCCTGAGTTCAAGTCTCAGGCTTGGGGAGGGCTTTTCTCTGTGGAGTTTGCATGTTCTCCCAGTGCTTGTGTGGGTTTCCTCTGGGTGCTCCAGTTTTCCTCCCACTGTCCAAAGACATGCACTTTAGGCTAACTACCTATTCCAAATTGCTCCTAGATGTGAGTGTGTGTGTGTGTGTGTGTGTGTGTGTGTGTGAGTGATGGACTGCTGAGCTGTTCAGGGTGTACCCCGCCTTCTTCCATAGTTGGGATAGTCTCCAGCCTCTCCACAACCCTAGCAGGAGTAAGTGGTTTGGCAAAGAAATGTATAATAAATAAATAATTGAAAATAAGAATAAATATTAAATGAACTCAAAATGAACATCCAGTTTTCAGACTGATCAGTGAATGTTTATTCAGTAACAGTTTGCCGACACGCAGGTGGAGCAGAGACGTGATGATACTGAGAAAGTGTCACAGATTGAAAGAGAACATTTATGTTTTGCGAGCACTGAGACACATACACTTCCTGTCAGCAGCATTTCCACATTGCTTGTGACTCAGTACAGTTCACGGAACATTGCGCTCGTTTGTAGTGACTAATCCCACTCTGTAGACACAGCTCAGCCACCCTCACGCACTATTAAAGATTAAAGACGCTGTTTAAACAACAGAACATCTTAAACATAAATCTTAACATGAGGAATTTGTTTCTAGCAGCACACACCAGCAAACAACATAAACAGATCTAAATAAAATGTTGCACCCTGATTGATTAATAATAAAGTATGTTACTCGTTATGGTGATTGAAGACCACACCCGGCCCTGCCGTGGACTGGTGACCTGTTCCGGGTGTAGACCTCTATCACCCAAAGTCAGCTGGGATTGGCTGTAGCTTACCCCCTCAACCTTGGTGGATAAGCAGTATGTGTGGATTAATTGATGGATGGATGGATCATCTATCTTATAGTTATTCTGTTCAGTGTTTAGACCATTTAGTTGGTTAATTTTTTTCTAACTTTATTTTTTATTAGATAAGTAAACAGGAGTGTCTTTCTGCAGGTTTCACTCGGACTTCTTCATGGCAGAGCATCTCACATCATATGGCCTCCAAACCGCTGGCAGAGGATCAGACCGAGTGTTCCGCTTGACCGCAGACCTCTGCTCAACTGGGGCGGATCAACAGAAGACAGCAGCGATGATGACATACATTAACAAATGACTTTATGAGGCTGTTATCTTATAACATTGACTCTTATGTATAGGACAGATTGTTGAGTTGCACGTGTGTGTTTTTATTCTTTTTTAGAAAAAAAAAATGCATTTGAATTGATGTATTAAGCAGGATTTTCTGGCCCTTTCTTAATAACCTCCACAACGTAGGTTTTGTTTTCATTGGCGTGAGTTTATTTGTTTGTTTGTTGTCTGTCTGTCTGTTAGCTACTTCTTGCTTACAGTTCTTGCATACAGCTTGCAAACAGATCAGTTTGAAATTTATATGCTGGGTAGGTGATTACACAGGGATGTTCATATAAAATTTTGGTTAGAAGCCATGCACTGATGACAGAAAATTTAAAAATTTAAAAATCTTATCATTTCTTAAAAGCATATCTTTGTTAAAACAAAACTTTCTACCAAGTTTCATTCAGATTCTGATTGATGCAGATCATGCATTTGGTGGCAGTTTTTACATTTAGCATGGGAAATCCAGTTTTTTGGATTTTTTTTGTGGTTGTACAGCAGGCCCAGCAGAGGGTGCTGTGTACCTAATTTTTATACCTTGGTGGAGGTTTGCATTGTTTGGGTGCTGCTGTTTTAGCAAATAAATTTGATGGATTCAGTAGTTCTCTTCTTAATGGCTGATCAATTTTAAAGTAAATTTATTTTTACACCATTTTGGCAGAATTCTATCCCTTCTCCAGAGTGACTTGTAGACATGCTTTAAAGTCTCTTATCAATAAATACATCCTCCTATTGGTTCACTGGGTCAGGCACTAAGAGTGCTATTTCTCGGATGAAGTGAATATCGACACTTATTCTGAAAATAAAAACAGCGTTTGATATTTACTAGTGTCTGTTCATGAACAGATCCATATTTAATCATAAAGTCTGAGCTCGAGTACCTCATGACTTTTGAGTCACTGTGTCTTTGAGGAAAAGGTTGTCATATGCAGAAAAGCTGTAGAAACATGACAGAGGCAGCGGTCAGTTTGGCTATTGATCGTGTGCTGCGTATGACAGATCCATCTTTAAAAGGCACAGCAATGAATTGAGCTCGGACTAAAACTCGGCTCTTTAGGGAGCTCAATAACTGTAGCTCTAAACTCGATAGGGTTTAATGCTAGTGGCTGCAGGTCAATACAGATCTGAATGCTGGCCTATGATTAGTTAAAAACTAACAAAAAAAAGTCACCTCTGATGTTTTCTGCCTGTGTGAAAACCTAATAATAATAATAATAATTTTTAAAAGGATCGTATGTTTTTGATAGATATGAACGTCACAGTTTGTTTCATACAATGATGGAAGCTCAGGATTTTGTTTTACAGTGTGTATTATTTTTATTTTTTTTTTTTTCATTTGTGCCTTGGACAGATAAAACATAATTTTAATATTTTCTTTTTCGACGCAGAAGGCAACCCTATCAAGGCAGCTTATTAGTATACCGAAGCAGCTCTTCACGGGGGAAACAATCTCTTATTGAACATGACAAGCACATTACTTCCAGTGCAGAAGAAATTGAATCCCAAATTGAATTTACCTAAAAGCCAGTGGTGGAGGTGCACGCATGCGGGTGCGTGTCAGTGTCTCTCTCATGGAACTGTTTGTCCACAGGGACAGACATTCAGCATCTGAGATATGAGGTACAGCGTGTCTGAGCCAAGGTGATTTCACAGTGTTATAGATGGTCACACAAGACCAGGCAGAGGCAACCTTGATGAGATGCCTGTTTCCTGATTTCTGTTATTCGTTGTAAATGTATCTTATTCATGTGCTGTTTCCTGTGTCCTAACAATATAGTTTTTTCAGCCATTCTGATAAAACAGTAAGGGCAACAGTAAACAAAGCAGTGAGCAGGAGTGTGACAAAAAGAATTAATTTGTACTGTAGTGTTGTGGTTAGCTTATCTGCCTCACATCAAGAAGGTCCTGGTTTCAGGTTCCGGGCTGGGCCGTTTCTGCATGGAGTTTGCATGTTCTCCCTGTGCCTGCGTGGGTTTCCTCCAGGTTCTCTGACTTCCTTCCACAGTCAAAACATGCAAAACATGCTAAGCTAACTGCTACTAGCTTCAAAACATGCTAAGCTAATTGGCTGTTTCAAATCGCCTCTAGGTGTGAGTGTGAATGGTTGTGCATGTGTGTTGGACCTGTGATGGTCTGGCGAGCTGATCAGGGGGGTACCGTGCCCTAACCCAATGATCGGCTTCTAGGTCAGCCTCACCAATGTCGGGGGTATCAGGCCCCATTGTGGGGCACTGTGTGGGTTTTGGACCCATGAACGGAGCAAGGCCTATGGCCTGCTGGTCTGAAATGTCATAGTATCATATATTTGGTCCTTCATAAATCTTGTGGCAATTGCCAGACCTCCCGATCATGTACTGGAATTAATTATTGATTATTAACAGCATCAACATGAATATGAATATGAATACAGAAATTGTAATATCTTTGGAATGAGTGATCATATTTCCTTTGTTTAAAGACATCTGCAATCCTGAAATGAAGAACTGGCCAATGAAGTCATCTCTAATGAAATATACAATTTAAAATTGTTAAATTGTTAATGAATATACCTATGATAGAGCAATTGTATGATTTACTGCACTATTTGATTATTGGATGATTTATATGACTATTGTATGAATAGTTTATTCACTGAAGTGTGTGTAAGATTATTTTATTTCAGCCATTCCACTCTGTAGAAGGACATTGAAAAAGCTACAAAATGTCTGTCCTAAGCGAAAGGCCGCATCGAGTTCAGACCCTTCAAGGTCAACTTGACATATGATGTAATTTCTTGGGAAAAAAACATAGTTAACAAGGGGGCTCTCGATGAACCAATCAGAAATGACATATATGATGTCATTCTGTCATTTCTTGGAAAGAGAGCCAGAGGGACCAATCAGTGTGGAATGGGCACTATATAAGCCAGTGCAGAGCTGGTAGACGGGGTCTGAGGTCCTTTCTTTTGTGTGATTGATTGTATGCTTTTCTTTTCCTAAAGGCTATACAAACACCTGAAAAATGAATTTGGATCTCTTGTGTTGGAAACTAGCAACTTCTTGTCACAACACTGATTTATCCATTGACTCACTGATTCACCGTGACTGATTTACTGACTGACAAGCTCGCTGATTCATTGCAATTGATTCACTGATTGAGACACTGATGCATGCATTAACTTACAGATTCACTGAGACTGACTGACTCACTGGACAATAAGTTCATTGACTCACTGCCTTAAATTTATTACAAATGTACTTACTGTGACCGATTCTCTGACTGACACAATGATTCGCACTCTGACTCACTGATTCCCTGTGACTGATTCACATATTAACTAAATGATTCTAATTCATTGACTCACACTCACTGATTCACTGATGACTGGTTAACTGACTAATTCACTGACTCAGTTTGACTGATTCACTGACTCACGGCTCATCCTTGGGTATAATGTGTAATTTAAATCTGTCTGTGTTGTACATGAATCAATCAAAACTGTCTTCACATGTCTTGGAAGTAGCATGAAAGCTCCCCCCTCCCTGTTTGGGAGTTATCGCGTGACAGGGAGAATTGCCTGGTGGGCGGAAACTGGCCGTTGGCAAAAAATTTTAGAGAAAATTGCGTTTGTGCTCACACGTGTGTGTATGCATGTGTGTGTTTGTGGTGGAGGGGTTGTTAGTGGTGTTGTTCACACCTAAATGATTTGACCTAAAAAGTGATTAGCATTGATTAGCCCAATAAAACTAAGTTGATTAACCCCAAAAACAAACAAGTAAAATTTACATAAATCTCATTAAGTCTAATTTCCTTCCATTTTATCTATGTAATGCCATTACCTTTGCACAAGCGCATGCTATCAGTAACCTAATTAATCCTTTTATTCATTCGCTTTCATTCATTCGTTTTCAGTCACTGCATTACTGGGTGTGTGGTGGGAATTCACCCCAGATTGAAAACCTGTCTATCACAGCACACTCATTCACACCAGGAGGTAATTTAGACTAGCCGGTCTAGATGTGAGCATGCTTTTGGATGGGGGATGAAACCAGAGTACCTGGAGGGAGCCATCACAGACACAGAAAGAGCATGCAAAGCACCAAATAGACAAAAACCCAAGGACGGTGTCAACCAAGAAGCCCTGAAACTCATCATCTCGCTCATTTGCCCAACTGCTTAATCCTAATAGGGTCGCAGGGAGACTGGAATCTACCTCAGCCGACTCAGGGTGAAGGCAGGATTCACCCTGTACAACTCACCGGACTATCGCAGGGCAACACACACACAAACATTCACACTCACAACTAGGGTCAATTTGAAACAGCCATTTAGCCTAATGTCTTTGAACTGTGGGAGGAAACCAGAGTACCTGGAGGAAAATCTATGCAAACACGGGAAGAACATACAGTGTCCAGAAATGTCTGAGCCTAGGAATCGAACCCAGGACCTTCGTGCTGTAAGGCAGACATGTTAACCACTACACCAGCATGCCGCCCAACCCTGAAACTGTGGGATATACTGTATCTGGGTCATTCTCATAGAAGTGCATATTTTATGTCCCACTCTTTATATACCCAATTTATTTAAAAAGAAAAAAGGCTGCAGTTTTTTTCATTTTTTATAAATCACATGGTATAATCACACCCAAATGTATGTATTAAAAAAAAGCAACACCTATCTTAACTGTAGTTATGTGCACAAATGCTGAATTAATAATGTGCTGTGTCCCCAATGCCATTGTCACTACTTCAGCATCAGTTCTCCAGTTATTAAATTGGATTTTCCCAGATCTGTTCTGATATAAAAGTACCTTCATGTGTTGACAATTTAGGCTGTATATGTATAAAGACAGAGAATTAATACATTTTGGTGTTTCAAGCATATGAAGTTATGTTCCCAAAAACTTTGTCAACTCTTTTTTGTCAGTTCTGTTAAAATCTTGTATTAATATCGCTGTAATTTATGATTCAAAAAAGATGAAGCTTCAAAACTTTCCAGAAATATACTCTGTACCATAGTGTTTATTTGTAGATATTTTTCAAGTATTTGTGTAAAAATTATTCCTTGGGAAGATGCAATTAGAAATTATACATTTGAGAACGACCCATCTATAGTAGAGCCAGTATTACCAAATAAGACAATAAGTGTCTTTCTTGATGTACGTATAAACTCCAAATTATGAGTTCTAATGGCAGCTGGCTGGCTGCTGACTGATGTCTAAACTTAAAGTTTGGTCTTTGGTCACGTAGCAGGTTACAAACACTGATACTTTGTTTGTGTTCAGCTCCGCTTCATCCAGCCTGTGCTGAATTGTGCCGTATTGTGGGAAGAACCAATTAAAACCCAATTTCAGAGCTCAAACTCCAGGGGCAGATGGAAGCAGTCATAAGCTTTCAGTTGATAAGCTATGTGTGGAAAAGTTGCTTGTTTTCTATTGCTACCTGCCTTTCGTACAGTGATCATCGCCTCAAGCCCTTAATAACACAGGAGATACAACTGGATATTTGCAAAGGATAATAAGCAAGTTCAGCAAATCATTATTGTGTGTGTGTGTGTGTGTGTGTGTGTGTGTGTGTGTGTGTGTGTGTGTGTGTGAGAGGACATTTTGTGGTAAATGTGAGGTCCTCACTTCTTTAAAGGGCTGTTTGAGGGTTAAGACCTCAAGGTTTCAGGTTAGATTTAGATTAGTGTTAGGAGAAAGATGGGGTTGGGAAGTTAAGATGGTTAAGGTTAGGCTAAGGAGTTAGAGAATGTATTCAATGAATGTCCCCACAAAGATACAAGATTTTGTGTGTGCGTTTGTGCATATTATGGCATCTTAGTGGGGAATAAATATCCCCACAAAGATAGAAATACCCTGATTGTTTTTTTAAAACACATTTTTATTAGGAAAACTGATTGTCTTTAAAATTGCAGAGCATGTGTGTTCGCAGACATCTCCACCTCCAATCAGGGCTTTGTAAAAATGAGTTGTTGTGGCTCCGATATTGTGAAAATAAATATATATAGTATGTAGCCCACTGGTATCTCATAAGCAGTCTGATAAAAGTTTCTAGAATTATGAATAATAGTCGAATGCAGGTCAGAGTGCAGCTCATTATCAAGGAATCTATGTGGAGAGTTTTAAAAGCAACATTAAAACTGAACAGTTAATCCATGATTATAAAGGAGCAGATCTTTCATCAAATCTTAATATGAGGCAGAATTATTTTATAAAGCACTGTGTGCTGGGGACTTAAATATTCTCAAAGCAGCTTTTTTCTTCCACAATGTAGTAATGAAAAACACTTTAAATGGACTTTCTAAAGTTCAATATTGAAGGAACTGAGGGACATTTTATGATTCATCGCATTTTAAAAATTGAAATAGATAAATGATGGCTGAGACAACTGTCTAATCTGAGTAGTGTGCACAGTCATTAAAATGCTACATCTTAACAGCTAGAGGAATTCCTTATCTTTCATTTATTTTTTCTTTAACATAAAATTTATGAGTTTTTTTAATAACCACATATAAAACTGTGGAAGTGGTTAGCACATCTGTCTCACAGCAAGAAGACCTGGGTTTGATCCCTGGGCTCAGGCGTCTCTTTGTGGAGTTTGCATGTTCTCCCAGTGCTTATGTGCGTTTCCTCTGGGTACTCTGGTTTCCTCCCAAAGTCCATGCACAGTAGGCTAATTGGCTGTTCTAAATTGCGCCTAGTTGTGAGTGTGAATGGTTGCATGTGTGTGTATATGTGTATATATCAGATAATATAATATTACAAAATATTTCTATATTGCTGCTATAACATAAAGTCAGTGTCATAGACATACAATTCAATGATCAGTTAAGGTTGTCAATAAAATGGAAGGAATAAAACACTTATGTATGCACTGTCATAGCAATAACTCTTATAGCAATAAGGTGGCATGGTGGCGTAGTGGCTAGCATGTCCGCCTCACAACAAGAAGGTCCTGGATTTGACTGGGGCATTTTTTGTTTGGAGTTTTGTCATGGCAAAGTGTCCAGTTCATAATGCAAAAGATTCACATCCATTTTTCAGGTGTTTATTTAGCATTTAAGAAAAGAAAAGCATATAATCATTCACACAAAGGAAATTGTTCCAAGAGAAAAATCTCAGACGTGGTCTACCAGCTTGCATTGGCTTATAAACAGTGTACATTCCACTCTGATTGGTCTATCTAGCTCAAGGCTCTGATTGGTCACTGATGACTTTCATATCTCAACATGTCCCAAGCTGACCTTGAAGGCTCTACTCCCCCCTTCGCTTTGGACGGTAATTTTGCTTCTTTTCAAGGTGTGACATTTTGTTCCAATGTTCCGTGTTCAAGTCCAGCTGAGCAATACTCGTACAGAGTGGAATGGCCCAATAATAAAATAATCTCACTTCAGTGAATAAACTTCTTATACAATAGTCACATAAATCATCCAATAATCAAATGGTACAGTAAATCATACAATTGTTCTGCTATAGATATAATCATTAACAATTTAAATATATTTTTCATTAGACATTATGATGCTTTAGACCAGCAGGCCATAGGCCTTCCACCTTCATGAGTCCAAAACCACACAGTGCCCCCAGTGGCGCCTGATGTCCCTGAATTTTTCCTCTACAGAACCCATGCTTGCATGGGTTTATTCTGCGTACTACGGCTTTCTCACACAGTCCAAAGAAATGCATATTAGGTTAATTGGCTGTTCCAAATTGCCCCTAAGTGTGAATGTGTATGGTTGAGTGAATGTTGGCCCTGCAATGGTTTGACAAGCTGTTTACTGTGTACTCCACCTGCATCCAGTTTCGGTTGAGATAGGCTCCAGCCCTGCTTGGGAGCTACCATGTGTGAGGAAGAATTGTCTGGTGGGTGGAAACTGTCTGTAAGCAAAAAAATCCTGTGCACTGACATGTGTGTATGCATGTTTGTGGTGGAGGGGCTGTTAGTGGATTCTCCTGAGTGTTCAATGTGGAGTGTGGTGCTTTGTCAACACCACTGATAAATCCATCTCAGCTGTGATTGTCTCTTCCATCTGAGGAGAGCTTCCTGCACTGCCTCAACTGAGTGTTAAAGTGATATCACAGTGCCCCCTAGAGGCTGAACTGTGACATTGACTTTTCTCTTTTGGGTTTTTCTCAATACTGTAGCAGCATTGTTCACTTTTCAGTATAGTGAGGCAGTCACCTCCCTGAGTCGCCACCTTACCGTGGTGGAAGGGTTTGCATGTCCTAATGATCTTAGGAGATATGTTGTCGGGGGCATTATGCCCCTGGTAGGGTCACCCAAGGCAAACAAGTCATAGGTGAAGGTCCAGATTAAGCGCGGTTCAGAAGACCTCTATGGATAAAGATAAAACAAGGTACAAGTTTCCCTTGCCCAGACGCAGGTTACCAAGGCCTCCCCCCTGAAGCCAAGACTGGAGGGGCTCCAAGGTGAGCGCCTGTTGGTCAGGCTTCTGCCCATGGAGCCCGGCCAGGCTTAGCCCAAAAAGGAGACATGGGTCCACCCTCCCATGTACCCACCACCTGTGAGAGGCGCTATAGGGGTCGGGTGCATTGTGAGTTGGGTGGCAGCCAAAGGCATGGGTTCTGTAAGACCAATCCTCGGCTTTGACTGGCTTTAGGGTACAGCGTTGCAGTAAATGTCCTTAATTCAGGTATTTCAGCAGTTTCAGAAATATGCTGAGTCATGACTAACAATAAAGAATTTACCTTGATAGCATGTCATAGTAAAAAATAGAAAATATTATACATTGTGGAAGCACGGTGGTGTAGTGGTTAGCAACTTCACAGAGAGAAGGTCCTGGGTTCCAGTCTTGGGGTTGACAAGGGCATTTGTGTATAAAGTTTGCATGCTTATGTGGGTTTCCTCTGGGTAGCCTAGTTTCCTCCCACAGTCCAAAGACATGCACGGTATGCTTATTGGCTGTTCCAAATTGATCCTAGGTGTGAGTGTGTGTGTGTGTGTGTGTGTGTGTGTGTGTGTGTTGGTCCTGTGATGGACTGTGTACCCCGCCTTCACCCAAAGTTGGCTGAGATAAAATTTTTAATTTGTTATTATTTATTTATTTGTTTGTTTGTTTGTTTTGCGGTTCTGTTGATCATATTTATTCGGCGATCATTTTCCTCTTATGTCAAGCACAGGGTGAAAAGCTTAAATTAAGGTATAATGTCATACTGCTATGTTCCAAGTTGCATACAAACACAGTGTTCAATTTCATGGCAGTGCTGATGTGAAAATCAGATCCTTTCTGTCTCCAGCTTGATGCAGTATTTATTTTATGTATGAAATTTTCTAGGGTGGCACGGTGGTGTAATGCTTAGCACGTCCACCTCACAGGAAGAAGGCCCGGGGTTCAAGTCCTGGGTTCAGTGAGGGCGTTTCTATGTGGAGTTTGCATGTTCTCCCCATGCTTGCGTGGGTTTCCTCCACTTACTTCAGTTTCCTCCCGTAGTCCAAACACATGCACATTATACTAATTGGCTGTTCCGAATTCACCCTAGGTTGAATGTAAATGGTTGTGTGTGTTTGTGTGTATTGGCCCTGCGACAGTCTGGCAAGCTGTTCAGGATATACCTCGCCTTCGCCCAGTGTTGGCTGAGACTCTAATAGGATTAAGTGGCTCAGTAAGTGATGAGGTTTTTTACAAAAAACCCTCCTCTGTTAAAAGAAACACATTCACAGTGTCGAGCACAACCACTAACCAGTAGAAATCACTGACTGATTGATTAACCAGCTAATTATTTTGTTTTTTATTATTTTATTTTTTTTGTGTGCTCCTTAATTTTTAATTTTGTGTGTGTGGGTGTTAATTAAATGTGTGTATTCACCACTGAATTTTTGCTCCATTTCATTGTGCTAATTACATTTCTGAAAGCAGTCTGGCTTTTCTGACTCCTCCTCCCCCCTACCTTCCCACACACACATGTAAGGTGCCGGTTTTATCCTGAGATTTTATTACTTTCAGTATATAATTCTGCATGTTCTCCCTATATCTGCAAGGATTTTCTCTGTGTTCTCCAGTTTCCTCCCCTGCCACTAGATAAACTGGCAGTTCCAGATTGACCCTAAATACAAAGAGTGTTCATGGACTTCTTGTAATTGTTTAAGTTCCCATCCAGCGTGCATCCATGCCACATGTCCACAGCACTTGGGATCGGCTGAAGATCTATGATTTTTATATATATGGAGAAATAGCTGTATCTTTTAATAATATGGGTGTATCTTTACACATGTACTTTTAACTTTTATAGAATAATGTCTTATTAAAACGTATTATTAATTGTTGCTCAGTGGGTGAAAATTCTGGGTTCCTTATCAGAAAATCTGACTGTTGATGCCTCAACAGTGCCATGCTCCTACAACTTGGCCCTTAACTCTCTATGCTCCAGGGTTGCTGTATCATAGCTGAACATGGATATGCAAAGCTAGGGTGTGTGTGTGTGTGTGTGTGTGTGTGTATTCATGCATGAGTATCC
>JAOUQZ010000035.1:12372237-12419737 GCA_028564935.1 Neosilurus hyrtlii
ATGGGTTGGGTGGGGGGGGGGGGGGGGGGGGGGGGGGGGGGGGGCGTGGCATTGCACAAAAAAGCAATTTAGGTCAAACTCTGAATCCAGTGCCATTAACTGTACTGTTTAATTATCTTTTCTTTTCACTGATCCCCTGGGATGAAAATATTTACAAACCATTCAAAAGATTAGATAAATTTTCAGACTGAATGTCCCCACAGACAGAAAATCTCCATTTCACTACAGGAAGTGCCAGTTGTCTCATCAGTGCAGATGATTTCTTTAAATAAGTTGTTGACCAATATCGCCTCCATGTTTTTAGAAAATGTCTTTAACCAAATCATGTTAAACTCACACTCCACACAAGAAAGTTACCTTCTATCGGCACTAAATAAATGTAAACAAACCTGTTTATCTATTCATAAAAAAAGGAATATACACAAAATCCATAATAAGCTTTTGTTACACTCTTAGTTTAGCAAACTACATATATACCAAAACAAAACCGATCAGTAAACACTACAGAATACCCCCGTCTGCAATATGATATAACTGTTGAATTATCTCCTCTTCAAAACATTGGACCCGGATTATTTTATTTCATGCACATGCTCAGTTGATACACTACAACTGTATGAAGTTTAATCAAAATCCATTCAAAGGTTTAGGAGAAATTGCACTTACAAACCTCCATGGACAGACAGGGTAATTTCTATATACCCCCCAAAACTTTGTTTGCAGGGGGCGGATACAGTAAAAACTTGCTGTGCAGAGGTGCAGCTTCAGATTTCACTGTGGACTTGTGACTGAAAGACGTACACTTACTGTGTCAGGTAATGAATGGTTAAATTAAATTTCTTAACAACAACAAAGGGATTTTGATCCAGGAATGTCCTACTTGAAGAAATCACATTCACCTAACGCTGTTGTTGTCCTCTTTGTTTATCCGGTTATAGTATGTTTGGTATACAGTATATGGACCTTAGCAGCGTTTTTAGCATGAGTGAAATCACAGCGATGTCTCCAGACTGTGCATGGGACTACCAGGGGTTTGGCTTTTGGCAGTCTTTGTTAAGTCCCTGTAATTATGAAATGTTCTGCTGTTGGCAGAATTATTGTTCTGGTTAGGTGAAGATATGCCAGATGGATTGGCTAATGGTACAAAACTGTGTTTTATTGGTCCGTCTTCCTCAGACTCGGTTTCATCAATTAGAGGAATGGCCAGATCGGAGTCATCAATGCGAAACTCTGGATGGGTCATGAAGTTATGAATGGAGCTTCGTGATTCTGGAGTCTCCAAGCCTTCATAAGGGGACAAGGCTTCTCGGAAGGCATTCACCACCCGTATCTGTGTAAAATTTAAAATGAAGCAAGATGTGAACTGCTGATGGGCATACTATCAAGATCTCTGTCTACAATGGGGAAAAAAAAACAAAATTGTACATCACTCTATTATCTCGTTTTTTGTACAGCTGTCACTTACTTGCGTCTGGATTCTGTTGAGGCCCCTGCACCAGAGGACCTGCCCTCTCCTCAATTCCATCTCAGCATGGTCGATCTCATCCAGTGCCTCCATCTCTTCCAGTTCCTCCTCTGGGATCTCTTCCTTCTGGGTACCATGACCAGCAGTCTTCAGGAACTTCAGCCAACTTGTAGGAATGGTGGTTATCAGCTGTGAATTGGTATTTCAAAGAATGAGGATGATGTATACATCAAATTAAACAGGAAATTACAAGCTGTTTTTAGACTCACCTGACCCCAGATAAGGCATCCAAATCCAAGAAAGACACACCAAAGCCACTGATCTATGCTAAGTTTAACACAGCTGAAGGGTTTTCCACCAAATTGCACAATTACAATCTGTAAAAAAGAGCACTTGTGTTAAAAAACTAGGGCAGGTTTATACATCATTATTAATCATTAAACAACTATTTACATCTTCCAAGTTTTATTTGTGGGCAGCGCAGCGATGTAGTGGTTAGCATATCCGCTTCACAGCAAGAAGGTCCAGGGTTCGAGTCCTGGGCTTGGGTGTTTCTTGTGGAGTTTGCATGTTCTCCCTGTATTTGCATGGGTTTCCTCCGGGTACTCTGGTTTCCACTCACAGTCTGAAGAGTTCTAAATTGCCCATAGATTTTGATGTGAGTGCGAATGGTTGTGTGCATGCTGCCCTGCGATGGTCTGGCGAGCTGTTCGGGGTGTAGATCGCCTCACCCAGTGTCAGCTGAGATGTGCACAACCTCCACGCAACGCTAGTAGTAGGATTAATTGTTTTGGTAAATGAGTGAGAGAGTGAATTTATTTGTGATATATGGGGGGTGAGAAGGAAAAGCAACTTTATTCCACACTCTAGCTGCAGACAGTAAATAAATTAAGTCATGATTACTTTACCTGGATAACAAATGTGCCACAAACAATAGAACAGAAGATCAAGTTGTTGAAGATGCCATCAAACACATTCCTCTCGCCATGTATCTTGCGGGCATTGAATTCATTAAAGAGTTGCATCATGACAAAGGTGTTGAAGACAACTGTGTAGTGTTCTGACGGAGGGGCATGTAAAGGAGCATTCCTGCCACTATCAATATCAAATATCTTCTCACCTGTTATTGGATAAAAAATGGCACAGGAAATTTCAAATGTACTCTTACCTATTAATAAACACTGTTCAGATTTGTAAAGTAATGTCTACTAACAGACTAACCAAAAATGCACTTCTCACCAGCAAACAATAGAGTAAAGATAACAGTGAGTTGGTATACAGCATGACCCAAAATGTTTTTCATCATGGTTCTGGAGATGAGGGGCTTGTTGCGACCATAGGGTTTCCTCAGCAGTAAAGCCTCAGTGGGTGGCTCGGTGGCTAGAGCCAGCGATGCAAATGTGTCCATGATCAGGTTCACCCACAACATCTGGACTGCTTTGAGTGGAGAGTCCTGCAAAGGAAGGGGACTCAGTCATTTCTGTAATGTACATAAAAATACCTTCAGTAGAGCAGGACTATTTTAAGGAAAGACTGACCTGCGTGATACAAGCGCCAGTGAATGCCACGACTACTGCCACTACATTGACTGTCAGTTGAAACTGCAGGAACTTTGAGATGCTGTCATAAACATTTCGCCCCCACATCACAGCTTTCACTATGCTGGTAAAGTTGTCATCTGTCAAGATAATGTCAGAGGCTTCTTTGGCCACATCTGTTCCGGCAATGCCCTACAGGAACATGACAAATCAACATGACAAATAATAAAATTTTCCCTGGGTATAATAACCATCGCAGAGTGTATAGTTTTTTCTCTTCAAGTAATTATTCACATTCTATACACTTCTTTTTTTTTTTCTTCTTCCTATACCCCGTTTTATTTTTCCTTTTTAAAAATATTTTTCTAATCATGTTTAGTATTTTGGAATTCGTACCATGGCAAAGCCAACATCAGCTTTCTTCAATGCAGGGCCATCATTTGTTCCATCTCCTGTTACAGCTACTACTTGTCTTTGCTCTAGAGCTGTGCTATCGATTATACCTGAGATGATAAATAACACAAGAGTTGCAGTGTTGGATTAAGTATCTATATCAATAGATGGGATACAACTTTAAGCTAGTTCCCAAATCTTACCTTTTACTAACGTATGCTTATCGGTTGGAGAGGATCGTGCAAGCACACGCAGTTTAGGCCAAATCTTGTCAATGCGCTCTTGTTCAATCTGAAACCAGGACATACATTATAAATCACCAAACAGACTCAAAACACCATGTAAGCCTTACTCTTTATTTTTTATTTAGTTAGTCTTTTTAGAGTGTACTGCTTGTTTGAATTCGTCATTTGGGATGAATATGGGTCATTCCATGTCAAATCACCTAGCTTTCAGAAAACTTCCCAGGTGACCATCTCAGAATTCAGTGAAACTTTAACCAGACATAGAACATATTTAAACATGAGCACATGCAAAATTTCAAGGTCCTACTTCAAAAACTTTCGGAGATATGTTCATTTAACCATCACAGGCTAGTACCCATTTGTCGGCCCGCGACTTGCAATTTACCATTTTTGAAAACTTGTAACTCGCCTAATAATTACTACATAGGGCCGTAACTTTGCATACCAACAGACCAGGACCCACTCTTAAAAGAACATGTTTCAGTGATTTAAAAAAAAATAATAATAAAAGTAAGTATGCACATTGTTTGTAACTTGCCTCTCCTAGTTCATTGCGAATTCGCCTGTTGAATTCTCTGCCCTCAAGGCACAGGAAATCATCTCCAGGATGGAGGATGCCACACTTATTGGCAATAGCACGGGCAGTGTTGATGTTGTCCCCGGTCACCATACGTACTGTGATTCCTGCCCGCTGACATTTCTTAATGGCATCAGGGACCTGATGCAGTAAAAGCACCAACAATGATACAAACTAAAAAAAAGTTCCTGAAACCAGTTTATCGATCTGTTTAAAACTGTAGGAATACACAATTGCAGACGATGGCCACAAACCTATAAAATGAGATTGATGTGAGCACTCACCTCTGACCGTACAGGATCTTCAATGCCCACGATACAGATACAGGTGAGGCCAGTGAGAATGTCAGCCTCATTGTCCCAGTCTGGTTCTCCATCTGAGGCAGGAAAGTCTCTGTAGGCCAGGCAGATTGTCCTCAAACCCTCTAAAGCCATGGGTTCAATCACTTCATTTAGCACATCATCTCGGTCTCTGGGCTTAAAGATTTTAGAATCACCAGAAGCTGTTAAAATTTTACAGCACCTGCAATCACAGAGAGAATGCTAGGTGAGGTGCTCATATATGTACAGGATGTATTAGCGTGTACACTGTGTTTACCAACAGTTCAAAACAGGTGTAGATTTTGGTATTTACAATATAAAGAGAGCCGCACGGTGGCGCAGTGGTTAGCACAGCCGCCTCACAGCAAAAAGGACCTGGGTTCGAGACCCTGGCTCTGTGAAGGAGTTTGCATGTTCTACCTGTGCTTGTGTGGGTTTCCTCTGTGTACTCCAGTTTCCTCCCACAGTCCAAAAACACCTTAGGCTAACTGGCCGCTTCAAATTGCCCATCGGCATGGAGGTAAGTGTGAATGGTTTTGTATGTGTTGCGCTGCGATGGTCTGGTGAGCTGTTCAGGGTGTACCCTTCCCTATACCCCTTTTTCATTGATGCAACTTTCATGTGGTTACCCGTGGTACCTCAAGAAGGAACACCCCATACTTACACTTATTTTTAGTCCAAAATATCTTAACTGCAAACTTACTTCCTCAGGAGAATTTCTGAGGCTCCCTTGCTGAACATCCGGTAACTTCCATCAAAATTTTTTAGCACTGTGCTCATGGATTTTCTCACAGAGTTGAAGGTGTATACTTTGAAAAGCCTCTCTTCTGGATATTCTTTGCGGATTATTTGATAGTCTCTTCCCAAGTCAAGTGTAAATCCCAGCAAGGCACATTCAGTTTTATTCCCTACCTGACGAGGTAATCCACCTTCCTTCTCAGGTGGCTACAACACACACACAGAAATTTATACAATAAGCCAGTTAAAAGTGTAGTCTATCTACGGTGTTTAAAATAGATCTCATTTATTAGTATTTAATAAAAATGAAATGGGAAAACCACAATAAACACACTGCTCATTTGTTAAGTTAAACATTAATACAACAAATTAGCTAGGAAATAAGTCACAATCATATTGTTTGCAAATTGTATTAGCTATGATTTCTTACCATGATCTTGGTAGTGTATGCACAATTAACACTAATGCCAATGACCAGTAGATCCAAGATCTTGTTTTGAATGAGATCTGGTTCAGGCACCCTCCTGTAGTGTCTGTCTCCCACATACACCTGCACCACAGTCATTCTGTTCATGGTTAAAGTTCCTGTCTTATCTGAGCAGATGGCAGTGGCATTGCCCATCGTCTCACATGCATCCAAGTGCCTGACCAAATTGTTATCATTCATCATTTTCTGAAAGAACAAATAAAGAGGACAGTTACAGCACCATAACCAAATTAAGAGATAACCATCCCCAGCCACATAATCATTTCATGTGGCCATTTGAAAATAGTTTATTTATTTTAATTTAAAAAATGTATTATATTATTTATAAAGCTATACCATCTGTGCAAAAAATGCCTCCTTCAAACCTTTGCCACAAACATAAATCAACGGTATAGGATTTTTTTTAATGCATACAGTAGTATTACAATGTCCCTTCTCTCAACTCCACTGAACACCTTTATGGTGAACTGAAACACCAACTGCACCTTAGGCCTTTTTACCGACTTTAGTGCCTGATCTCACAAATGGTCTGATGGCCAAACAGGCAAATCCACATTTTCCTTAGAAGTGGAAGTTATTATATGCTTTGACGTGGAAGTCATTATAACAGCAAAGGATGGAGGGACATTTGAAATGGGATGCTTAAAAATCACATATCGGGGCAGAATTATAGTCAGGCGTCCACAAACTTTATAGATCTCTAGAATGTATCTGCTCTATCGATATCTGGTGAACCATTTACATATACTCTATGGACAAAGTTATGCATTTGGACTCATACTTTGACAGAGTATGCTAATGAGATGGTGACAGCAAGAGGAAGTCCCTCAGGCACAGCAACAACCAACACCGTGACTCCAATGATGAAGAACTTGACAAAGAACTGGATATAGACAGGGGTACAGTCTTTAATCCATGGAAGCCCTTGGATCCAGAAAGTATCCACCAAAAAGAGCACCACTAAGATGATTACGGTGATGGACGACATGAAAAGACCTGTTAAGCAAAAAAAGGGTAGGTTTTTCTAAGTTATTTACAATTAGCCATTCAAAAGTAAAGGTGATTTAAAAAAATGCAATAAACATATAATACAAGAAGATATTTAAAGCTTTAAAAAGAGCATTATATTAATAAAAAAAAAAATAAAAAAAAAAAAAAAATAAACAAAACAAAAAAAAATAAAAACAAAACACACTTTCTAACCTGCTTTTCCAATTTGCACAGCAAGTTTGGTGAGCTTCCCTTGAAGTACAGATTTTTCTTTCTTTGGCAGACTGGATTTTTTTTTCTCCTCCACGACTCTTCCATCTTCACTACTGAGAAGCTTGCCTTCAGCCAATCCATCTTTATCTGCATAGTCAAAAAAATTTTCATGGAGTGCATTTAGCATGTAATCACCATGGCTTTGTTTTTTCAATTGGTCAGGTCGAGGCTCAGCAACATTAATGTGGCTATAAAATTAATTCAGCTGACGACTTGAACGTACTGAACGAGCAGGCTATCACATCAGTGGATTTTTTCTTCTCTGAGGGCACAGATATAAAATGGGGACTCAAATAATGAAAGAGTGGTTCAGGGCACATGAGGAATCATTTTCACACATGTATTGGCACCCCAGAGTCCTAACCTTATCCCTATTGAAAGTTTATTAGATGTACTGGAGAAAACTTTATGGAGCGACTCAATGTTTCCATCATCAATTCAAGACGTTGGTGAAAAATCAGCCCAACTCTGGATGGAAATAATGGCGGAATAACATTTTTGTGCGCAACTTTTTTTTTTGGCCAGGCAGTGTATTTACATTAAAATAAATAAACAAATAAATAATAAAAAAATTTAAACACTGCACCAGTACTTCCATGGCATTAGATATGTGATGTGTTTAATATGGATTTGTGAGGCTTTCAGTGGTGATGTGTACAAACATCAAGGCTTACTCTAGCCTGGCCACAGTGTATTAAATCAATTCATATACCTTCATTTTAGATTAAGTCATTTTAAGTCCATGCAAGCATATTAGGCAAACATACACCTTACCAACTACAGTCATTGCATGATTAATTACACTACAAAATGAAAACAGGATCAATATTCTGTATTCAGATATTCCATATTATTCAGAATCAGAATACTTCATTGATCCCAGAGAAAACTGTCTTATTGTGTGTGTGTGTGTGTGTGTGTGTGTGTGTGTGTATTCTGCTATAGGTAGGGTGAAAAGCAGTGTTGTAGCATCAGAGGTCCCAGTAAGAACCATGTTACCATTTTCTGAACTGCTTTATCCTACAAGGTCCACAGGAGGGCCCATCACAACTCCAAGTCACAGGGCCAACACACTAATATTCACACTCAAATTCACACCTAGGGGCAATTTGGAATACCCAATTAGCTTAATGTGTATGCTTTCTGACTGTAGGAGGAAACCGGAGCACCTAAAAATCCCATGCAAGTATGGGGAGAACATGTATACTCCTCATGGAAACACATTCGTTAGGCACAGGACATTCTTGCTGTAAGGCAGATTATGCCACTGCGCTGCCCTATCATCAGTATAAAAAGAAAATTTCATGTGGCTTTAGTCATTAGAGCACCATATGACTGATCAACAAGTACATAGCATGCAGCCTAGACTACAAAAAGATATTTTAGTTTTAACAATCAGCCCTCAGGTTTACACTTGCAGACACAGCAGGATGGCCTTAATTTGGCCTAAAATACTTAAATCACATGATTTTTAAAGATTTATTGTACTTACCATTGTGTTTGTCTAATACATCTTGCTGTTTGTCTGTTGGAAAAATATACATTCATGTGAGATTTTAAATTAAATGCATAACTAAATGGTTTTCTTAATTGTGTATCATATAGTTATGCATTATTTATTGTGAAATTAGGTCAGACACTGAACCCATGAAATGGTGCTCATTTCATAGAACATCAGAAACATGTGGACAGAAGCTGTGTGGTAGCATTTATATGTTGACTCGTACAACAAAGCACTGTTTCCTCTGTCAAAGCAAGCCATCTTGTGTGACTTCTGTTGTGGGCAAAAAATTCTCACTAGCTGTGATTACACTACTGAGCCAAAAGCAACGTGCTAGTGTGAGCCAGGCCATCACCATTTCCAAAGTCACTCCTAGGGCTCGATTGCACCTACTCAGCTAGGTTGAGGCAAGAAGGCTATGCAGTCCAGCCTGAGGATAACCTATGGGCCAAACAAGACCAACCCCCCCCCCCCTTTTTAAAGCAGTGTCAAGGGTATATTTAAAGGTTTACATTTTTTTCAAACATTAATTTAATGTTCTTGCTAAACAGTGAAAATAATTCAAATGACTGTTTATTAAAAGCTGAACAGTTTCAGCCAGACCCACCATTAGCTGCCATGTTAAAATGAAAATAAAATTGGTGGCTCAGTAGTAAAGGCTCTGGGTTACTCTGAAGGTTGGGGGTTCAAGTCCTGGTACCACCAAACTGCCACTGTTGGGTTCTTGAGCAAAGCCCTTAACCCTCAATTACTCTGTTGTATAATAATGATAAATGTAAGTCACTCTGAATGAGGGTGTCTCCCAAACACCATAAATGTAAAATAACCCACATAAAATATAAATCTGTATAATTTATTTGCAAGAAATAACATATTGCCTGTTTTAGGTAAAATGCAACATTTCATTCATAACTCCATAATACTGTTTAGAGTAGTCTCACATTTGTTTTGTAGTTGATTAAATACTTCGTTTTTGTTTAATGTGTTGGACATTTTATGTAAATAATTGAACTTCTTTTGTTTGCTGTGATGGGCACTTTAAATTAATAGTTTGATACGAACACCCACTAATTTGCTATGAGGAGTATTTCATGTAAACAGTGATACACCTTTTAATTTGGTAAACTGCACCGTGTATTGCTGGAAACCTCTCTGTTCCTATGCAGCATGTTATGTGTAGGGATTAACTGGCCTCTGCACAGGAAGTGAGGGCATCAAGAGAAATCACTTTATCAACTACTTAGCAAAGCACTCATGGCTAGCTCTGGTTGTCTAGGTATGCCTCTCACATGGTTCCTGCGTCTAAATATTTCTGAGTGAAGCTATGAACAGTATCTGGCTATTTCCCTAATTGAAGGTGTAGATCTGCAAGCAGTATCTAGCTATTTCACTAATATATAATGCATCATCATTAGCTTATATTATCATAACAAATTGCTTATTATTATTGTGTGGCAAGTAAACTCATTATCTTTATCTAGATCTTTAAGCTCTGACAGCTAATCGGTCAAATCACGTCAGATGACATTCAGCTCAGCTTAATTCCGTGCCTGCCCACTTCGTATCGCTTGAGAAAATTTTACCTCTCATCACTTCTTGGTTTTCACTGATTTACATGTTTGCTGGTCACTCATCGCGTTTTGTGTGCACGTGCCTTTAGGCTGGGCTACAACATTACAGATTTGGCTCAAGGATTAAAGCTCCAGGCTACTAGCTTTGGGTAGCCTCAAGATGCAAAGGTGCAAGCTTGTCCAAATACTTACTGTTTTTGCCTTTTTTTTCTTTTAGCTCCTTCGTTTGCCTCTCTTTTTCTTTCCTTTTTTCCTCTTTCTTTTTTTTCTTGCTCTCCTTTTCTTCTTTTTCATCCTCTCCTTCATCATCTCCTGTTCCAAGGAGGGTGAAGATAATGCCAGTCTGAGAATTCAGACCCACCGCAGTGACCAACATCCTTCCTGATCCCTCCATAACATGAGTGCCTGAAGCAAAAATAAGACACTTAGAAAACATTAAATATATAAGTATTTAATGGTTTGGAACATTTTCTTCCAAGTTATCAAATAATGAGTAGTTGAACATCTACATACACTCACACACAGTGTACATACATATATATATATATATATACATATATATATATACACACACACACACACACATATATACATACATACACACACATACATACATACACAGATATTAATCTATACCCGTTGTGAATCAGTCATGCATGTTGTATTAAAGCTTTTCCAGCTGTACCACTTGATTTTACACAAAGTGATTCTTTCTTCTCATGATCAATGATCTTTAATTACACACCTTTAGTTAATTGTACTCTTAAACAGAAACAATAATTAAAAAAAAAAAAAATTCTCCATGGCTAAACTTTAAGGACTTAAAACCTGAGAGTAGCATGGGATCTTTGTCCAGTGCCTTTCTGACATGGTCCGACTCTCCTGTAAGAGAGCTTTCGTCAATTTTAAGATCATTTCCTTGGATTAAAATGCCGTCAGCAGGAAGGAGGTCACCTAAACGCACACAGCACAGGACAGATGGTCAGGCCTCAGACTAAACAAAGAAGCTTTACTTAACAAACCAAAATAAAAGCTTTAAATCAGCCAAATCAGAAGGAGGGACAAGGCAAGCAAGACAAACTGGCCATGCTTTGAAGACAAATGAAAAGTGCCCTTTTCACCTACTTACTTCACTTAGTTTCATAAAGAAAACATCACTGAGGGAAATACTGATATAGGAGATGCATTTTACCATATTTTACTTGAGCAACATCTCCAACGACAATCTCAACCACAGGAATCTGAATAACTTGGCCTCCTCGTATCACTGTGAACTTTTGCTCCTGTTCGATGCGATTCTGCAAACCACGGAACTGCTTTTCTTTGCTCCAGTCATTAAAGGCAGTGACAAGCACCACGCAGACGACAGATAAAAGGATGGCAGCACCTTCAATCCATCCTGTTTCCGCTTCATTGTCATCCTCCACTCCTCCTGAAGCTCTTCCACAGTCTACCACAAAAAACACAGTCAGTCCACAGCTTGCAACTTTTTATTTAATAAGACTCATCACATTGCAACCACAACACACGAAAATTCACAGTGTATAAACAGACTGGTCTATGACAAAATATACATGATTCAGATGTGGAATGTTTTGAAAATCATTATACATTTAAAAAAAAATATTTTCTGAAAAATAATACGAATACAAGAATAACATTGTGTGGTAAAATATTTAGAGCAGCATAACAGACTGACCCTAACAGGACATGAAACGAATGCAAAACCCTTAAGTAACAAACCATGTTTTTGTATTATGTGCTGGTAATTAATCATTCTGATGTGCTTAAAATGCGTAATGCACTTACTTTCTCTTTCAGCATCTGGCGGTCTATAGAAGGAAAGGCCTAAGGAGATCGTGGCAGCAACTTCAAGAATAATCAGTGTCACATCTTGAAGTGCTTCCCAAACTAACTGAAGGAATGTTTTTGGCTTTTTTGGAGGTATGAAGTTTTTTCCAAATTCTTCTTTTCTTCTTGCAATGTCATCTGCATTTATGCTCAGCCCTAAAAATGAGAAGAAGAAGAAGAAGAAGAAGAAAAAAATAGACATCTTTTGATTAACCAAACATTTCATTCATACACACACACACACACACACACACACACACATATACACATATATATATATATATATATATATATATATATATATAATCCTGAGTCAATTCTCCATAGAACAGTGCTCGATATGTCCAAGTGCTTGATACGTGAAATCCCCTGATGAGTGGGCAACCACGAAATAGGCTTGTCGGGACGAAATTGTAGTACTATTATTTTTCCCCACATACTATACATACATACACACACACACACACACAACGCATTCATTTAATATGATGTATGTAATACCAGGGTGAAGGTGGGATACCAGTCCATTGCAGGACCAACACACATGCACACAACCATTCATTCGCACACTTGGGGGTAATTTGGAACCATCAATTAGCCAAATGTGCATGTCTTTAGACTGTGGGAGGAAACCAGCGTACCCAGAGGAAACCCATGCAAGCACAGGGAGAACATGCAACCTCCACATGCCTTCATCAAATCATAACCTTCTTACTATGAGGCAGATGTGCGAACCACTACGCCATTGTGCTGCACTACTTATGAACATTTTGACTTGCATTTCACATGTTCTATTTCATGGAAAAGCTCACGCTCCAAATGTTTATTGACTGACTTTTAAATGCTGACTGGTTATAGTCAATTGCATTGACAAACTGAGAAGCTGTCGGTAGAAAAATTGGCTGAAATACAGGTTCAGCACAAAAATATGATTCAGAAAACAGCTAGCCTACAAACTGTGAAGCTTAGTAAACTTATGTGAAATTAAGGAACACCCAGATGATCGTTTTATTTTTCTACAAACAAATACTAGGTAAATCTATGTCTGTACCTACTTGTTAAAGTAATGCAGAGTGCCTGTCGAGTCACAAATTAATATGAGCAATGCATAACAAAGAATAGGCCAATCTGTACTCTATATTCAAACAGTCTATACTGCAGTTAATATTTACTATTTCATTAAATATGGATTATTTCCTCGTGTGAATAAAATGAGCAAGGCAACTATGAAACAATAAGTAAGTCTTCTCTAAATATTGTACCACATTTCAAAGGTAAAAAAAAAAAAAAAAAAAAAAGGTTTAAGATAATCAAAATATTATTTGCCCACATAAATCTTTGTTCAATACAGTTTTTATGCAGCATAATTTGCACACATGAAATTTTGAGGATGCAGGAGAGACTATTAAGGTCTGTTGGGAGCCCAACCCCAACTTGAACACATTGAGCTGGGAAAACTTGATGTGGTTTCAGTAAGATCGAACTACAGCATACACATACAGCTGGAAGATCAACTGGAATGCTGAGGGAAAGGTTTCAGTATCTGTTGTGTGGCACTGTCGGGTGGACGGCTCTTACCCTTGACCCCCCCCCCCCCCCCCCCCCCCCCCCCCCCCCCCCCCCCTTGTGATTTTTTTTTTCTGTGAGGCTACCTCAAATCATTAGTGTATATTTATTGGCCCCAAACTCTTGAAGCTTTTAAGGTTGCTATTCAGCAGGAGATTGCCACTGTTCTGTCCGACATGACCAGTAGAGCCATGACAGCCTTCAGAAATCAACTCCAATTGTGTACAGACACTGATGGCCACCGTTTGGAGGATTTCATCTTTTAAAACATGTATAAAAATTGTATTAAATTAAATTTCATGTGTGAAAATAATCTGATTATCTTTAATGATTTTTATTTATTTATTTCCTTTTGAAATGTGGGAGGTTTTATTGGGTCACACTGTAAATCAATAATACATTTTACCATAAAATAAATTACAAACTGGCCGCAGATAAAATGTTTAGAATATCGTTAACCTTTAGTAGCCATAACTACAACCAAACAAAAATCCAGAATACCATCTGACACCATTTAAGTAATTCCCAATTTTAAACACCCCTGTTCTCTCATATGAAGTGCAGACAAGAGCAAAAGTAAAATATGGTGTAGCAGACCTGGAGATTAGTTAGAACACTGAGGATTTTACTACATGGTTTACATTGAGTGGGATTACATGCAGAAAATCGATCCACTCCCACCTGTCACTAGCATGCTGTGGCACAAAGTAGGAAAATGTTACAGCTCACAGAATATACACAAATGTCAGGAAGGTGTACTGTCACTGTGTTAACCCAGAACAAAGGGCAATTTTCAAGTTATAAAAATAAGAAAATTATGAAATATGGAGACGGTTTTTAAAATTCATAAATAAAGGGGAAAAAAGACATTATATCTTATTAGATATGTTGCTTAACATTCAGAAACTCAATTCATAAATTTTATAGATACAAAAAGAAGTAATAATGTGACCAAGCAATTTATGCATAAAATACAAGGTTTTTTGTAAGAGGAAAGAAAGAAAGAAAGAAAGGCTGTTGGTCATTCATGGTGTCCTTTGTGCGTACACATCTTCAAAATGTTCACTGGCCCTCAGCAAATCATCAAAATATCAGCAGCAACATTTCCAACAAAGCAACGGATCTGGGTTAACAATTCACGTCACTGCAGCAACACCACAAGTTTGTCACATGGAGCTGAATAACTAAACTGCTTTAATATTTGGAATTTAAAGATAAAAGTACATAACAGAATATATACCACATACTATGCCTGTGTCTCCACTGTTTTTACAAGCCATCCTACATGACAGTTTTAACTTATAGAAATGTTTTTTGTTTTGTCCCCCCATCCCCTTCATCCCCCCCATCCATCCCATCCATCCCATCCATCCCATCCAGCAAGGCCACCGGTACATATATTACATTACATTTTATAAGCCAAGCAATTCTTTCATGAATGGCAGTAATTACTAACCACCCCACATCCTTCAGTAAGGACAAAAATAGTTGATTTCATTTGGCAGGAAATGACAGTCTCTGACAATACGTGGCAAATATACAAGCAATATGTTACAAACTGCTACAGTTAAATCTGAATGCATTTAAATCAGATTTCACAAAGTATGGCAAATCAAATACATTTAGTCATTTCAAATGACTTAGGGATGCTTATTGAGTTAAGAAAAAAAGTTATTGCATTTAATGGCTTCCTAATTTAATCAACAATTAGCAGAAAACCTAAAGTTAATAATTCTCTATCATTTATAGTGAATTAAGGTGGTAAGCCTGCTGCAAAATTCTTGTACACCATTCAGAAACAGTCCTTAAGGAAACAGTGCAGTGCTAAAGAGTCTGCCTCAGCTGCTCAAGTATCAGTTCCACCAGAAATAAGCAAGCCACATGTGACCTAAACCTACTGCTGCAAGGACAATAATAAAAAAACAACTCTGATGCACTAAAAAGCAGTGATGCACCAACAGGAAACAGTGTTTCAGCACAACAAAATAGGTAATAGTTACCATCTGTGGGTGATGATTTTAACCTGGAGCAGATTCCTTGGACATCTCCATAACACTCCTGAATTCTTTGTAATCCATCATTGCCTCGGAGTTCCATGAGCGACTGAAGCTCTTGAAGCGTGCAGCCAAATTCGGCATCATGGTTGGCATCTGCCTTGTACATGGAATCACGGTGAGAGTTTCGGGCCATGTCTCCTCTGAAGCACACCGAGCAAAGTATTCAGCGGTAAAACTTAAAATTACCCATAAACCACTATTGACTCAGAGAAGCGGAAAACAAGTTCCCAAAACTGGAAGCATGTAAACAGCTAATGTCCATTACGTAGAACTGTATATGTTTTCTCATCTTGGAATAATAAGGGACACCAAAGACAAAGGATGTTTAGATCCACTCTGCACTACATCTGAAAGAGAGAAGAAAGAAAAAATAATACATGGTTATGAGCAAAATCAGGATAATTTCAGAGATCTGGCGGAGATCAAAACAAAAAGATCCTAACTCTGTCATTTAAAATTCTACTACAACACAAATAAAATCTGACAGCTGGTAAAATTCCTTAAACCTCGTTTAGACCCAGTGGCAGGTCACAGTTCTTCTGTCATAAATGCCAAAGCAAATGACTCTACGATTAATCAGTGTAGGACTTCATAACAACAGTATGACACCTATTACAAGTGTGTGAAGTGACAGTTGGCTTTCCAGCAGTGCTTCAAAATCTGCCAAGACCATTTAGGACCAAAGGGATAAATCTAGTTTTATTACACAAAACAGAACTCTGTTCCATAAATGATCCGCTATAGGCAATAAATGCAAAATGAATTCTTATGTGAAGTTCTACTTTAAAGTACGTGCAAGAAAAAAAATATTAAATATCTTAAAGATATGCAAAAATCGATTGTGAGCTGATACCTAAAGTCAACGGCATCAGTGGGTTGCAGTAATATGTGAACAAATATAATCTTTAAAGAAATTTAGATGCATATCTAGTTTACAATAGTGCTGAGGTTTACAATAGCAGGGCACTACTACTACAGAACATCATCGCCTACCCTACAATTGATCACAGCATTCACATATTTGACTCTTATCAAAATAAATTACATCTTTCACACTCAGTGCATTAACCTACTATTTTGAATATGTTTTCAAATATTACATGGAATTGTACCTCTTAAAATGCCAATGGCATATTGTACTCACATAGTAGCTTCAAATCCATTCCTGAAGCACTGATGAGAAAAGATTACCACTAAGCTGAGAGCAACTCCGAACACCTCTGAAGACAAGCCTTTGTTTCTACAAGCTGACTGATTAGCATCTCACAAGAGAACAGTGAAACACCATATGTAACCCCAAGATGTATTCTATTCCTTTAATGAAAGTCATTTGACCTTCAGCATGCTGTCTCGAGCAGTACATTGCTCATCAAAGGAAGAGGCTCGCTAAATGATTACCACAGGAAAGCCTCTTGGTTAATCTTATTAGACAATCTGTGGCTGTAGTGAGTTGCAGAACGCCAGTCAACACAGCAGGTGAGTTGCACAGTATAATATGGAATAAATAATTTAAACTCTTACTTCCATGCAGACACTTGGCCATAGTCTGTGTTTAATTGCTCATTGATGTATTACACTGACGTAGCCAGGCAACTGCTTACAGCACACAAGTTTCCACTCCACGCACCATGAATTTTTGCTTGAGGTATTACTGAAAGGTGACTAGACATTTTGTGTTATATTTTATGGATTACAGAGTAAATGTAATTGGTGGAAAATCACAAAAAACAACAACACTGCAAGAACAAAGATAATTAAAATACAGTAATTAAATGATGACATACACATATACATATACACACATATATATATATATATATATATATACACACACACACACGATATGTTTAATACCACAATAATTTATTAAAAAAAATTAAATTTGAGATTATAAATAGATTTAAACTTTTTCTTACAAGTCACATGACAGAGCTTTCCATGATGTCATTCCTTCAAACACTAAATGTTCATGTGCTCTAAGCAAATAATCAAAATGTCAAAAGTGACAAACTTTGCAAGAGAGTGACAGGTCTGGCTGAATAAGTCCCTTGTGTGCCACCACAGTGAAAAATCAACATCAGAGCATCTCTTGGGGCAAAATGGACAAACAGAATTTAAGGACATTTCAAAGGCATGAGGGTATAAACTAATGCCAACAACAATGAATATGGTAAGTAAAATCATTAAATATCACACTCTCATAAAAATTACACTTACTCATTTGCAACACACACAACCATTCATGCTCACACGCTGACCTAGGGTCAATATGAAACAGCCAATTAGCCTACTGTGCATGTCTTTGGACTGGGGGAGAAATCGGAGCACCCAGAGGAAACCCACACAAGCACAGGGAGTACATGCAAACTCCACACAGAAATGACTGAGCCTGGGAGATGAACCCAGGACCTTCTTGCTGTGAGGTAGACATGCTAACTACTGTGCCACCGTGCCGCCCACAAGTAAACTCTGATCTCTAGTTACAGATGATAAAATCTGACTGTCTCACGATTAACTGCTCCATAACATGGACTGAAACCCATTTAATGAACAGACACAAATAATGCAAATATTATAAATACAAGTCACACAACCCATATGTAATATCTTTTCATTTTGCTGACTCAGCAAAACAAGACAGCGTAAAACGGAAAGGGCATCCATGGAGCCATGCTGTCTGAAGATATAAATAACAATAGATCTGAAGCTTGGAAGGTCAAGATGCTTCTCACTTCATATTTATCATATACACAGAGCCAGATACCAGTAGCTCAGTCATCTTAAAGAAGTAACTTAAGCTCAGAGACCAACACTGATACCAGTTTCACACCAAAAACCAATATATCCACACAAAAGACATTTGGGTGATAATATTAAGCTAGAAACAAATAATGTTCAGATGAAGCATATAGGATAGTTCGAGTCATTTAAGTTAAAAATATGTTGCACAGATAAGACAAACTCTTAAATTTGCATTTGTTGTTCGAAAGATACCACCTCCCAGATTCTTAGTACTTGGTATGTGCCGCACTTTAAAAATCACGCTCATGTTGAACTTAATGAGGACATCGTGTAATTGGACCAGGAGTGAACATGGACATAACATTTACTGAGTAAAATCTCCAGGGTGAAATTAACACTTACAGTGCTCATGTGTTCTTAGTGTCTGTTAATAAAATATTGGCAACCTTGCTGAAGTAGACCACTTCACCACAACTGGAGTCAGGTAAAATCAAACGCAGCAGTTCAAAGTAAAAAGTAAGAAATGCAAGACATCAAAACCATCAGGTTCTGTGTACCGGTGGTGTTATGCATAACCCACATGTGGTTCTTCCTAAAACTATTGTAAAGCATACAACTGACAATTTTGTCTTCATATGTATATTACAGAAATTTAGACACTTATAGATTACTATAGAAACTACTATAATCGATTTTATTATAAAATACTGATTAGAAAACATCTAGATTTCTTTTTGTTGATAAAAAAAATTAAAGAAAGAAAGAAATATTAAGAAAACGAATTGTTTCCATCAACAATTATTGTTGTATGCATTAAAAAGGTTGCATTTGGATTGCATGCAGTTTATAAAGTGCAACGTGTTAAACCATTTTTAAACTTCACGAACACTGACAGGGATAATAAGAAATATGTGGCAGGATGTAGACTGAGGACAGGTCATCAAATCAGGATACCTGGTTACAGCTGGAGTGAATCGAGCGCCTGTTCTCTCATGTTAACAGCAGCTGCATCCAGCGCCTCACTACACATTGTTCTTCCCTGAACTTAAACAGGTGAAGCAATGCCATGCAAAAACTATTTACCAGCACGAATCAAACTGCATTTATAACCCAGATCATTAGCACTTATATAAAGAACGAAGATGCGCACACCGTTTTAGTGTCGGACAGTCATGACGCAACAAATCCTTTAGAACAAAAAAAGATTAAACAATGCATGTCTGTTCTTTTTAAACTAATCGCCAAACAACCACATTTGTACTTACTTTAAGCAGTGAGGGTCTGCCACATCTCATCAACCTAGGGGTTCTACAACTCTATCTGGGAAGCCCCGCCCACCGCTCTATGTTCCCCCAGTACTTACGTCATACGGAATTGTACACGGACTCTGATTGGCTGAGATGCTCGGTCCAGGTACAGGTGTCTCCCGCAGTTACAGCTAATTGCACCCAATGACAGTAATTTGCAAGCTTTTATTGTAAAATATTGGTATAAACTATAGCATTTATAATTATTTATTAATATATTAATAGGGGGGAAAAACACTCATTGAATTTTAACACTAAAACGCCATGCTTTTTCCATGCTTCGGGGTCCTCCTGGAAAGTGTGTGTGTGTGTGTGTGTGTGTGGTAGTGGATATGAAATCCACAAACAGAACTAATTAAAGGTAGTGTGATTCAATGTAATTAGATTTTTTTTAAATGTGCATTGATTAGAGAAACTGAACAATGCATATGATTTGTTTATATTTATTATTATTTTGTAGAGAAAAGCCACCAGTCCATCTCTCCATCCATCCATTATCTACACTGCTTAACCTGCTTAGGGTCCCAGGGGTAGCAGAAGTAGCCTACAGCCTAAACAGGTCTGTAGTCTGTCACAGGGCAAACACAGACACAATCAACCATTCTCACTCACGTTCACACACACACACACACACACACACACACACACACACACATATATATATATATATATATATATGTGTGTGTGTGTGTGTGTGTACAGGCAATTTAGAGTAGTCATTTGACCTAATGTGCATGTCTTTGGACTGTTGGTGGTAACTGATGCAACCTGAAACCCACACAAGCATAGAGAGAGCATGCAAATTCCACACTGACAGGCCCTTGGTGGCCATACGATTTAATTCTTGAACCTTCTCACTATCAGGCAACAGTGCTAACCATGGAACCTCCACATCACCCTCAGAGAAAAACCAAATGGGTAAATTTGACTCAAACAGGACATAAAGGTTTGTGTACATTAACTGCCAACAACAGAGGATTTTAGCTATAAATTAATTGATAAAATGTAATTAATGTAAATAAAATGAATAAAATGTAATTCATTTTTGCCCAGTCATTGCTCAATCATCAGATGCCACATCATAATTCTAACCTTCCATAAAGTAATAATTATGATACTGAACTGTACAGAGGACATTGAAGGATGACATCCAAAATTCCAAAGCTGTCTCAGTTCTTAGACTGTGAGCTTTAAAATGAAATGGGGTGAATCATGTTCATAGAGTTATTTATTTAGAATTGGTGATATCAAAGTTCATGTCTGGTCTACCATAGCAAGGTAATCCCAAAATCTTCTTATCTGCACATTATACAATACAATCCTTCCGAGGGTTTTCCATGCATTGAGGAGCTAATTATGTGGGTTACTTTTTGTTTTTGAATATGTATGAATTTCCATTGGTTGCTAAGAGTTGCCTTATATTGTATGCTAAAATAACGACCATACTTTTTTTAAGTTTGCAAAATATGAAAAATAATTTCTTTACACCCCTCTGGATGCACAGAACTTTAATGTATTTCTTTGTCCAGTCTGGGCTCGATTTCAAAACTATGTGGTCACATGCAGATGGCATTTTCATATTCCCAGTGCCATAATCATATTCTTTTGAATTATACTGCATAATACATGTAAACAAGTTGTGAATTATGCGCTCATAAGAGTCACAATATAATATATTTTACACATTTTTAAATGTGCAGAAGCCGATGGTCAAAAGTGGAAACTGAAACTGATGTGGTGCTCCACCTCTGTCTTCTGTCACACACTGGCCTGCAACTCTATTGCTCTGTCTTAGGGATGGTAGAGAGCATGACCTCGCTTAAACAGGATTAGCTATAAATAGTGCTGCCGATCTGCTCGGCAGCAGTGTGGCTGTAGCTCATCTGGTGACTCTGATCCTGGTTCTGTGAGCTATGGGGCTAAAAGCTTTGATCACCTACACCTTCAGAGCCATGAGCTTACCGTTCCATCTAAAAGATTTAAATCTGTTCTGCATTTTATCATCCTTGACTATTGGAACAAATAAAAAAAGCAAATCTGGAGTAAGGTCAATTTTCTATATCTTCTATAAATTATACCCTTTTTAAACTCTGTTATTTGCACACTTGTATTCCCCCAGCTCCTTTTTTGAAAGGAAGGCCAAGGACAAACATCATCTCAGATTCAGACATCACCCTCCCATATCTACTCGCCATGGTGACGACGAGTGATGTCAAAGCACAGTGACGCCCAGGTGTATTTGCACCCTATTAGAACCTTATGGTGTGAGTTGGCATTGAAATGCATGAACAGTCACATTTGCAAGACTTGTAAAGAAAAATGCATGAGGATTACCAATATAACCACAGAGACAGAGCATGTGGATGAACACAATCAGGTGCAGAGAGGATGTGAGAGTAAAAATAAATAAAAACTCCACACCCCCAGAGAAAAAGTTTTGTGACCCACTCTAACACTGCAGCTGTACTATATGCACTTAGTACTGGATAATCTTTAGTGTTTGTTTTTTGTCTGATAGATGAGATTAGTAATAAATTCTAACCAACATATCATAATGCAGAATCTGGTGATCTGTAATTACTGAATATTCTCTGAGTACTCATCATCTACTCATCTACTAGTAGAACACTAAGTGTTATAGTGACACTGTTAGACTCTTTTGTCTATTTCTACAGCTAATAACGTCAATTTAATTTTCCCATAAACAACAATCATCCTCTGTATCACTAAGTGCTCCAGATGTTCTATTCAACTACTGTGTCTTTTCTAAAGCCATTTTTGGTGAACACTTCTACTCTTTATTTAAAAAAAATAAACATGGAACTTTAAGATGGACATACACAAACGAATGAAAAGTATTCACATAATGCCACAAATATAATCTCACTAATCTTTTCAGTGGAATAAAGCAGTTGAAGTAGTGTGATTATTAAAGAATAAAATTGCATCAATTTTTTATAAAGTATTCTTGCAGATTAGGTCAAAGTATAAACACAACAATAATAGCAAAACATACTATTACGGGAAATAAGTACTTTTAATTCAAAATAGTATACAAATGCCTTGAAGACCCTCGAGAGACTCATACTGGATCAACCCCGACCCGTGGTTAGAACACACGTGAACCCCCTTCAGTTTGCTTATCAGCCTTGTCTTGGAGTCAAGGACGCCTTCATCTACCTGCTTAAATATGACTTCACCCATCTGGACCAGCCGGCGAGCACTGTGAGGGTCATGTTTTTTAATATTTCCAGTGCATTCAACATCAGGCCGGCCCTCCTGGGTTAGAAGCTGACGGCGATGCAGGTGGATGCCTCTCTTGTGTCCTGAATTGTTGACTACTTGACTGGAAGACCACAGTATGTGCGCCTGCAGCACTGTGTGTCTGACATGGTAGTCAGCAACACAGGAGCACCACAAGTGACCGTCCTCTCCCCTTTTCTCTTCACCCTCTACACAACAGACCTCAGCTCCTGCACAGAGACCTGCCATCTTCAGAAGTTTTCTGATGACTCTGCTGTAGTCAGATGTATCAGTGGAGGTGATGATAGAGAACTGATTGTGGATTTTAGGAGATCCAAAACACCAGCTGCCCCGTTTCCATCCACATCGTCAATGTGGTAATGGTGAAGGATTACAAATACCTTGGAGTTCATATTGACGATAAACTGGACTGGGTTAAGAACACTAACGCACTTTACAAAAAGGGCCAGAGCTGTCTCTATTTTTTTAAGTGGCTAAGGTCGTTTAACATCTACCGAACACTGCTCAGGATTTTTTATGAGTCTGTTGTGGCCAATGCTATTCTCTATGCTGTTGCATGTTGGGGCAGCAGGCAGAGGGTTGCAGACACAAGACAAACTAATCTGCAAGGCCAATAACGTTGTGGGATGGAGCTGGACCCTCTGATGGTAGTGTCGGAAAGGCGGATGTTGTCCAAAATAAAGACAATATTGAACAATTCCTCCCACCCGCATCACAACATGCTGATGAGTCACAGGAGCACGTTCATTGAGAGACTGATACCACCTGAATGCTCCACTGAATGACAGAGGAAATCATTCTTACCTGTGACCATTAAACTGTACAACTCCTCCATATAGCAACAACATCCACTGTTATACACTTGCATTTTGCACTACATATATATGACATTTGTAATTTTTCTTATTGAGACTTTTATCTTTATCTTATCCTTTTCTTTACTTGGTATGGTTCACACAGTTTCCTCCGGGATCAATAAAGTATTCTGATTCTGAAATCAAATTCATACAAAATACTATGTAAATCAAATACCGACAAAATTCTATACAAATAAAATTCATACGAAATACCATGCAAATCAAATTCATACGAAATGTGTGTGTGTGTGTGTGTGTGTGTATACATATATAATATTTCTTTTTTCCTAATTCCATTTGAATTAAATCTGGAAGGCACGTTAGCAGAGTAGTGAGCACAGCCACTTCACAGAAAGAAGGTTCTATGTCCGATTCCTGGGCTTGGGTGCTTCTGTATATAGTTTGCATGTGTTCCCTGTGCTTGTGTGGGTTTCCGCTGGGTACTCCGGTTTCCTTTCACAGTCCAAAGACATGCACATTAGGCTAACTGGCAGTTCCAAATTGCCCCTAGGTGCAAATGTGAGCATGAATGGTTGTGTGTTGGCCCTGCAATAGCCAGACGAGCTCTTCATTGTGTAACCACTTTGGCCAATTGTCGGCTGAGACAGGCTCCAGCCCCCAACAAATTTAATAGGATTAAGCGGTCAGGCAAATGAGTGGGTGAATTATATCTAAAACTCTGCACATGACACATGGCTATTTTATTCATTGTGCTCGGGTACAGGTACAAAAACTGTCCAAATACTTGACTGTGTGTCATGTATATGTTATATATATATTATATTTAATATTTAGTAAACACCTGTTTTGTGAAAAGAAGAATGAACATCGTTCAAAATATTGCCGAAGAAAACACAATAGCTCAGACACTTCAGTTGAAACACCTACAGTAGTGGAGATAGAAAGTGTGCGTTTCCTGCTTGTGTGTGGGAGTGTGTTCAGGGCGTGGCTAGGGCTCGAGCTCTGCTGAAGGCGTGGTTAGGGCTCGAGCACAGTTGAAGGCGTGGTTAGTTCTCGAGCTCTGCTGAAGGCGTGGTTAGGGCTCGAGCTCTGCTGAAGGCGTGGTTAGGGCTCGAGCTCTGCTGAAGGCATGGTTAGTGCTCGAGCTCTGCTGAAGGCGTGGTTAGGGCTCGAGCTCTGCTGAAGGCGTGGTTAGGGCTCGAGCCCAGTTGAAGGCGTGGTTAGGGCTCGAGCTCTGCTGAAGGCGTGGTTAGTGCTCGAGCTCTGCTGAAGACGTGGTTAGGGCTCGAGCCCAGTTGAAGGCGTGGTTAGGGGTCGAGCCCAGTTGAAGGCGTGGTTAGGGCTCGAGCCCAGTTGAAGGCGTGGTTAGGGCTCGAGCTCTGCTGAAGGCGTGGTTAGGGCTGGCGCCATTTTGTTATAGAGAAAGAACAGCGCGCTCAAGGACACTTGTTTTCAAGAGCCCTAGCTCAAGTCTTCTTATCTGTAGGATTAAATATTCTAGGATAAGGAATGGCCAGCTCAGAATTTACATATAAACGTAAGTGGATATCAGACGTGTAGCTTTTAATGTTTTATTAATGTGGTATATTCCGTTGTAGCTCAGCAACACCGGACTGTTTGAGTAAGCTAGCTAGCTAACTAGCCTATATATTTTTTCTATGTAGTGACCGACGAGGACATAAAAAATCTGATACGGCTGCGGACCACAAACGCGTTGCTGTTTACCAGGAAAAGAAACGCAGCCAAGGCAGCATGGAGGTAATTTAAACCATATCAGATCAACACCAATGTTTATACTAGTTAATGTTCAGTATACGCGACTGTTTATTCATTTATTTCTTCCTTCAGCGCAATTATTAGAGAGTTGGGTTTGGAAGACAAGGTAACAGTTGAACAGATTGCCAAAAAATGGGAAAACCTCAAGCTCAAATACAAGGTTGGTCTCCTTCAGTTTTACCTGGTAGATTTTTTTTAATTGCTTGGTCACGTGACACAACAAATTTCCCACCTTTTTCATTTTAAGGAAATAAAATACCCTGCTCCTGGAATGGAGGCAGTTGCAAGGTCCTCTCAGTGGAGGTGGTTTAAACTCCTGGATGAAGCGTTAAAGGATGAGTTTACTCATGATGACAGCTTTCACTCAATGACCTCATCAGCAGGCGAAGACGACTGTGGTCCACAAGCCAGCAAGAGGATCTGCCAGGTGAAAGTAGGAAGTGATGTATTAGAACTTCTGGTAGATGATGACAGTATTGCACGGGTTGGGGACACTGGACCGACTGTGCTAAGCCAGGAGCGGCTACTGGGAGAGGAGAGCTCAACAATGATGTCGGGCCTGGACATTGAGCGGGCCAGATTAGCCCAAGAACGCCAGATTCTCGAAAGGGAGCTTGAAGAGCTGGACAGAGAAAGACTGGTATTAGACAGAGAGAGAGATCTTGCTGACCGGGAGAAGCTGGCCCTCCAGAGAGACAGAGCACAGCTGGAGAAGGATAGAGCTGCGGTGGACAGAGATAGGGCATCGCTCGAACAGGACAGAGCCCGACTGGAAAAGGACAGGGCAGCGTTAGAGAGGGACAAGGCGACACTTGTGCGAGACAGAGAGACTCTGAAAGCCGAGAACCAAGCAAAAAACTCCACTGAGTACGGTTTAGATACTCCACATGACAAGAACAGAGAGAAATTAATTGTGTTGTTTGAGAGACTGATCGAAAAGTTTTGAGATTTTAACATTTATAGTGGTATCAGAGTTTACAGTGTGATTGTTTTTTTGTGGTTAATTTTTTTCATAGGCAGGAAAGTAAGGTAAAGATTTTCCAGTTTAATGTCAGATTTTACATTTTATAAATATTTCATGACTCTTTTGCATTGAATCAGAGATCAAGCCCAGTGTTTCATGAAGAAAACACTGGGCCTGTCAACATCATGTCTGCATTATGTTCCTAGTTGTTCATATCATTCCAGGGACATTGACTGTTTATAACTCAGAATAGTTACATGTATTTGTACTTGGATGGAAATATTTCTTGCTGATTGTTTCCTTGTTTGTCTTTTGTTACAGAAATAAATTTAAAAGCTTTATTGTAAATATAAATGAAAGTACAGCTTTGGATTAAATCACTTGTATGTTCTTAAATCTTGGGTTGGCTCATTGTGGCTGCTGTTATTCTGACAAGAGCTTTTTATCATATAAAGGATTTAAAGCCAAAAGGTGGAAGATGTAACCTATGTATGAGTTAATATATATATTTTCTGGAAATTTAGGTGCATGCTGTAGAACAACTCAAAAGGGACTGGCAAATCAAATAACCAGGGAGTTTCATATTCAGTCTTAAAGACCTTGATAATTACCTGCTGAATGTGTGTCACTGTTTGGCTAAAACGTTCCACACTGAAGATGACGTTTCTTTCCTCACCACTTATTTTATTTTTATTCACATCCCTATTCTCAACCTGTCCAGCCCTGGTGCACTCAATCATTACAGACTTGTGTGACTCTTTCTATATTATAATTATTAATATATGATAATTGGGGCTTTTTACAGATTGAATGGCTGATGATGATGCCAATATGTTGGTAAGAAATTTTTCTTTATGTCCTGATGTCGTTTTATTATTTTTTTTAAAGCTGTGTTGGTGTATTATTTTGTAATGCAAGAGTCGGGTCTGAGGTGTAATTAAGGAAATAATGTATAAATATAGTCATTTTCTAAGCCACTTAATCCTAATTAGGGTCGCGGGGAGACTGATGCTTATCGTTACTGACGAAGGTGGGTACACCCTGAACAGCTCTTCGGACCATTGCAGGGCCAATACATATACAACCATTCACATTCGCCCTAACACCTAGGGGTGATTTATGAACAGCCAGTTAGCCTACTGTGCATGTTTTTGGACTGTTAGAGGAAACCAGAGTACCAGGAAGAAACAAGTGCAAGCACAGGGAGAACATGCAATCCCCACACAGCATCGCCCAATTCTGAGAATCGAACTCAGGCCTTCTTTCTGGGAGGCAGACGTGCTAACCGCTGCGCCACTATGTCTTGTGTCTTTCTTATGGGCAATTTCAGTCTGTCAGTAAAGACAAGCTAAACTTAATACTACTACTACTACTACTACTAATATGATTCATCTTCTTCTAGCTTCTTTTTCTTAATAATAATAATAATAATAATAATAACTAGTAAAGCACTTGGAGAGCGCAGACCTCTGCCAAGGCAGTTGGGTACCTCTATATGGTACTGTAAGAAATGCCTTTTACATGATTACATTGTGTATAGCTGCCTTGAATAAGAGGCCTTGTGCTTGAATGAGGAAGTATCACTAACAACACTATTCTAAAAGTTGTACAGAAAGGTAAAGGCATGAGATTACACCATCGAACACAAGCCTAGAAGTTTCAATCCGGTAACTCCAGTGACTGTCATCCACGCTAAAAAAAATCTTTAAAAATTCCCTGCATCCAGACAATAATCTGGATCACTGCCAAAATGTAATCAATTATTCCTTGTATCATTTCTGACTCATCCTGAAAATTTAATCAAAATCCGTTTATAAGTTTTTGAGTAATGTTGTCAACAGGCAGACAGACAGACAGATTAAACAAACAAAACAACCAACTCCGGTGAAAACATAAACTCCTTCGCGGTAGTAGTAATAATAATAATATGCGCAATTGGTGCGCATTGTTGATCTGGTGCAAAGCCATAGTGTAACCCCGCCTCCACGGAGCAACCAGAGGGCGTCCCAGAATGCAGAGCGCGAGACATGGACCAAAATGGTGAGCATCAAGCGACTTGTTTAAAGCGACAATATTTAACCGGTTGTGTATATGAAATGTTTTTAATATCATCTTTTAGATGTGTTAGCATTGACTGACAGAGATCCTCTGAAGATGATAGAGATTTGTTTTTGATATGGTACTTTGTATGTTTGATGTGTACAGCTTGTTTACCAGAGCAGCGCACTCAGAGGTCTAGCTAGCTTCTTAGCGAGCTAATGTCAACACCATGTTTTTGTTGTTGTTGTAGTACACCTTGTGTGTGGAACTTTCCAGACAGCTCGGATTACTGATAAGGCGTTAAATAATATGTTTTATGCGTGGCTGGTGGGTTTGTTTGTAGCCAGACAGGAAGGAAAGTGACATCTGTTGAATAACAGGGTTAGCTTCTTAACTCGCTTATTTTTATTTTAGTCACATATCAAACATAACGGATATATAAACTGTAACATATTATATATATATACTATAACAGCCATATTTACTGAAAGAGCTGTACATCCATTAATTCATGGTAGTAGTCATACAACAGGTACACATCACGGGATGCATTTTCTTCTGACACTTAACAACCTGTTGGACTAAAAAAACTTTAATGGATTCTGATGTATACATGAGAATTGCTTCGAAATTACATAAAAGTGCAGTATAGTGCCATTTAAATGTAATAATTTGAATTGTACTTACCCCAGTGCAGCTAACTGGGTTATCAAAGGCTGGCCATGTCTCTCTCTGTCTGTGGTGAGAGGCATGTACAAGAACCATAGTTTTTATTTGTAAAGAGGAGGCTGCATAGCCGTCAGCATGTTTCTGCCCTGCGATGGCCTGGTGAGCTGTCCAGGGTGTACTCTGCCCTAGCCCAGAGTCGGCTGAGATGGGCACTGGCCTCCCCGCTACCCTAATTAGGATTAAGCGGTTCAGAAAACGAATAAGTGAAGGAATTGTACTTAATCATTTACTGAATTGTGTCTGTCTGTCTTCCCAACACTTTCAAAAATTCCTTCAAATCAGTTGCACTTGCTGGTTGCTTTGCCTTCATCCTTCTGTTTACTTCACCCCAAACCACCTTGATTTGGCATGTTTAAAAAAACCCCAAATTCTTAAAAACTGACATGACAGAACAATCCTGTTTCCAATATCTATGATCCTTTTATCCTGGTTGAATCAAAATTTTATGTGGCTTGTCCAGACCAATTGATAAAGCTAAGCTAAGCGAGAACACTGCATGAGACTGAGCGCACTCTAAAAGCTTGCGTTTCCATTTTCACTGAGTTTGGTGTAATATTAAGCTTATTAAGCTTTGTGAAATTCTTGCATTGATTCTTGAAGGGTGTATGTATGTGTGTAGTAGACAATGACCTTCAAGGAACTGATGGTTCGGGAGCTCTTGGAGGGCCTGATGTTCGCCGCAGGATCCCCATCAAGTTACTGTCTAAACAAACTGTCAGAAGCAAGCCTCCTGCCCGACCCCAGCGGCCTACTGGCAGACTGCTGTCCAATGGACAAAGTGAAGAAGGTGAGCATTATTTATGCGTAAGAATTTAATAAATGTGTATAAAATCAGCTCTTGGTTGTTTGAAGCATTCATTTTGTTGTTAAAGAATGTCTGCATCTTTGTTACAATATGGAAATATTCCCTAAATAGGATCCTTATGGATCTCAGGTCAAGCAAAACAGACTGAAAAATAGTTTTTTTGCTTAGGTTTCCATCACACCTCTCCAAACCCAGTACATCTCCAGGCCACACAAACTGTAACTCAGACAAAAAAAACACACATTACACACTAGTATGGATGCACATAAGAATATCTTTAAATACTGTATAATATAATTATTAGTAAGCTGTATATAATACCATGTTTGTAAGTAGCTGTTGAACACATGCTGTTCTTTACATTACCTGTACTTTATATCTGATTACCTGCTGTACTGTCCTACTGCTACCTTTCTTTTTTTGCAACTAGAATTCCTTTGTGTGAAAGAATAATAACAATAAAACTCTTTTATTCTTGAACAGCATAAGATAAATGGATAACAGTGCTAAAAGAAATTGTGTTATGTCTCCACATCAAACTCTTCTGTGTTTAGAAACATTTCCCTGTAAGCAGGAGAAGAGGTTTGAGTGCAAAGCTGGAGATGCTTTTGGAAAACAGCGGCGATTCCCCTATCCATTATTCTGGGATTTTAAGGTAATGGTTTTAGTCAGACCAAGATATCCAAGGTTTTTCTGTTAATAACTTTCTATCTGTTGTCTGGTTTATGGAACTGTTTCATTTCTGCAGCTCAATCTGGTTGGTGAGAAAGATGGCACTCCAGTGCACTTCTGTGACAAATGTGGCCTGCCCATAAAGCTATATGGACGAATGGTAAGAAAGATCAGTATTTATCAGTATTCATACTCCTGACTTATCTCAGATCTGTTAATTCTAACAAGATTGAACTTTACTTGCATCTCATTGTTGTCAGAGATTGTAATTCCACATCTAACAGCCGAAAGGGACAATAATTTTGATTGTATAGTTAAAAAAAAGAGCTACCCACAGAGCTTTATTAGAATCAGAATACTTTATTGATCCCGGAGGAAATTGTGTGCGTACAGTTGCCATAAGATAAAGATAAAAGTCTCATTATAAAGGAAAATTACAGATGTGTGTGTGTATACAAACATACAGTCCCATGGTTGGTAAGGACATTTCTGTCTGAGTTTCTTCTAGGTGCTTTGGTTTCCTCTCACATTCCAAAGACATGCATGTTTGGCTAGTTGGCTGCTCCAAATTGCCCCTAGGTCTAAATGTGAGTGAATGGGTGTTTTTCCTAGAAAGTTGGTGTCAAAGAGCTATAAAAAATTCAGCTAAAATGAATTGTTGCACTGACCTCACATACATGTGGGGGGTTGGGGTGTGTGTGAGGGGGGGTGTAAATAAAAAGAAGAGACAGCTCTAGCAGTCTGGAATGATGATAGTCTCAGAACTACGACATTTAATTGTTTTTGCACTGTTTTTTTCCACATGATCTTTAAACAGATTCCCTGTAAACATGTGTTCTGCCATGACTGTGCAGTTCTCTATGAGAAGAAAAATGATAAGACCTGTCCAGGGTAAGTTCATGTACAGATTTCAAACCAAATCTACTGTTAGGTAGATTGTTTAATTTGCTATCATTAACAATTGGTTAGCTTGTGGAAAAAGCTTATGGCTGAATGGTGATGCCTATAATAATAACCACAGATATTTATCTCAGTATTTGGGTAAGGATTATTTTTGATGATTATTTAACCTATTTGTATTTTATCATGTTAACAATTTCTTTTAAGTTGCAGATTTTATGTTTTTATATAGCTGATTATGAAGTTTTCTTTTAAAAAGGCCATTCTTTATTTATTCCTTGTTTCACAAATCCTTCGATGTTAATATTCGCATTTATTAAAAAAATTAAATTGTGAAAAACTTCTTTTTTTCATTCCTGTCGGTCTTAACTTGCTGAGTGCGTAATGAATTTTAAAACAGTAAAAACAATTTGCGCGAAGCATCCTTTCGTTGTCCTCTCACAGCAGCCATTGTAACTACATCATGTACATCTGCGCATGTGTACTTGCTCATCGGAAGTGCCGCCGCACCCAGAAAGTGTTGTTTGTACACATCTACACAGTAAATATATACAAATCTCTGGCACGCGAGACTATCAGAAGTGATACTATCGACATGTGTGATAGAACTGGTCAGTACAAGGTTTTTTTGAAAACCAAGATGTAAGATTTGATACTATATGAAGAAATTCTCCATCCTGAGCTGATGGCAGCAGCATCAAACGCTACCTGGGGGTCCAGTCACTTTTAATCCCACCCTCAGAGGCGAGGTGAAAGGGGAGGGGTATAAAAGTATGAAAAGTACTACATGTACATCATCAGCTCAGAACAGACTACTGTATTAAAATTATTAAAGGTTTAAATCAAAACACTAGTTTAGGCTTCTTTAAGAATACAAGAAAGGACAAAATAAAGATATTTATATTTTACCCTTTCTTGTATTCTTCAGTTGTGGTGTTAAAAGAAACGTAAAATACCTGTTCTAAAAATTAATTGCTTCCTTTCCTGCCTCCTGTCTTGGGTTTACATAATAGAAATCTGCCAAACAAGGAATAAAAAAGAAGGGTCTAATTTGTAAATTTGAGAAAGGTTATGTATAAGATTTATGAACGGCATGGTTGTGTGCTGCCTCCACTTCCTATACTAAATTATAAGTTTAGTTTGTCCCTGTATAGCTGCACTGAGTCAGTCCAGCGCATTGAGCAGTGTCAACGTGGATCCCTCTACATGTGCAGCATCGTGCAGGGTTGCAAGCGTACCTACCTCTCTCAGCGGGACCTACAGGCTCACATCAACCACCGGCACATGAGAGCAGGCAAACCTGGAGCCTTGCGGGCTGAACCTACTCATCCAACCCCATCTCTGACTCCAAGCTTGCCCTCAGACCCTCCAGACCGTTTCCGCCTGCCCCCACCTCCTCACCTGCCCAAATCCCACCCCCTGATCCCTCCTCCTCTACAGGGACATGACTCCTATGGCCAGCCACCTTCTGCATCACCCTCTCCCTCTGACCTAGGGCCCTCGTCCCGAGCCCTGCCACCAGAGACGTTTCGCATAGCCACTGTGACCACACGCAAACACAGTAACCTCATCACCGTGCCCATCCAGGATGACTCGGGCAACTCCATCCCCTCACCACGTGAACCCCTTCCTCAGACTCCCCCAGGTCTGCCCCCTCATCACCACCCAAGTCAGGCAGTGGTGTCCCACCCTCACCACATCATGCCTCCACCTCAACAGCAGCATTATGGCCCACCACCTCCACCCCCACCCCCTCTCAGCCACCCCATGCAGGTCACAGGGGCTTCTCACATGGTCTACAATCAGGTACCGCCAATGTCATCTGCACCACCTCCCATCACCCCTCCACCTGGACATATCATAAACCAGATGCCCCCATTCCTGAATCACCCACTTTCTGCTGCTCTTTCTCAACACGGTGCCCCACCTGTTAATGCCCCACCACCTCATCACTTTAACCCTAACTCTCTGCCCCAGGACCAGGGCACCTTGAGCCCACCCTTCAGCCAGCCAGGAGCTCTAAGCCCAGGCTTGTGGCCTGCACCACGTGTCCCTCACCCTCCTCGCATGCAAGGGCCTCCTCAGGGCCAGATGCCTGGACCACATCACCCAGAACAAGCCCGATATAGACCATACTACCAATAGCGCTTAGCCAACTTTCATTAGATCTGACAGTTTAAACATTAACAAGCTCATCAAGAATTGAAGTAATTTCAACTTAAGTGGTTGCACTGTGTGTACACTGTGTTGATGACGTAATTCAGTGAAGTCTTGTATTATTAGGTATTTAATGGTTTAACTGATCTGGAATCAAGTACATACTTGTGACTGAAAAAAATAGAAACTATGAAGCAGTGCAGTCAGAAGCCATTTCAATATTTTTCTTTTCATAGCACAATACTTTAATCTTGTATCCATTGACTGCAATAAATGACAGATAAAAATCTTTCCATTTCTTCTTGCATGTTATTATTGTTTTTATACGTATTTGTTGTTCCAGTTGTGACATGTTTTAAACAATTACTAAAAAGGGGGAAACACTTACTCTTCACTTACTCATTTGCCTTACCGCTAAATGCTACTACTTGAGTCATGGGGAGGCTGGAGCTTATCTCAGCGAGAGTGGGCGAAAGCTGAAGGTGCTTTAAACTGCTCGCCAGTTTGAGCAATTTGGAATAGCCAGTTAGCCTAATGTGCATGTTTTTGGATTGTGGGAGGAAACCAGAGTACCCGGATGAAACCCACGCAAACTCCACACAGAAACGCCAGAATCCAGGACCTTCTTTATGTAAGGCGGCCATGCTAACCACTATGTCACTGTGCCAACCCTTCTGAAGCATGAACGACTTCTAGGAACAAAATCATTCATTCATTTTCTAAGCCAATTAATCTTAATTAGTGTCATGGGGAGGCTGGCACCCATCTCACCTGACTCTGGGCGAGGGCGGGGCACACCCTGGCCAGTGCAGGGCCAACATTCACAAGCATTCACACTCACACCTAGGGGCAATATGGAACAACCTGTTAGCCTATTGTGCATGTTTTTGGATTGTGGGAGGAAACCAGAGTACCCGGAGGAAACCCACGCAAGCATGGGGAAAACATGCAAACACCAATCAGAAACGCCGTGAGCCCAGGAATCGAACCCAAGCCTTTTTTGCTGTGAGGTGAGCGTGCTAACCACCGTGCTGCCCTCAAATTATTTTATCATACATTTTAAGTAAAGTGTCTACTCTGTTGAGGTAAATCATAAGAAATAGACTTCTAACCTCGTGATGCGAATATCCAGGTTTATTTTAGTTGAAAAGGGGGGTCCTGAGTAACACAATTCTCACAACCTTCGTGTATGTGATTTGTCCACATGGGGGAGCTGTTCACATCATAATGTGTCCTGAGCAGCACACCAGTAGTGGTTTCTCTGGAAGCATGGGTTCTGTGGTTTCAAAGTTTATGAGGTATAGGATAGCAATTAAAAATACTATGAATATTATTTAAGAAGTTTTATTTCCTAATAATTTACTATATTTCTAAGCCTAAATTGACTGGTCACTTTCAGTGGTTCAGTCCCAATTTCCTAAATATGAAGCTGCTCAGATGAAAAGTGATGAAAGGAGTCTGGTGTATGGAGCCCATTATTATTATTATTATTAGATTATAAGGCTTTTTAACTTTCTGGATTAAGTGGTAATTAAAATGTAGAAAATATTGACTATATCAGTAATGTGAAATAAATGATTTCCAGTAGAAATAACACAGAAAACAAACAAACAATAAAAAACAGATACAATACATTTCGTATGAGTTAAACAGGTCGGTCGGATTTTGAATGCATGCAATCTTCAAGCGACCTTCATTATGAATCAGTTTTCTCATTCGACTCTGGATTTGACTCTTCATTCACACCAGCTTTAATCAGAAATGTTGGATATCCACCCAGCCGTGTACAAACACTTTATTGATGGAACATTCTTGGTTTTATTCATAATAAGTCAAAATTTCAATCATTTTAGATCCAGCAGCACGTTACAAAATTTAGGTTGGATTTTTTTTTCATGTTCATATAATTTCTCTGTATCTTAGAATGCATAGTGATAAAAACATTTACATCTTAAAAGGCAAAACAAGCAAACAAACAAACAAACAAACCCAAAATAAATACAAACAACCAAAAAAAAAGTACATTTTGGATTCGTTTCTGCTTTTGAACCGACTTGTGAACCGACTCACTTACAGGAGTCATTTATGAAGAAAGCAACGATTCATTCACGAGTCATCCATCAGTAACGGCAGCATGGTGCGATCCGCGGGTGACTTATGGACTTCTGGTTGTTATTTATCTCTAAAATCAAGCCATTCGAAGATTAAATAGTTGGGAATCGGTTTTCCGGATGAGGAGTTATGAGCCATGGGATTGTTAGTAATGAGATGGATTTGGTTTGGGGTCCTTGTGCGCGTCCCGCTGTATGGATGCTTCGATCTGCAGATCTCGGAGTCCCTCCGCCCTGGAGCGGTGCTGCTCAACGCGTCTCTCGGACCAGGATGGACCTATAAAATAGACCGGAGTTTAACACCCAGCTCCCTGGGACACAGTGTAAGGGTTGGGAGAGGGGATGGGGTGGTGACTCTCACCCGGAGAGTTCAGTGCTGGCTCTGTGCGCGGTGTTCAGTCCCGCTGATCCTCAGAGTCGCATCATTAACATCCGACAACTTCGTGCTGATTCATTTCAACACGTTTGTTCACGGCCAGAACTGCTTTATTAAATACAGACGGAAAGATCTGAAGCCTGAACCGGACGCGTACATCTATCTCCACGGTGGAAACGGGGGAGCCTTGAACTCGGATACATTACCCACAATAATACACGGACATTTACCCAAGTTTACACGAAAGTCGCACCCGCTCCCGGCGACCTGCGAGAGGGAAGAGCCTGACGTCACTAACACTGGGAATACAGGCTTGACCAGGGAGAACTGTCTGCCTCATGGTGGCAGGTTTATCTGCACTGTGCCCACTTCACGGGAAAGGGTGTTAGTTTTGGTGCAGGGGTGCATGCAGGGGCGTCACATTGTGGGACACATTGGAACTGATTATTACCCTGGAGCCCTTGGTGAAAGGGGCTCGGAAGGGGCCTGGGCTGCAAAAAGAACGTTTTCAAGAGATAGGAAAATATACAAGGATTACAGGTACAGAACTTTACTCAACATGGCTGATGGCACCATCTATGGTTCGCGTTGGTTTGAGAACGGTGAGCAGTGGTTGCAGGACCCATGGGCTAGACGTCAAAAACGTAACATCAACTCAGCTCCGCAGTTTCAGCTGCCCAGTTATCAGGTTTCCATACCTGAGAATGAGCCACCTGGAACCCGAGTAATTACACTCAAAGCCTTTGACACTGATGACGGAGATGCAGGAGCACTTGAATATGACATGGATGCTCTGTTTGACAGCAGATCTAACAATTATTTTCAGATCAATCCAGAAACAGGTGGAATTACAACTCTGCAGTCTTTAGACAGGGAAGTTAAAGACACCCATGTGTTTAAAGTCATGGCGTCTGACAAGGGGATGCCAAGGAGGTCAGCAACAGCTTATCTCACAATCACCGTCAGTGACATGAATGATCACAAGCCAGTGTTTGAGCAGACTGAGTACAGGGTCAGCATCCGAGAAAATGCAGAGGTGGGTTTTGAAGTGATGACGATCCGAGCCACCGATGGCGATGCTCCCTCCAATGCCAATATGATATACAAGATTGTGAATGCAGCTAAGGTGGACAGTGTCTTTGAAATTGATCCAAGGAATGGTTTGGTGAAAACCAGGATCCGTCTAGATAGAGAGGTCCACTCACATTATGAGCTCACAGTGGAGGCCAACGACCAAGGTAGAGATCCTGGGCCATGTAGTGCCACAGCCACTGTTCACATTAATGTGGAGGATGAGAATGATAATTTTCCTCAGTTCAGTGAGAAAAGATATGTTGTTCAAGTTCTCGAAAATGTGATCGTCAACTCCGAAGTAGCTCAGGTCAAGGCCACAGACAAAGATGCTGGAAATAATGCAAAAGTGCATTACAGTATAATCAGTGGGAACATAAAGGGACAGTTCTACATTAATCCCCCCACAGGCGTCATTAATGTCATTAGCCCTCTTGATTATGAGATGATCAGGGAGTATAACTTGCGGATAAAAGCTCAAGATGGCGGTAGGCCGCCTCTTATTAACAGCACAGGTATGGTTGTTGTGCAGGTTGTGGATGTGAATGATAATGCTCCAATGTTTGTCAGCACACCATTTCAAGCTTCGGTGCTGGAGAATGTCCCCATTGGTTACTCTGTGATACACATTCAAGCTATCGATGCAGATTCAGGGAATAATGCTCATTTGGAATACCAACTCACAGACACATCACCCAGCTTTCCCTTTATCATCAACAACAGTACGGGTTGGATTACCATCAGTATCGAGCTGGATAGAGAGACCACTGAGTTTTATACATTTGGCGTGGAGGCAAGGGATCATGGAGTTCCTGTAATGTCATCCTCAGCCAGCGTGAGTGTAACAGTGCTGGACGTGAATGACAATGTTCCCACCTTCGCACAGAAATCGTATAATCTGAAGATTAATGAGGATGCTCCCGTGGGGGCCAGTGTGCTCAAGGTCACGGCCATTGACAGGGACGTGAACAGTGTGGTGACCTACCAGATATCTAGTGGGAACACCCGGAATAGGTTTGCCATCACCAGTCAGAGTGGTGGTGGGCTTATTACATTAGCCTTGCCGTTGGATTACAAACAGGAACGGCAATATATTCTTGTTGTAACTGCTTCAGACGGTACACGTTTTGACACGGCACAGATTTTGATCAACGTTACTGATGCCAACACTCACCGTCCTGTGTTTCAGAGTGCCAACTACCAAGTGTTACTGAGTGAGGATAGACCTGTTGGTTCTACTGTAGTAGTCATCAGTGCTACAGATGAAGACACTGGTGAGAATGCACGCATTACTTATGTGATGGAGGACAATGTGCCTCAGTTTAAAATTGACCATGACACTGGTGCCATTACCACTCAGATCGAGATTGACTATGAAGATCAAGCCTCCTACACACTGGCCATCATTGCACAAGACAATGGCATTCCTCAGAAGTCTGACACCACCTATTTAGAGATCATAGTTCTTGATGCCAATGACAATGCACCCCGGTTTCTGAGCGCAATCTACCAAGGCACTGTGTTTGAGGATGCATCTGTGTACACAAGTGTACTTCAAGTCTCTGCATCTGACAGAGATTCAGGTTCAAATGGCAGGGTAAGCTATACATTTCAGGGAGGGGATGATGGTGATGGGGACTTCTTTATTGAGCAGTACTCAGGGATAATCAGAACATCCAGGAAGCTGGATAGGGAAAACGTAGCCACGTACAACCTCAAGGCTTTTGCAGTGGACAAAGGGGTCCCCCCTCTTAAAGCAGCAGTGGATATCCAGGTCTCAGTGCTAGATGTTAATGACAATGCCCCAGTGTTTGAAAAGGATGAATTGTACATCTATGTGGAGGAAAACAGTGCTGTGGGTTCCACTCTGGCACGTGTCAGTGCTACAGATCCAGATGAGGGAACAAATGCTCAAATCTTATATCAGATTGTCGAGGGGAATGTTCCCGAAATCTTCCAGCTGGACATCTTTAATGGGGATCTAATTGCTCTCACTGATTTGGATTACGAGGCCAAGATGGAGTACTTGATTGTAGTTCAGGCCACATCTGCTCCACTGGTCAGCAGGGCCATTGTACACATCCGCCTTGTGGATGTTAACGATAACTATCCCATTCTACAGGATTTCGAGATCATTTTTAACAACTACATCACTAATAAATCCAACAGCTTCCCTGCAGGTGTCATTGGGAGAGTTCCTGCACATGACCCAGATGTGTCTGATAAGCTGCGCTTTACCTTTGTAGAAGGAAATGAGCTCAGTTTGCTTATTCTAAACCAGGATACAGGAGAGCTGAAGCTGAGCAAAGCCTTGGATAGCAACAGACCCCTGGAGGCAACTATGAGAGTGACTGTGTCAGGTAAAACTCTTATACTGTACATCCCGAGTAAATCCTAGAGTTCCTGTGACTGTAACATATGTATACAGAAATATTTATAATCATTGGCTCTGTGATGATAGGGCTGCTTTTTTGGGGGGAAGCACCTTCCTGAAGAAATGAGGAGTTTTTTGGATTAGGAATCATACTTTGGTGCTCCACTGGTGTCCGAAATGAAAAAAGTAAAGCTCTAAAAATGGGTGTAATATCGGACCTTTAAGCCTGGGTGATTTGATTATCTAACTTTTCTCAACTTTTTAAAAATATATACATAGATTAAATGTCTATGCCACAAGTGATTTTTATTAGCTAATTTGCAAATTGTTTTGGGACATTTACATATATAATCACAAAAAGTTCATTCATTTTCTGAACCGCTTAATCCTAATTATGGTCGCAGGGAGGCTGGCGCCCATCTCAGCCGACTCTGGGCGAGTACACCCTGAACAACTTGCCAGGCAGAGCAGAAACACGCTGACGGCTATGCAGCCTGCTCTTGATGAAAATCAGCAATGGTTCTTTAACAGGACTCTCACCATAGACAGTGAGAGACATGGCTGGCCTTTGATAACCCAGTTAGCTGCACTGGGGGGACAGCAGTGACATCCTGTGAGATAGTGGGGCTTGAACCCCCAATCTTGGCACATTACTGACACAGTAATCCAGCAAATTACCACCAGGCCACCACTGTCCCTACAAAAAGTTCATGGATTATTCAAATTATTATGTTTATTTCATCATTATTAGGTCCTGGGTTTGAGCTCTGTAGGAGGAGTTTCTGTATGGAGTGTGCATGTTTCCCTGTGCTTGTGTTTCCTCCCACAGTCTAAAGAAATGCACATTGGGCTAATTGGCTACTTCAGATTGTTCCTGTTCTTTGCTCTGTGATTTCTGTTAAAGCCATAAAGCCTGTTGAAGCAAGTGTCTGTAGGCCTACACAACTGCGTATTGGACGTGGCTTTATTTGATTTGGGTAAATTATCCAGGGTATGTGACTGTGCTAAGCGCAAACACACAAGACGTTTTCCTGGTCGAGGCGCATGTTCTTAAGAAAGAGAACACCAGTAGAATGAGTCAGCTTTTTGTGTTGATCCTAGTCTTTATGTTCAGTGTACCACATCAACCCATGTCAAGTTAACCTTTCTGCCAACAAAATTTCATTATGTAATTTCACAATAACGTTTCTATACAGTTCCATACCAGTCTTAGGCTTGTTTTTAATATAAACTTTGCTGTAGATTTTCTGATGTGTACATTAGGGTACAAAAACATTTAAGATGTCCAAATATTAGTTTTCCAGCACAGAATTTAATGTTATAGAGATAACGCACAGCAATAAACAAAGCAAAATTTTACATAAAAGACCTTGTATGTACATAATACATAATGAAGGCTGCTATGCCCATACCCACACTCACACCTAGGGGCAATTTGGAACAGCCTGTTAACCTATTGTACATGTCTTTGGACTGTGGGAGGAAACTGGAGTACCAAGAGGAAACCCATGCAAGCACGAGGAGAACTTGCAGACTCCACACAGAAATGCGTGACTCAAACCCAGGGACCTTCTTGCTGTGAGGTGGATGTGTTAACCACCATGCCACTGTGCCGCCCCAGTATGAGCGTCAGAGACAAATTTGTAAACAAATTCTGAAAAATGGCTTAAAACATCTAAAGAGTAGGATGTCTTTTGGTTTTAATTTTTCCATCTCTAATTTAGAGAGATTTGCAAGAAATACTTCAATATGGATAAAGAGCACATAAACGAAAATGAGAATGGTGGGTAGTGCTCTGCTCATCAACGAGCTGTTCTGGGTGCAGAGGGGTAGTTGCTCTGATCTCGTACCTGGTTTCTGATTCACTTCCCACAGACTGGTCTTTACTGTTGCTTTTATGTTGTGATGCTCTTACTATACTGATGATACCCTTAAAACTAACAAGTCACAGGAATTAGCAATGATGCACACTAGGAATGTTAGTGAATTGCTTTGCTCTTGTGCGTTTCCTCTGTTTTTTCTGCTTTTCGACCATTGTTCAAAAAACATGTAGTTTGCATTTCTGACTATCAAATAACCCCATGTGTAAATGTGTGTGCATGCTGCCCTCTAATGGACTGGCATCCCATCCAGGTGTGTTCCTGTTTAATAGTCAGTGTTCCTGGAACAGAGGGTGATATGGTGACAGTGGTTAGCACATCCCTCTTACCGTAAGAAGGTCTTGGGTTTCAGTCCTGTACTCGGTGAGGGCATTTCTGTGTGGAGTTTGCATGCTCTCCTCATGCTTGCATGCCTTTCCTCCAGGTATTCCTGTTTCCTCCCACAGTCAAAATACATGCACATTTCCTTTCCATCACTGTTCCAAATTGCCTTTAGGAGTGTGTGTGAATGATTGTGTGTGTGTTGCCCCTGGCTGCTTCATTACTTACCATCATTCTATTACCTGTCGCTTCTGATCAGGGCTTCATACCAGACATGCCAGTGTGGAGGAATAGCTTCATAAATCTGGAATACTTCTCAGCTTTTGCTGCAGTTTGTTTTAGCTGAAGTTTTGACTTGTTGGATATGGTTTGAATCTTATAATCTAACATATTGTCATCCTTATCTGAAAGGCTTTTGAAGTATTTCAGTCATCTGCTCTGTCTCTAAAGTAAGACAAGAGGAGTTTCCCCCCCAAAACTGCTTAATTTGTTGCTGATGTAAAACATATGTCCTCAGGCATGCATCAATTTTTTTTGTTTTCATCCTAATTTACTTCTAAAGATGATCTAATTTACTGGATCCACTGGCTATTGATTGTTATCTTTTGTTGGCAGTTGTCTGGGAATTCTAAACAAATCATGGGAGGAACCCTGAATATTTTGCAGAATCAAGCCTTTAGCATGCTTTTAGCATGAAGCCATTTTATGTATTTCGTTAACCTAAACATGTTTCACCATTATGGTCTCCGTTAAACAATCTGATCCTCTGTATGACTCCTAAAGAATCAGAGCATCCTCCATGGTTGATCCTTAAACTTCAGAGGAAGGTCCAAGAAGGAGAATCTGAGAAGTTTTGGCTCTCATCTGTTGTTGGCATGGAGACCGTGAGCTTTGTGAGCCTCTCAGGCATTCTGGGGTCTTGAGCATGGGCCCCTTTTGTAAAGAAGGGCAAGAAGGAGGGGGTTGTGATAGGAGCAAGCGGGGGTTTCTTATACAAGGAGGGGAAGTCATTGTCCCAATGCAAATTTCCATCACTCAAGACAAAGCTGTTTGTGTGTTGAGAACTTTGAGATTGGGAGTTTGTTGAATGAGGCGAGTGTTCTATCTCACTTGCTGTCGCAGAGATTAAACTATTATCAGGAGCTCATCCTCCCAATACCAGATAGCCTTTATCCTAGCATGCACACCCTTGGCCAAGGCATGCATTCATACACACTAACTAAAAAAAGAGAGTTCCACAACTTTTTTTTATTTTGTGTTTAAAGTTGACCCATATGACATGTGACCTGGACTGCAGTGGTGGATTTCCATTATTCTGTCTGAGCTACTCTTTAATGCAGCTTAGCTGCCCTTGTGTTCAATGGCTATGCTTCATTTTTCACATGGTTGCCATTGGTTACCATGTAATATTTGACAAGGAGTTCAGAAAGGGTCATGGCAGTACAAAGGCCACAGGGTGTTATATTTTCTGTTATTAAAGCCTACACTCTACCTTCACCCGTAGAACATTAAACAGACGGAAGCAACTGGTGCATTTTTGGGTAAAATTTATAAATTAATTTGCACACATACATACATGCTTAGAAAAATGTGCATGTTTTTTTCCACTGCACATGCCAAGAGTTATTAAGGGGGAAAACATTGTTCTTGTGCTCTTGACTGTGTCTCTGCACACTTGGATTGGTGCATATGATTTGGTGACCACAGCAAGTAATGGGGTGTAATTTCTTGATAGTGATCACATGTGAAGTCTGCTTAAAATTATATAAAGTATTTTTAGTGTTGCAAAATAACTAACAATGGGCACAATGTTGCTTTCAGAAAAATCTTTGCACTCCTCATACTATGGAGGAAATATATGTACAGCAATGTTTTTTTTGGCTTCTGGGTTGTTTTCGATTCCTGAGATGCATCTTCTTGGAATTGGGTTCCGCGTTGCAACCAGGAGCACTGGTTCATTGAAAGACATCATTTAAGAATGGTGGAACTGAAAGGAACCTTAGTTAAGGTGGGGCCTTTACCTTATGCCTATGCTCATGCAAGCTTTTGGCACTTTATACAATGAGTGTATCTTGAAACACTCTGTTCCTTTTTGTGTATTGAGCTGCATCTGGAAAAATATGTCCATTTGTTTGGCCTTTTTTTTCTTTCAATTCTTTGGCTGTGAGGCCATGATGTAACAAATATCGACTCAAGAGGTCCAGTTGGTACCTTTTCTTTTTTGTCATGGCTCATAAACAATATATCTGATCATATTTCACATTCACACCTATTAACTCCAGTTTGTTATCCTATCTTTGAACACTGGATTTACAGCAGTCCCTATAAACTCTGAAATTTCAATAAACACCAACACTTAGTGCTGTAAAGGCGGAAATTTGTGGCATGCCGCTGCTCCTCTTGTGTGCTGTGCGAGAGACAGACATGCCACTGCTGACGTTAACAAGATCCATAACAGATTCACGAGGGCAGTCTGGAGAGGTGCGGCTTCCATTACAAAGCACTTAGAGTGTGTACTCGGTGGAAAGCACTTTTGTTCATTAAGTTTTTCTGAGTGAACCTTTACTGCATTCCATTGAAACCATGCTGAGAAGCATGAGGCTTTAATATGTCTGAAAAAAATGAAGGAAGTCTGTATGTGGAGGTGAGACATTAGGATCTACAACTGACAGGCTTTAAGTACTTAATGAATACTAAATGTCTAAGCTTGCATGTTCATGATGAGATTAGCAAATTGTGTTAGAAATATCTGGACATCATTAATGCACTTTTTGATTTGTTTAGCTATATTAAAATTTTTTATGAAATCATTCTATTGCAAAAAAACAAAAAACCTGTACTCGGAAGCTGTCAATTTTTAATTTTAAAATAAATTAATTATTTGACATCTCGTCTCAGATGCTCTTACAACCTTACAATTCTTTCCGAGTTTTGATCGCCTGTTTACAATTTGGTGGTAGGTTTTTCACAGTGTTTCTAGCCCACCCGCACTGCCGTGTACACTCTTTGGCCCCACTCGTCTCTGGGTTCATTGTATTATCAAGGCCATTTGGCACGGCACCAAACATATTTAGGTCAGGCTTCGATGATGATCATGCCCTGAAAGAAAGCCACGTGTTGGCATGAGTTGACTTATGTTTTTGAATGGCAGCTGCGATCTCGGCTTTTCAGCTAACTTCCCACCAGGATGTGGAGTCAGAATTCTGTTGGCAGACTTTTTGACAGTTAGGAATGATATTTAACTCTTAAATGGCTTACAACATATGTTGGCATAGGTTTCTGTGTCTTGATGTGTGTGTTTTATGTGGGTGGTTAGTGAGAGATAAAGAGAAGGGGTAATTGAGAGGATGCCATGGTCGTCTTTGAAACGATAGAGTCAACTCTTAGCAGCTGAAATGCCAATGACAGAGTGTGTATTTATCTTTTAAATGGTGTTAAGGGACCCGGATAGCAATTTTTTTTATTTGATTTTTTTTCTTTTCACTTCATGGTAATTAGGAATGATTCATTGGGGGATGCAGAGGGTGTGCTGCACACTTATCTTATTTTCCCTGTGCTTGCTTGGGTTTCCTCAAGGTACAACAGTTTTATCCCACAGTCCAAAGACATGCACATTAGGTTCTAATGTGAATGTGTGTGAATAGTTGTATGTGTGATGACTCTAGAAAGGACTGGTGAGCTGTTCTGGGTGTACCTCGCCTTCGACGAGTTGGCTGAGCTAGGCTCCAGCCTTCCAGCAACTCTAGTAGGATTAAATGATTCAGCAAATGAATTAATGAGTAAGTATTCATCACACCTTTAAATGTTGCTTACTGTAATTACCTTCCCTCATTTGGACTGTTTTTATCATCAAGTGGACAGATGGACACAAATGCAACTTTTATGATTTTTGAGTGGTACAGATCAGACATATGGGCAGGACTGCGAAACATGTTACAGGCTACGTGTCAAGTGAAGGCAAACAGGCATAATGTAGACAGGAATACATCAGTAATGTGAAGAAGGATATGGTACAAAAACAGGCAGATAAGTGAAGCTTGGAATCATCGCATACACATGTTGGAAAGTGGGTTACTTAACTGGATTGCATCTTTCTAAAAGTCAAAGGGCAAAGTACTTGTCTCAGATATCTAGAGAATTTATGCTTTCCTTTATTTAATCTAAAATATTATTATATTAAATAATGCTACTGTTTTGCAAAGGGTGGCACAGTGGCTCAGTGGTTAGCACGTTCAGCTCACAGGCGTTTCTGTGTGGAGTTTGCATGTTCTCCCCATGCTTGCGTGGGTTTTCCCCTGGTTACTCCAGTTTCCTTCCACAGTCCACACTATGCACATTAGGCTAACTAGTGGTTCCAAATTGCCCCTAGGTGTAAGTGTGAATGGTTGTGTATATGTGTTTCCCTGCAATTTTCTGGTAAGCTGTTCAGGGTGTACTCTTTTGCCTAGTGTTGGCTGAGGTAGGTGCCAGCCTTCCTGCGGTTTGGCAAATGAGTGAGTGTTTTGCAAAGTGTTACCATTTATACTGGATTTAGTCAGCAGTTCTTCTCACAAATGATGACTGATTCTTCAATTTCTATATAATCTACTGTGTAAAGAGTGCTGCGTATTGATGGCTACTTCAACGGATGTAAGTGTTATAAAGAGACCGGGTATTGAATTCTGGTGAAACACTGAAGCCAAAATCTGCAACATTGGTTTAAAGAGTGGCCATGACAGTACAGTATATTTGTTTAGGACACTGGTTCTATGCTGAGATTTCTTGTTATATCTAGCATGATAGTTTGAAAATGATATAAGTTGTGCCTTACAGCAGTTTTAAAGCTGTATGTTTGGGGTTGTTTTGATATTAACGACTGACAAATTCACGAGATTCTTTGCATCAGACAGAGCAGCCTTTGAACTGCAGAAGTGCCAAGACCACACTTGTGTTTAATACGTCTACATGACCTTTGCTTGATTGCCTATTGGAAAGAGTGGAAGGAATTTACATAGATTGGCAGCATAGTACTTATCCAGGAATGCCTGTATAAAAAATACCATGTCCTTTATAATCCGTGCATCCCCATACAAGAAGATTTATTTGTGCTCGTGTGTATTATATTGGATCATTTAGGGTTTGGTGCAATTAACTGATATCTGACTCCTGGGTAACTCTGTCCATGTCAATAAAAAACCACATGTGTACCATTAATTTTTAGGTTATTGGCAGGTGGATGGACTCAATAGAAGTTAGAGAGAGAAAGCCAGAGAATCACAGAAGAATGGACTTTAATGCACATGCCATTAAAAAAAAAAAAAAAAAAAAAAAAAAAAACCCAAAACCTTTGCAGGCACAGTGCAAACCACCGCTACTTTAGTGCTCTGTAACAGATTCTCCTTTGTGCTATTTAGCTTAAGAGACCACAACGGTTGTTATTTATTTTGTGTTATTTCAATGACGAAATCATCTTAGTTCATTGCTGTCGAAGAAAATTTAGAATGTCCAGGTGACCTACTGCCTTGTTTTTGCCAGACCATGTAAAACTCTACAAAGACCAATAAAAAACCTGAGCTGGTGAAAACATCTGCCTGTGTGAGTCCTGTTAGGATGACAAGAAATGTGTATGAGTACTGAAGTTT
>JAOUQZ010000035.1:12420861-12443162 GCA_028564935.1 Neosilurus hyrtlii
TATATATATATATATATATATATATATATATATATATATATATATATATATATATATATATATATATATATATCTGTGTGTGTGTGTGTGTGCGCGCGTGTGTGTGTATGTATGTATATATATATATAAACTATTTATATACGTTTCACACAACTTATAGGAAATTGTGTGAAATTTGTCTGTCCAGAGTGTGCACTCTGTCCTAGTAATTTAATACCTTTGGCTTGAGCTAAATGTTATTGTTCATGTTATTATTACTAGACATTTGAGAGCTTAGGGAAATTGTACTAAAGTAAAGTAATATTACGATAGTCATTACATTTACATAGACAGGAACTTTCCTATAGGTCCAGTGCTGGGATCTAATTAGATAATTAGAACTATGAATTATAATTAAACAGAGCATGTGTGTGTCTGAGTATCCATAACACGCTGAAGGACAGAGAATGCATGTGTTGGCTTACCCAGTCATTTTTCCCCCCTGTGATTTATAGTGACATTTAATTTTACATTTTTAAAATAAAATTCTGATACATAAATTACTTGCAGGATTTTATGAGGCACTTTATTTACTACTTTGACAATGAAAATATCATCATAAATATTTTGTCATAAATCTGAAATAATACCCTATGTAGCTTTCTTTTCTCTTTAGATGAAATACAGTAATACAAATCAAGATAACTTCTAGACACCCTGAACAAGTCATTAAAGCTCCTCCTTTATATTATTAAAAAAAATAAAATAAAAATTTGTCATTTGTAAACACAAACATCTTAATTTCACTGCATATCATAGTTGAGTTAGTACACATTTTGTAAATATTATTGTATTTAATTTGTCAGAGGTCCATGAGTGGCACTTCATTCACTGGCTTTGAACCAGAATACTTAATACTTAATAGAACAAAGGCATGAAACAAAGTTAACTAATTTTTCCTAAATGTAATAAAGACACGGTCTAAAAAGTATTAGCACTGTATTAACAAATTCAACCCAAAATAATTCTTGACATAATTTAATCACCACTAAAAGCATTTTTGAGGGTAAGGTTACTTTCAAGGGCAGTACGGTCAAGTCCTGGGCTCGGGCGTTTCTGTGTGGAGTTTGCATATTCTCCACGTGCTTGCATAGGTTTCCTCTGGATACTCCGATTTCCTCCCACAGTCCAAATACATGCACATTAGGCTAATTGGCTGTTCCAAATTGACCATAGGTGTGGATGTGAGTGTGAATGGTCGTTTGTGTGTGTGTGTGTGTGCGTGTTGGCTCTACAGTGGTCTGTTCATGTTGTACCCACCTTCGCCCACCTAAGATGGGGTCAGCTTCCCTGTGGCCCTAATAGGATTAAACAGCTTGGCAAATGAGTTAGCGGGGACTTTTAATACCCAAAAAGCTAATGCTACTCATAATGATTTCTGACAGGGAGCCATTTAACATTATGCAACACACTATTTCAAAAATATGAAAATAGATAAGGAGTATACTGTGTGCTCATTTTGGTGCTGTGATGGAAGAATGGGTGAAGAAAGATGTGGTATCTACTGTCACTGATATCAGGTTTTAGCAGAAATTATTCTGAATTATTTATATTCTTACATGGTCACTTTATACTTCTTCATAGTATGTTTATTTATACATATTTTCCTGTAAGGTTCAGATTTATTATATTTTTTTTCTTCATTTTCAGATGGCCTCCATCATATCTCTGCTCTTTGCACTCTCCGTGTTGCCATCATCACAGATGACATGTTGATGAACAGTATCACGGTGCGACTGGAGAATATATCTCAGGAGCGCTTCCTCTCACCACTGCTCGGCCTGTTCACAGCAAGCATTGCTACCGTGTTGTCCACCAGCCGTGAAGGCGTTTTCATCTTCAATGTACAGAATGACACAGATGTGGAGACAAATGTCCTGAATGTTACTTTCTCGGCTCTGCTACCTGGTGGCACTCCTGGTCGCTTCTACCTCACTGAGGAACTCCAGGAGCAGCTGTATTTGAACCGTATGCTGCTGACACTCATTTCTTCACAACATGTCCTTCCTTTTGATGATAACATCTGCCTTCGTGAGCCTTGTCAGAATTACATGAAGTGTGTATCAGTGTTGAAGTTTGATAGCTCAGCTCCCTTTGTGGCCTCCAACACGGTCCTCTTCAGGCCTATCCACCCTGTAAACGGCCTGCGTTGCCGCTGTCCAGATGGTTTTACTGGAGATTACTGCGAGACAGAGATAGACCTGTGCTACTCAGCACCATGCAAAAACAATGGGAGGTGCCGTAGCCATGAAGGGGGATACACCTGTGAGTGTACTGACGATTTTACAGGTGAGTGCCCTTGTTTTGTTTTGTTTTTTAATCACTTCCTCTTTCCTAATTTACTTTCCTAAAGTAGAATCTTGGAAATTCATGCATTTGTACATGCACACTTTAGCCTTTTGCAAAGGAACTGCTTAAAAATGAGTCATTTCTATGCCTAAATCAGTGTAAATGTACTGGAAGTAACACCCTTTTAAGTTGAATATCTCAGAAACCATTTAGTTTTTTGTCTGTTAAAAAATTCGAAAGGCACAGGGAATTCCAATTTGAGGGTAGGTTTTGGACCCTATTATATACATACTTTGTGGGAGGCCATAGATTAACAGAACCATTCTATAGATGATTTATATGATCTTACCTAACGTTATTTAAAATTTCACAGTAATTCATACTTCTGGAAGTCTCTTTCCAGAATCAGACATGTTGTCATAATTTTTCTCTCTTAATTGCACTGATTTGCATTATGGTTCAGAAAAGAATACCGTCAAAGTAACACATGAGATATAATTTTTCATGATTTTTCCACCCATTTATTAGTATCATGAAACAAAAACAATTTTATGTACTTGGAAAATATGTCCAAGTGCCTACCAGAAGTTCTGATCTGAGACCAGTTTCCGAGAAGCATCATGAAGTTAATCTCCTTTTAATTCATAGAGAACGTATTAACTTACTATTTAACATCGGCCATTGCACTACGATGCTTTTAGGACCCTGATCAGTTTTGTGTCTTCAGTCACTACGGGTTCTCTACGCTGCTTGGATAAACCAGTTTAGCTTGTAGTAACAACGGATTAGAGGATTATTATTTACTATCAGTGAGTGAGTGATTTTTCAACAAATTGTCACCTTCTGAGTTCCTCTTCCTGTCACAGCTTCAGTAAGTCAGATAATGCAGAAATGTGATCCGCCAGGACTTCTCCTATGACAAAATGTTTATAGAGAATTCCTTGGCATACCTTAAACATGAGTAGTGGAGATTCCTCTCAGGATCTTTGAGCCACGGTGACAACTATTTTCTTCAAGGATTCAGGTTTCTCATCCATGCTAAAGAGTAGCGAAGCCGTGTTGCTCTTATAGCCTGTGGTCATATTCTGAGGTGTTGACAGTGGCTTCTGTAGTTCCTGCAGTACATTTCTCTCATTACCGTGTAATATATCCCTGTAATTCCTCTGAAATGAGGGATTATCTTGCAGGCATTTGGGTCATTACATCCCTGGAACTTGCCTTGTGCATCCCAACACATATTTGCCCAGGGCCCAAATCTTGTCAACATGAGGTGGCAGGTGCACAATAGTGAATGTACTGATCCAGGCCTGCATCTGTTATAAAGGATCACAGGAGGAACATGATGTAATTGATCCCTCGATTCCATTAAATGTTGTCCCTGAACTCATTCATCTGGTAAAATTCTGAAGTTTAGGATGTCTGTTAGCTCCAGCTATAGCATTTAATAACTAGGGTTAAATACGGAATAGTAAAAACTTTATTGACACACATTCTTACTTAATTACACCCATCTACTCATGTAGTAAAACTTATGAAAGAGACTCTGTGACCTGTAAGGCTTCACATAAAGGTCCTTAAAGCCACGTCATATTATTCCATTATTTATCTCAAAGCACTTTATCGATTCAAATCCTGATGATACCACAGCCATTTGTAGATGGAAGCCAAAAGATCAAAATAGGCCGCGCTCTCTGGGTGTGAAATATGGCATACTCTCTCGCCTTTCAAACTAATTATTTGAATCTATGAGCTCATGTATGTGGAAAAGGGTAGATAGCTCTTTCTTCTGAGTGTGTTTACTGCTACGCCATGAGCAGCAGTTCAAAAAGATATAGCAGTTTTTTCATGTCATGGGGGTAGTTATTCTTCACCATCACCAGTTGGCAGGTGAGGACCTGGATGGAAAAATGGGACAAAAATGGTTGAGTATCTACAAAACAATTATTTGCTGAATAGTCCAGAAGAGGGATAGGCAGAGGGGACTATTCAATTCAGCGACATTCATTGAGGTTGAAGGGAATAATTGCTTTAGTGTATCCTAGATGGGAAAATCAGGAAAAAGCACACTAAAATTTAATTTTTATAGTTTATTTTCTTAATTTCTCAAAAGCTCTGCACACACATGCACATACCAGCCTTTACTTATTCAGAGTTTTAGTACAAACTTCATGAAAAGAAAAGAATAGCAAATATATTAATATAAAAAAAAATATATATATATATATATATTTTTTTTTTTACATTTTGTAAGCATGTCAGAGGCAGGTGAGGCCCACCCTCATGTGTGTATGTCAGCTCACTTCTTAACAGAGCTTTTGCAGTTGAGGCACTGAGACTTTGGAATGCTCTGCCTGCAGAAGTTAAAACTAGTTACACATTGACTGCTTTTAAGTTGAAGATCAAAAGTCTCTTATTAATTAATTAGATGTAGTGAATGTAGTATTACTGTAGTTAAATTACAGTGCTATGTAAGTTAAGTGCATTTATTTGTAACTCTGTAATTATTATATTTTTGCTTTCTGTACTTTATTGCTTTTAGGACACTTATGGTAAGAGCACTGAGATCATGTTAACCTGCCCTAAAATCTGAAATTTATTATTCATTCATTTACGAAACCGCTTAAACTTAATTAGGGTAGCAGGGAGGCTGGCGTCCATCTCAGCTGACTATGGGCGAGAGCAAGGTACACCCTGGACAGCTCGCCAGGCCATTGCAGGGTCTAAACACACACAACCATTCGAACTAACACATAGGGGCGATTTGGAACACCAATTAGCTTATTGTGCATGTTTTTGCACTGTGGGAGGTAACCGGAATACCTGGAGGAAACCCACGCAAAAACGGAGAGAACAAAACACCTGAGTCCGGGAATTGAACCCACGCCTTTTTGCTGTGAGGCGGACGTGCTAACCACTGCACCACCATGCTGCCCATTATTATTATTATTATTATTATTATTATTATTATTATTATTATTATTATTATTATTATTATTAACAATGCCTTAACTTATTCAGAGTTTTAGTACATCCTATGTGCAGTGAAAAAAAAAGCAAACTTAAAATTTGAATGGTTTATCTTTTTATTTTTAAAGTGGGACAAAGAGTCTGCCTGTTCTATCATGTCACAAAAACTCATTCAAAGTTTGAATAAAGTGTTTTTTTAACAATAAAAAGGGCCTTATTGCATAGCTCTCTCTCTCTCTCTTTTTTCTTTTCTTTTCATTTTTTTTTTTTGGATGGTATTTTGTTGAATATCTAGGATTACAGAATCAGTGACCGTGACAAACCGAGACTGTTTGTCCACCCTTTCGATGGAAACATTATCAACTCATGGATCCCTCCATTCCCATGTAGTAGTAGTTAAATAAATAGTGTTTAGTTGATGCATGGAGTGTAATGCCATCTCTAGTGGAGCTACATCACACCAAGAAAACATTTCATTGTGCACCTGGATTTCCTTTGGCATCTCATTATCTCAGTCCCACACACATTATTCAAGTAGCAAATAGCAAACCCCAAAGAAACTCATTCATTCATAAGCAAACAAAAACTGCTAATGATGTCATCTTCCTCCATTAGCGAGCTGTCATCAATTCTTCAGATATCTCCAGAATGGTGGTGTTGTAGCCTGACAGGTATCCTCAGACCACCACGCTTCTCCTGTAATCCTTCTAACTTTGGTTACAGGCTGGTTGAGTTTGATTAAAGGCAGAGGTCAGCCTGGGTCAGTAGATGCAGTGTTGAGTGTGTTGTGTGGAAAAAAGGAAGGAAGAATAATGTGGCATGGATCCAGCAGGCTGAACTCAAGTGTGAAGCCTGTAAAAAAAAGAGTTTAAAATTATTTAGAGCTGTGTCACAGAACTGTTTGCTTTCAATTCTTTAATTTGCGGAGGCCTGTTTGAACAAACACAAGCTGATATAAAAATGCCTTCCAGACTGATTTATAACATGTTTGTCTGCCAAGTTTGCATTATTTATGTGGAAGCGTGATAGTTCTTTATGTGTGCTTCTTTTTGGCCTTAACTCAGAAGTCATGTTTGAGCATCTCATTTTGTTCTGTGTCTCCATTCCAGGTGAGAACTGTGAGGTGAGCTCTCGTTCGGGCCGCTGTGTGTCGGGTGTGTGTAAGAATGGAGGTCGCTGTGTGGACCTGCTGGTTGGGGGGTTTATATGCCAGTGTCCTGAAGGAGGTTTTGAGAAGCCCTACTGTCAGATGAGCACACGCAGCTTTCCTGGAAATGCATTCGTCACCTTCAGGGGCCTGAGACAGAGATTTCACTTCACACTGTCTTTCATGTGAGTACCTTGGATTGTCCTCTACATTGGGTAGTCAGCTGTTCATCCATATTCTCCTGTCATTGGCAAATTATGTGACAAGTCAGTAATAAAAAATGTAGTACCTATCAATAACTTGTCATTATCAAGAGGATGAATAAAAGATAACCTGAAAATATTTCCATTAAATATACTGATGTAGTAGTAAAAATGTACTTCTCGTCCACTGTGCTTCCCTTCAGGTGCTATAAACTCAGTAAGTAAATAAATATATACTCCCTATTTATTTTAAGTGTTTTAAGTCTGTAACCATGACATATTGAGACTGAGAAACTAAAGTTTGTTGTTAGTCAGCTGTTTAATTTCTCCTTTAAGACATTTTGAAAAATGAATTATAAAGTAATCCAAAAAGTAAAAGTAATCTGGTATTACGTTTTACATGTGGCTTTTCAGTCAAGACATGCTGTGGATGTGTCAGAGAAACAAGCTTAAGTAATATATAATCACTTAGTATGATAGTGAATAATGACTCTACAGTCTCAATAGCATTCTTTCTATTCTGGGTTCCATAAGATTTAAAAGAAAATCCAGTCAAACCATGAAAAATAATCCATTCAAGTCACTTAACTGCCTGCTTGTAGGAATGTGGATCTGCTAATTAACAGTGAAGGTGAAGGTGGATGTTGCTGAATAGATCTTTAGGTCAAGGTACATGGAGGCATCGCAGCATACACGTCTGCTGATGCTGCCATCTATTGTCTATTTTTTACATTTGTAAAAATAATGTATAGAATATTATTATGCATATTATTATGCATATCATAATTTTTTCATTATTTTTTTAAACATAACATGACATGACAGACTCGATCAGGTAAAGTCCCATGAGCTAAGCCATGCTAGGCTAAAAACTATGTCTACTGAGCCAGCTCTTACATTTATTTTAGACTTATTCCATGGAAAGCAACAAAATGTGAAATGTAAGTATTTGATGGCAAAAATATATTATGTTTTTCATTTTCAAGAATAAGGTATTTTCCATTAAGTGTGACTTTATCAGCCTGCTGCAAAGAGCAGGCCTCCAGTCTGGAATTATGGCTATGCAGACAAGACTCCCTTCTAATATATATTTTAAAGTTGGACACCTGATCCAAGTGACAGTAACAAACTGCAAGCCAGCCATTATGATTCAAGCATTATCCACTTGGAATAATATCTGATATTTTCAAGATAATAAACATCCCTAAAGTATATACTAATAAACTCTACACAGTAGTAACACATCTTTAGAATATTCTGACAGTCAGTATAATATAGTCAGTTTATTTACATGGAATGTGTAACTATTCATGTTAAATTCACAGAAACAAATCGCTAATGTTTCCTCTGTGGACATTTATACTTTCATTTACGGCAATTGGCAGACGCTGTTATCCAGAAGAACTTACATTTAGCATGTTTTTTATACAACTCAGCAATTAAGGGTTAAGGTCCTTGTTGAATGGCCCAACAGCAGCAGCTTGATGGTACTGGGGTTTGAACCTTCAACCTTTGGATCAATAAGCCATCAAATATCAAATCAAATAGCTGAGCTACCACTGCCCTAAACTTCTAAATCATGTGTGGATTGAATTAAAAAGCATTATCTAGTGGTTATGGTTCTTGTGCTGGATTACTCCTGCAGCGAATGGCCTTTTTATAACCACAGATTTAAATTCACATTAAAATTTACTCTAATCAAACCTCCACGGCAAATGTGCAAACAGGATGTAATGTGTGGCGTGGATCTTTGTTCCTACTTCCTGTGAGCGTGCCCTTGTGCCAGGTGTTATCTGACACCTCTCTCTGTCTGCCTCCCATGTGAGTTGCAAAACTGCCACAAATTGGCAAACACCTGCAGGTCAGCTTTCCCCCAGTGACTTCTCCATCAGTTACCTTGTACTACCTCAATTAGTGCACTCTTTGTTTACACATTTTATCATTCCCTTACTTCCTTTTCCATTCTTCCTCTCTCTTTTTCCCATCTCTATTTTATGTCCTTGAATAATGTTTGATCCTGTTAGTAGTGTTTATAAAACGGATCCCAGCCTTTTGCCATATAGGTGAAAATAAATTCACAGCGCGGGGTGTTACCCAAACAGTCTAGTTTGATTGATATGAAACATGTTTTATATCTGCTATGTAAATTCTCTTTAAATTCAGTTTTTTCAAAATTCATATTACCAATAAATTAAAAATGTATGTTCTTGTTCCACAGGTTTGCCACTAGAGAAAGAAATGCTTTATTGCTCTATAATGGAAGGTTTAATGAAAAGCATGATTTTATCGCTTTGGAGATTGTAGACGAGCAAATTCAACTCACCTTCTCTGCTGGTGAGTTTATGAATGTATGTCTGTGGCTATGTATTTGCATAGTGTAAGGTAATCCTGGAATTGTTCAGTAAAAGTGGCATGGAATGAAAAGCTGGTTGTTCTGTCCTTTTTACGTACTGTAAATTAACAGGCGGCACAGTGGTTAGCACGTCTACCTCACAGCAAGAAGGCCTGGTATCGGTTCATGCGTTCGGACATTTCTGTGCATTTCTGTGTAAAGTTACCTTCAGGTACTCCGGTTTTCTCCCACAGTCTAAAAACATTGACAGTAGGCTAAGTGGCTGTTCCAAATTGCCCCTAGAAGTGAATATAAGTGTGAGTGGTTGTGTGTGTGTGTGTTGCCCTGCAATGACCTGGCGAGCTGTCCAGGATGTACCTCGCCCTCGCCGAGAGTCAGCTGAGATGGGCGCCAGCATAACCCCGCGCGCCTAATTAGGATTAAGCGGTTTATAAAATGAATGAATGAATATACCGTATATTGACATAAATTAATGTTGACAGGCAGCTAAACTCATCCAAAATCCAATCACTTGATTATTAAATCTTGAAAGGGAGGATTAAAGAATGCATAAAAACGTATTACACAGGAACATATAAAGGTTAGAGAAGTGGGTTTTATATCATCTGCTTTGTATTCTGCTGGTTGGATTTCCTGAACCAGCAGGAAAAATGTATAATGGCAGAGGAGTAAGCAACACCTTCTCCTTTCTCTTCCTCCACCTTCGAGGCTGAAATTTGCTCTTCAGCAAGGTGCCTAACCTATATCTGCTCATTGGGCACTTTAGTGTGGCCGCCCACTACTTGGGTATGTGTGTTTGGCTTTTTTTTTTTTCTTTTTTAGGCCTGCGCCTATCCCTGGTTTCTGTGGCATGAAGCGACTAAGAGTTCAACTCCTCCTGGATGGTACACTCATCCATCGCAGGTTACCTTCCCAGTATTTTTTTTGCCCATCTATATTTGCTGGGTGGACAGAGGCACACTTGTGGTTTAGACCTTGCCCCGGGTCTAATGGGGATTCGCAATCATGACCTCTCATTTATAAGCCCAGCACCGTAATCACTACACCACTGGATGTGCCTAGCACCCTAACCACTACTGGAACAAGGGAATATGAATGGAGGAGAAGAAAGCAAATCAGACGAATTGACTGATTATTTTACTGTTATATCCATACGGTTATAAAGTGGCCATTGTTATTTTGTAGTATGTGTGTAAAAAAAAATAAGGAAGTCATAAAGAAAGACCGGATCAGCTCGTTCGATTAGATCCAAAAACTCTGAGCTTATAACTGTCCAGAGTGTGTGAGAGAAGTACTTTCTCTTGTTTTTCTTTTTCTTGCTTTCTTTCCTTTTTTTTTCCTTTTTTTTGCTCGCGTTAGTGTGTGTGGCCTACTGCCAAAGGAAGCAGCTGGCCAAAGAGCACAGAAACACACATCCTCTATCTACCTGTCCCTGTGTTTTTCTAACCCATTCATTCCAGCCCTCCTGGGTGGCACATAATTAACATGCCTCCAGATCCTTGTCCTGTGTCTTTACCATTTGGATTTGTTTCCAGAGGATAAAGATCACTGGAATGTGTCGCTCTACTGTCCTCGAGGGTGAGAAGGTAAATTCCATGTATGTCAGGGAGTTAAGGGTCAGCTATGGACAGTAGTGGGCAGCTAAGGCTTTGAAAGGCATTTCCTCAAACAACAACTCACAGTCTAGGAATGAAAGGATTTCAATAACAATTTAATTTTGGTAAATGACCCCAGCATGGGTCAGCGGTCAAGTTCCTCCTCCTCCTCCATTACTCAACTTAATGAAGTGGGATGGAGTAATAAACAATCTCCAACAGACTGTACAGTGTCTGGATGGGATATGGGAACATCAGTTAAATTTTTTCTTATGGGAGGTACATGGATTTTATTATGTATTTAAAATGTCTCTACTGAACTCGAAGAGTTCCATCATTATCACTAAACTGCCTGGGAGCTGGTGATATTTTTAAGGCATTTAGAAGTTTAACAGAATTTTCAGTGGTTAATATGCATCAATTAATTTCTTGATATTGGTGTAATCCAACAATAATCATCTAATGTTTAAATAAACACATGTTCGGCCTTACAGTCTGTTTTCTGTAAACTGTATTTTATATTCTTTTACCTGCCTGTAGGTGAGAGCAAGACCACGGTGGCACCGTTTATACCTGCTGGAGTGAGTGATGGTCAGTGGCACATGGTGTGGTTGCATTACTACAACAAGGTAAAAAATCTGTTTAAAATGATTTATTTTCTGTTTTTACTAACATATTCATATTTATATTACTACATAACAAAAATTATGTGACTTGAACTTTTGAAAACACAAGGATCATCCTACTTTAAACTGAATCATTCAGGGTTATTAGATTTGCTTTATTAAAAACATTCTCTCACTTTTGTAAGACACATAAATAGAATGGGAGAAACTGTTCTTCAAGTGCCACAGTGGGTTCCGTGTTTATATTGGAATGTCTGCTTATATAAGGAAAAGATTAGTCTTGTGGTCATTGTGAGGTTTTAAGATTTCTTCACATGTTTAACAGGATAAAGCTCCTGCCCCCACTGAAGAGCTTAATGGGGTAAAATGTTTTTAGGAAATCAGCAAGATATGCTCTTACTGTCCCATTTGGGGCATTAACCTACAATAAACAATAATAATTTGCCAGATTAAATAAGACTGAGATAATATCCTCTAATCCTTTTTCCTCATAAGGACAAAGATTGCTTTCTCTTCTATTCAGAGCTTATATAAAGAACCAACAGACAACCCAGCCACCAATACAAAGTATGAAAGTATGCATATGTTTTCAGCATCATGTTGTGATTGTTTTTAACATAGCGGTTATTTAAATAGCCAATTATTTCTTTTTATGGAAGAACCTTGTAAGACACAATTTGTTTCCTTTATTTTCTGTCTTAAGATTCTCTTATTGCTCATCCAGAAATATAATACACCACTACTTGCATTGACACATACATACTTGCATACATACATACATACATACATAATGGCTCATGTTTCATTGCTGTGAGCTGTTAAAAAATCTTAAGTTACACCAGGGCCATGTTTTTCCTTTCGTGAAGTAGAGCCACATTCCTTACTGTTTGTCAGAGTGCTTGCTACAATTATCATTATTATTGTTCTTATTATTATTGTTATTATTATTATTCATCATTCATTCATTTTCTGAACCGCTTAAACCTAATAAGGGTCACGGGGAGGCTGGTGCCCATCTCAGCTGACTCTGGGTGATGGCAGAGTACACCCTGGACAGCCCGCCAGGCCATCGCAGGGCAGAAACATGCTGACGGCTATGCAGTCTACTCTTGACGAAAATCAGCAATGTTTTTTTTTACATGCCTCTCACCACAGACAGTGAGAGACATGGCCAGCCTTTGATAACCCAGTTAACTGCACTATTATTATTATTATTATTATTATTATTAATATTAAGGCTGTGTAATAATATATAAATCAATATAATATTTCACCAATTTTACCAAACATATAGAAATACATTAAACCTATTTCTAGACATACTGTATTTAATTTCAGCCATAAGTGTGTCAAAGATTCTGTATGACTCCAAGCCATTGAGCTTCCAACAGTGTTTTAAGTAAGTTTTTGTGCATTCTTGTAAATTAATATTATTTTATATTAACCTCTTAAGGCCCTACTGTCCTCATATGGGGACATTATATTTCTTTCCAGTAATATTGTGTATAGGTCTTTGTAAGACCCTCATATAAGGACCATTGGGTATTATTCTTTTGCCAAAGTTCTTTGTGTTGGAAAACCCAAATTACCTTAGTAGTAATCTGGTAGAAAGAAGCAGGAGCACTGTGGAGAAATGTCAACACATGTAACACTGGGGTATGGGTCTTAGGAGGTTATTATAAAGCATTATTATTGTATGGAGCGTATGCTCCATTCTTTCTGTGAGATCCTTTCTGTGAGAGCTTGGCCAATTAGCTCCCATGGACTCGATTCGAGCTTACGATCTCCAGGTTGATAGTCATGCACCTTGTTGTTGCGCCACTTGGGAGCCCATGGACAAATCTCATTATTACCAAAATCTTTAATATTAGCACATCTTAAAATACACATATTACCTATAAAAAAATTGTACTACAAAGCTCCTATAATTTTATCTTCGTGTAAAGACACCCACCCACATGTAATACTGCAAATGGAGACATTTATTTTCAGTCTGAAGACATATCTTCTCTATCAGAAGTTCATTTGCTCTGTTGTAGCTGTATGAAATCATGACATTTCCTATAGTCCTCTTTTCTGTACCACTCATGCCCGGTTATAACCCCAAATTACTGAAGACAAAAGCATCCCCCGCTTAGTTAATATGGGTTATATAAGGTGCCTGGGCTCCCTTAAAGTGCCAAACAGCCAAACTTCTTTTGTCACACTAACAAATAAAACAATGGCCAGCTGTTATTTCTACAGTGCTTGTAAATTATGTAGTATATTTATGAGTGTAGTTAAAAGAAGCTGTCTACTGTGATATTAAATGGCAGCACTCCCCAGCGGAGCATCATGTCAGGGAACACGGCTTGGTTGGTTGACCCATGTCCAATAAGGCTTCTGCGTCTTTGAGTTGATGTTGATTGGCTGACACTTCCTGCATGACAACGGGCAGCAATAAAAAAACAGTTTTATTATTAGAAACAAAACCTGTAACATGTATCAGGGACTCAGCTTCTTGGCAGTGCCTAAATCTATGTATTTCATGTGTTGCTTTAGTATGTGCAAACATTGAGATTTAGTATTACATATGCAGGGCTTTAAAACTGGATGTAAGTGTATAATTTTTGGCTCTCATTCTTTCTAGAGTGAGTTACACATTTTTTTTTTGTATGTTATTGCATTCTATTATTAACTGTCACCATTGTATTTATATGCAACTCAAAGTATATACAGTGAGTGATGTAAACTTGATTTACAGTAGGAGATCTAAACAGATGTTTGTTGTTCTGCCATTGTTTCCTATGCAACAGCGAGTTCTCAAAAGCAGTCTGGACTGTGGAGTCCCCCCCCGAAGGGATTTTTTTTTTTTTTTTTTGTAACTTATTCCATAGCTGTCATTTATAATGTCTACCTTTCACATATTATTTTGTTAACTCTTAAAAAGTGAAGGGGCTCATATATTAGACATTGATTCATAATCAGTAAGTACACATTGAAGTAGTGTATCCAGAAGTTATTTGGGAACATTGATGCTGTATTTAATGATCTCATATTCTTGTTTTATAATGTACGTATATCTCTGGGGATGTATGTGAATATAAATTTTTTTTTTTACCGTACATGCCTGATTTAGGGTGGCATGGTGGCGTATAGTGGTTAGCACGTTCACAGTGTTTCTGCATGTTCTCCTCGAACACGGCACATTAAGCTATCTGGCCATTTCAAACTGCCTCTATGTGTGAGTGTGAATGTGAGAGTGAATGGATATTTATGCTTGTGAACAGGTTACAACCCATTAAAAAAAAGAACATAAATTACAACAGAATCCACAAACGTAGCCCAAAGCATCTTTAGTATGGAATTGAATGATAATATTAATAATAATAATAATAATAATAATAACTAGGAAAGCAATCGGAGAGCACAGACCTCCGCCAAGGTCGCTCAGTACAACTATATGGTATTGTAAAAAATGCAGTATTTTTATAAATGCAAAATTTGTTTATTATTTGAGCCCTACAATACAAACACGCAGCCATTTATATGGTTGCATTGTGTATAAGAGGCCTTGCACTCGGATGAGGAAGTATTAATAATTGGATTATTTTGGGGATGGATGGATGGATGGATGGATGGATGGATAGATAGAGAGATAATTCCTGTTTAATCATCTTTTTACCTGACATTCAATATAGAAATATAGTACATTTCAGAAAGATTAGTTATTTTAGAAGAAGCAAATTGCACCTGAAATATAAGGTACGAATATGAAAATTCAAATAAATAAATGTTCACTGTGTCTAATATGCGACCACTAATAAAGTGTTACTTTCTCATAGCACAGTTTGTTTTTATATTGGAAAAGAAATTGAAGACTTGCAAAGTCAGTAAACAAGAGCACAGGATCATCATTGAGATTATCAAGTCAAAGGGGCTTTACACAAAGGTTTTTGAGTCTCAATAAGAGTTAAAAATATGTGAGACTTAACTAGGTGCAGATTCAGTTTGACTACAAAGTAAATTAATTGTGCTTAAAGCATTAAGAATGTCCAGCATTTAAGTAGAAGAATAGCTATTTTGTTGTCTCATCTGTTTCCAGTTTCACAGTTATCCAAACAGTTTTCCTATGTGAACATGTCCTCATCTAGATTTTATACACACACACACACACACACACACACACACACACACACACACACACACTCACGCTCACGCTAGTTAGGGCTGTTAGTAGGATGGACTGTCTGGATTTTGATTAGTTGGACTCTGTCCATGGTGTATGCGTCATAGGGCAAGAATGTTCTCAATCACTGTGTTTCCTTGGACCTATGAGCCTGGCCTGCTCACCCCTCACTGTGCTTTTTAGTGTTTTCATACTGCAAAAATATTTTGTATTAGGAGAAAATCTTCACCACAGACTCATTGGGACATGTCAAAGAATTTGGGATTCTTCTAACTCTTGATCTAGAGCAGCCTTGTGAAGTCTTTAAGAGAAGCTTCTTTCATGACAGCTGTGTTACAGAACTCTTACTGAAACCACTTTTATGAAAACATCAATTCTTCCATTATGTATTCACCAGCATCTGTTTGTTTGTTTGTTAGCAAAATTATGCAAAAACGCTGGAAAGGATTTTCAACAAACTTGGTGGAGGGATAGGGTATGGTCCTGGCAAGAACCCATAACATTTTGGAGCAGGTCCAGATCACTATCTGGATCCAGGAATTTATTAAAGGCTTTTAACAAATATTTGCTAAAGGACTTCTTTTTGTTAGCAAGATCATGCAAAAATTTTTGTTCCAATTTTGATCAAAGTTGATGGAGGTCTGGGGTATGGACCTCATTACATTTAAGAGCAGATCCAAATCACGATCTGGATCCAGGGGTTTAGGTTATTAAAGGATTTTGTCATTTAACAAAACAAAAAAACTACTCTATGTATTTTGGTGGCAATCTTGGTGGAAGGGTAAGATAATGGCCTGGGAAAAACCCATTACATTTTAGAGCAGATCCGAATTTTGATCTGGATCCAGGAATTTATTAAATGTTTTGTCTATTAGCAGGATTACACAAAGACTAATGTACCGATTTTTAATAAACTTTGCTGAAGTGGTGGGACATGGGCCTAGAAAGAACCAATTAAATTTTGGAGCAGATCCAGATCGCAGTCTAGATCCAGGAAATTATTAAGGATTATTCACAAGCATTCACAAACATTCAGCCACTGCCATTAGCCTATACACATTTCCCTGCCCATACAGTCTACATGGCGGAGGTTCATGCACTGTCTTAGTGCTTATTTTCTAGTGCTCCCTGTCTATCTCAATTATCACTCTTTGTCTGAAAGAAACCACAACCTGAGCAGAATAGCCAACCCATTTTTATTTCTTATCTTCATGAACTGCAGTCTACAAATCATCCATACCTGTGGATTTCATAAATACTACACAATGAATTATTGATTCAAGCAACTTTAACATACATGTTTGACAAGAATGAGTCCAATAACTGTGTACAAAGAGCAACAGTGCAAATAGTGAAAACCCCATGTAAAATACCAACAATGATAACATCTATTCATACAACCACCCAGCCATCCATTATTTGTACTGCTTCTCTGTCAGAGTTGCTGGGGAAGCTGGAGCCAATTCCAGCTAAATTTGGACAGAAGATTGGGTACCACCCTGAATAGGTCACTAGTCTTCCGCAGGGCTAACATGGAGACAAACAATTATTCACATTCACATTGACACCTATGGGCAAATTAGTGTAGCCAGCTGATTTAATCTGAATATCTTTGGACTGTGGGAGGAAACCAGAGTGTCTCACGAACAGGCAAACTCCACACCTAAAGGCTCCAGTTGGCTACCAGGTTTAAGCCCATTATCTTCTTGCTGTGAGGCTATAGTGCTAACCACTTCACCACCATGCCACCAAATGGTAACAATTGTACTATATGTGAATGCACTCACTGTCCCTCAATTCACAAGTGACACAAAAGGGACAGTGAATTTTGGAGGAAGAGTGAGTGGCAGATTGACGGTTTGTCAAAACCCAATCTCAAATAGGAGCCATTTGTGTCACTTAAGAATGTCATTAGACCTCTCCCTTCAAACATCAGAACTGTGCCAAATTCCTGTTGTGTTACAATGTCACAGTGTAGTAACAGGCTTTGTACAATAGAGTGGTTTATACCATAGTCATAATGGTTATCAAGGAGCTTACCAATCCATATCCATCCATCGAGGGGGAAACGCATCTTCATCTTCATCTTCTTCCGCTTGTTCCGGGGTCGGGTCACGGGGGCAGCAGCCTAAGCAGTGAGAACCACTTGTCCTTCTCCCCAGCCACCTCCTCCTGCTTTACCGGGGGGACGCCATAGCGTTCCCAGACCGGCTGAGAGACGTAGTCCCTCCAGCATGTTTTGGGTGAACCCCAGAGTCTCTTCCCGGTTGGACATGCTCGAAACACCACACCAAGGAGGCGTTCGGGAAGCATTCTAATCAGATGCCCACGCCACCTCAACTGGCTCCTCTCAACGCGGAGGAGCAGCGGTTCCACTCCGAGCTCCTCCCGTATGACAGAACTTCTCACCCTGTCTCTAAGGGAGAGCCCTGCCACCCTGTGAAGGAAGCTCAGTTCAGCCATTTGTATTCGCGATCTTGTTCTTTCGGTCACTACCCAAAGCTCATGACCATAGGTGAGGGTAGGTACGTAAATAGACTGGCAAGTTGAGAGCTCTGCTTTCCGGTTCAGCTCCCTCTTCACCACAACGGACCGGTACAAGCTTTGCTTTACAGCAGAGGCTGCACCGATCCGCCTATCAATCTCCTGCTCCATCCTTCCCTCACTCGTGGACAAAGATCCGAGATACTTGGACTCCACTTGGGGCAGGACCTCATTCCAGATCCGCCTGAGAACCATGGCCTCGTACTTGGAGGTGTGGATTCTCATCCCGGCCAATTTACACTCAGCTGCAAATCGTTCCAGTGAGAGTTTCTATCTTATGTAAAACTGACATATGTGTATTATTTGTTGGGCACTCTATCTTACACTTCTAGCCTCTTTATTAGCTATGCAGTGACAGTTTTTCCATGCTTAAAGTAAGACAGGGTTCCACTTGCTCCATCAAAATGCTCACAGGCACTTCTTAATGGCTTTTTGATATTCACTCAAAGTTTGTATAAAGATCTTATTTACCTTTAAAAACACAAGGGCCATATTACATAGCTTTACATAGCGCATAGCTCATTAGCCGAGTGGACTATAAGACATATACAATCAGAATGAGAAGAATAACTGTTGTATTCTATCCATTGGTTAGTAAGAAATAAAGCATTTTTATTACTGCATTAAAATTTTTTTACATTTAAAAGAAAATGTACATACATTCTTACCATAAAATACAAAACTGACAAAGTGGTTAGCATGGAGCAAACTGGTAATCTGGAGGCCTGTACCTTGCAGCAGGTTGATAAAGTCGCATATTTTGGAAAAAACATGCTGTATATACTAATGTACTTTTTTTTTTTTTTTTGAGAGTACATGTGTTAAAATATGTTATGTGATGCTTTTACCACAAGTCTTGATAACACTAGGCATAGGGTTAGGGTAAGAACAGGAAATTGCCTTGAATTTTGGTAGGAAATCCACTTGAAATGATGTAGCACAGATCAGCTGCATTTTTAGTGATTCGACCAGCACCATGCAGGTAGAAGATCAGAAAGGAAAAGAATATAATCAGGGGAAAAATCAAACACACACTGTTTAAGTGTGATGGTGTGTCATGACACGATGATGTGGAAAACTGCTAGCTTCTGTTAAAATATTTTTTCTGTCACAGCAAAGGGTAAAAACCATCTACTTATTTATATCTGGACAGCAACAGCTTAACTTGTTAAAACAGAGTCCATGCCTTCAGGAGGAGCTTTGCGAGTGAGGTTTGGCGCCTGTCAGCTTGAGCTATAAGTGCATAGGCTTGTCATGAACCAACAACAACAACACTTCGCCAAATGTAGAATGTCCATAATCCACCTTAATTGCATTCTTCACTGATAGCCTCACTTTAGAAAGATTTTGTGTGATTTAATCAGCAATACTGTAGTTGTCATTTACAGAAGCAGCAGTCATTGTATATGCTATAAATTTAGCTAGCTGAAAATTATGAGCAGTTACAGTTTCTCTTAGAAATCCTATTAGATCATGTTAGCAATCTTGTTAGTATTATTATTAAATATTCCAAACATATATGTAAGCATGACTTCTATGACACTAATTCTATTGGATTAGTACACATGGGCTATGGTTATGTTGTGATGTTACATGATGCATTTTTAAACTCTTTTTACAAAGGACATTGGAACTGCTGACAATCTAAGTATTTAACAGATCAGATTACATTAATTAAATAAATTAAATACTGCCAAAGCAAAAGAAGCAGAAAAGCACAAGCTGGCGTAGTCCACTATATAATAATGCAGGCATTAGCTGCACTAACAGTACTCAGGTATTTTCCTGACATTGAATGGTTTACACTTTGTCTGGTATCTAATTTTCAGCAGTGTTTTACTGGCTTAATCCAATTAAATGTTGAGCTGTTGTGGGCACAGCTCAACAGTCTGGCAAGCAGACACCTCACGCTATGCCTGACAGATTAGGACTGCACAGTAGCTACATCTTGGTCATGCTGTTATGTAACAGTGAGCCAATGGAACATTTTACTTGGGACAATTGCCATGAAAAAAGGAGAGATATATTTTAATATAACAATGGTACTGATAAGTTGTTTCATCTTGCATTGTGTTATTTTGCACCATGTCAAATTTCTATATTGGAAACATGTCACTGGCATTTTTTCTTTTTAAGCTACTCGTCTGTTTGTTTTGGTCACCCGAATATTTACCATTTTTTCCAGCCTAACATTGGACGTACTGGCCTTCCTCATGGTCCTTCTGAGGAGAAAGTTGCTGTGGTTGCAGTGGATGATTGTGATGTGGGCATGGCTGTACGTTTCGGTGATCAGATCGGAAACTACACATGTGCAGCCCGTGGCACCCAGACAGGCCAGAAGAAGTGAGTCTGAGCCAGTTGGTCTTTTATATTGGTTTCATTTTGGTCTTTAATGCTACTCATTTATCAAGTAAGTCATGTGTTGCTATATATTCAATAGCAAAAATATGTAAACCCAGAAGTGATTTGTTTATTCTGTACAGGACCTACAAATACCCATAATAACCTTACATACATTTACAGACAGGTATAAATACTCGCTGAACAGGATGGCCAACAAGTAAGAGCTGTGTGCGGCATGTTAACTGCATGCTGGTGTTGAATAGCTCGTCATTACAAGAGATTAGAGTAAATTCCCATACACAGCTTTATTTTCCTCTCTCTCTGCTCTATTCTCTCCAGATCTTGTTTTGTCCTTATGCCAAACCTCTCTTATAGGCTTTACAGTGCAAACACACTTGTGTAGCTCATCTAGTTGGTATTTAAGGCTGTTTAATAATCTTATCTCTATTTAACTTAAAAACACAGCCCTAAAACTCTTTCTGAGAGGTAATGGCTTTGAAATGTTACAAAAGTGGCAGGTCATGTACTCTTAATGAGAAGCCACCCAAAGATTTTAAACTTCCTGCTTCCAGGGGTGTAGCAAGGAATTCTGGGCCTAATCTTTATATGATTTCATGTTGCATTTTGTATTCATAAAATTTATTCACACGTCCTGTTGAATTATTGAGGTGGCTGTTTCGTGCACATGAAAAAATGATTGCTTACTAGCAACAGTTGTGGCTGCTTACAGTCAATTTACAGTCAATAATTTGATAGTCATGATTAACACATAATATGATAACAGAAAATTGTACTTTCTAAATAAACTCTTAGAAGGCAAAACCTAGCCAAGTGAAATTACAGAATTATTTATGAGATATATTATATTCTAAGGGCATGGCGGTGTAGTGCTTAGCACTGCCACTTCACAGCAAGAAAGTTAAGTTGTGGGTTTGAGTTCTGTGGTTGGACAGGGCATCTTTGTGTGGAGTTTCTATGTACTCTTCATGCTTGTGTGGATTTCCTCTGAGTGATTTATTTTCTCCCACCGTTAAAATACATGCACATTAGGCTAATTGGCTGTTCTGAATTGCCCCTATGTGTAAATGATTGATTGTCTGTTTTGACTCTTCAATGGACTGGTGAGCTTTTCAGGGGCTTCATATTTTCTGGTTCTTCCTAAAAAGAATAAGTCTTGCGGATAATGAATGAATATTAAAATTCACTCACTCACTCACTCATTGTTGAATATTATATTCTAAGTTCTTTTTGTGATGGTTATGTAAGATCTGAGTAGTATGGCACACATTTATGTCTCCTGATATAATGTTTCCTTGAAATGTTAAGCTGTTTACATTACATACACTGTATGGACAAACGTTTACAGACATTTGACCATCAGACCCATATGTAGCTTCTTCCCAAAGTAGGTGCATAAAAGTTGTAAAGCACAGTGTCTGCAGAATGTGTGCAGAATGTCTGCTGTTGAGTTACAATTTCCTCACACTAGAACTAAGAGGCCAAAACCTGTTCTAGCATGACAGTCCCCCTGTGCTCGCAGTGTGCTCGATGAAGACATGCCTTGCCAAGGTTGGAGTAGAAGAATGTGTGTTACTTGCACAGAGCACGGATCTCAACCCCATTGAACACATTTGGGATGAACTAGAATGCCAACTGCCCTTGGTGTCCCCGTCTAACATCATTGCCTTACTTTAATAAGCTCTTGTGGGTAAATGATCTCAAATCCCCACAGACACACTCCAGAATTTAGTAGACAGCCTTCCCAGGAGAGAAAAATTTATTATATCAGCAATCAGGAACAGAACCTGGAGCCCAACCATCAAGAAACATATATGAGTGTTATAGTCAAGTGTCCATAAATTTTCGTTCATATAGTGTAGCTTTCCTTTCCTGACAAGTGATAGAAAATTCAGACAATTAGCAATATATATTATATATGGTGTGTGTGTCTGTGTGTGTATATATATATATATATATATGTGTGTGTGTGTGTGTGTGTGTGTGTGTGTGTGTGTGTGTGTGTGTAT
>JAOUQZ010000035.1:12445889-12468956 GCA_028564935.1 Neosilurus hyrtlii
ATATATATATATATATATATATATATATATATATATATATATATATATATATATATATATATATATATATACATATTAGTGGTAAATAGTTGAAGGTATAATCATTTGGATTTGAAAGACAGATGCATTTTTGTTAGTGCTATCGACACAGAAAAGCCCACAGTGCTTTTTTTTGTCCACAGTGGCCCAAATGTAGTCAAGAAAATCTTTTTAGAGTTTCAGGTTTTTCTGAAAGAAAGTGTGTCAGCACTGAACTTCATAGTCCAGCTCATCTGGCCCTGACATGCTGAAGTACAATGTTTTGCCTCAAGCAATCAGCAAATTAGAATGCTGCGTGGTCCTCATTAGGAGGCTCCATACCGGTTGACTGGAAAATATTTGACCACACACAAACATTTTAGACTGTTTTTTTTCTCGGCTCAAAAACCCAAAGCGCAACATCAAAAACATTTTCTAGTGCAGGTATGTTTACATTCCCACTGAGAATCGATCAAAGGAAAGCATGTCTTCTCGCTAACTAGGATAATTGCTCCATCTAAGTTTAGAGCTAAAAACTGTTTTGTGCTTAAATGCTGAATATGCTTTTCTCTCTTCAGTGATGCTCTCACCGCTGCACTTTGATGGTAATGCCCTGGCTGCATGGAGCGACCCTGACATCACTATAACCATCCCGTGGTACATCAGCCTGATGTTTCGCACTCGTAAAAGTGCTGGCACTCTTCTCCAGGCCAGTGCAGGGGAACTCTCTAAATTCAGCTTAATGGTGAGTATATGCAGTTTTTATTCACTCGACCCACCACTCGACCCACAAGTACACTGTAGGGAAGTGCGTCTTCATCACTGAGGCACTGCAGTATGTACCTCGATTCCATTGTGAAAGATCTGACACTCATAAGAAACATATAAATCAGATATTAATGTGATAACCCTGTTACAGTGCACTGAGTTTTGACATGACTTTGCTTTATGCAGGGCTAAGCAATGCAAAAGAATATTCTTTCATTCATTCATTTGCCGAATCACTTAATCCTACTAGGGTCACGGGGGAGTTGGCGCCTATCCCATCTCATTCAACTCTGGGTAATTGCAGGGTAAACCCTGAACAGCTCATCTCGGGGCCAACACACGCACAACTAGTCATAACTATTCACTCTCACACCTAGGAGTAATCTGGAACAGCCAGTTAGCCTAATGTGCATGTCTTTGGACTGGGAGACGAAACTGGAGCAGCCAAAGGAAACCTACATAAGCAAGGGGAGAACATGCAAACTCCACACAAGCCGGGGACTCGAGCCAATGACCTTTTTGCTGTTATGCGGACGTGTTATCCACTACCACCATGCTGCTCTGCAAAAGAATATGATATGCCATTCAAAATGTACAAATAGATTTAATTGCTTTGGTTCTCAACATTTAACACTTACGTAATCTAAGGATGCTCAGGATGAGTTCAGTGTAGACTTTTTGAAAATAGGCTAACTCAGCAGTGAGCAGAAAGCCACATTGCTGTAGTATGTGAACAATTGAAATAAATAAATAAATATATAAAAAACCATCACGATTAATTCCTTAGTAAAATTTCCAAACAAGGGGGCACAGTGCCTCAGTGGTTAACACTTTTGCCACACAGTGAGAAGGTGCCAGGTCTGAATTTTGGCCAAGTGCCTTTATGTGAGGAGTTTGCTTGCATTGGTTTCCTTTAGGCGCTCCAGTTTCCTGTCTTGCTTCTGAGCTAATTTGTTCTATTTAAATAATAAGGCCAGAATTAGGACAAAAGTATATGGAGGATTTGTAAAGAAAGCATAGAAAACTGTAAAGCCTCATGTGTTTTCTCTATTTGTATTTTTTTGCCTTGCAGGTCAGTAACATGCACGTGCGTTTCCAGGTATTTGTGGGCGCACGGCGTGTTGCTCTGTTGGATTTTCCACAGGTACGGGTCAGTGATGGTGAGTGGCATCACATCCTGGTGGAGCTGAAAAGTGGAAAAGATGGGAAGGACATTAAATATATGGCCTTGATCTCTCTGGACTACGGAATGTTCCAGGTGCGTATTGAACAAATTAATGTGACATCGAGGAGTGTCTCATTTTGACTACGCCGCCTGTTACACAGTAAACATTCAGTCTTGTGGGAGAAATATAGATGAAAGACTTAAAACAAAATACCCTGTCTGGAAAAGGCTCATTTACATTGCTCACTCATAAATACCAGCAGAGTATCCACCTTAATTCTACTCTCTCACTCACTCATTTGCCAAAACCTGCTTACTCCTGTTAGAGCTGCAGGGAGGCTGTAGAGTAAAAAAACTTCTTCACAAGTAATGCAAGACACTAAATACTGTGTTTATGTGCCTAAATACTTAAAACAAAACAATGTATTCCGCTCACGTGTGCATTTTATGTTTTCGAACCATCACTTTAACCATCTGCAGGACTCATTTCGTAGCCACAGCAACTAAAAAAATGATTACATATACAGATATTTTTTATAGGAGTTCAGCAATGGGCGGGTGCTGTGGCGTGTGGTTAGCACGTCCGCCTCACAGCAAGATGGTCCCTGGTTCAGACATTTCTGTGTGGAGTTTGCATGTTCTCCTCGTGCTTGTGTGGGTTTCCTCCAGGTACTCAGGTTTCCTCTCACAGTCCAAGGACATGTACATTAGGCTAACTGGCTGTTCCAAATTGACCCTTGGTGTGAGTGTGAGTCATTGTGTGTGTTGCCCTGTGATGGTCTGGTGAGCTGTTCAGGGTGTACCCCTTCAGCCTCCCCGCAACCCTAATAGGATTAAGCAGATCAACAATTTGAGTGAATGAGTAACTTCAGTCATGTTCATCCTCTTTTGGACTTCACAGATAGATAGCTCCTGTTGCAGCCATAGGTTTAGCTTAGTTTAATTGCAGGCAGCACAAGTTCTCTCAGAACTCTGTAATACTTTTTTAACAGAACGAACACTTTTTATACAACATATTTTAAACTAACAAGGATAAAACATATTAAACAATGGAAATTTAGTGAAAGACTTGTGAAGCACACTTCCTCAGACATCAGCTATTACAGGCACTTCTGTTAGACACCATAAATTTCAACCAAAATTATATCTCTAGCATTAGAGTGTCGGTGTGTGTGTGTGTTTGTGTGTGTCTATGTGTGGTTTATTTAGTCTGTTCTGGTATTTATATGTATTCTACCTTGATATGTAGAGGACAGTGGAAATTGGAAATGAGTTGCCAGGCCTGAAGCTGAAGAGTCTGTATGTTGGAGGCCTGTTAAAAAATGCCAGCTCTGTGCTAAATGGCTTTAATGGCTGCATGCAGGTGAGTCTCAGCTTAAACACTCAAGCACACAAAATCTTGCTTGTATGAAGGGTTATCAAGTATATATTATTCAAATGAATGCAATTGAAAGCATTCTTGTTTAAAATAGGTATAAATCATTATGAATGGTGTATAATGTTATTTACCAACATGCGCATACACATATCATCACATACAGTATATACACACACTCTTAACTCTGCTATTATGTTTGTAGGGGGTACGGATGGGAGAGACTGCCACCAACACAGGGAACATTATTGTTAATCAGGCTATGAGGGTGCGGGTGAAGGACGGCTGTGATGTGCCTGACACGTGTGTATCCAGTGTGTGTCCCACACACAGTCAATGCAGAGACAATTGGGCCTCACATGTTTGTGTGTGTGAGCCAGGTATGTTTCATGTGCAATCTTGTGGATTAAGTTTTAGTGCAAGATTTGGTAAAAAGGGTTCGCCTCAATCTCTGACTTGTGTGCTTTTTATGTGCATCATAGCGTATAATTGCCCGTGATTAAAACCGAGGTTCATTTGGCTAAATAAATTACAGAATCCTCTTAATGTATTTATCACATTCCATAAAAAGTATGTGGATGGCTGTGTGTGTGTGTGGGTGGGTGTCTGAGCACTACACAGGTGTTCAAACGTGTGTGTGTGTGTGTACTCATGTGTGAAATATGTTAAGTGTCTGCATATCATCTGTCTGCTAGGTTACTTTGGGAGCGACTGTGTGGATGCATGCTTGCTGAACCCATGCGAACACACATCCAGCTGCATACGCAAACCTTTCAGCAAACATGGTTACACCTGTGAGTGTGGACACAACTACTACGGGCAGTACTGCCAGTACAGGTAGCTTTCATTTTCCCTGATCATCCTCACACAATTGTTTGATCCCCTCAGTATCCTTACATGCATTACATTGCATGACTTGCACAGAAATGGATTTTATTAATCACAACCTGTATCTGGCTCTCAGGCCCAAACTGGAACTAATTCTAGGCATTTAAAAAAGTCTTTTTTAAACCATCTAACCACACAGCAGTGAAATAATAAGAAAGGCATGCTGGGATTGTTCTTTTGTCTGAGTTGGTTAAGGGAAATTATTTGAACCTCATCCAGAATATACCTGAAAAAAATATTACTAACTTTCTAAAACACATTACTAGCTTATTAAAAGACCTTTGGAAAATTCACAAGCCATATTCCATCCATTCATCCATTCATCCGTCCACCATCTGTACCGCTTTCCCATCAGGGTCATGCGAGAACCTGGAGCCAAACCCATCTGACCTTGGGCAAGAGGCGAGGTACACCCTGGGCAGACTGCCAAACTATTACAGATCTAACACTGATACCAACAACCACACACACTTCCCTTCACACCTAGGGGCAAATTAGAGTAGCCAGTTGACCTAATGTGCATGTCTGTGGACTGTGGAAGAGAATCTTGGGCATTTGGTGGAAATGCAACTTAGTAGGAATCTCTTATACCATTAGCTTCAAACCATTCAATACATATGCTCCAAACCATTCAATATATATGGTAATAATAATGATATCATTCATTATTAAATTAAAAAGATGGATTTTTATGAAATTGGGCAGCACAGCACATCCACCTCACAGCAAGAAGGTCCTGGGTTTGAGTCTTGGGCTCGGCCGTTTCTGTGTCAAGTTTGCATGTTCTCCCCATGCTTGCATGGGTTTCCTCTGGTACTCTGGTTTCCTCCCACAGTCCAAAGACATATAATTAGGCTAATTGGCTGTTTCAAATTGCCACTAGCTGTCAGTGTGAGTCGTTGTGTCTGTGTTTGCCCTGCAATGGTCTGGAAAGCTGTTTACCCCACCTACACCCAGTGTTGGTGGAGATGAGCTCAAGCCTCCCTGTGACTCTAAAAGGAAAAAGTGTTTTGACACCTGAGTGATTGAGTGAGTGAATAATTGGAAAGTGCTGTAGTATAATAGACTTGAAGCCAATGATTTACCTATAACTGTGCACAACATCATGGTTTTTTCTTGTTTAACTTTTAGATTTGACTCAAATAAAAAGCTGCATAGTGACACTGCACTTGTACATCCCTGTTTTTAAGGGATAAATGTCATTTTTGATTCCTTATTACAAAGCCTGGCTTAGTTCTAGCTTAATTTACTGGTACGAAGACTTGGTTTTATTGACCTAACTTAAGAATTTTCTCATTACGTGGATTGTTGAGTGCATTTTGATGTCTCTTTCAAAAGATACACATATTGTGTGGTGTAGTGCCTCTGGGGCTCGAACCTGAAAATCTAGCACTAAGCCCACTTCTGCCTCTCCCACTTGCATGTGAAAGAGAATTCTTTAAGGATCTTTGGTGGAATTCTTTGGTCTTTGCTGGAAGTGTTGAATCTTCCGCTATTTTGTTGCTTGCTTGTTTGATTTCAGCCGTTAACGTTTCCTGTGTTTCCACTGGTCTCTGTCTCTCTTTTTCTCTCTCTAACACACATGTATCCAGAGGAAACCAGCCATGTCCTCGTGGATGGTGGGGATACCCAAGTTGTGGCCCATGCAGCTGTGATGAGAACAAAGGCTTCAGAAGAGACTGCAACAGGACGACGGGTGTGTGCAGCTGCAAGGTACAAACAAGCTCCTGTATATAAATAAATTAATAACCGAATATAAAATAAATATAAATTTAATTTATTTACCCATAAAAGCAAACATAGTGGAGATCTTGACACTGAGAGTTGCTTATTAGAGATATGTACTGGAGCGCAGTTCCGAGATGAAGCTCTGTATCAATACTTGTGTTGGTTTCCTGAAATTTTAGCACATATGGTGACTTCAGGCATTGCTTTGAGAATTGGTCTATTCTTTGAATGTTGTTTTGAATAGTCTGTATTCTTACCATGTGCATGCATATTCAGTACTAAAGCTCCAGTTACTGCCAGAAAAGAAAATCATAAAATAAAAGCAACATCACTCAGCTGTACCGAATAGCATTATAAACTCTGGTCCAGCTGTGCTGCCAAAATAGCTCTGTGAAGGTGTGCTGTGGTGTCTGGTAACAAGGCATTAATAAATTGTAAGTTGAAAGCTGGGGCCTCCATGGATTGGACTTGTTTGTCCAGCACATCTCACGGATGCCTGATCAGATTGAGGTCTGGGGAATTCAGAGGCCACACACACAGGGACATGTTGCAGAAGAAACCATGATTCCTCAAACCAGGCCACTTTATTTCATTGCTCCATGGTCTGGTTTTGTTCATGTTACAATTGTAGGTTCTTTTTTTTCAGGTTGATGATTGTCAGTATATATGCTCTGGCCAGTCTGTGGCTATGCAGTAAGGTGCAAGGCACTGTGTGTACTGGCGCCTTCCTTTAGCTTTTTACTGATTACCAAATTGGCCTCCAGCAGCTCTTCTGTCAGATCATAGCATACAGGGTGTCCCCACATGTGCATTAATGACCCTTGGATGCCCATGAGCCTCTTGCTGCTTTACCTGTTGTCATTCCTTGAACTACTTTTAGTAGATATTAACCAACACATATCAGGAACACCCCACAAGACATGCCATTTTGGAGATGTCCTGACCCAGTCATTTAGTAATTATGATTTGGCCCTTGTCCAAGTCATCAGATCCACGTTCTCCCTGTCCTCCCACAGTCCAAAGACATGCACAGTAGGCTAATTGGCTGTTACAAATCGCTCCTAGATGTGAGTGTGAAGGGTTGTTCGTGTGTTGCCCTGCGATGGCCTGGTGAGCTGTCCAGGATGTACCCCGCCCTCGCACAGAGTCGGCTGAGATGGGCGCCAGCCTCGATGACCAACACATCAACTTCAAGAACTGACTGTTCACATGCCTACACATGTATACACCCCTTGACAGGTACAGTCATAAAAAGATAATTAACCTGTCAGTGGTGAGGAAAATAATGTTATGTTCGATTGATGTAAATGTAACACTTTAAAGAAAAATTAATTCGGCTGTTAGTCTTTGTCAATCTTCTGCATCAAGCTTTGCTATGCACATATTTTTACTTTAATCTTTTAAACACAAGGCTTATTATAAGCCCTGTTATTCATTTTATTTTGTTGATTTTTTTTAATGGGCGGCACGGTGGTGTAGTGGTTAGCACATCCGCCTCACAGTAAAGAGTTCCTGGGTTCGATTCCCAGCTCGGGCGTTTCTGTGTGGAGTTTGCATGTTCTCCCTGTGCTTGCGTAGGTTTCCCCTGGGTACTCCGGTTTCCTCCTACAGTCCAAAAACATGCACAGTAGGCTAATTAGCTGTTCCAAATCACCCCTAGGTGTGAATGTGAGTGTGAATGGTTGTGTGACTGTTGGCCCTGCGATGGCCTGGCGAGCTGTCCAGGGTGTACCCCGCCCTCGCCCAAAGTCGGCTGAAATGGGCGCCAGCCTCCCCGCGACCCTAATTAGGAATAAGCGGTTCAGAAGATGAATGAATGAATGAATGATTTTTTTAATGCATATATTGCAATAGTGACATATGTTATTTATATATGTTTTTTTTCTTATATCAGGATAATCACTACCAGATGGTAGGAAGTGACACCTGTTTGCCATGTGACTGTTTCCACCTGGGATCTAACTCTCGCACCTGTGACCCTGTGACTGGGCAATGTCCTTGTAAATTTGGAGTGGTGGGACGTCAGTGTAACCACTGTGACAACCCCTTTGCTGAAGTGACCTCCAATGGCTGTGTGGGTATGTAACCAGGAAATGACCTTTACACCCGTCATATATACTTAATGCTAATAGTATAATGCAACTTAATGTTGCTATGAGCATGACTTTGGGTTTTGTTGCCTCTCTCTCTCTCTCTCTCTCTTTCTCTCTTTCTCTCTCTGTTTGACATACTATTTCAGTGGTTTATGACAGTTGCCCTAAGGCCTTTGATGCAGGCATCTGGTGGCCCAGGACTATGTTTGGTGACCCCGCCTCAACAAACTGTCCCAAAGGATCTAGAGGTGCGTTAATCAAAAGTAATGATACCTATTTTTTAGTTAAATATAAATATGAGGAAGAAACTTTTTATAGCTATCATAATTCATTCATTCATTCATTTGCTGAACTGATTGATCCTACTAGAGTCGTGGCAAGGCTGATGTCTATCTCAGCCGACTGTGTTCGAATGCCTGGGCAGTTTGGAACAGCGTAATGTGCATGTCTTAGGACTGTGGGAGGAAACTGTAGTACCTAGGGGAAACCTAATAAATCACAGGGAGAACATGTAAACTCCACACAGAAATGCCTTTTCTGAGCCCAGGGCTTGAATGCAGATGTGCTAATCACTATCCACTGTTCCACCCCATCATAACTGATCATTATTGGTCATGGGCATTCAACAACATAAATCATTACTATAAACTGATAAAATGGGTCATTCTTTAGTAAATAAAAAATTGTTAGAGTTGAAAAATGTTTGTGTTTTGTGTGTGATATTGCTTTTACTGGTCAATAACATTACCGCAGCTGGTCATGCTTTTTCCCTTATGCAATTACTGTATAATAAGCCCTTGGAATTCAAATTAGAAATAAAGCAAAAAAATGAAAATTAACTTAGAAATACATAAATACATATATAAACTGCCTGGACAAAAAAGTTCTCATATTCTGTTGGACCACCTTTATTCTTGATTACACCGCGTAATTGCAATGGTATCCTTTCACCAAACTTAAGCAACATCACAACGTTCATTTCCATTTAGAGTTGGGTTCATTCCAGATGCTGAACTGAAGACGTGAAAATTGAACCACTCCATAAAGTCTTCTCCATCACATTGCAAATGCTTTCAATAAGGTCAGGACTCTGTGGTGCCAGTTCATATGTGTAAATGATTCCCCATGCTCCCTCAACCACTCTTTCACTGAGCCCTGATTTTATATCCGTATCATCGGGAAAGAAAAAGTCCATTGATGGTATAACCTGCTCATTCAGTACATTCAGGTCTTCACAGTTCAATTCATTTTGTTGCCGTATAATGTTGCTCAGCCTCAACCTGACCAACTGATACTCCACCAATATATTAGATATTTTTTTGTCCAGGCAGTATATCAGGGATTCAAATTTTATGCACACACAATTCCCCAAAGTGTTTTCCCCATGCTTGTGTGGGTTTCTTCCAGGTACTCCAGTTTCCTCCCACAGCCCTAATACATGCACATTATACTAATTGGCTGTTCCGAATGTGTGAACGGTTCCTAGGTGTGAATGTGAGTGTGAATGGTTGTGAGTGTTGACCCTGCGATGGCCGGGCCCCGCCCTCTCCCAGAGTCAGCTGAGATGGGCACCAGCCTCCCTGTGTATCCTAATTAGGATAAAGCGGCTTAGAAAATGAATGAATGAATGAACAAATGCCCTAAAGTAAATACCATGCAATTATCTATGATTTAACATGTACTAAACTATAGTTACAATACAGTACTCCATCATCGATGCTAACTTTATGTAAGGGTATAATAGGCGTTACGTTGTTCATTCTTTCACTTGTCCACTTCAGGCTTTTCTTTAAATTTTTTTTTAAATAATTTCTGCAGGCACAGCTGTTCGCCATTGCAGTGATGCAGAAGGCTGGCTTCCCGCAGACCTCTTCAACTGCACCTCTCGTGCCTTCGCCAAGCTCTTGAAGGAGGTACGTGTTTATCTTGATTTATCCACTGATTTCATTGTGATTTTTAATTGTCTAGAGTTGAGGAACATTTATTTTTCCAGTAGGAGCCTCAAGTTTACAGGTTCTATTGTTATACATATATTAATTTGTATTTTGTCTTAATTGTGTCTGAGCACCACAGTAAATGATTGCTTATCCTCATTGTGATTGTGATTTCTAATATTTAAGTAAAGCAAGTTCAAAGTATTTTATGAAATGCAGCCCACTTAGTGTGTTCTGTTGTAAATATTGCTGTGGCTTCAGACCAAGGAGCTTCATGCAAACTCTTCTAGACTGGATGTGGAGAGATCTAAAAACTTGGCGGCCATGTTGCGCAGTGCCGCAGAGAGCACAGAGCGAATGTATGGGAGTGATGTGAGGATGGCGTACCAGCTGATTAGCAGCATCCTGCAGCGAGAAAGTCTACAGCAGGGGTTTGACCTGTCTGCCGCACAACATTCCACATTTAATGAGGTACATCATAAAAAAATCACCTGAGTAAATGATTAAAAAAGAAAGTAGGACATAGAAGAGACACCCTTTATATATACATGCTTCAGTCTTAAGGAAACAAAGACATGCCTGATTAAAAGTGTTGCAAATACATAACAGAATTCTTCATATTACAATTAACATGTCAGTAAAAACGTTTATGCCGGATTATTATCAGTGTTTTTAGATTAATTTCTGTTTTGTGATCATACCAGGATATAGTAAGAGCAGGCAGTATTATCCTCGACCCAGTTAATAAAGGTCACTGGGAGCAGATCCAGCACTCAGATGGAGGCTGTGCTGACCTACTGCATCATTTTGAGGACTATGCTAACACTTTGGTCCAGAACATTAAGAAGACCTACCTGAAACCCTTCACCATCGTAACAGAAAATATGAGTGAGTGCTGCAACACAGATTTTACAGTATCAAACACACTGATTCTGACAGTTCAGTGAACTCAAATATTATATTGTATATTGATTGGTCAAAGATGAGTTAGCAACGTAAAGATGGTGCTGCATTTACAAAAATACTTCAACAGTTCTTCTTCTTGTGGTCAGTTTTTGCAGTGGACTTTCTGGATTCCTCCTCTGTGAGCTATCCTGAGCTCCCTCGCTTTCAGGAAATAAAGAAGGTCTATTCCAAAGAGCTGGAGTCCTCTGTAATGTTTCCCAGCACATTTATGAGACCAGCAGGAAGTCAAGGTACGTGTTACACCCATTTATACTTTAACCGGAAAATATCTAATTTCTCTCCTTTATCTATTAAAGGAGCACTTCAGTGTTTTTTAACCTGATACACAGTATATCTATACATGCAGCATATAAATTTCCACAAACCATAAACTTAGTTATAATTTATTTATTAGGGCATTTGTTGGGATTGTATATGTAATTTGTAAATGATTTACAAATATAATGACATTATTTGTTTTTGAGGTATTTATATTAACAAATCCATATAGAGCAGTGAGTAAAGAGTATTAAATGAACCAAAGTCAGCATCTGGTGTGAGTATACATTGTTTCTCAGGTACAGTGTGTGTAGTTTAATAAGGAAATGAGCTGTAGGTTTTACTGAGCATCTTGTAGAACCACCATAGTTCTTCTGGAGGTTTTGACTATCACACTTGCTTCTTTGCAGCAAAATCCAGCAGCCTTCAGTATGTTTTTGTTTGAAAATGGTCTTTGTATTATATACACTGCTTTCTTTATTGACATATAAACATTTATCTTTAACATTACATTTTTTGCTGGAAACTTTTTTTATTTTTTTTTTATTTTATTCATTAATTCATTCCTACTACAGTCATGGGGTGGCTGCTGCCCATCTCAGCCGACTCTGGGCTAAGGCGCTCACCAGTCCATTGCAGGGCCAAATACGCACACATCCATTCACACTCACAACTAGAGGCAATTTGAAATAGCCAATTACCCAAATGTGCATGTCTTTGGACGGTGGGAGGAAACCGAAGTACCTGGAGGAAACCCACGCAAATACGAGGTGAACATGCAAATTCCGCACAGAAACGCTCTAGCTGAGCCCAGGATTCAAACCCAGGACCTTCTTGCTCTAAGATGAGTGTGCTAACCACTACACCCTTGTGCCGCCCCCTGCTGGAAAACTAATCTTTGGAAATCAAAAATGTTGTTTTTGTAATGACTCAGTAATTCAGAAACCATAAAAATATTACATCATGTAAACGTAAGCCCCATATCTGTATTAATCTTTTCAGAGATAATGGGTCTGAGGTAATGGGGTAAAACCATATTACCCTAAAAACCCTAAAAACATATACATTAAAAACATATACATTAACTGTGTTCATTACTCACCAGAGTATTTACAGTAAATCACTATGATTACGTTGTGATACACAGACAGTGCTACCACAGAAGCTCCTGTACAGAGTGATCCTTCCAGTCGACATGTTGGTCCCGAAGCAACAGGACCTCCCTCTGCCATTACTTCTGGGCCATCTGCTAAGAAACGGCGACACACTGAGATTGATGAGACTACAAGTGTTGCTCTGGTCATCATTTATAGATCCTTAGGTCAGCTTCTACCTGAGAGCTATGACCTGGACCGACGCACTCTCAGGTGAAGTGTTCAGTTAAAATGTCATGCAAGTAACATATCCATTAAAGGGGTGTTGTGAAGTTTAACATTATTTTCCTATTGCAGCATGGTGCTGTGTTTTATTTGTCTTTCACCACAGCAGTTTGTCATTAATTAGCATTTTTAGTGAATAAAAAAGTTCACTGTTACTTCCTGTTATGACTAAACAATCATTCCGTCACAAGGACGTTCTTTTCAATTACATGTGTAACCAATAATATGAAAAACACTGCAGCTTGTCACATAGCTGAGAAACATTTCTATTTATCTAACCATAAAGGAAATAAAGAGAAGGTGAAAGAAAATTTTGTTAAAAGCTGTGAGTCGCAGTGAACTCCCAAGAAAAAAATCTCAGACACTTTTCTCCCTTTATTGTTGTTATTTTCTTTGTAAAATAGTGTTTTTTTTAACCACAAATATCGCCAAATAAGGAGAAACCATTCATCTATCCAGAAGACCTTCCATGAAATTGTTTTTTATAAATATTTGTATTTTTATTTGTTAAAATACTAATCCAATCCTAATTAGGAATAAGCGGTTCAGAATATGAAAATGAATGAATGAAAATACTAATCCATTTAACTGTTATGTTTAAATAAGCATACGATAGTAGTATATTAGAGCAAGTACGTTTCCATAAATCTCTGACTTGCCTTGCAGTCGCTGTTATTATCTGATCTGTGTGGTTCAGGAAAAAATAATTACCATTCTGACCAATCAGAATTGAGAATTCAGTAACCAGTTTGTGTGGAATTAATTACACATTTGTTACATTGCTTTAACTTTGCAAAGCTTTCCTCATGTTCTTTGCTTTGGATTTAAAAAAAAAAACAGATGTGTGACAAATTAACAGCAGCAAAAAAACAAAAAACAACAAAAAAAAAAACCCAGACTAAACAAAACCAAGGTGTAACATCCTACTGTACTCTCTGCTTGGTATAATTTAATTTATTTTCCGTCTGCATGTTGTTTGTTTATAAAAGGTCTTATTTAATTATACTCTGCCTCTGACTGTAATTTCTCCAGAGTGCCCACTCATCCAGTTATTAACAGTCCTGTAGTGAGTGTGATAGCACACCAGGAGAGAGGCAGCGCCCCTGCTCTACTACACACACCCATTACACTGATGTTCAGACTGCTGGAGTTGCAAGAGAGGACGAAACCTGTGTGTGTCTTCTGGAACCACTCTGTTCCGTGAGTGCATGCTATTTCATTTAGCGGTCTCGATGTGTCTTTTTCTCCAATCACCCTTATTTATATTTTAAGAAATCTTTATTTGTCACCTTTATTTATGGCACTTATTTATACTAAGCTTGGTGCTTTAACATAGTGTGTTAAAATTAACCAAACACAGATATCAGCCTAATTATGCTAAGTACAGGTAAGGGTAATGAAAAGTGGTCTGGAGTTTCAGGTGAACATGGATGCCACCACATGATGTGTGAAAGCTTTTTGATCTAACTATTGAGTGCTGAATAACCTGATTGGTCGTTGTAGTAATCTCAGCTGTACCCACTGATACAAGACAGCAGATACAGCGTAAGAGCACATGTGGGCTTTTATTTATTGATACTTGTGCCGTTTGTAGTGGGGGACGCTCAGGCTTCTGGTCCTCTAAAGGTTGTGAACTGGTCTACAGGAACGCCACACACATCAGCTGCCAGTGTAACCACATGACAAGCTTTGCTGTCCTCATGGACATCTCCAAAAGAGAGGTAAAGAGAAGTTAAAAATTAACAACTGTTTCACTTTCCTTAACTATCTGGCAGATTGGACAGAGTCGACACCCCCCCAGACCCCCGTTAAAAAAAAACAGAAAGTAGACAGTGCCCCCTGCTTCACCTTCTGTAATGCCACACTTCTGTCATCTCTCACAGTGTTAAAGAATAATGTAAAAAAATTCCTGCATTCAGAATGTACAGCACAGAGACAGTTTCTTCCCCTAGTTTGTTGCTCTGTTGAACTGTAAAAAGCCACAGAGTGTCAGGAAACCACTGTGAAAATAACCCACTGTACACAAAAGTTCTACCTCACTGTCCTACCTCATGAACACATGATACTGGTTTTCTCTGTGTTGGTGATAAATTCTGCACTATATAATTCTGACCTATACTGCTCATCTCTGTTTATACTATAGTCACTTTGCATTTGCTCTTTTGCGTATATTTTCTCACTTATATTTATCTGTTTTTGCCCACATCTTTGTAAGAACCTGTACAAATGCTTCTCTTTACAGCGAGAGTGATTTAAACTAATGTCAGATTCCTTCTCTGTGTTCACAAACTTGGCAAATAAAGCTGATTCTGATTGTGATTTATTTAGGATCAGCACAATGATTTAATGTAGTGTGACTTTGGCCATACTCCACCCATCCCAAAAAATTATTTAAACTTTTTGCTTACAAACAAACAAACAAACCGACAGAAAAAAAGTTAAAGCATAACCTTGTGCATACTGTATTTTCTAAACTGAACTCTTCTTTTGTTTTTTTTTTTAGCATGGGGATGTCCTACCCCTGAAGGTGCTGACCTACACCACTGTCTCATCCTCCCTGGTGGCCCTCCTCATCACCTTTCTTCTATTGGCTATTCTGCGTAAACTGCGTTCTAACCTGCTGATCATCCACAAAAACCTGGTGGCAGCCATCTTCCTCTCTGAGCTAATCTTCCTCGCTGGTATCAATCAGACAGACAGCCCAGTAAGTGAGCAACAAAGCCCTTGGAATAACAAATTTATTATTATTGGATGTTGTATGTGAAAAGGGATGCTCAAAGGAATTTAAAGGGGAGTCATCAAATGTGGAGAACCCCCCCTCCAAATCTATGGACACACAGGATGTTCCAAAAGTCACTATACACTTTTAATAAATTACTAAAAATTACTCAAGAAACTTAGTGTATTCATATTTTTAATATCATTAATGGAGTCATTGCAGTTTCACTTTCTATACTTGCCATCACCTTCCATCACCTTGAAGACTAGCTGTATACCTCCATATGAGTGCCTCCATTTTCAACCTCGCTGGAGACCGTACAGATTCTGTCCTCAAGCTATGACAGGTCAGGGCTTAGTGGCATACACTTCGCTTTTGATATAGCCCCAGAGAAAAGTCACAAGGTGTGAGGTCAGGGAAGTGCAGAGTCCATTCCAGGGGATCCCTTCAACCAATCCATTGGAAATCATCGAGGTCACTGCTCGCCTGAAGTTGTGTCACAGCAAACTCCAGCAGCATCTTAAGGTAATTATCCCCTGCGTTGGAACGTGATGGCATGTCTAGCAAGTGAAACTGCAAGGACTTCTTTGTTGATATTAAAAATATGTATACACTCAGCTTCTTGTGTAATTTTTAGGAATTTATTAAAAGTGTATAGTGACTTTTGGGACTATTTTTGTGTTGTGTGTGTATCTTGGTGCGTGGATTGAGTTTTGCTTTCTTAGCATTCCATAAAACCTGAAACAGTTTTATCCTGAGAGAACCCTGAGAGAACCCTGTACAAGGCTTTTGAAAACTTTGCCTTTTTATTTTGTCATTGAAGAGTACATTAATGTAAGTGCAGCCATAAATTTTACCAATTACCTCGGGAAGAACAATTCAATAGAAATCCATTGTGGTGACAAGGAAATATAATGTATGGTTTGTGAAGGTTGGTTGCACTGATTCATTTTGTGTCAATGTGTAGTTTGTGTGTACAGTGGTGGCCATTCTGCTGCATTACTCCTATATGTGTACGTTCTCCTGGATGTTTGTGGAGGGGCTGCACATTTACCGTATGCTGATAGAGATGCGCAATGTCAACCATGGACAAATGAAATTCTACTATGCCATTGGCTGGGGCTTTCCCGCAATCATCACAGGTGAGACAAACTTCACTAAAACCAATAATCATATTTGTGTACTCAGAGCAGTATAATTTACACTATCAAAAATTAATAATATTCAGTGATTCTTCATCAGCTTGAAAAAATGAACATGGTTTCACGGAAAGGTGGCATTTTGAGCCATTTTCAAACCATAAAATGAGGGACTTTTATAAAAATGCTAATTTTGTCAGCGGTAAAACCAGTATCGATGTGTTTTATCACAATTCAGTCATATCTCTTAATTTACAGCTCAAAAAGCACATTCAAATATTTTCTAACTGGTCAATCTCTCTCTCTCTCTCCCTCTCTCTCTCTCTCTCTCTCTCAGGTCTTGCTGTAGGATTGGATCCTCAGGGTTACGGGAATCCAGACTTCTGCTGGCTTTCTGTTCATGACACGCTGATCTGGAGCATCACTGGACCCATCTCTTTTGTAGTCCTGGTTAGTGTGTGTGTGTGTGTGTGTGTGTGTGTGTGTGTGTGTGTGTGTGTGTGTGTTTTATCTCTTTCATTTACAAAAGAACTGTGGTATTAAAAATATATTCTGTTTTATCTCCTGAAATTTTTAAAATGCAGAGGATTTTAAGGATTTAAAATGAGTGCAACTTGAAAATGTTATTCTAAATTAAATAGCTGATATATTTCTATTACACAGAACTCTGTTATTTTATATTAATAATATTAATGATAATAACAATAACAATACAATACTCTAAATAATAGGAATGAAATTCAGACATAAGAAATGCTGCTCTATGACAGGAGGGAAAGCTGATGATGAGACATGCTGCAGTACCTGATGTTCACTGTTGGAAGTTTTTTGCTGTTTTGTCATCATCGTGTTCTTTCAGCAGTCTCTGTGCTTTGTGCCTTTTAATTATTGGGCACAACTCACAATTCCGGCCAGAATTCTATTTTTTTATGATTGCAATACATTTACATGCACCTCTACTAAACCCTGTTGATGGTAAATATGTCCTTACCTTTCAGATCAACATTGTAATATTTGTGCTGGCAGCGAAGGCTTCCTGTGGACAAAGAACTCCTAGTGAGACATCAGGAGCAATGTAAGAGCTGAACATTTATTTGCACAGTGGTGTTCCTTGTTTAATGTCTCACTTAAGCTTTAATCAAACATTTAAAAAAACATATCCAGATTCTCCTGTCTCACTTATATTATCTTTATGTGCCTTTTTATCCTCTGTTTTCAGTAGCTCTGCTCTGCTTATGGCCATCCCAATGCTGCTGCTCATTAGTGCCACCTGGCTGCTCGGCCTGATGTCTGTTAACAGTGACCTGCTCACCTTCCACTACCTGTTCCCCATCCTCAGCTGTCTGCAGGTATTACGCACTACAACACAACTCCTGCGGTCTGCTCCAGAAAACAGGATCAGGACCCAGTTAGGTTTTTTAATTGTACATAAGAAGATAAACCTTAGAAAACTTACCTTGACATGGACAAATCCAACACCGTCTTGTTTGTAGTTTAATTTGGATTTGTTAGCATCCACACTGAAAAAAAGCTTTAGATGTTTTCTGGGAGCTTGTGAGCGATGAGGCCCCCCATTCTTCCAAGATTTTCTCCCAAATTTAGCTATAACCATTTCCCAACCATTCAGTATGCCACCCTGTCACACTACCTCAACCAACCAGGGAGGGCAAAGGCCAACACATGCTTTCTCTGAGGCATGTGAGGCCAGCCAACTGCATTTTTTTTTTAAATTCAACACATCCATACTGTATTCAGTCTAGCTCACAGATGCCTAGTGATCACTTAAGTGACAAGGAAAGTAAACATATTCCATCCCTGCGTCTCTGAGAGCTTGGCCAGTTAATTCTCATGGACTCCCAGCAAAAGAAAGACTGTGTGCATCATCCCGGGCCTGGGCTCAAACTCACAAACTCTTGAACTGTGATAGGGTGTGGGTAGCACATCATGCCACTGTGCCAATCTTGCATGCTTAAATTATTTAAATGATTTCAGTATGTCTGAGTTGTTGCCATTGCTTGCTTACACTTGCTTTTTTTTGCAGGGAATTTGTATATTTTTCTTTCACTGTATCCTCAACAAAGAAGTGAGGACGAACCTGAAGAGTATCTTTGGTGGGAAGACGCTGCCTACAGAGGAGTCTACTGTCACCCATACCACTGTGCTCACTGTAAGAGTCAGCACTAGATTACCTGTAGTGTATACTTATGTCTTCACTTTTTATCTCGTTTTACTATTACTATAAACTGAAACTTAAAACACTAGATTTTTTTCTTTCTGTCCAGCGCTCTTTAAATGGAAATGCTTGCACAGAGGATGGCTATCTGTACCGCACACCGATCGGAGAGTCCACAGTGTCCCTGGAGAATTCGGCCAGATCAGGCAAAAGCCACGGGAGCAGCTACATCGCCTACACACTCAGGTAGTGTATTTATATATAGTTTTTTTTTTGCCTAGAGCTGGGCATCTTTGAGGCAAGCATGATCAAAGAAGTTGTCACAAAAGCGTTCTGTTCTGCTTCCTGTTTAACCGATTGAAATGGTAATGCATTAGTTGATGAAATATGAAAGTGCATATGGACTCAGGGCTAATGTATGTGGTGTCTGGCCTGCAAGTGTGCCAGCTGTCTCAGTAAAAAAAACATGAATGTGTCATCGTTGTTCCCCAATCCTTATTTTTTTTTCTGCCCTAATGATTAGTCATATTAAATTCCCACCCATCTAGTGTCAACCAACCACGGAGGGGCGTGGATTTGTTGAAAATACACAGCACACCCCCCCCTCCCCCCGGTCTTGCTGTTCTACCACACTTTTAAAAGAAGTGTGGTAAAAGTATGGTCCATTTTTAAAATGTTAAATAATCTTTGAAAAATTCCTGAGTCCAGAATTTAATTAGGATCACCACCAAAATCTAACATTTTAAATAAAGTTATGGGGAAGAAAATTTTGTCAATATCAAACATATGAACTCTGGTAGAGACTCATAATTATCCGAACTCAAGTAGGGTCTTTTACGACTTAGAGGATATTGCTCCAAGTAGTCTGTCTTTCCAGGATACCAGTATACTTTTAGGAGGAAGACTTTGAGAATCTCATGTAAACCAAATGAATATGGATGTAAGCATGTGTACTGATGACTCTTATTGACCTCATGCTCTTCAGGGGTGAGCAGAAGTGCAATGAGACTCAGAGCAGCAGAAAATCACAACGCAGTGGAAACTCCACTTTAATCTTCAAAAAGAGCAAAAGAAAAAAAGGTATGGTTATAAAACTTTACCTGCTTTCTGATTGGTAAGTTACATTCCTAGGTTGTTTCATAAGACTGATCTTAAGTGATCATTTTCACATTATTTCAGAGCATATTTAGCATACTTGCAGAGCTCCTGAGTGGAGCACTATAGTCATGGATTATGGCGTGGATGGGTGTTTGTAGTCTGCATGTGCCCACCACATGAACTCTATAATGCTGCCACATTGCTGAGTTGATGATGCACTCACACAGAATAAAAAACACGGAATGTAAATCAGGTAGGCAGACAATCTGTTCGGCAGATAAACATTTGTGGAGCAAACGCCACAATCAGAAGCTTGACAGAACACAAACTTGTTAAAAGGATGATTAAACTAACAAGACAGAATACAAGACAGGTGATACCCAGGCTCAGACACCTATCAACAGGGGCATCTATCAGGAGCTCTGCTTTTAGGCACTGCCTAAATCTCTGTATGTGCTATCTTGGGTGAGCCATTTGTTTTAAATCATACTTGTGTATGCATATATTTGTATTGTGGATTATAAATTTGTATGGAATTATTAAGGCATTTAATGGGAATTACATCCAATTATTTTTTATTAATCTTGATGCTATTTAAAAATAGAAGATTTTTTTACCAGTACATTCTGTTGTGTATTTCTAATTATTTCTCAGACTCTGATTCTGACAGCGAACTCTCGGCGGATGAGCACAGCAGCTCATATGTTTCATCCCACTCATCTGACAGTGAGGAAGAGAAGAAGAGGTCCAAGCCTAAGTGGAATAATGAGAGGAGTCCAATTCACAGCACTCCAAAAGGTGCTACTTTCCTTCATAAGAAAAAAATGGAATCAGGAATTATTGACTCAGGATGGTAAAAATAATTCTGTGTTTAAAGGCTATAACAGCTAGTTTTACTATCTGTACCACCACACACAACCATTTAAGCTCACACTCACACCTAGCCAAGTTATACTGATGCACATGTCTTTGAACCATGGGATTAAAACCGAGTACCTGGAGGAAACTCATGGGTGAACTTTACACAGAAACACCTTTGCTGAGCCCGGGCTGAAACCCAGTACCTTCTTGCTGTGTGGCGGGTATGCTAATCACTACACCACTTTGCAGCCCATCTGTGCTTCTTTGGGATTTATATAATGTTTGTAATTTTTAAGAGCAAAAATCTACATTTGACTGTAAGGTCTAATGATGAGGCTGGTGTAGTGGTTAGTAAGAAGTAAGAAGGTTTGAGTTCCAGGCTGTGTGGAGTCTTCATGTTCTCTAGGTGCTTGTGTGGGCTTCCTCTGGTTTCCTCCCACAGTCCAAAGACATGCACATTAATTTATTTGGCTGTAACAAATTGCCCCTAGGTGTGTGTGTGTGTGTGTGTGTGTGTGTGTGTGTGTGTGTGTGTGTGTGTGTGTTGGTCCTGCGATGGACTGGTGAGCTGTTCAGAGTATACCTCATCTTCGCCCTTCAAAGTTGGTTTGGAGTTAGGCTCTAGCCTCCCTGCGAACTTGGAGAATTAAGCTGTTTTGTGAATGAGTGAATGAAGATCTTATGTTATAGTGACAAATAATCAACCTTATATATATATTAAATGCAGCCAAGCAACCATCTGTTTTTTTTCTGCCAGCAGAGGGCACGCTATACACAATGTAGAAAGCACATAATGCACATTGAGGGACTTACAGTATATGATGTGTTATACAAAGTGTTGTTATTATGGATAAATACATTAAAAACTATATATGATAGATTGAAACTTATTAGTAAATGAAATTGTTGCTCATTGAAACTTATTAGTAAATGAAATTGTTGCTCATGTATTTTACATACACACAATTACAGTGCCTTGCAAAAGTAAATTTAACATTTAATTTTTTTTAATATATTATATATAATATATTATAATATTAATATTTTTAATATAATAAAGAATTTTTAAAAATAAAAATCTGAAAATTGCCATGTGCACATGTATTCACCCACTTTGCTATGAAGCCCCTTAAAAGTCCTGGTGCAAACAATTACCTTCAGAAGCCACATAATTAGTGAAATGAAGTCCACCTGTTTGCAATCTTAGTGTCACATGATCTGTCAGTACAAACACACCTTTTCTGAAAGGCCCCAGAGGCTGCAACAACACTAAGCAAGCAGCATCATGCCATGAAGAACAAGGAGCTTTCCAAACAAGTCAGGGACAAAGTTGTTGAGAAGTACAAGTCAGGGTTGGGTTATAAAAAAATATCCGAATCTTTGATGATCCCCCCAGAGTACCATCCAATCCATCATCTTCAAATGGAAAGAACATGGTACCACAATAAACCTGACAAGAGAAGGCCGCCCACCAAAACTCACAGACTGGGCAATGAGGGAATTAATGAGATAGGCAGCAGAGAGACCAAAGGTAACCCTGAAGGAGCTGCAGGGATCCACAGCAGAGACTGGTGTATCTGTGCATGGCACCACAATAAGCCGTACACTCCGTAGAGCTGTAATTTATGGAAGAGTGGCCAGAAAAAGCCTTACTTAGTGTTAAAAATAAGAAGGACCATTTTGAGTTTGCCAAAAGGCATGTTGGTGAATCCCTAAATGTATGGAGGAAGGTGCTCTGGTCAGATGAGACTTTTCGGCCACCAAGAAAAATGCTGTGTCTGGTGCAATCCCAACACATTCCATCACCCCAAGAACACCATCCCCACAGTGAAACATGGTGGTGGCAGCATCATGCTGTGGGGATGTTTTTCAGCAGCAGGGACTGGGAAACTGATCCGAATCGAGTGAAAGATGGATGGTGCTAATTACAGGAATATTCTTGAGCAAAACCTGTGATTTGAGACTGGGACAGAGGTTCATCTTCCAGCAGGACAATGACCAGAAGCATATTGCTAAAACAACACTCGAGTGGTATAAGGGGAAACATTTAAATGTGTTGGAATTTTACAGTGTTACTGTAAAATTGCCATTGCATTTATATTTCATCATATTGCATTTATTCTGCATTTATATTACATTTTATATATATTTATGTATGCAATATTTTATTTTTATTTTATTTTATATACTTTTATTTTTATTTTATTTTTATTTTAGATTTTTAGATTTTTATATTTATATTGACTTTATAAAGTCCTTTAAATAGTTATTGTTATTGCTATTGTTCTTTTCTTCTTGATATTGATAGGTTTTATTCTTCAATTTTCAGGACAGTCATAACAAGCATTTCACTACATATTCAGATTCAAATTCAAATTCAATTTTATTTGTCACATACAAATTATACACAGTACAATATGTAGTGAACTGCTTAGTACGACTGTCCAGAATGTAAAGAATAAACTATCAGGTAACAAGGAGAAAAACAAAAGAGCAAAGGTCAGA
>JAOUQZ010000035.1:12469056-12481319 GCA_028564935.1 Neosilurus hyrtlii
CCATCCAACATGAAGGAGCTGGAGCAGTTTTGCCTTGAGGAATGGGCAAAAATCCCAGTGGCAAGATGTGGCAAGCTTATAGAGACTTATCCAAAGCGACTTGCAGCTGTAATTGCCGCAAAAGGTGGCTCTACAACATACTGACTTTAGGGGGGTGAATAGTTATGCATGCTGAAGTTTTCTCTTATTTAGACCTATATCTTCAAAGTCTTAGGCATGTTCTGTTATTGAAATGATGCAAATCTTCAAACAATCCATTTTAATTCCAGGTTGTGAGGCAACAAAACATGAAAAATGTCAAGGGGGTGAATACTTTTGCAAGGCACTGTATATAGTAGTTATATACATATTTTAGATTTTATGCAGTTCAGATATACTCAGTGGATGCACTGATTTTGGAATTAATTTAAGATTAATTTTAAATTTAAAACCTAGTTCAGGAAAAACAAAAATACATTTAAGAAAAACCTTTCTATACGGTTGACTGTATGCCTTATTGTTTTAGTTGACACTGTAGCAAATCATGTAAAGACTTGCCGGTCAGTAGAGCACCCTATCTCCAGTGAGAGAGAGAAGACTGGTGGTCTGGATACTCTGTGGGTGCAGACCAAATCCAGTGTGGAGGTCCAGCAGTCCAATAAACTCAATCCAAATGGAGATCTTTCACGAAGCGAAGGTCCTCCGAGCCAGCCAAGCAGCACCCAGCTACCCAGAAAAGGTCAGACACACACACACACACACACACACACACACACACACACACACACACACACACACACACACACTCTGCACCCATGGTGGCATTGCATATTTCTGAAAAACTAAATTATTATTGATTTTGAATAAACGAGTTCGTCTAAAGAACATATTAAGAGTGCATGAGAGAAATTTGAGGAGGCAGATGTTCCTGTGCTCCTACTGTTCCCATTTATATTAGCTGGATATTTTTTTCCTAATTTAGAAAAGAAAATGTTTGATGCATAATAACAAACTGTTTATTGTTGTAAATAGTTCAGTAGATTACATCCAGGTTACAAGCTTTTCCTGCGACTTTCTGTTTTATTTTGCTTCAAACTTGATGCCAAAAGGAATAAATGCTTAATATACCAAAATCACACATTACAGTCCCACAGGAAGGATGCAAACATATATAATATAGCTAAAACACCCATGTGCAGGTGTAGTGAGTAGCAAAGCCAACTCATAGCTCCAGGTTTGTTTATTTGATTCTGAGCTTGGAGTACTGTCTCTGTTCAGATTAAATGTTGCCCTATGTTTATGTGGGTAGGTCGAGTTGACCTCTACATGTGAAAAGTATTCATGATACCCTGTTATGGACTGGTGTCTTATTTAAGGTGTATTCCTGCTTGGCTCTAGTCCTCCAGTTCACTGGAGGGCTGAAGTCATCTCAGTGTAATTTCATGGGTATAACTGTTATCCCTTCTTTTCCCCTTATCACCCACTCCCTTTTCCTTCTCCTCCACTTAAGGCATTTTAAAGAACAAAATCACATACCCTCCTCCACTGACCGACAAGAACCTGAAGAATCGTTTTCGGGAGAAGCTGGGAGACTACAACTCCCCCACCATTTCATATAAAAGTCCCTCACTAGGGTCAAATGATGGCCTGGGTGGTGGAACTCAGGCTAATGACATTATTATTGAAGCCCCACCTCTTCAACTCAGCAACAAACTGAACATGGTTGCTATGGAACAAAGCACAAGTCCTGTATTTGTGGAGGAAAACACAGACTCAGAGTAAGTAATGCAACAAATTCTTATTAATTCATCCATTTATTATTATTATTTTTTTTTTTTGGAATTCTGTTTCAGTAAAATTCTGTCAAAATCCTGGATATAGATAGTGATGTGCCATTGACATAACAACCTTTTGGTAATTGAGTCCAGTAGAGTGTAATTGCTGCAATCTGGACGGAAATTCTTGCTTTGCTTGGTCCACTTTCCTTCATGGTGTCTGTAAGTTTATGCATATGGATGAGGGCAACTAGTATCTCCTCCAAATACATTTAAGGCTGTGTGGCACTGGGGGGAAAGCAAAGACAACTTGGTGATAGTGGGGCTTGAACTGCCGACCTTTGAATCAATAATCCAGCAATATATAATCCCCAAACAAAAACGTTTTTTCTTGAAATCTTTTTTTAATGAACATGAAATTAGATGACTTGTTAAAATGACATGAAATATCATTTTAAAATGCATTTTAAAAAAACATTACACACAATTTGTTTAAATAAAAAGTTTAAATATAACCTCCCTCTCTCTCTCTTTCTCTCTCTCCCTCCCGCCATCTCTTTTAGTGCAAGCAATGAAACCTCAATCTGAAGCTGAAATGTAGCTGTTTACAACCTTCGTTTTTCTGAAGGAAAAACAGATGCAGATCACTACGCTCCTATGGAGAAGAGTATTGCTCCAGAACTTTAATCAGAGATGACCAGGGTGCCTTAAAATAAATAAATAAATATATAAATAAATACTGATGTTGGGATGAGGGTTTTGGAGTCAGCACCCCAACGTGGTATTGTCCATGCTTGGTCTTAGAGCCCTAGTTACAGCTGTACCTGCGGAAAAGCAAAACCCTTTCATAGACCCTTTCATAGATTTTTTTGTAGATATGTACAGGAGTTTTTTTTTTCTTCTGTTGTCTATAGGATATTTGTATATACCTGTAAGAATTTTCAAATATTGAATGTATACTTTTGTAAGGTGCTACATATTGTTTGTATTATTTTAAATAATGAACATTGACTGTGGGCTCTTCCAGTGTTCACCTGAGTTTTAGTCAAATGAAGGAGTCCAACACTGGTTCAAACATACTGTGTACTTACTGTTGTAAGAAACACACATATGTTGTACTGGATGCTGTTTTTCTACCTTAACACATTTTGTTTTAGATGATGCACAATACACATACAGTATTTGAAGTTGAAAGTGGAAAGCATGCCATAATTTTAATGGTTATATTATATTTGTTAGAGAAATGCTCAGTTCTCTGATTCATATTCACAGAGCTGAATGGGCTCTGCATACAAAAACAATAATTGACCCTCTTCCTTCATTACCTGCTTCAGGGAGCATTTTATGTTTGTTTATCTCCTACTTGTTTTAAATGCTAAGGATATAATAGCCAAAATGTAAATGCTAATCAGCTCAAGGCAAAGCCAGGTGACAGTGATTATCCTTTTCTTTTCTTTTTTTTTTTAATTCCAACACGTGTTAACCTGAACAATTTGAAATTGTGAACTGAAAAAAAAAAAAAAACAAGTAATGGAATCTTGAATTTAAAAAAGGCCTCAAATATCACTGAAAAGTTTTTACTCATGAAGTAATATAAAGTAGCTGGCGCCTATCTCAGCCGACTCTAGGCGAGGGAAGGGTACACCCTGAACAACTCGCCAGGCCATCGCAAGACTAACACACATAGACACACAACAATTCACACTCACACCTAGGGGTGATTTGGAACAGCCAATTAGCCTAATGTGCATGTGTTTGGACTGTGGAAGGAAACCTTAATACCCAGAAGAAACTCACGCAAAAATAGATAGAGTATGCAAACTGCACACAGAAATAAAGACTTAAGGAAGAATTAAATTAAAAAGGAAAAAGGTTTCTCACATTTAGGTCAAGGAGCAAATAGTAATGCTACAATTCTGACAAAAAATGTATGAGCTATCTTTCTCACAAAGAGAAAATCCAGTTTTAATCACTTAACATCACTTAATTAAAAGGAAATCATTCTTCTTCAATTAATTGTTTTAAATGTCACTTAGCTGTGGTGGAAACCCAGCGAGTGTTTCTTCTTTTTTTTTTTTTTTTTTTTAAGAGTGGATTTTGGCAAAATTATGGCCATAAATTATTCATTTTTAAAAAACTGGAAAATGTATGCAAGTAATATGATATAAAACTATAACTTCAACAGACGTTCTTACAATGGGCAGTGACTTAAGGATGTATGAAAACAATGGTTTTCTGAATTCAAATAAATTGAAATGTGTTTCTAAAAATATTTTCTTTGGTTTGTAATAAGATTTTTTCTCAGTTTTCCTTTATTTGCATATAGGCGGTCAGACACTGGTTACAGATGTGAAATTTGTAAAGTCACATGTTTGCACTGAAATTCTAGAATGTAAATAAACATCTTGAAAGTTTTTACATGAATTACTGGGTTTAATGTCTTCACTGTACAAAAATGTTATCTTTCTTCACTAGAGGTGTTCTGAGCATTGATACGACTGCATTCAGTACATCATGATTTATTAATTATAACATATTAGATACTCTTACCTTGTATCGATGCTAATTAGCAATTGATCAGGCAAACCTGATGAACCATACAGGTGTGTTCGCCGCTGCTAACTGAGTATGTAGTAGAGTATGTAGTCCAGCTGTTGCTTTGTTCAGTTATGTCCATTCTACATGGTCTTTCAATAAAAAGGTACTAGGATAATTTGTCCAGATACTACTGGAATATTGTTAATTCAGCAGTGACATTGACGTGATTTCTGGTATGTGTGATATGAATATATCAGATGAAATAGAAAAGGCCGCGACCCTAATTAGGAATAAGCGGTTCAGAAAATGAATGAATGAATGAATTAAATAGAAAAGGTCTGTGATACTGGATTTTTTAATATCTTACTGGGACTGCCGGCAGCATGGTGGCACAGTGGTTAACACATTCGCCTCACAGCAAGAAGCTCCCTGGTTCGATTAACAGGCTTTCGGCATTTCTGTGTGGAGTTTGCATGTTCTCCACGTGCTTTCATGGGTTTCCTCTGGGTACTCCCGTTTCCTCCCATAGTCCAAAAAACATGCACAGTAGGAAGATTGGTGGTTCCAAATTATCCCTAGCTGTGAGAGTGAGTGTGTATGGTTGTGTGTGTGTTGGCCCCGCAATGGTCTGGTAAGCTGTTCATGGTGTACCCCGCCTCGCCCAGGGTCAGCAAGAGATGGGCACCAGCCTCCTCGTGACCCTAATTAGAGTTAGTCGGCTTAGAAAATTAATAAATGAATAAACTGTGACTGCTGGGCTGAGGAAATGAATGACAACCAAGAAAATCCAGCCAGGAGCAATCATGTAAACTGACCATGCAGTCTAATTGATTGAAAAGCGTTCATGTTGTTTTTGAAAGTTTGTTCACCATGTTTGTATCAATGCTCTGACCATGGGTCGCTAGCCAACAGCAGCATCCTTGTTTTGAATCTAGGCATTAAAATTGGTGAAGAATAAAAGGTATTAGAAAAAGATAATACGGTAATATGGCAGTACATTTCTATGGTCATGTTTCAGAGGAGGATTTTGACATTGTTAAGAATAAAGAAATTAAATGCCTAATATTACGTATTAACATATATTCATTTTATTATAATGATTTTGTTGTGGCTGACAAATTTCCAGTGTCTGGCCCAAATATATCTGTCTGGATTGACTAACAGGACATGACATGTCATCAAAGAATGGTGATGTGGCATTGAGATATCATCTAGCATGTCAAAATTACTTGTCTAATTTGAAAACATAACTCTTACAACAAATTCCAACCACGATTAATAATTTCTTGACCCTCCTCCATTATAATGTGCAAGGACATGAGCAATAATTATTTGGGGTCAGTCTTGTAGTGGTGCCAGTCTCCCTCCTGCTGAAAAAAAACCAGTTTGGTCTGAACAGCTTCCAGCTGTCAAGAACACAACTAAATGCTGGTTGATGAAAATATCCTATATATTACTGCTTCTGATGCAGTGTTGTAGACAAACATCGATCAGCTCAGGCTGAGTGTCAGAGGCTGAGCTGGTCAGTTTAAACTGGATTTGGTGGTCAACCGTTGTTTGTAGTTTTTCTGTAAATCATTTGTGCACATGTTGAATTAGCTGCAGTAATTCAGGAACTGTTTCCACGCCAACATTTAGCTGTGTTTTGGATAGCTGGTCGGACCAACCGGGATTTTCAGCAAGGCCGAATTCATGGTACTGTCACGGTGACAATGCTGACAAAAATATTGTCTGGTGTGATCGTAGCATCACCACCTCAGTGAGTGTAGCACCACCACAGGGGCAGTGGTGGCTTAGTGGTTAAGGTGATGGGTTACTGATCCAAAGGTCAGCTGTTCAGTCACCACTGTTGGGCCCTTGAGCAAGGTCCTTAACCCTGAATTGCTCAGTTGTATAAAAAAAATGAAAGATAATTGTAAGTTGCTCTGGATAAGAGTGTCTGCCAAATGCTATAAATGTAAATGTAACATAAATCAATAAAAGAAAAAGCTAATTTCCTCTTCACACTGTGGTGGGGTTTCTACGGTTTTGAGATTCTGTTTGTGATTAACATACTGCATTGTTCAAATAATATATCTCAGAAGTGTTTTTCTCTAGGTAAATTTGTTCTCCATCAGCAGCCCAAAGGAATGAATGATAGGCTAATCATTGCCCCTGTGTGAGGATGTGAATGGGGTGTGTATGGTTGTGTGAGTTGTCCCTGAGCTCCTGCCCCCAAGCAACCCTAATGGGATTGAGTGGTTATTTTTTTGTTTGTTTGTTTGTTTGTTTTCTTTAACATGAAAAGTGTAGTGAGTGTTTTGCTAAAGAGCCAAAATCAGATCCTTCCCTATATCACTTCCTCTTGAATGTTAATATTGCAGCTTTTAAGTTTATTGTGTGTATAAATAATTATTTGTGTTTCTTCGTGTGCAAAACGTTGAGCGTTCATTTAGTGAGTGAACCCTTTAAATGACTCCTTCCACCTCACTGACGACACTTCCGGTGACGTCATCGCCTCAGGAATCAGCTCGAGACTGCAAGCGACCATCGGCGGGCCTTCACTGGCTTGTGTTCACACGTCCTTCCCTCAGCCGCTCCTGGGAAAAGCCTGTATCTGTGTCTGGGAATTGTTTTCGGAAGGGTTGGTGTTTGTATTTCACGTTGAGCGGACAGAAGGCGGATTTTCTCGGGCGGTTTCTGGACAGAGAGAGAGAGACAGAGCTCGGATAATGTGCTGTTCCTGTTGATGTAACTTTGTTAGAGGTTCCATGCAGGGTGAGTGAGAAACACTGTCGCGCGCCTCGTCAGGTCTCTCAGCACCATATTGATGTCTGACTGACAGTAAAGCTTTGTTTGACCTTTTACATGTTTAGTGTTGTGTGTTTTCACCCCCATGCGTGTAGAGGTGTAGCGCTTCCTGTTGCATTTCATTCCCCCGTGCATTGCTTCAGCCTTGAGCTCAATAACAGTCAGCGCACCGGGTTTGAGCAAATCATCCACCCACCGGGATAAATAATGAAACAGCACACATGGTCCTGCTATATCATGTTAAGCACGTTAGCCTGTTGATCTGCTTCAGAAATTGCGGCGTAAATCTGCGTCGTGCATCCAGATGTTGCAACCTGCATGTCCTTAAACGCACCGCCTCTCTGACTGCTGTCTAAGTTTTACAGTAACATCTGTATCCCACCATGAAGAGAACAAAGAGCGCCTGCATGCAGCCTGTACTGTAGCACATACACAGTCCGCTGCTGATGCTTAGATAGGCAGCCCTGCTCACATTAAATACTCAGCGGAAATACAACTGCACACGTTTATTCAGTGCGTTTATCCAGGAAAAGACATGAAATCAGAAGAGTGAGAGTCTGAGGGAGCCTAATGACCCCGCCCATTCCCCACATCAGTGCACCGGTACTGTACAGGCCCAATAGCAACTGGAATCATAATAATAATGTCTTTTAATTACTGTTATTTCCTTCATTATAATAAATAAGCAAGTAGATAATAATGGTTGAGAAAAATTTATCTTGTTTATATAATCCTTTTGCATCAACAAATGAATGAATATGATCCATTTGCATAAAGTAAAATGAAATTGGATTAGTCGGCTTTGACAGCAGAGTTCATCAGTAATCATGCAACAAAAAAAGACTTATTTATTTTAATTTAATAAGTAATATGTGATGCACACACACAGATAGATAATACATTACACGTTTCACAATTATTTTTAACATTGCACGGATGAGTAATGTTGTTGAGGATATGGCATGGGCAGTATGCTTCACAGTTATTTAAATTGTATAAACAGTATATGGCAGAGTTGAGTGAAATAATGGCTCTGAGATTAAAAACTGGTTTTCGGTATGTTCGTTCTTGAATTGATAAAATTGTAGTCCTTTTCAGACAGTTTAGACAGCCAATGCAAACAGTTTTTAATTTTTTATCAGTATTATACTGATGGTGATCTGAATTGTTTGATTTGTTTGAAACTTTGAAAGCCAGGTTCAACTGACATATAAAAGCTAGTAGATGATAAATAGCTCTATTTAAACAGGGGAATAAACTGAGGTTAAGGTTTGATAAAAATTAAAATTTTGGGATGACATTACTTGATCGTACATTTACTATTTAATAACAAAGCACATTAAATGATAAATGTACTCTAATGAATCAACTCTAAATCTGACAATTACTCATTAAAAGTGTATTTAATCATTTATATTTTTATGAATAGAATTAAATAATTTATGGCATTGTGTCTGATCCTTAATATAATATTATTATTAAGAAATAAAAAAGTGAGAGAATGGAGAGCGCAAAGAGAGTTACAGATATTGGAGTATAACAGTATACATTTTGGAGCTATTTTTTTTTTACTTTTAAAAATGTAATATGTAAATAAAATTTATTTTTATTTATCTACTTATTTATTTTTTTTCAGACAGAGTAGTGTATGTCAAATGTGATCATTATCCTCACAGTGCCCAAATAACTACTTTACGACTTAAATGCTACACCAACAAATATTTTCTTTTATTCAGTTTAGATACACTACACATGTAGATGATTTCCAGTCATGAAGCATAAAATAATACAGAATGTATGCAGTACAGTGTGACATCGAACACTGATGATTACAAGATAACAACTGATAACAGACAGAGGAAGGTGTGTCATGAAAAATGGCAAATGCATTTTGGACTGTGGTTGGGTGTGGAACTGATTTATATGAGAACACGAACTGGAAGCTTTTATTGCCATTTGATATATCAGGAGAAATTGCTTTCACTGGAGCACATAAATAAATTACAGCTCTGCCTGTAAAACATTATATAATGTTCACACCAACAGTCGTTGTTATGTTACATTGTAACGGTTTATAGAGCGTGCATGTTTCCAGTGCAGGTATATTATATGAATTTACAAATTCATAGCAAACAACCATACTGGTGTTTGAGAAGGAGAGAACAAGTGTTGGAAAGTGATACATTAGTAATGGGCAGAGATTGTATTTTCAGGTAGTGATGCAAATGACTTTGAGATTTTAAAAAACAAAACATAGCTCTAATAAGCTTGTAGTTTATTTTTTTTAGAGTTGTTTACTGTTCCTTATTTGAAGCACTGTGAGAATGCAAACCTCTTTCAAGCCAAAAAATAACAAAGTAAACAAAACCAACTGCTCCGTCTGCTGTAATATCACACTTCCATGAAAAAAGGAAATAATTCAATCTTTAATAATATTAAAGAATCCTTTTTAAAAAATTCCTTGATCCAGAATTTGATCTGAATCACCACCAAAATCTAATGGGAGTGATACATGGGCAACACTTCACCCCTCTAAAAAAGAGAGATCCATTCATAACTTTTTGTACAAAATGCTAACAAACAACATACAGAAAAACAAATAAATAAAGCACAAATAAATACATATCCTCCCTGGTGGCGACAATTATAGGTATAAAGTTTGAGCTGAGCTTAAATGACTTGATGCCATTTTCTTGGCAGTTAATGTCTGGAAGGGTGATAAGCATCAGTAATCCATGGGAATGCAACACTCTGTTCATTTCCATTCATGCAAACAGCTCACCAAGTTAAAAACAGTCTGGTCTCTTGAATTTTGTCTAGAAGAATGCTCTAAGATATCTGCTATCGTCTTGCGCCAGATCCATGTGGTCAGCTCCACCCAAAGGCTGCACTATCAACCAGACCATTCTTTCAAATTTAGCAGCTTAGAACCCAATCACTTTTTCCAAGCCATTGTATTTCATACATTTAAGAAGGAAAAACAGGCCTTTTTGTCACATTCATTACAGCCCAGTTTGTTGGGAAGCTGTGGTATAGCTCCTCTGAAGCACAGAGGGTTAAGTGCCTTGCTCAAAAGTTCAACATTGGCAGACTGGTGGTACTGGTGGGGCTCAAATCCCAGACCTTCTGATCAGTAATCCAGGGTCTTAACTACTGTGTCATCACTACCCTCAACCATACTCAAAGTACCCTTTGTGGAGCACTTACCGTACTTAAATTAGATGCAGTTTAACTCCGATTGGTTAAAGGTTTAAAGAAACCTTTTTAAACATAATTTTTGTAACAACATAGAGAATACAGTTTGTACATTACAGACTGTACTGTATAATGCAACCCTCCATGTACCCTGCGGAGGCCTGAACTCGGAAGCTATGCAGGGTCGTGCCTGGTTAGTACTTGGATTGGAGACCACCTGGGAATACCAGGTGCTGTGGAGGTTTAGGGAAAAGAGCTGGCAACCTACCCTGTAAAAATCTGCCAAGACAACTCTATGGGAATAGGCTGACCAAGGGTCAGATTCAACTGAAGGCACTATTGTAACATTATATAACTATATAATTTGGTTTGGCAGACAAACACAATGGACTGTAATGCTCTCCTAAATGAATATACTAATTTCTTCATTTTTCTTTTGCATAGGTCGGTAGATGGATGGATAGAAGGGGAGTACTTTATTGATCCTTGAGAGAAATTGTTTAGTCTCAGTAATGCGAGTATTACTGTGTATACGGTGCAGAGGAGGCTGTACTGTAACTAGGAATAGGGAAACAATAGGTAAAAAAAGTAAACAAAACATGGTAAACACAGTAAAATATGTAATGTGAATTCATATTGGCGAGATAAAATGGTATAAAGCTGGGATTGAATTATTTATGCATGTTTTATGTTTATAAATGTGTAAAATACATGTGACTTTTTAGCCTGGTAAGTCTGGTTTGACTGAATCCATTGCCCTGAATATCCTTAACGATGTGTAGACTTAATATAGAAAGTCAGTAAACAAATCATAAAGTCTCTTTACTCATTCCAGAAATTCCTGGAGCATATTGTTGCTGGATAAAGAGGCTGAAACATTTGTCTTGGGTTTTTTCCTCATGCTGGAGCTTTGGAGCAACCGAGTACAGGCCCACATGTTTTGTTCCCAGGCTGAATTTTTTAACTCTGATGTCAAACCACTGTGATGAATACTGAGTTGGCTCACTAAGTTATCTGCTCAGCTTGGGCTTCTGGCTTCTAGACAAGTATCAAGGATTTTCTGTTTTATTTCTGGCTGTAGCCACTTCTTCTGCCTCACTCATCATTAGCCCTGAAACATGGTTCAAATCAGAGAACTGTGAATTTGTGTTGCACCAAAACTGTGAAGTTGTTCTACCAAAGAACGGTTAAAGAAGAATAATGTTGTGGAAAGGCCAAATCAAAGTCCTAACCTTAATCACATAGAAATGTGGTGTGAGCAGTTCATGTGAGGAAACCCACCAACATCAACAAGTTGAAGTTGTTCTGTTCGGAGGAATGGACTGAAATCCCTCCAAGTTGATAAGCTGGACTGATAAACATTTATCACATGTTTGTTACAGTTATTACTGCACAAGGGGTGGCTGAAGGCAAAGTCTCACATACTTTTGTCATTCACAGTGATATAATATTGCCGGTGACACGGTGGTGTAGTGGTGAGCACGTCTGCCTCACAGCAAGAAGGTCCTGGGTTCAAGTCCCAGGTTTGGGCATTTCTGTGTGGAGTTCTCCCTGTGCTTGTGTGGGTTTTTTTTTTTCAGGTAATCTGGTTTCCTACCACAGTCCACAAACATGCACATTAGACTAATAGTTTGTTCCAAATTTCTCTTGGGTGTGAGAGTGAGTGTGAATGGTTGTTCTTTATGCCATATGCAGTAGGTTTCTTCATTTTTTAGCTGGCAAAATAAACTAATACTGCCACACAATGTATTACTCATTTGAATAGAAATTTGTTTAACCCAATCACACTGAGAAATTGCATGATGTTTCTGGCGTATATAACATGCTTACGGAAGGGCACCTATTCAGCGGACTGGCATCTCTCTGATAGCGGAGCTCACATTGGTGTTCAATTCAATCCAATTCTAAATCAAATTTTATTTGTCACATACAAATTATACACAGTACAATATGTAGTGAAATGCTTAGTACGACTGTCCAAAATGT
>JAOUQZ010000035.1:12496517-12513441 GCA_028564935.1 Neosilurus hyrtlii
ATATATATATATATATATATATATATATATATATATATATATATATATATATATATATATATATATATATCTCATCAACTATAACTGTTCCTTTGTAACTTGGAATTGAAACTATGTCATATAGTATCAGAGCATACTTGCCGATCAGAATTGAACAACACTCTGGTTTAATTTTATTAACTTGAGAAGCAAGAAATTTGTATGGATATCATCTATAGTTGAATGAATAAAGTGGCTCTGCTGGACTGTGCTTTTCTGCTTTATGACAGGAGACAAGCAGAAGGAGGCTGTTAGCTCAAAGCTGTGGAAGTGGCTGTATGAGCGTTTTGGCGTATACATAGAGGACTTCCGCTTCCAGCCTGAGGAGAACATGGTGGAGACGGAGGAGCCACTGAGCGCTAAAAGGTGAAGAAAAAATTGGCACGAGAAATTTTGCCACGACAACGTCCTGTAGTCCACATACATGATCATCATTCTAAAAGCAGCTTACCTTTAGCACAGCATTGTGCCTAGGGTGATAGCATTCACTTTAGAAAACCATTGCTTTTGTGCTATTTTAAATTTCAGAGAGAAAGGGTGGTGATGTTGGCATTTTTTAAAAACTATTCTACATTCATTGGCTTTGGTTGCCTTGTAAATTATTTACTGTCCTTCTGCTCTTGTTACAGATTAACTGAAAATATGAGAAGACTCAGTGAGTACTGTTGTAACAATAACAGTTGTAACATTAAGTTTCTATCAGATTTTCTCAGGGTTGGAACACATTTTTCTTGAATGATTCTAATTACCTCTGTGCGTGTAAATTTGTTCCCAGAACGAGGGGCTAAGCCTGTCACTAATTTCATGAGGAACCTTTCTGCCTTATCGAGCTGGCACTCCGTGTACACATCAGCCATCGCCTTCATTGTGAGCACACAAGCATTTTCATAAAACAAACAGCAGTACTCGCATCACTCATAAGCCATGCAGTAAAACCCCTAGCATTCTTTTATACAAGTGTAGGGTGTGTGTGTGTGTGTGTGTCTATATAAACACACAGAGACACACACACTATTCTCAAATTGGTACTTCATAGCCAAGGGGTCTGTGTAAACATGGAATTGTGGTTTAAATTTAAATTTTAATAATTAAATAGCCCAAGGGTCAGAATTACTCATGTTTTGCAGCATGTGTAAACTGTTTGTTGAAAATTCACTGTTGGGATTGACAATGATTTTGCAATGTTCAATGAAAGGTTAGTGATGGAAAGGCTTGGAGGCCATCCTTTTTGAGGCTGACCTCATCGCATGTATATATTCTTTTTAGACTGAAAATTAGTGGGAGGAAAATATTTTAAAGTAATCATTTGGTGTTTTAAGCTCTATAATTATTGAACTTATCATCATTAGTTTAATTCGTCATTATAGTGTTAATTCAAGTGATCATTATAGTTTTATTCATCTACAGAGTATATTTTTTATTATTTGAAACTGTAATTTAAGTGCTTGTGAATGCCCACTGCATGCTTAGGAAAGAGGCACAAAAACAAAGTGTGTGGTAGAAGGGAGAGAATTTTCTTCACTCGTTAATTTATTTGGAATGCCAATGGAAAATGTTATACGGTATATTGACCTCATGCTAATATGGTAGGTTGTGTTGGTCATCAGTAAAATAAACAGACTTTGTCTGTGTTCATTTATTTATACTTTATTAGGTAGGTGATACGCAGAACTGGACATTTCGATTGCTACCTTTCTTGGATTGTGCCATCATGCTGATTTGCCATAATTAGTAAATGTGGCCCTAATAGTTCTAATGATGTAAACTCAATAGATAAGAATAAATACTGCATAGCTGGACTAAGCCTTATATCATCTTAAACCATAGTACAATTTTAATGAAAACTATTACTATGCTAATAAAATATTTTGAATATATGTAATGATTTTAAATGGTTTGCACCATGTGAGTAGACATTATAGAAAAAAAAAGTCTCTGCGCTAATAAATAAATATAGTGGTACATATTAGCCTACTGTACATGAAATTGAAAATGTTTAATTAGTAATATTATTGATGTCTGTTGTATTAAAGAGGCTATTTTTCTTTATCCACAGATCTATATGAATGCTGTCTGGCATGGCTGGGCAATTCCTATGTTTCTCTTCTTAGCTATTCTTCGTCTGTCTTTGAATTACCTCATAGCAAAGTGAGTCCAATACTAATTCATGTCTGGTTAGTGTTACTAAGTCAAATCATGCATGTAAATCAATTTACTCCACTGCTTGTGTTCAGATTATTTTTGCAAATGTAAAGTTGCAAATGTTTAAGTTTACTCAAATTTAAACATTTTTACCTTGCTTTTAATGTTCACAAATAAATGCTGAACAGAACAAAAATTTGGGTCAAGATGGATTTTTACCAAAACTACGTAACCATGATTTTAGCTTTTTCACTAACTCCGGTTGTCCTTTGAGTCGAATCCTGCAGCAGCAACTCCAAGATGTTCTGTCCTTCATACAGTTGGCTAGCTCCTTTGTGGATGTGACTCCTGTGTCTTTGATAAGGGTTTTGACATCTGTGGTACGAGGGTGTCCACAGTCCTGTCTTCCATGGGTTGGCTTCCACAACACTAGTTGGCTGGCTAAGAGGCCAGGGTTTCCATGTCCTCTGTACTACTGGAGTTGTGATGAGAGTACATTTTGATGACACTCAATGCTGGGTTGCCTTTAAATTTTGCCACGAGAATCCTCTCAGAGATAACTCTTACTCTGTATCTTGTACAGGACCTGTATGGTGACCATTGCAAGAAATATGATGTACAGTTCATGCTGAAGCAGAGATTGCTAGCTATAAGTTCTAATGGAGCTTTTGAGGGAGTCATCAGGAGGCGAAATACAACTTTTGTGCAGCCAGTTGTTTTGTGGATGGTTTTCCTTGCATGACTGAGCTTACCTATGTGTACCAAGGGTGTCTGAAATTTCTTACTATTGCTTGCAAATTACAAAGCAAGCACAGGGAGAACATGCAAATTCCACCCAAGCTGGGAATCGAACCCAGGCCTTCTTGCTGTGAGGTTAACCACTACACCACCTTGCTGCCCCTTTTACTAATTATATTTTACTAATTTTACTAATTACTTAGTTCCAGAATTTGATGTTGCATGACAAGACTTTTGTCCAGCCTAGAATGGATATGTTCGTCTTTTATATTCTGTTAAACGTACAAATAAATTTACAATTTCCTGTTGCTTTCACAAAACAATCTGTATATTTGTAGAATTAATGTAAGGCATAGTTGATTAAAATAGGTTAATAGGTTGGTGAGATGCATTTTATATATATAATGTATGTATATGTGTTAATGTATAGAACCAGTTCTGTGAAATTACTGAATCTGTTTCACTCAGGGGATGTACATATTGACTGAAATTCTTAGTCATTTTACAGATTGACTGAAAAATGAGGCTTACTTTTTGACACATTGACGAAAATCATTTGTTAGACGTAAGGATTTTTAACGCCTCTGAGACGGCCGCCCCCGGGAACACCAATAGAACACCGGTGTCGAGCCTTGGCAGGGACACTATAGATCAGTCGTCGCCCGCCTGGGGCCAAGTTCTTTGGTTGCCAAATCAAGCCAGATGAAACCTAATGCTTTGCCAGATAGAGCCAAATGAAACTTTTTATGGGGGATGAATGGCTGTCACTTTGTAAAGAGAGTTGATCCGTGTAACCTGGGGAAGTTAGCTTCTGGCACACAGCGCAAGGTGAATCAAAGTGTGGTGAACAGGGATTTACTGGGCGCAACTGTGAACGGAGCAGCAAACAGTGAGGTTCAAATATGTAAACGCTTCAAGGCCGAACTGAACTGATCGAATCGTGATTTGTTTTTATGGCAATCGTATGAAACTATTGATATGAAAAAACCCCACCTTATTTTCTTGTTAATTTCACGTCTGATTTCTACTTAAAACACGTACGTAGTAATGTTCGTCTAGACGAACAATTTCAGTCAGAAATGTCTCAAAGTAAGCCTCATTTTTCAGTCAATCTGTAAAATGACTAAATATCTTAGTCAATATGTACATCACCTGAGTGAATCAGTCATTTTACAGATTGACTGAAAAATTCTGTCTTTTCACAGATTGACTGGTTTTAGACATTGACTGTAACGTGTGTGTGTGTGTGTGTGTGTGTGTGTATAATGGGTCATTCTTTGTAACTGGTATTGAATGTATAGCCAATGTAATTCATCTTGTTTCCCTCAATATTGGACCATAAATTCATGAACCATTGTGTCAAAGACAGTGAACTACTTCATGCACATAACTGCACCTTTATTAGTAACAAACAGAAATAAATCTGTATGGAACACCAAATTCATCTTCACATTCATTCACATATGAACACCAAATTCATCCCATTTGTTTTTGGTGAATAAATTGATTATGGCTTTACTACGTGTGAAATACTTAAGTCACTCAGTTGTGTAGTGAATGCCATAACAAGGAACCCATAGTGTGTGTGTGTGTGTGTGTGTGTGTGTGTACATGTATATTTGTGTGTGTATAATACACCAGAGCAACATGTGTGTATTGTACTTTTTAGATTGTGATATTTACTACCTAGGCTAAGTACTCCCGCTAAACCATATTGTGTTAGAAGCCAGTTTAACAAGCACAGTTATCAATTTGCCTTAAGGGTTTTTGCAGACCACCACACATTTAGTTTTAAAGCAGACTAATGCTGAATGTATATTATAGCTGTGTTACTGTTACAGAGGCTGGAGGATACAGTGGAGTATTGTGCCTGAGGTGTCAGAGCCAGTGGTAAATAATTAATACAGATTTCTAAATCCTGTTGATATTTAGCTGTTACATTTACTTCTTACAGACTTTTTTTAGTCTAATAAAGTAAAAATGGAAGAAGGCAAGACTATATATAGCATCTTTTCTTTACAGGAGCCTCCCAAAGAAGACCTGACTGTCTCAGAGAAGTTCCAGTTAGTGCTGGATGTGGCACAAAAAGCACAGGTACATTATGGCAAACTACTTTAGTAGAAAATATATCTGCCACTGAAGACAGCAGTCAAATAACCTTTTAGGTATTTAGAGCTCCCTTTTCACAAACTGTCTTTTCACAGAACCTGTTTGGCAAGATGTCCGATGTTTTGGAGAAAATCAAAAAGTTGGTACTTTTTAAAATGTTGTGATTTTCCATCACTCACCTTAGAGTATGTGACTGAGTACCATATAGATATTTGTATGTAGTTCGAGTTGAAATACATTTATACGCGCGGTTTGTTTTTGTGTGTATTTTTTAGCTTGTTCACATGGGTGCAGCCTGAAATCACTCAGAAGCTGTACGTTGGTCTGTGGTTGGCATTCATTGCTTCCTGCTTGCTGCCATACAAGCTTTTGGGCTTCATAATTGGTAAGACACAATTATTATGGCATTGTCATAATAGCATTGCTATATTATACACCTGTGACATTCATTAGCACATATGGGCACAAATGTTTCAAAGGGTATCTTGGTACAAATTGCCAATACTTTCCCATCAAGTGTATCAGAATAAAATTCAAGATTCAAATGTGGGAAAATATGGTTCATTCAGGTATGGTTACTTTGTAGGATGAATGCAGTATGTGACACAGGTTCCCAGGTTTGGTTTATCAAGGACTCAGAGGCAGGTGGAAAGTTTACTTTGTTTATTCATGTTTTCAGTTCAGTTTAACTCAGTCAACCTCATATTTCTCAGCTGCACCCTACCACACACTATACACACATGTACATGTGCACACACATTTTGTTGCTCTCTCTCTCTCTCTCTCTCTCTCTCTCTCTGTTGTTACCGGCCTCTCCCTGTAAGCACACAAAGAACACAAATACATAGGTGCTGGTAATTACTCCCAGATGAAACTTACATAATAATTAACTCTACATATTAATTACTGGTTCTACCTGACTCCTCTCTGTCTGCAATAGGGGACACTATCCAACATATGTACAAAATTATTTGTAACACTATAGTTCATATTAACTAGATGCCTTTTTTCAGGAGTGGTTTAGATTATGTGCAACATTGAAGTAAACTAAATTCCAAGATCACACACTTTGCAAGTAGTGAAGAGTGTCATTACAGTAAAGATAAAACATGTTATGTATAAGAGAAAGAGAAGTGCTTTTCCCCTAAAATATCATTGTTCTTCTTTTATACCACTTACATTAAAACCCCTCCATTTTATTTTAGCTGTTTTTTCAGGTAATTTGCACCAAAGTAGCTTTTTATCTTTGGTTAGTAGCTATAAAGTGCCACAACAAGCTCACTGGCTCCAGCAGGATATTTATATAATCCACATGCCAAATTCATCTAGCCAAAACTTTGATAGACTATATTTAATAGTCTTGTAATGAGCCTGGTGATGAATGTTATTGTCTTATTTGAGAACAAATGGCATATTTGATTTTGAAGACACAAAGTATGGATTTTATAACAGATCACCTCTGATTATTTTTCCATCCAGAAGAATACTCATTTAATTTACCTTCAAATCCCCTTATTGCTGTGAGGTGGACGTGCTAACCACTACGCCGCCATGCCACCCTTATGCAGAATACAAATTACCAAATACTCAATTAATTAAATATATATTTTAAATATCGTTCAAATGCTGCCCATTTCTTTAAATCTTTAGGGCTGTATGCTGGAATCAAGTTCTTCATCATTGACTTTATCTTCAAGAGCTGCCCTAAATTTAGGGAAAAATATGACACACCGTACATTGTATGGAAAACCCTGCCGACTGACCCCCAGCTCAAAGAACGACAGAGTGGCACCCTCGGCAGACGGGTGAGTGTTAATAGTTTATCCAGATCAATTCGCGAAGCAAGTTTTCCAACCAGTACAATTCATTTTGTGGTGCTCTCCAAATGTGTGTTTTTATTTTTTATTTTATTTTTATTTTTTCAGTGCGCTAAAATGTATTGAACCAATCATACTACATACTGGGAGTTTATTTAAAATCTGATTCGGTGTGATATAGAGCTAAAGCCTTTATTTATTTGTTTGTTTGTTTGTTTATTTTTATTAATAGTCTGTCATGCATGTTTTTTATTTTCCTTTCTCAGCTGTCTGCCTATGAAAAGGTAGGGATTCAGTGGCATCTGGTTTCACAGCCGTGCCTGTGTTTACCACCTGTGTGTGTGTTTGTGTGTGGGTAGGTGTGTGTGTGGATTACTACAGTTTCTAAGCAAACCCCACATTTCTGTTGGCAAATGGATCAAAATACTACTACGCATAAATCCTCTATAGGAAAAAACACTAGCACTGAAAACTGTTTCTTTAAGTCTCAAACGTGAAAATCAGAGAAATAAAACTTGGTTAAATTTATTATTATAAGTTAAATAATTGAATGTAATATGCCATGAAATAAAATTAACAGATAAAAGAAAAAGATACAGAAACAATCTAACACCATTTTAATAATAATAATAAGTAATAACAATAACAGATTTTGTCAGTATGTAAATTAGACACAAGTAAAACCCTCCACCTGCGCAATGGCTTCATGCAAAAAAAAAGGTTGTAATGCTTTTGTGCAATTATTATTTTATTTGCTCTTTTTTATTTATTTATTTATTTTTTTAATTATTATTATTATTTTCTTATATGGATGTGGTTCTATCATTGGGCTGACTAACTTGTTTTGACCAGCCTTCACATAAAACATTTAGTTATGAAAGCATATACAACTAGGCTGAGGTTATAGTTAATGTCTTTTGATCCACAGCCATTAGAGTGGTACTAGTTTGTACCCCTGTGAGTTTCTAATTGTGTGTATGGAGAGAGAGAGAGAGAGAGAGAGAGAGAGAGAATGGTCTGCTTCAGTAGTGCACACAAAAATATGACATCAGAACAGCCAAGTTCAAGTGAACCTTAGCAATAGCTTTATTACTTGTGTGTATTTTGATATCCATTACTCAAAGGCAAACTTGGCTTTTCTTTTGTCACTGGTTGGCCCTCTATTCATTCCTATGATGCATTAGGTAAGTCATTACTGCTGTGTGATATGAATACAATATCTTGCTAAGTGTTTGCTTGGTCAGAGAGGGAAGAAAGCTTCTCTCTTCATTTCAGGAATTGCAGCTATAGTCTACATTATTTTGATGAAGTCACTGGTTCGATGAAGCTGAGCTCCTGTTTCAGTGTCAGTCTGGTGTTTGTATTCTTCAGGGAAAGATCAGATGACTGATTCTACATCAGCATAGAGGTGCTCTAATAGTCCTGTGCCTCAATGCATCTCTAACATTATTGTCTTATTAACTGTTGTGCCTCATCCTTTCAGCACCTCCAGCCTGCAGCCTCACGTGGCACCCTAATGGCCGGAGTGCCATGTGGTGTTGGGCGTGATGAGGAGAGTGGGCGTGCTTACAGCACCAAGAGAGGTCCCTTCCATGAAGTCTTCAACTTGTCTGAGAATGAGTACCCATTACCAGGTACAGAGCCTGCACCTTTAACTGATTTCATGAGAGATGAGCAATGCTGACGAGTCTGTAATTTATTCCTAATTAATAGTTATATCATTGACATGGTTGATTGATAGACATAATGCTGATTGTATTTGGTTATAGTTTTATTTTCCTGCATGGCATCAATATGTTCTGTGTGTTATGTTTAGTGTGTGAAAATGGGTGGCGCTGCTGCTTAATCAACAGGGATAGGAAAATGCCTACTGACTACATACGAAATGGCTACCTCTATGTGACCGAAAAGTATGTCTTTACCTTTTCTTGTACACACACTCCTACTGTTAGCAATAAATTATTTATTATTATTATTATTATTATTCACATTGCACTGATAAATAATAGTCAAACAGTAAATTCTCATTCAACATGGTTTCATGTTTTCTTATAAAATCTGTCATTGAGTTCACTGGCATCATGAACATTAATTTGCATGTCAAATTACATTTTAAACCCAATCAGGGTTCTGAGTAAAGTCCCTTTCACAATCAAATGTTTTGTTATATGAATTTATTTGGGCTGTGAAATAAGGGAATGATGTGGATTTGAATGTATAGTTGAAACGAAAGTATAGAACACAGTTGCATTCACATATAATATGTGAAAATAGGTCAGGTCTATAAGTCATAACAAATGTTCATACAAAAGTGATTTGTAGTTAGCAAAAAAGACCAAAAAAAAATCATATATGACATTCCTTTGATACTCCACTTACGTACAGCTGCTCTACACTATTGTATGTATGTTGCATTGTACATGTGATAATACAAGGAAATCTCATGGGTTAATGTATAGCAGTCGTAGAACTATTGTAAGAAAACTGCAATTCTGAGTGCATCAGATGACACAAACTGTATGAAATTCATATGTCTTTTGTAACACAGCCATAGGGTGTCGTAGGGCAATGCATAACAGACAAACACTTTTTGAACATTGTTTAAACCTCCATGACAAGGGTCTATGAAGGCATTTTCCGTCGCACAACAGGTGAGTTTCATACACACCAACAGCTATACTAGGAATTTGTGCACTTTTCTGTTGGTGACCTGTTGTGCAGCATGTGTGATGGGGGCTTAAGCAAAAAAAAAAAGTGTGTGTGTGTGTGTATGTACATATAATTATTATATTAGATGTATATGAAAAATTCAACACCATTCAGACTTTTGCAAATAAAAAATTCACATAGTAAAAAGGTAGTTATGAAAATATGTTGCTTGGGGGCTTTAAAGGGGAATTAAACCCGAACTTAATAAAAGATTGCATACATTATATCTCTTTGCACATCAAAACTTGCTATTGTTAATACAATCTTAGTCATGAAGGGTGTGCCGTTGTACTGCAAAAAGTGGGGTGTGGGGGACGTTGAAGAAACAGTTAATGTGGAAGTGTTGTGCATTAAATAGTCCGAGCTAGAAGTACATGCAGATGTCATTCCTTCATTTTCTGATCCACTTAATTCTAATTGGAGTCGCTGGGATGCTGGCGCCCATCTCATCCGACTCTGGGCGAGGGCAGGGTACACCCTGGACAGCTTGCCAGGCCATTGCAGGGCAGAAATACGACAATTGTGGTCTTGTGGCATAATCTTTTTGAACAACAGCAGTGGTTCTTTTACATGCCTCTCACAGCAGACAGTGAGAGACATGGCTAGCCTTTGGTAACCCAGTTAGCTGCAATGGGGTACGTGCAGATGTGCCTGGCCTTATTTTATTTAAAAGTTCACTAGTTTATTTCTCATTTGTTAATTTAATATATGCATACTGTAATTTATGCTATTATCTTGCCTTGATTGTACTGACGTGTGTACGTCCTAGTCACACGATTTGGCGCACTCACGAGAGTGAATTGAATCCCAGATGGCTTCCTTTTCAAATAGGCTAACTGAACTATTGAATGCATTTTAGCAGATTACAACTTTCTGTAAGTACAAACCACCTGATAATAAATATATAGGTATTTTCAGTACAACAGTAGCGTTTGTTAGGCTTTTCTTTCAATTTGCTTTAAGGTTTACTGTGAAACAAAATAAGGCTGCTGAGTTGATGCTGATTGGCAGTCATGTATTGTTGACTCACCTGCTGACTGGCAGGAATAAAAATAAATAAAATTAAAAAAATTTTAATAATGAAACTGAAGCCAAAAATAGAGGCTCATACGCCACTGCTCAGACTTGCACAAAATAAAAACATGCACTAACTTGCAGGTAAACAAATTTTCATGAATCAAATGCCAAATTCAGCAGCTTGACAAAACATGAGCTCGTTGAACGGATAATTAATGTAACAACACAGGTGATACAAAAGAATGCAGGAATTTGAATGGCAGCTAAAAGCAAACTAAGGCTCGGACTTCTTTTTTTTTTATTATCGGAAGCTCCACTTTAATGCACCTAAATATATATTACGCTGATTGCAGACAAAAGGTTACAAAGTGTTTTTCTTATTCTGTAGTTACTTATGCTTTGAGAGCTCTAGTTCCCGTTCTGCAGCCTCCAAGAAGAATAAAGTTATCAAACTCCATGACATTACAGACATTCAGAAGGTAGGAATGTAGCTTGATGCAATGTTATGTATTTTTCTGCGATTGCTTTTGGATAATGGAATCTGTTCTCTACCTCTATATTTGACCTGCTTTTTTGTGACAGTATAAAGTTTTATCAGTATTACCTGGATCTGGAATGGGAATCTCAATAGCCACACCATCTACACAAAAAGTAAGCCGTAAACCATGTTTGTATTTTTAATGTGTTTTTGTGTTAAGTGTAACTGTACTTATTTTCTCCTCTATAATCTTCTAGCCCCTGGTGTTTGGTGCCATGATTCACCGGGATGAGGCCTTTGAGGCCATTTTCAGCCAATACACGAAGATCATCGGTGCCACGCCCCCTGTCACAGTGACAAACTTGGAAACATAGAACACGTAGGGAAGTTTTACTGGAGCTCAAGTTTAACAAGGAGACTTCAGGTGAAGAGCAGCTTTTTCCACTTCTCCTCCTTGAAGAGGTGATGGGATACAAAGAAAAGTAAAAAAAAAAAAAAAAAAAAAGGAATCCATTTCCAGTCGGGTGCCTGTGCTGCATTTTTAAGGTGTCTTAATCGTTGCTCTTTTGTGATGAGACATAGACAGCAGTGTTTACCATGTATTTCATTTGGGAATTCATGGAGTACCACTGGAATGCTGTTATGGTACAGGAGCTGGTTCTCCTCACACTTTCTCATCACGATTCTAGTCTTCTGTGTCATTTATTATTCTGTGCATAATTTTTGTCACCTAACTTTTAATCCTGGAGATGGATCTCCTTGCCTTTTATGAGACTATTTTTACCTGTTCCTCTTTGCATTCTGTCACATAACTTGTAACCCCTTATTTTTTCTCTTTTTTTTTTCCATTATATTGCTTCTCGCCATGCACTTGGAGACACACTGCAGTTTGTGGTGCTGAGATACAGGGAATGCCAGGGGTTGAAACAGCACCTCTAGTGAGGTTTAACTGCTGTTGCCCCTTCAGTAGTGCTCAAACACATGCACCATGGCCTTTTTCTTTGAACCTCTAAGCTACAAGCTTGAATTTTACATAGAATATATGCAGGGAATGTACCGAATAGTAAAAACCACCCTGTTTAAAGTATTCAGTAGTGGGGAATATTATGTGGCAAATGTAAGAAAACCGACATTACACAGTGGGATTACCTTACAGGCTACACAATCAAAATTTTAATCTGGATACAGTTCATCATGTATAGAACAAAGAAATGTGAGATTTAATAGAATCTATTCTACAATATATGGAATTTATTCTACAATCACAGGCCCTTGGGTGTAACCCTTGCAGCAGGAAGGTTGAGGTTAAATTTTGGGATGGTAGGGAATCAAACATTGGATAATTTGGAAGCATTTTGTATTTTCAACAAAATAAGGTTTTTTTAAATAAAAAACATTTGAAACATTTTCAGTGTGAATTGGGTTTAAAATTCATTTCACTTTGGAGTACAGAGCTGTGTGGGGATGAAATTTCCCTGCTATAATACTGCATCATTACTGTGCCAATGTTGTCTCATTCCCCAATTCTCTTATTGCATTTAAGATGTTTCTTTTCTCCTAAAAAAAAAACAAAACAAAACTTGAATCTTATAAATATACCAATGTATAAGGAGTTTACTATGCTTACTGTTGTGAAAAAGTGTGTGCCACAAATTATAATCTGATCTCTATTTCTGGAGTTACTGTGGGAATACTTTACAAGTTGTCCCACGGTCCTGTCATTGTTCCCAATCCCATGCAACTCTCTAGTGTGTAACTGTGGCACCTTAATGCTAGTGCACTCTCCTGTTCATCTTCAGATAGGGTTTGGAATGAGAGGATTGAGCTTTATGTTATCAGTGTTTGCTCTGAATCATACATTTTCATTAATTGTGTAATCTCATACAATAAGCACAACTGCACTATCAAGTCTTATCCTGAACTGAGTGTGTGGGAGATGTAAAGGGATGTTCTGCTTAACCGTTGTCCTCTTTGCTGTGTCTATAATTGTTAGCAAACCTGAACTTTTAAATGCCCCATGCTGCAGCTATGTTTCCATTCCATCCGAACTAAACCTTTTGCACAAACAAATCAATCTTTCATTCCTTTTAATGTATAGACCAGGAATATTCAACCTTATATTTATCCACTATCCATTGTGTGTGAATTTCAGAGATAAAAATGTCAGCACAGTTTTCTGAAATTCTGATGATCTGAAACATTTTGGAATGGTGGACTAAGGGCAGTTATATTAGCAATACTCAATTTAATTCAAGGCCCTGTGATGGGCGCCAGCCTCTCTGTGACCCGAATTAGAATTAAGCTGCTTAGAAAATTTTATTCCGTTTACACTGTCATATTTATGCAGATTTATACAAATCTATGTTTAAGTCCCTAATAAGGAAGCCAAGGATGATAATGTTGAGGGAAAATTCCCTGTCCCTGGGTTTACACTGGAGCATGATATCTGCAATTTTATAGGATCATGATGAGCGTGGGGGTTGTGGGATCAAATTGTGATGATCTTAAGGAAATTTTTGATTGTCAAAACTTTTGCCACGATTATTACGTTGTATTACGATTTGATGCCAATCGTGATAGAACATAGGAATTACAGTAGGCCTTAACAGAATGTAACAGAATTTGATGCGCCATCATCAGGTGATGGGAAAGAAAAATCTTGAGAAGAACCAGATACAAAATGGAACCCATTTTCATCTTGGTGATACTGGATATGGGATCATGAGTAATTCCAGTATGTAGGGTAAGACGAAGAATAGCTTCAAGGTCATATTAGATATTACAGTGCGATCATGATGTAAATAAGATAGCAAGGATGAGTGCAAAATATTCTTAATGAATACTTCAGCAGTTTTTATTAATCTACAGTATTTAGATGCGATTATTTCTAAAAACAACCATAAATCTTGGCTATAAACTGTTTTTATAAGGACTCCAAACACAGTATGCGTAAAACTTGGTCCACTTATTTACATCTCAGATGAGCTGTGCTTAGTATGGTAGTAATGAATAACCACATATTATTCTGTATGCAAAAAAAGTTCCATGTCAAGTGTGGATAACCGCCTGATTTTACAAAGTGCATGTCTGAATTATAAGTTTGGCGTTAACAGTTACTAACTGCCCTTAGACTTCTATTATGTGTGAATTCTTTTTTTTTTTTTCTTTGAGTAAACCACTTCATTTTCTATTGTTTCCATAAAACAGACAACTGTGTTGATATTCTTGTCTAGTATTTGCTGAAATGCTGCTGCAGACAGTAAAATTGTATGATCTATTTGTAATTTCTGCATCCCAAATGATTTAATTGTAGCTTTAACACAATGTAGTAGGTCTCTCCAAATGTACCTTCAGCTTAGCTTTCAGAAAAAACAAAACAAGCCACTTTCATTTCTGTAAACCTTTTCCTTACTGCTTGCTTAAACTTTAAGGACCCTGACAAACATTCTCTATGATTAAGAAACTATTTTGTTAAGACAGTTATGTTAGGAAAAAAATTCCTTGTGGATATTTTAAAGCCTATGTCCTCGACTAGCCCTATGACCCTGTGCTAAGCAGCACCTTATACAAGTAGCATTTATGTGTGTATTGTTCCTCTTCCTATGGCACATATTCTTGTTAATTAGCTCTCTGTGTCTCACTTTTTACCACTGAGCCACAACTGGTTTAATCCTAAATATTCAGTGCTGTAACTAACAGTTTAGCGTTTATATTGAGTGTAACAGCAATCTGCTAATTCAACATTGAAACCTTTACAGTTTTCACCTGAGATTTAGAAAACTTTCATTACAAATAAATGTAGCTCACAGTTAATTTTAGGAATCATCAAATCTCAGCAAAAAGTGAGATGGCACATTAGCAAAGAAGCACAGAATTTACTGGAAACCATTTTGCCAAATATTATATCTGTATTACTGTTTGTTGTTTTATTTTTTATTTTTTTCCTTTTTTCTTTACTTGCTCTATCTACAGAGTTAAATAGTTGTGCTGGCCTGGTTTGATTCCTGGTGTGATCTAGGGGCATGAGAATGGGCCCACTGTGTTTGTGGTAAGTGTCTGTTGTACTGAGGGTTTAAACTGATTAATAAAAATTCGCATCTGTATGAGTTTTTTTTTAATTGAAACGTTAGGGCGTCGTCTTTATTGTATGTACTTTATTTTTTTTTTGGCTTTTTTTTTTAATCATTTTAGTTCACTCTATGTATTTGAAGGGAAGTGGATATTGGGGGTGATTTTCTTTTACCGTGTTTTTTTGTGTTTGATTTGGTTGTTTGTATTCATTAGCTGGTTAGCCAAAGACTAACAGTGTGTTGTTTTGTTTGTTGGTTTGTTTGTTTGTTTGTTTTTTAAATATGACTTTTTAATTGAACCAGTTAAGAAAGAATTATGTATAGAACACAATCATTAACCTCAGATCCATTAATTGATGCAGTTTTTAGGTCAGCATGCTGTTAAATGTTCATTGTGCTTATGTTATTGTTATTTTTTTCTATGATTTGGTTACTCAATCAGTTAATAAGCTGTAGAGCTGCCCTGTGATCAGTAAAAGGAAGATTTCCCACTAAATATCATGTTAAATAAGCCTCTGAACTGTTTTTATATTAGAAGTTGTCTAATATAAATGTGTTGTACCTTTTTCTAATTAAGTAAAAGAATTAACATATATATATATATATATTGTCTTGTTCTTCATTACTGTTTTGAATCTTTAGCTCATATTCTTTGACATAAACAGGTCAATGGGTGATGGCACCATTTATTGTTCCCCTGTCATACGCGACATTCAGGCCAACTACCTGTCTAAGAAACAGCCTACTGAAGGCTGACCTGATAACCTGCACATTATCTCTCATCACACTAGAGGGCATCATTGCTTTATGCTTAGATTAATAGCTGTTATTGTAATTTTTTCATTATTATTAATATTATTATTCACTGTAATTTATGCTCAAAAGCATTGAAGCCCATTTCTCCCGCTAAAGGAAAAAGTCAGCTTCTAATTAATAATTATGCTGTGCATAGTTGTAATCATGAGTCAGGATGTCATTATTATGAGATGCTTAGTTATCGTTGAGAGGCTTCTTAGTCATAATTATGAATTAGTAAGTCATACCTCAGTAAGTCATAGTTATGAGTTAGTAAGACAAAATTATGAGATGCTAAGTCATAAGTTATTACGTTATACTTATGAGATGATAAGTTAGTAAGTCATATTTATGACTTAACATCTCATAATTATGACTTACTAACTAATAATTATGGCCTAACTCATAATAATGACTTAGCATCTCATTATTATGAATTACAAGGAGGCCTTTTTTTCTTTAGTGGTGGAAATGGGCTTCCACACAAAAGTATCCCATACATGCAACTTGATCATATCAAGTGATTTTGTTGTTTGAGAGCTTGTGTTCTTGTTTACATATGACTTTGTGACATAGCAGAAAAGCACAAATGTTTAATTTACTGATAATGTTATCAAAAGTGTAAATATCTATTATAAATTCTTAAATGCTTCTAAACTAAACATTAGTATGATAATTAAAACAAATGAAACACAAATAATTATGTGAAAAGGGGCTTGATTATAAACTATACAGGTACATGTTTGTATTTATATAAGCAGGGTGACTGGCTCAACTTGTTCAATGTGGACATTTATAGAAACTGAAGTTCCCAGCAGTGCAGATGGAAGATCCTGCCCCAGATACAGTTACAACTTGCCTGTAGTGTGGTGTAACTGGTGTCAGAGGCTATCACACATGCTCACATAGACACACACATCAGATTGCAAATTTTGTTGTTTTACAAATAAAATATCTGAATATTAATTGAGTGAATATATATATATATATATATATATATATATATATTT
>JAOUQZ010000035.1:12514215-12529826 GCA_028564935.1 Neosilurus hyrtlii
TTCCAAATGTACACTATAGTCCCTAAAGCCCTTTACAGCATTGGGGGTTGAATAATTTTGAACACAACTGTATATAATAGTAATGTGATTTCAAATGCATTTTTATCTAAAAAATAAAATAGACTCCAATGCTGTATTTTTGTTTTGGATGAAAATGGCTCAGGTACAAACAATCAGTACAACTTTTCCAAGGTGGTGCCTTTTGGATGAATTTTGGAAAGTTAACTGGCATCATTACACAGTATGTTGGCCAAATAATGGAATAAGTATGGGCCACCAGGGGCCATTACTTATCAGGAAATACTTTGCAATATCTCCAAAATGTTTTAATATTTTTGCATAAAACTTTACTGTCTGGTAAAAATGTAACACAACTAATGTGCAGTTCAAATATTTCAGTTCCAGGAAATTAACAATGTAATATTGTTTGTGTGGCTGTTGACATCAGGCTGACTGCAGCTGTGAGACAGTTAGTCAAGAATTTTTACTTAATTTTATAGCAGAGACAATACAGTGGAAGAACAAAAATGTTTTAAAAATATAGTTGGGTGCATTTAGGATCATGTATTCATTCAGCTTACAAAAACCTATTTGTTCACCTGTCCTACATGTTCATTTATCCTGGTCAGGGTTGTGGTGGGTCCACGACCTGGACAACCTGGCATGAAGAAAGAATACACCCTGAAGAAAGAATACACCCTGGGACAGGAATTGAATACACACATTCGTACAATTACCATAGCTAATCAACCTACTGACATTTTAGGAGGTAGGAGAAAACAAGTGGAGTCAAATCCAACCCATTCTGACTTGAGGAGTACATGTGAAACTCTTCGCAGACAATAACTCAAGCTCAGGATTGAACTGAGGACCTCGGCTTTGTGAAACGTCAACACTGCCCACACTAGATTATCCTCTCGACCTCTACAGTTAAATATTTCCCCATGAAAGATACTTCAAAACATTGAGACATTTTAGTGAGCTAAGAATCTTTAATTACCTTTTAAGAAACCATTAATTGTTTTTTTTAATTATTAAAAATTTTGTACCAGTATAGTCGTTGAAATGCCGAATATTGTTGAGAAAACAAATTATTTAATGACACACCCAAATAGCTTTTGCTTGCCAAGCAGCAGCTCCTCCCACCCCCAAAAAATTCTTAACCAGTCAATCTCCATATTGAACAGGATGTCCTGTGATGTGCCTCTGCAGATATTCCACCACTGGAGGCTGAGTACATCTACTAAAAAAGGCCAAGGCCTAATCAAGGAGTGTAATCATAATCCGGAAAAGCAACAGTGGCCCAGTGGAGTATGTGAGAGATATACAGAGGAATCCGGCCTTCCGGATCTCCAAGCTTGGGTTTCATTTCCTTGGTTAATGCCCTGCTTACCTATCAGCTAAACATGTCCATCAACTCAGCTGTCAGCATGCTAAAACTGGTGGCAATCAAGCGCCAGGAACTTGTATGATGCCTTACCTCTATATCAGCTTTCTTAGGAGGAAGCCTTGATCTGCAACACCTTTCAAAAATTGATATGTGCATGCTCTCAAGGTATGAGCCACTGAGCTGTAGGAGCAGGTGCTCTGAGGTTTACTCTTTGAGAACAAACATTTCTGTAAGTGAAATTTTGTCACTTGCCTTGGACAAATGAGATGCATGCACTTCACTAAGCACACTTTCTCAGGTCATAGAGTCATGTGCCAATGGTGGCTTAGCACCTACTAAATGGAAAGAAAAACTGCTTCTGTTTCCATGTTATCCCTTTTAACTGATCCCACTGATTTGAAGCTTTAATTCTAACCAAACCAAGACTGTGTTTATGTCTGGTTGAATGGTTGAAAGTTCTGGAAGGTTACCCACTGCTAGGATTTCACCTGCTAAAAATCATCCATACTTTAATTAACACACATGTATTTGTGCTCATCAGTTGCAGCCCATTTCACCAGTGGTGTTTTCTGTTTTATGAATGAACACAACCCTCATGGCCCCTGTTCACGTATATTAGCGTTACACACTCACAGGAGGTGAGACTGACACGAGCCAGTGCTTGTGAGCTCATGAACTAAATGCAGCACGAGGTTCAATTAAAGCTAGATTTAGAAGCAGATCTACTGTACCATGAAGATGTGTGCAGATACACAAGTTCACCTTATTATTTCAGGCATCCAGGATGGAATGTAAGTGTCAGTAAGTTACCACATAGATAGGTAACCTAACAAAACAATATTGAACCTCATGAAGAGCATTCTGTGTCAATTCATCTTCTCTGGGGGGCTGGCATTAACACATCGTGTGTATTGAATGGCAGGGAAGTATCTTGTTTCTGCAGGAGTGTCCTTCATTTATGTGGGCGAGGCTGCTGCAAACTATTAAGATGGGATAGTGCCCACTGTCAGAGTTTTATATTGCTAGCAATCCCTGGCATCCAATCTCTGGCAAACAACTATTTCCTGTTGGGCAGAGCCACAATCTAATAATTACTGTGCAGCTCTATTAACTGACATAAACAGCATGTCTGATTTGACTGCCAGTTTTAATTCTTCCATGTCTTGATATGGTAGATCAAACTATGATGGCTAGTTACAGTCATGTGAAAAGTACATCCCAGAGAAAGGGCTGATCAGTGTATTTCTGCTGATTTGTGCAAATGTCTAGTGTTAAAAACAGTATACAAATAAAATGAAATTAAATTAAATAAGTTTGTCGCTCTGTTAGCTCTAAGATAGATTGGCAACAGGCTCAGGATGTACTCCACCTCTCACTCAGAGTGAGCTGGGATTGACTTCAGCAGAAGGATAAACAGTATGGATAATGGATGAATGGATAAATTGAATAACTCAATTTTTTTTCCTATTTGAGTCAGTTCTTGACGGATTTGCTAGTGTATTTCCCAAGTATGGCTCAACTTCAATTTTTGGTATTTTCAAGCACTCTGATATAGTTCAGAAATTCATAGATGAATGCATAAACATAGAATAGATAGACTGGGTTTCCTGGATTGAGGCGGTGAATAAGATCTGGTCTCCAGTAGTGGTAAAGCAATATTTCCAACATGGTGAAGGCATGCTGCGCAGGTGGGTGCCAGTCATGGGGATATGTTACATTTCATGCATCAGTGGTGTTATATGAATTCTTTATAGTACTACTTAATGGTAACATGGGATTTGTTTTTTTTTTTAGGCTCAGTTTTGTTACTCTGCTTTTTTGCAATGAATTTTATGAACCTGTTACTCAGATGTATTGTAACTAGAGCAAAGTTTATAAACCTTCAGCAACATTAAAGTGAGTCATACTAGATAACTTTTATAATACTCTCAGATATTTCCTTCAAATTTTACATAAATCTTCAGAGGCATCACAGATCGATCTCCACAATGTAGCAACAAACAACAGGTGAAATAAGATACACATGACCAAAGATCTCATTGTTCTTTCTATGGGGATTTAGAATGCTGAGCCACATGCAGGTAAAGAATTATCCATTACAGCAATATGATAGTTCATTTTGGGAGCAAGAAAGTAGCAAAATGACTCAATATATGAAATCTCTAGGTCTCGTAGGTGCTGAAAAATTAACAGAAACAGATTGACTGTGACTGACTGTCAGTTGTTTATATCTGGCATTTTGACTACCGGAAGTTGCTGCTGATTGCTCGTAGCGGCCATAACCAGCTCTATTGGTTGCGTGGGCTCTCTATTCTATGTCTATGGATAAATCGATGACTGCCAACTTCCCAGTCCCTGAGGCAGCAAAGCCATTCCAAACTATAACATTTTCACCACCATGCTTCACAGCTGTTATGAGGTTGTTCAGCTGAAAAGCCACATATGTGTACTGTGACTGTGGCCAGACAGCTCGATCTTTGACTCATCTGTCCAGAGCACATTTTTTCAGAATGCCTAGCCTTTATCTATATGGTCATTGACAAACTATAATATTGTTTTACTGTTCATTTTGGTCATCAAATGCATTTTCATATCAGCAGTTTTACCTAAATAGAAAAATAATTATTCTATTTTTTCCACTTTTGCCTGTTTAAGGGTTAATATAAACGTGATTTGAACTGCAGAATTCTTTACTATCAGAGCTACTGTTCAAAAAAATAAATCCCCACTTTCTGACCAATTAGATTCAAGCATTCCTTGCCACAATAATGTAGAGTAATTTATATAATTGCAGTCAATTTTGTTTGATCGAAATTAAACTGCTGCTTACATAAACAGTGCTGTTTACCCTGTGATATACCACTCACAAAAAAATAAGCAAAAAATTCTAAAATTTCTCGCTTAATGGTTTAGCAACACAAAGTCATACAGGTCTTGCTGCTAATGTGATAAATGGTGACCCCGATGTAGACAGTCTGTCAGTGAACACAGCAGGGTCACAAATTATCAGCAGGAAGCACATGTATGTCACTTGATGCTGGAGCCTAAACTAGGATCCAGAGTATCTACAACATCTATGGAAAGGTCTGAGATAGGTACTCATGTTTTGAATAAGCAAGAGATAAATGCATGTCTGTGGAACTGGATTTAATCCCAAAATAATGATTAAGATAATTTTGTTTAACACTAATATTGCTATTTAATATAGAATTTTTTAAAAATACATAAAAATACTATACAACTAAACAAGCTGTTTAATAGTTATAGTAAACACTGGGAAATTATAATTATAATATATAATATAATTATTATAAATAAATAAATAAATGTGTAAAACTTTAAATACACACAAAAATCTCATGGATGAACTGAATCCATTTCTAATGTATGGTGATATCCATCAAACAGTGTGCGCTCTTTTAACTTATCAGCCTTGAAACTTCATATTCATGGCTGTAAAACCAGACCCTGTAACTGCTGGGAGTGTTATTTTGGCTTCCTTAACATCTTGTCCTCAAATGGTGCTCAGATGCCACTCAAGCTTGAAGTTTCCATTGCCTTAGTTTTTTACGAAGACCTTGTGTTCATTGCTTCAGTGTATGGAAACAAAAATTGTGTTCAGTGCATGTTTATTTTTGTTTATGTAGCATGTCAGGTGTTAGGTTATTCATGAGTTACGTTTCATGGAAAGTTACTTAGGAGACCTAAGAATGTTGCTTAAACCATTTAGATTACTGAAAATATGTATGAATAAAGCAATCACTGTATGACTGGCCCACTGCTTCATCTAAAATATATATAATTGTGTTAAATTGTGAGAAATAACACTTCCATTTCTGAATTCCAATTTCACTTTCAGGAATGCTCCTGAAGCAAACAAATGCAGCAGGGCAGGCCATGTACATGCAGCTTTGGTGGGCAGTAATTCTCCTGAGTCACTAGGTCACTGTCAACATCAGGATTTGTGTTACATGTGTTTTTGTGACACTGACATGTGTGCGTTTGTGAGTTGTGCAATGTACAAGCATCTGAGTTTGGAAGTGGAGCCCCTTGAAATGCTTCAGTATGGCTTTGGCAATGAAGCATTGAGCCAGGCAAGGTGTTTTGAATGTCTTTCACAAAAGGTTGACGTTCCGTTGATGCAAGAATTCCTCATAAAGCACTTTTTGTTAAGCCGTAAGCATGCCGAAGCATTTGAAGAGACTTCCCTACTGAATTCCTCAGCGTGACATTTTAGCATGTGACAATGTCACAAAAATGTGTGTAATATTGGTCTCAATGCTGACAGAGTCATGTGGCGTACAGACTAACCAGAGTTACTGTTCGCTCCTGCGGTACACGCATGACCATGCTGTGCTGCGTTCATTCACTACAAGAACAATCCAGGAGCTTTTTGATCACAACTCATATGTTATGATACAGAAATATAAAATAGTGTGAACTAAACATGGGCTCTCAAGTCCTTACTGGTTGTAAATTTGAACTCTACACAGTCACTCATCGGCACTTACATCCTAACAGTTATTCCAGAGTACCTAAACATCAAGATGAACATTGTCCATTACTGTCACTGTTCTGTTCCTTCAGCCAATAAGTTTTAATTAACGCATGCTGATGATACTCTGATCCACTGATTCTTCTTCCAGAGGATGCCTTGGTCAAGCTTAGTCTATTGTTTCAGCTTGCCTTTAAAGTAGCCTATCTTAAGCCTTAGGTTCTTTAAATCACCACCATAATACAGTAAGCCAAATTTTATGACTTGAATGAAACAGAAAAAGGAATCGAGCTTAGCTCAATATGAATACCTTCATGTTTCCCAGTCTTACCTACTTTTGAGTAATAGTAACCCTTTTATGATAATATCGGTTAAGTCCAGAGTTTCCCAATCCTGGTCCTGGAGAATGCCCTGCCTTGCACATTTTAGTGTTTTCTTGTTCCCAACACACCTGATGTAATTAAACAACTAATTAACATTTCTTCATGACTTGAAGTCGGCGAGATACAGTAGGGGAAACACTAAAGTGTGAGTAGGGTTGGAAACCTCTGAGTTAGATTAACCCAATTTAATCCGAAGACAATTTCAAGTCTGGACTGTCATCATCTCTTCTTTCTGCTGGTCAGCTTACAATCTTAAATCACTCGATCCAGGTTATCAACTTCAAGGTGGGATGAACTGACTTATGTTAGCTAACTAACACACAGTTTACTCCCCTTAAATCAGCATATATTTCTTGTTGCATGATTCCAGCAACTTGTTTCGATAAACTGACCCTGCTCTTCACTCTTAAACATCTCTCTCTTTCACTCCCTAATGTCGATAAAGATGACCTGAACTAATGAATCTTCATACAGCTGCACAAATGAAATACTTCCATCATCTGTAAATCAGTTCGTATAGAATCCTCAAATAATTACATGTAAATCAATCTATAAAATGCAATATAATTCCTGTAATTTATTTGTTTGTTTGTTTGTGCCCTTTCAGCTGTTATGTCAGGATGTTTTTTTTTAAATAAATATAGTATTCTGGTATTTGTTGACAAAAATAAACCTGGGTTTTGATTAAATTATTCTCCAGACCTGCACAATTACAATCCATTTAAACAAACAAATAAAAGTTCTAACAAAACATCATCTTAATCTTATGAATGTTGGGGAAGCAGAACTTGGCTCTAAACTCGTGGAATAAAAGTCATCGCTCAGTGGCATGAGCATTTGTTTTCCTTTGGACTGTGGCACCGGCCGGGAGTCAGTTTGCCAATCACACTCAGGGTGGGCTTTGCTGTTTTAAGAGCTGGAGATGCCCGAGCTGTGAGTAGTGCCTCGTGCGCGCGCTGTCTGCAGGAGTCGCACATCCAAGAGTTCGGGAAACTTTTTACCCATCCGTCCACACGGATCTCACCCAAATCAGCCTTACATACTCATTCTTATCACTCGAGCTCGTGGCAGGAGTCGCCAGGCTGGATTTGCCCGACCCTAGACACTGGTGGAGCGGGAGGAAATCGTGGAGGAGCGAGAGGCGGCACGCCGGAGGGGGCAGCATGACGCCGGATTCGGTTGAGCCCGTGCGCGCTCCGGCTCCAGCTGTCCGGTTCCAGCGCGACGCGGATCTGATCGAGCGGGACGGAAGTGAGCGGGTGACCATCAACGTGTCCGGGCTGCGCTTTGAGACCCAGATCAAGACTCTCTCCCGTTTCCCGAACACACTCCTGGGTGACCCGCACAAGCGCACCCGATTCTTTGACCCGCTCCAGAATGAGTACTTCTTCGATCGGAACCGGCCCAGCTTCGATGCCATCCTGTACTATTACCAGTCCGGCGGGAGGCTCCGTCGACCCCTGAACGTACCCGTCGAGATTTTCATGGACGAGATAAAGTTTTACGAGATCGACGAGGCTGTGATCCAGGGTTTCATCGAGGATGAAGGGCTTAGCAAAGTGGAGGAGCGCGCGGTGCCGACCAACGCGTTCCAGCGGCAGGTGTGGCTCCTGTTCGAGTACCCGGACAGCTCGCGAGCGGCTCGGCTGATCGCCATTGTATCAGTGATGGTCATCTTGGTGTCGGTCGTCATCTTCTGCTTGGAGACGTTACCAGAATTCCGAGGATCCGGCGGTGCAGTGAGCAGCAGACTGCAGGCAGATAACGGGACGACTGGAGAGGGTTGGGACGGCAGTCACCTCACAGACCCGTTCTTCCTGCTGGAGACGCTGTGCATCTCGTGGTTTTCCTTCGAGATGTTCATGAGGTTCATGTCGTGTCCGAGCAAGCAGGCTTTCTGCAAGGACCTCATGAATATCATCGACGCCATCGCGATCGTGCCGTACTTCATCACTCTGGGCTTGGAGCTGGCGGAGTACCGGGAGAGCGCGCAGCAGGCCGCGTCCCTGACGGTGCTCAGAGTCGTGCGCATCGTGCGCGTCTTCCGCATATTTAAACTCTCGCGGCACTCCAAAGGACTTCAGATCCTGGGCAGGACGCTGCACGCCAGCATGCGCGAGCTGGGCCTGCTCATCTTTTTCCTCGTCATCGGCGTCGTCCTGTTCTCCAGCGCCGTGTTCTTTGCTGAGGTGGACGACACCGAGTCGGGCTTCGCCAGCATCCCGCATTCGTTCTGGTGGGCTGTGGTTACCATGACTACAGTGGGATACGGGGACATGAGTCCCGTCACTGTCGGGGGGAAAATCGTTGGTTCGATGTGTGCCGTGGCCGGTGTGCTGACCATTGCTCTGCCTGTTCCTGTGATCGTGTCCAATTTCAGCTATTTCTACCACCGGGAAAACGAGCAGGAGGATCTCAGCGCGTACACGCATGTCACCTGCGGCCGTCCGGCGCCTGAAGGCAAACTCACACTCATTAAATCAGAATGCTCCGAGAATAACAATGAGGATGATGACGATTTTCATTTCTCAGTGTACTGTAATTTTAATGAATACAAAGGGAAGCTCACAAATGTATAAACACCCCAAAAAACAACAATTAACCCAAAGAGTGGCTTTAAAGAGCAGTGCTTCTCACAGCAGAATCTGTTTCCCAGGGGTCAGGTAAAGCATTATTGTATATAGGCTATAGGGTTTGTATTTTTTATTTTTTTTACATTTTATTTATTTATATATAAAATTTAGTGGTTATTCTCAGTGGCAGAAATAAAAACCCATCATTATCAAACCTGCTGATAAATCCAGTTTAGTCTAACCAGCCACCAACACAATAGAAAAAGCATTTAAATCATTACTTGTCATGTCATTTTCGAAACCACTATTTCCTTTATTAAGGACATGTGAAGGCCAGAGCCCATCCCAGGTTACACTCTGAACAGCTCGCCAGACCACTGCAGAGTCAACACACGCACAACCATTCAGAATCACATTGGGGCTCAAACCCAAGGCCTTCTTTCGTGCCTACCACAATGCTATTAATGTTATCCATCCATTCATTCAACATCTAAGCCGCTTAATCCTAATTAGGGTCGCGGGGAGGCTGGCGCCTATTAGCTGACTCTGGGCGAGGGCGGTGTACACTCTGAACAGCTCGCCAGGCCATTGCAGGTCCAACACACTTGCAACCATTCACACTCTCACCTAGGGGAAACATTGGAACCACCAATCAGCCTACTGTGCATGTTTTTGGACTGTAGGAGGAAACTGGAGCACCCGGAGAAAAAACACACAAGCATGTGGAGGACATGCAAATTCCACTCAGAAATGCCCAGAGCCTGGGAATTGAACCCAGGACCTTCTTGCTGTGAGGCGGTCGTGCTCACCACTGCACCACCGTGCTGCCTAGTGTTTTTGGCTATTATGCTATTAGTGCCACTATGCTGGCTAGAACATTACTTGAGAAATAATTTAAAAAGTAATGAGGAAAGGCTGGAAAATAACTAACCAGCAGGCAAAGATAGTCTACAGGTCTGACCAGCTCAGCTGTGTTTTGGAAACTGGGAGCTGGTTAGACTAAACTGGATGTTTCAGCAGAGGAGGTCATTATGTATTTATGATTGAATTCATAAAATTTAATCCAAACCCCAATCACACTAAAACAAGCACACCTACCTATAAATGATGTCAACTTGGATATAGTTATATGCTCTGTGGGTGAAAGGGTCAAGAATAAAAACTCTGTGACTCCAATAAATAGGCAAAACATTTGGTAGACATTAAAATAATGACTGTAATATTTGAATAGTTGGATTGTATTCCTGAAATAAATCTGGACTGATGGGGATCCTGAAATATATTTTACATTTAAGAGTATGCATCGATTATTCACTATTTGCCCACCAAAACTCTGAGAACTCTAAACTCCCAGAAAAAAGGTACTGTACCATACTGTTACTTATCTATGGTGTGGTACCGGTGGTTTAGTGTCGGTTTAAGGTGTGCCTTTGAAATATTTGTTTAAAACGAATTATGTTTGTTGAAGGAGTCACTGGCTTGCATTAGAGAGCTGATTTATAGAGACCAGTTTAAGGTTAAAATAATGAATGGTATTGAATTTACGAACAGTGTAGTTCTATAAAAACGCTGGCTTTCTTGGCCAATTCCCGTCAAACTCATGTGAAAAGGTGTTGCTGGAAACTTTAGGAACAAGAATGAGAAATGTGAAGTTTCCAGGAGAATCCAGGAGAAATTGAATGTTTATGTAAAAATGACTGAATGGGTTACCACATATGCCTTGTGTGTTGTTGATGTAGAATATAGTTGTATAGAAGGTACTGTAGACATTTATGAAGCATATTTCAATTCATTAAGGGCATTAAGGGCACTGGCTACTTCATTAGGGTCACCAGAAGTTCTAATTATTCATGCAACTCTCCAATCAGCCAGTCCTGTGACTGCAACTCAGTGCATGAAATCACAAGTTTCAGTAACTCCTCACATCAGACAATAGATTGGGGAAAATGTGATCTCAGTGGCTTGGCTTCTTATACCACATGGCCAGTACTGAGCATTTCAGAAACCTTTCTGAAAAAGAAAAGAATGTGCTGCTGACACATTCATTCATTTGATGATTTATTTTCTAAGCCACCTAATCTTAATTAGGGTTGTGGGGAGGCTGGCGCCCGTCTCAGCCAACTCTGAACAGCTCACTAGGCCATTACAGGGCCAGCACACACACAACGGCTGCTGACACATTTGAAATCCATATAATGAAGGCTATTCTGGGAGCAAATGGGATCCTCCATAGTTTTAGCATGGTGTTTTCAATAAAGTGAATGTAGTGTTTCATATAGTATGAAATATTCAGGAGCAAAGAACTACAGGCATTATCTGGTGCCATCTTGTGGTCACACACGGGCGCTGCACGCTTTCTATGCACTTTTACGCAGGCATTTTGTGTGTGTGTGTGTGTGTGTGTGTGTGTGTGTGAATTCATAGTTGAAGCTAATTTTGCTCACAATTTAAGCTCATCTGCTGGATTAAGAAGGTCAAATTTTTAAAAAAGAATATTTTTATGGTTCTTATCTTAAGACTGAAAAATGAACATAGTTTGTCTACTCAGGACTGTTTTTATTTAGACTCTGAAACTGTAACATAATGTATAGTTTGTGTATTTGCAGTACAAGCATGTAAGCAAATGCAAATATTTTTCCCTAGTAAATATTTACATTTGTATCAGAATTATAATAATAGTTTATAAAGCTTTGGATTCAAATGGTACAATATGTATGAAAAACTGTATAAAATATACATACAGTTGAAGTCAGCTGCATTACAATGAGGCTTTTGCACTTATTGTGACTTTTTAAAAAAAATAAATTAATGTATTTTTGATAAACATGTTACCGACAATTCATTTGTATTCATCATCACATTCAGAGCTTAAGACAGGTGGAACAGAATATGTAGCTGTTAAACAATTTCATATCTGTGTTTATTCTACAGCAGATAAGCAAGCAAACAGTGATATTATACGATATTTCACAGTTCAAAGGGTTCACTGGATTGTCAGGGTCTTGTTGACAGTTTTAAAGCTCCTAAAAATTCACTAAAGATTTTTTTGATTAAGACATTCCTGGTGAATACTCAGCCTTGACCTACTTAATCAGGCTCATTCATTCATTTGCTGCATCAGTTAATCCTTCTACGGTAGCAGGGAGGCTGGAGTCTACCTCGGCCGACTCTGGGTGAAGGCGGGGTACACCCTGATTAGCTCACCAGACCATCGCAGGGCAACACAAACACACAACCTTTCAAACTTACATTCACACCTAGGGGCAGTTTTAATGCAGCCAATTAAGCTTAGGTGCATATCTTTGGGCTATGGGAGGAGACCGGAGTACCCAAAGGAAACCCACACAAGCATGGGGATGAACATGCAAACTCCACACAGAAACACCCTTGCCGACCCCGGGACTTAACCCAGGACTGTCTTGCTGTAAGCCAAACATGCTAACCATTGCACCATCGTTCTGGCTTAAATAAATTCATGTGAAATCAAATTTACTGAAGTAATCCCAGTGTCTTACAATAAAATGTAATAACATTCCAAGAAGATAATAATGAATAATGCTCTCCTCACCAAAAATGTGAAGACATTTTATTAATGATGTACATCAGGTAAAATCAATGACACTGTCAGAGATAAATGACTGAGTTGCCCTGAAAAGTGAAAGGACAAAGGGAGAGGAAGTGATTGAGATGCAAAGTGCAGAGTGGAAAAAGCCAGGCTATTTTTTATTAATGACATGAAGCAGTTAAGCGCTCACTCATGCTGCTGACCAAACAGCATCTCATGGTAAAAACTGTTAAGAGTTAAAACACATGCTGGCTAAAAGATCGACATTGTTATGTTCTGTGGTGTCAACAAACTATTACGTCTTACTTACTCTTTTGCTTTTATCTAATAGATAGGAGCTACACATGTTCTCTGACTGGTATAGGGTTAAGCAGTTTATATACTCTGAATTTCAGTGGGTAAAAGTGTACTACCTGCATGGAAATCCAGACTTCAGTAAATACTGCACACTGTAGTATAACATCATTACCTGTACTGAGCAGTTTAATAAAAATCCTTTGACTCCAACATTAATATGTTTAAAAGTCATTTAAAAATTAAGCATATTAATGCTAGTGCTGGTGGCATAGTAGCTCAGTGGTTAGCACTACCACCTCACAGCAAGAAAGTTCTAGGGTTGAATCTTCCAGCTGCCAAGGGCCTTTCTGTGTGATGTTTGGCACTTTCTCCCCATGCTTGTGTGGTTTCCTCTGTTTACCCTGGTTTCCTCCCACGGTCTAAACACATGCACATTAGATAAACTACTCTAAATGTCCATAGGTCTAAATGTGAGTGTAAATGATTGTTTTGTCTGTGTCGAAGAGTGGCAAACTTTTTAGGGTATACCTGCCTCTTGACCCAAAAGTCAGTCTAGCTTCCCCCACATCCCTGAAGGACGAGAGATACAGTTAATGGACGGATAGTTGGATGGTGTTAGTGATTCCAATTACAGTGATGATGATGCTGATGCTGATGATTTGTAGTAGTATTAGTAGAAGTAGTCATAGTAGTTGTCAGTCATTGATGTTCTTTTTAAAAAAAAAATAAAAATAATACATTTGTTTGCTGAATCCTAATTAGAAATAAACGGTTCAGAAAATGAAATGAATGAAATTAAATGTTTGCTGAATCACTTAATGTTCTAGGGTGGTGGAGAGGATGAAGCCTATCTCAGCTAAAACTGTGCAAAGGTGGGGTGCACTCTGACCACCAGACCATCGCAGGGCCATCACTGACACACACAAAGCCTCTCACACTCACCCTCACACATAGGATCAATTTGGAATAGCCAATTAGCCTGACGCGGCTGTAACATGCAGACTGGCCTTGTCATCCCAACTCTGACCCCAGGTTTCATTTCTATGATCAAAAGGTATAGTACTCCTACAAAATTCATGCAGATTGTATTACGTAATCATCATCTTGCTACTAATCATATAAAGTTAAATGTACTGTGACCAAATCTCTTGAGGATTAGGAACTGCAGATAATCTATGCAATTATGTCAGATTAAGTCATTGTTTGCTCATTTATTTTGCACTTATGATCAGGGCCTGCATGAATCATATTGCTTTGCAAATACAACCTGTATAAATAATATAGATCACATGAAAAATGAAACCATCATCCACTGCCCTGTGCATACTCTTACTGACCCATTGTCCCAGAGGTAGAAGTTTCCCATAGGTGACATGATATACTATATACTATGTACTAAAGTATGATCCTATGCGGTTTAGATCTAGCTGTGTTATAAATCCAACACACTCTATTTTCTTTTAGAGTGGTGCAGTTTTGCCCCTTCTTAAATGCTCACTATGGCATGTTTAGTTCAGCTCGAGCCAGGTGCAGAAAAACGAGAAGAGCTCCTTCACCTTCAGGAATTTCAGTACTGAAAACACACCCATGGGACTTGTACTTTACTTTAACTCCAAAATCTTCAGTAGTAAACCTCAAGCATGGTCGCTACTGACTTTTAGTCCTCAAAGAATAATGTCGTAAATCCGCAGTTGAATCATTTACCTGTGTATGTTTTGTTAAAACACTGATTTACACTAATGGTATTAACCCATGCTACACTTAGCTAGCATGATAAGGCATTGATTTAATTCAGATTTCACATGTACTTCCTCTTTCTCCCTGTGCTTGTGTGGGTTTCCTCCAGGTATTCCGGTTTAATCTCACATTTCCCAAAACATTTCCTGTAAATAGTTGTGTGTGTATTTCCTTGCAATGGATTGGCTTTTGTCTTCACCAAAAGACAGCTGAAAAAGACATGTATAGATTTTTTTTCAACAAATGCATGTTCAATAAATGCAGCCAAGGCAACTGTGTTAAATATTCATGCTCTCATTTAATAATAAGACCAAAATATTCACAATTATATTTTTTGCCACGGCAGAATGGTGGTGTAGTGGTTAGCATGTCCATCTCACACCAAGAAGGTCCTAGGTCTAAGTCCTGCGCTCAGCAAAAGTATTTATGCAGTGGTTTTCTCCTTTCCACAGTCCAAAGATATGCACATTAGGCTAATTCTTCCAAATTTCTCCTAGTGTGGTTGTGTATGTCAGCTCTGCACTGGACTGGCGAGCTGTTCAGGGTGTACCCCGCTTTCGCCCAGAGCCAGCTGGGATATTCTCCAGCCTCCCAGTGACTCGAGTAGAAGCATTTTGGCAAATCAATGCCAACCCCAGTTCAGTGATACAGTATTATATCTACACTATAATAGTTACAGTACACTGGTACATTAACCAGCTCATTCCTCACAAAAGCAGAAGTATTAAATATTAGTGAAGTGAAGGTTGTAGAGATGTAAAAATATCTGGGTGTACGTCTAGGTAACAGAGTGGATTGAATACATAACAGCAAGAAAGTCTAAAGAACATAATGTTTTCATATTTCAAGATTGTTTACAATTCTTTATGACTATTGATAAACACTTGTACATGTTCTTACTCCCTATATTTATTTGAAATAATGTAAACATTTGAAAATTATTGTGAAAAACATCACAGCTCTGAAACAAACTCATTGTTAAAAATACATATATACCTGTGATGGCGGGTGTACTTTGCCCTCCCCCAGGCTGAGATGGCCGCCAGCCCCCTTCATGTCATTTTCTGAACCGCTTAATCCTAATTAGGGTTGCGGGAAGGCTGGCGCCCATCTCAGCTGACTCCGGGCGAGGGCAGAGTACACCCTGGACAGCTCGCCAGGCCATCGCAGG
>JAOUQZ010000035.1:12531931-12544016 GCA_028564935.1 Neosilurus hyrtlii
TATATATATATATATATATATATATATATGTCAAGATAACATTATCCCTTTTTTTTGCACCTCTGGGCAGAACATTTTCTAAAATTTCCCGGAGGGGTGTCCCCCAAAACGCCCTCGTGCACCCTACCCTCCCTCCAGCATCACCAGATACATTTGGAGTGTAAACGACTTTGCCCTGCTAACACCCTGATCTCTCCGTATGCTCTGGTGGTGTGTTTGTGGCGGAGCCTCTGCGTTAGAGCCGGTCTGCATTGCGTCGAACTCTCTCCCCCACCCTCGCACTCTCGTGCTTCCTCATGTGCACCGGTATATACTGTCTAGTGTTAAGGAATTCTTCTCTATCTCCTCATTGATCCCTCATCCACACCCCCCTTCAAGCACTCACCCTTCTACCTCCATTCCCCGCGGCTGGTGCGGACAGATAAAGCAGACCTATCTTTCTACGCGGAAGAGGGGGAATTTCTGCTGATTCAGTGATGTCTGGAAATGGCATGAGCTTTGCATCCCCCCCCCTCCATTTCTCCTCTTCTCCTCTTCATCCACCCACCCACCCAACTTTAATACATCCCCCCACCCTTCCTCCGAGCTGCAGCAGTAGAGTCTCTCCTGCGGTATAAACCTTATTCACGCGTCCGAGGTGCCGTCGCGCGCACACCGCACCGCACCGCACCGCACCGCATCACAAGGAGGGAGACTGCGGCTTCTGGTTTTACTTCATTTTAGCTCTCTCTCTCTCTCTCTCACTCTCTCTCTCTCTCTCTCTCTCTCTCTGCTGTCATCGAACTCGCACCTGCATCATATCGTGATGAAACCGTTCATTTCCAATAAATAGCACTCAAGCGGTTGCGACTTAAGATGATGAGGTGCATAAGCAAGGATCAAAGAGCTGCAGCTTCTGAGAACTCCCAGCACACACACACAAACATGTGAAGTGCTAATGAATGAACATAAGACGAAAGAAGATCTTCACTATTAGATGACAAGAGGCATTTCCAATATCTTCAAGAGGTAAGCTCCTGGTGTCCCTGGTGGATATGAAGATGCTTTGCTTTATTCTGCATTGCTTCTCTTTATTTATTCCCCCCCTACAAAAAAAAAAGAAAAAAAAGAAGAAAAAAAAGTGCAGTCTGCTCGTTTTGTTTTGCTCTGAGTAGTGTTGCAATCCGGAGAAGTAGCCTGCATGTGTGCTAAGAGTAAAAGTGACACGGTCATGTTAGATCATTCTCACTTTGCGCAAAGCAGTGGTTTGGAATGTGTACATTTAATGCGAGAAACATCTGCCTGTCTATATATTTACTTGTATGCATCAGACAGGGAGGAGCAGATAGATAGATAGATAGATAGATGGATGGAGTGGAAATTGCTGAGCTGGCAAATATCCCCACTGTTCAATCCATTTTTTCTTTGACTGGGTAGCAGAGGCAGCAGTAGTGGATGCAGTGGGAAGGAGTGATGGTGGAGTCAGCAGGAGCTGCAGTGGGACCACACTGAGGAAAACAGGTCTAGCTCATAATAGCTGCATAAGTGAGCCAGCACAAAATCAAAGCAGGACAGGGAAAGTGAGCTCAAGAGGAATTCAAGACAAGAACTACATGTCTGTTCCATTACACTAACCGCAGTCCTGCATCTCCTACAGTGCTTCGACTTGGTCTTGCAGGATGACCGTAGTGGCCGGAGATAACATGGATGAAACATCGGCTGTCCCAGGGCATCCTCAGGACACATATGCTCCTGATCACGATGACCATGAATGCTGTGAAAGGGTGGTCATCAACATCGCTGGGCTCCGCTTTGAAACACAACTCAAAACGCTTGCTCAGTTTCCAGAGACGCTGCTCGGGAACCCAAAGAAGAGAATGCGTTATTTTGATCCTTTGAGAAATGAATATTTCTTTGACCGGAATCGTCCGAGTTTTGACGCAATCCTCTACTACTATCAGTCTGGAGGGCGGTTGAGGAGGCCAGTAAATGTCCCATTGGATATGTTCTCAGAAGAAATTAAGTTCTATGAACTTGGAGTGGATGCAATGGAGAAGTTTCGTGAGGATGAGGGCTTCATTCGAGAAGAAGAACGACCCCTGCCCGATCGGGAGTTCCAACGGCAGATCTGGCTTCTCTTTGAGCACCCTGAGAGCTCAGGGCCAGCCAGAGGAATTGCCATAGTGTCTGTTATGGTCATTTTAATTTCCATTGTCATTTTCTGTTTGGAGACTTTGCCAGAACTGAAGGAGGACCCTGCAGGGAGAATACAAACAGTAGGGAACATCACCTATTTTTACAAACCAAACATCCTTACAGACCCCTTCTTCATTGTAGAGACCCTCTGCATAATCTGGTTCTCATTTGAACTTATAGTTCGATTCTTTGCATGTCCCAGCAAGGCAGCCTTCTTTAAGAACATAATGAACACCATAGATGTAGTAGCTATCATCCCCTACTTCATTACACTGGGCACAGAGTTAGCAGAAGAAGCAGACGGTAAGGAGGGGAAGGGGGAACAGGCAACATCACTGGCCATTCTCAGGGTGATTCGTCTGGTCAGGGTGTTTAGGATCTTCAAGCTGTCCAGACATTCCAAAGGACTGCAGATTTTAGGGCAGACCCTAAAAGCTAGTATGCGGGAGCTTGGATTGCTTATCTTCTTCCTCTTCATTGGTGTCATCTTGTTTTCAAGTGCTGTGTACTTTGCAGAAGCTGAAGAGGCAGAATCGCACTTCAGCAGTATCCCTGATGCATTCTGGTGGGCTGTTGTATCAATGACCACAGTTGGCTATGGAGACATGGTCCCTGTCACTATAGGGGGCAAAATTGTAGGCTCTCTGTGTGCAATTGCTGGTGTGCTGACCATTGCCCTACCAGTGCCTGTCATTGTATCCAACTTCAACTACTTCTACCACAGGGAAACTGAAGGTGAGGAACAAGCCCAACTTCTGAACGTGAGTAACCCCAACATCGCTTCTGACTCAGATTCCAGCCGCCGCAGTTCCTCAGTGGTCAGCAAGTCTGAGTACATGGAAATCGATGGAGACATGAACAATAGCATGGACAACTTCAGAGAGGCCAACCTTAGAACTGGCAACTGCACAATAACTAACCAAAACTGCGTTAACAAAAGTAAGCTGCTAACTGATGTTTAGAGTCCAGATATGTACCACAGCTCTGTCTCAATTCAGTAGTCCAATACCTTATTTAACTCCCTAGTGCACTCCAGCATTACAACTATTAAATTCTACAGATGAATGGAGAACAGAGGAAAGCATACATCACAATGTTAGATTATGACATCAATACCTATATGTATATATACATTTATATATATAGTTAGATTAATGAATTTCCGACAAGGCGATGCACATAGGCTATGAATAGGAAAAACATTTCTCTCTAGAATGTACAGGAACATGCATACATAACCAAAAGGCCATGGAGAGGACTCTGGATCACTGTTCCAAGCTGGCAATGAAGTGATGAAACATTATGCATGGATTTCAAATTACATATCAGCAAGTTGCACAGTGCATCCAAAACAAAAAGCATAAAATTACTCAGTTCCACAAGGACAAGCCAAGCAATCTGCAGTGTTTGGCCTATATTTGGTCCTCCCTACAGTACTCTAGACCTACTGACCAGCAAAGCACCTTATACGAACATAACTGATCTCCTGCTGGGACGCTGTGAGGGAAAAAGTCATCTCCTCATGGACATCCGCAATGCTGCTATTCTCCAGCAGAAGCTGTAATAGATATCACCAAGTGATTTGATGCCATGCCCTTTAGATGCAAGACAGCACAATGATGGGGGAAAATAGCTTATTAATAAGCATGTTTAGACTATTCTCATTTTGATATCAGCATGTGTGAGACGTTACCTCATTCTATATGATATCTTTTTTCTTTGCCATTTATTCCCTATAGTTCATTTCCATGAAAAATGCACTGGTTTGATATGATTTGAAATGCTTCTTGTTTAAGCATATCTTAAGGACTGAATGTTTAAACTTAAGGGAAAGAGGATCTTGATGGGATCATAGCATGTTAAAATAACTTGCATTATGGCCTATTCAAACTAAGGTACTGTGTATCCTAGTATATTTAATGCATGACAGCAGTATTATACAGCTTGTTGCTATTTAGACACTCCTTTGGGGTGTTACTGTTACTATCAGGGAAACTATGGACTTTATGTCCTGACATTTTCTGAAATGTGACAAAAAAAAAAACAAAAAACAACAACAACAACAAAAAAAAAAAACACGGAGAAAAAAGAAGAAGAAAAAAAACCATAGGCAAGCCCCAGCACAGGGACGCAAACTTTCTAATCTAAAAAGTAGTCTAAGAAGCAGAGAAAACAAATAATACTACAAAATTGCATATACTCATACTAAATACCTGTTAAAATCAATATAACTTAAATAATGCTGTGCATGGGCCTTTGATCAAAAGAAAGAGAGAAAATAAACCACAGCGAGATTACAAATAGAATTCATGCTTCCATTTTTGCAGTCAAAAATTTTAAAATGTCATGGATTTCATTTAGTAGGATGCAACAGAAAATATGGCAGTAATATTTTATTAGTTGATAGTGCCTTTTGACCCTCTCAACAACAGGATAGGTGAAAGTGCCTCGGGAAGACAGATTTTATGGGATTAGGGTAGCCCCTGCCACAGCACGTGTGTTAACTATGAGCACTAGTGAGTATAGTAAATAATAATAATAATTAAAAAAAAACAAACAAAAAAACAAAAACAAAGGTACAAAAACTAACTAATGACAAATGGTTGTCAGGCACAACGTAACACTTTCTGTTGTCATGCACTTAAGGCCCTGACACATAATTAAAATTGGGCCATGTATGTTTGAAGGGCAGGGAGGCAAGTGGGACTTCTTAGAGCTTCAAATTCAAGGCAAACCTTCTTTGCATTGGTAATTTTCACTTGTGATTTACCATAATGTGTCTACCTCAGTGAGGTGATCGCTGTGGGTCCTGCCATTGAGTGAAATAGCTCCTGGGTGTCGAGCTTGTACATGTGGGAAAGGTATGGCCAAGTGATAGTCCAATAAAGGCCATTTCATTCTCCTGTAATCACATTTTGGAGTTCCCCAACAAATAGCCTTTCGAGAAGCACTTCAAACAAATACAACAATGCAACCTCTCCCTGACCCTGCTAGCTACGCACAATCAAGACTCTAACATTCTTGTTTTACATCTTCATTCAGTTTTTTTTTATCCTTATAAATGTATTGTAGGTAAGATCTGCAGCCTAACCTGCAAAGTATAACATACATAGCAGTGTCTTAAACTACAGGGTTAAAATTAGAATCAGGTTACAGCCTTTTAAACTGGGGTTTAGATCTAATATATGTCTTCCATGTGCTATTAATGAAGTCAAATGATCTCAGATTGGTGTAGGCAACTTATTCCTAAATGGAAGGTTACTGTAGAAAGGTTGGGTGTGCCCATGCCAATTCAAACTATATTATAACTAAATATATAGAATAACAAAAAATATAGATTAAAATGTTATTAGATTTAAACTTATTTGAGGCCTGTCAGCGCTTGTCTGTATTTAATGTGTCTGTTGACAATAAGGCAAGCAAGATTTAGGATAACCGATGCAGGGTTGGCCCAGTGGTGGCTTGGCGAGCTGTTTAGAGTGTATCCCGCCTTCGCCCAGAGTCTACAGAGATGGGCGCCATCCTCCCCGTGACCCTAATTAGGATTAAGCGGCTTAGTAAGCGAATGAATTATGCAGAGTTTATTCACCAACAATATTAATATGTTTCATTAGAAAATATTTGAATGTTTCATCAGGAAATTAACAGGACGACTACAAACAGTCAGCGTGTTGAAATGTACATGTTAGAGGGAATCAGGTAACCGTGGTACATCAACAGTGATTGAGCCATATGGTGCTATGCAGATATTAAATACCAACACAGACTATGACAGCAATAGAGATTAGTGATCCATATTATATGTTACTATTTACAACGGGTCTCTTAGGAATGCAACATTTAAGGGCTGTGAGGATTTTAGCTGTCAAAGGCTTTTGTTTTTTGAATGTTATGACCATGATGCAACAGGAAACCCTGCAATACCCATTTTTGGTCATATGCTACGTACAGCAATTTCTAATCTTGAGGAAAGACCTTTTTTTCCTGGAACAGAGACATTAAATGAATAGTTGCTATTCACCTTGTTTGTTAGCTTTTTGTGCAGTTGCACTGTTTTGTGCATTTCTTGTAATTATTGACCTAAATTCTCTGGTTAAGCTCCGAGTTCCCCACAGAATAGGACATTTTGTTTGCTCTGTGTGTCATTCATAGTAAAAGGCATGTTTTATTTCTTCATTTAACATTTTCATGAAGAAAAAGTGAGCTGAGCCAATGTCTTGAGATTTCTTTACATAATGAAAAAAAAGATACATCATCATGTAAGTGCAGTTTCTATTAAAGCTCTTAAAGAATTCCTATACAGCAGGGTGTCAGATTCTGGACTTCAGTCATAGACATTTCTGTTTTCCATACCACATTCAGACCATGAGGGCCTTTATAGTTTACGTATGAGTTGATTGGTTTTGTTCAACAAGAATGTGTATCTCTGGAGTCTGACACTTCTGTTATAAAGCCAAAGTAATTGGTGTAGTCAGTAGGCAGGATATGACTATTCAAAGGTTGGGATAGAGATATGATCACTTTCTCTACCTGTGAGGCCTCATGTTGCTATTAACCACTTAAGCTCTGTGGCACTATGTTTTGGGGGAAAAAACATTGAAAACTTGATCATGTGTCCATTTGGAAAGCCATGACTAATGAAAGGAAAGCTTATAGCCTTTTATCTGTACCACAAAATGGAACTGTAAAATGGCATTAGCATCCAAAATGTTCTGTCAGCATTTCATTTTATTTATATCACTTTGTTACCATCATGCAAGTGTACCAAACTCCAATCCCATTTTGAAAATGTACTGTAAAGACACATATCCCAAATGCAACAGTTCGCCAAAAAAATGCATGGTCTATGACTGCATGAGCTTAAGCCTTTCAAAGCGGATCGACTATAATCTAGTTGCACCATATTTAAAAGCCCTTGCTCTGGTGTACACCTGAGCCTGTCTCAGTCTTTTACCTTCCATTTTGGGGAATTCTTTTCTGTTCATATTTCATCTAGTCAAACTCCACAGATCATATGTTTTCTCAAATTATCATGTGAGGATGCTGAGGAGCGAGGCTACAGATTTTAACATGAGCCATGTGTTTCGTCTGAAATTGTAGGACCGCCTACAGAAGTCTCTAACTTTTGACTTTATCATAACTTTAAGTTGAACACATGATAGTTTAAGTTCTGTGTTTGTTCCATTTAAAACAATCTAATGCTTGTTCTTTGTAACAGTCATGTAGTTTTTGGGGGGGATTTTTATTTTTATTTTAAAATTTTCTTACAAGGATTGCGCTACAATGCTATTATTTGTCAGATGCTGACAAAGGCATGGTCTGTGATCTATGCAAGGGTTTTTTTTTTTTGTTTCTTCCTGTCATTATTAATTTAACCATATATTTAAATCAATAAATTTTTAAGGATCAGCTGTCTGGTTTATGTGTATTAATCATTTTTATTCTTACAGTGCATGAGAGTACAGGACACGTAATGTATCTCGGCTGTTGATTGTTGAAGGACAGTGGAAAATCTAGCTTGAACCTGGCATCCCTGTTACAACAAAGTCACCTTTTGTCCTTAATGGAAACGTTTTCCTTACTCATGGGTAATTAGAGTAGCAGAATTGCAGCATTTCAAGAGGAAATAATGAATGAAATGAGCAGAAGAGAAGACATGCCTATGTTTGCATAGTCCAAAAGAAAGCATGAACCCGTGAATGCCGTCTTATGTTTTTTTTTTAGAATTATCAAAACACCATTCAAATTATTATTGCACTCTTATGATTAAATATATAATAATATCATACTGCCACAGACATTAGTATTACTACATGATGTGCCTGTGTGTTATAAACTATGGAAAGTGAAACTATGTTAGGCAAGGGAAGTGATGTTATAACTTAATTTTTCGTGTCTTTAATACATTTGTACTTAACTATGGTTGTGTTTTCCATTTATATGAACCAATGATCATCTTTGTAGTCAGCACATTTTAAAGTTCTAATTCAGACTTTCTTTGACAGACAGTTGGACCATATTTCAATTCACTATCTACATTTCAGAGCAAAAGTATGCATACCCTCAGGAAAAATAACCACATAGTCTACATTAACATACAAGACATTTAGTGTATTAAAATATGAATAGTGGCAAACTAACATGAGTTATGAATTTCGAATCTCCCTTTCTGTTTGTGATATAAAATGCAATACAAATAACTGCCTCTAATCTTTTTTCATATCGTCTTAGCTGTCACATTCCCAATTATTTATTAGATCTTGCCGAATCTTATGTAATTTTAAAAAAAAGGATTTGCTTTAAATAACATTTATCCTGAATTAAATTTTAAATGAAACATCTTTATGAAAACGATACACTTATTAAAATGTAAAAATCATGATGTTCTGGGGCTGTAGGTGAATGGGAGTAGTCTGGTGCAGCTAACATTTCCTCTCTGATGAGAACCAATGCACTCTTTTTCTCTTTCACAGCTCTGCAGCTTGTCTCTTTTCTCCTCTATGCTGCAGCCTTGGGTGTGGGTTGGGCTGGAATCAGGCCGAGTACATCTTCCTCAGGAAGAGAGAGAGAGAGAGAGAAAGAGAGAGAGAGAGAGAGAAAAAGAGAGAGAGAGAAAGAGAGAGAGAGAGAGAGAGAGAGAGAGAGAGAGAGATCTGACAGGAAACATCCAGAGGAGTATATCTTATCTCAGTTCTGCCTTGACTTGACATAACAAGATGTGTTAGCTACAATGATCTTTCTGCTTGCCTTCTCAATCTCTGGCACCTTTAAATTGACATATAGCCTTGTGTTACTGCCAGATAGACCACATGGTCCAGCAGCTCTAACTGCATGTGTTTAATGAACTAGAACTACATTAAAGAACCAGAACCTTACTAGAATAACAAACAGTAAATTGAAAATGTTGTCTTCAGTGAGATGATGGTGCTTCTGAAAAGGTTGCATATTTGGGCTGTGACACACTATTTTTTGCAAACGATTTAAAAGTGGGCAGCACTGTGGCATAGTGGTTAGCACGTCCGCCTCACGGCAAGAAGGCCTGGGTTTGATTTCCAGCTGGGACGTTTCTGTGTGGAGATTGCATGTTCTCCCTGTGCTTGCGTGGGTTTCCTCTGGGTACTCCAGTTTCCTCCTACAGTCCAAAAACATGCACAGTAGGCTAACTGGCTGTTCCAAATCACCCCTAGGTGTGAGTGTGAGTGTGAATAGTTGTGTGATTGTTGGCTCTGCGATGGCCTGGCGAGCAGTCCGGGTGTACCCTGCCTTCGCCCAGAGTTGGCCGAGATGGGTGCCAGCCTCCCTGCGACCCTAATTAGGATTAAGCGGATTAGAAAATGAATGAATGAAGGAATGAATGAATGGATTTAAAAGTGTAATCCAGTGATTAGCTGAATATGCCTATTTTGGCACTCCAAACATGTACGGCTCCTCTGTTCCCTGTTCTCACCCTTTATTAAAAAAAAAAAAAACATGCACATGCTGCCTAAGCTAGAACACCTTCACGCATTCTGAAGTGATGCAGCCCAGTAGAAATCACTGAAATTTGAAGGCCCTTCAAACTGACGTGATAAAAGTGTTTACTTCAGGGGTTCTCTGAAATCATCTTTTCTGAAGACACCAGTTCACCAAATCTTGAGAAACTTTGTGCTGCTGATCTTGTCAAAACAACCACTATAATGTTAACTAATGTTTCTGTAACAGAGGCATGGAGGAACTGATGAATGGCTGGATGGATGGATTGATTGATTGATTAAATAATTCATTCATTTTTATTTATCTAATGTAAACTTTATCCTAGTATGTGTAATGATAGATCCAGAGTCTATCCTGGGAGCACTAGGTATGAGGTAAGATGGGATGGGAATTTAGTTGATTGCATGAAATTCAATAAAACTTTCAAAAATGAGGTCTAACTAAAAGGATTTCAGGGTGCCCACTGATTTGTGAATATGCTGTAGGTTTAATATTTCGTTATCAGTTCATTTTGGCTGAATACAAAGGTTTCCTAGAAAAACAACCCCAGCTCACAAGTTGAGTATCTCTTATACACCTGTTTTACATCTTTTCGGTTCTGTGTTTGTTTACAATAAAAATTACAAGACAGTGTTAGCAGAGGAACATTCTTGTGCATGTGTAATAACTTGGCAGCGCGACACTTATTCGGAGAAAGTGGAAAAGTCTGAGATCAAGTGTTCTGTGTGCTTGCATGACTCAATATGACAATGTTTTCTAATATCATCTGGCCTACTGCAGAGCTCATTGGCACTCGCGTACAGGAGTAAGCAAGAGGTTTTAGAAAAACATTGGAGCTGATTCCATTTTATTTTTAAGAAATAACACTGGATTTCATGTTTATTTAGTATACCTGGTAAGTGAAAGGGCCCCTTTAAAGGCATAACCAATTCTTTTTGAACAGGTTAGCTAAAGCTAGCTGTGTGAAACTGAACAACCAGAGCTTTCCTTCGGTGTTTGTATGAGGCCTTTGCTCAAACAACTATAATGTGCTCGACTTTGATGTCCATGTAGGAGATTCTAGGATATTGGAGAACATCAATCCTACTCCCAAGATTATATCAACTGTTACAATAATAAAATAATGTAATAGCAACATAGAATGTACCCATTTTTACTTATGTATATAATGGCTTGGGGGCATGGTGGCTCAGGATTTAGTATTTAGTCACCTCACAGTGAGAAGGTTTCTGGGTACGAAGCTCAGCCAAGGACCTTTCAGTGAGAAGTTTTTTACTTCCTGGCCTTTAACCCAGTGTAAGAAATTGATTGTGATTTTATTTGTTTTATTTCTTGGGCTTTTTTCCATTACTTTTATCACTGTTTTATAATGTGCTTTTGCCTATCTTCATTTAATTCTATGTTTTACTGTGCAGCACTTTGGTCAGCATTGTCGTTGTTTTTAAAGTGCTTTATAAATAAAGTGGTATGGTAAGTTTGCATTTTCTCCCCACGTTTGCATGGTTTCCACCGGGTACTCGGCTTTTCGCCCAGACTCCAAAAACATGCACATTATGTTAACTGGCTACTCCAAATTGCTCATCGGCTTGAATGTGAAAGTAAATAGATGTTTGTGTCTGTGTTAGCACTTCAGTAGACTGGTAACATTTTCAGGGTGTGCCCCACCCCTTGTCTGAACCCAGCTGAAATTGGCTCCAGTTTCCCCAGCAACCCTCATGGATAAACTGCATAGATAATGGATGGATAGATGTAATGGCTTCCAGGTTTACAGTTCTACAGCACTACATACAGCCTGTAGGTCATACAGTACATTTTTATTTGTTTTTGTTTGTAAATTGTCCAACTTTACTAACTTTATCTGGCAGATGAAAAAGTTTGCACTTACTGTGTCTGTGATTATAAAACACCAGCATTTCAAATGCAAGAAAAAGAAGGATCTGAAATGACCAATACGATGAAGAAACAAGTAGCGTCATTTCATTGTTCATATTGGTTAGATGTTCCACCTAATTTGTTCTTTCTCCCGTTTATAGCCTGGGGCACCAGTGAGACAAGATTACCTTGAAAGCTGATAAAATGTGCTGCCAAATATTGCCTTCTTATAATGAAATAGGCTTTATATATTTTTTTTTACTGGTGAGTAACTGCAATGTACCACTCCCAGTAAAAAACACATAAAAGCATATAAATATGTCCACTTGCATGAAAGAAATTATACTCCAGTGGTATTAAACATTCAATAATGAACACTAACATGCTTATATGTTATATGCATATATGCATTATATTTCTTGCAATTCAGTACCATCAGAAGTTTATATTACACATCAAATTTCATATATTAATGCATCACTTCAATCATTCATTCATTCATTCATTCATTTTCTGAACCGCTTATTCCTAATTAGGGTCGCGGGGAGGCTGGCACCCATCTCAG
>JAOUQZ010000035.1:12547962-12560098 GCA_028564935.1 Neosilurus hyrtlii
GTGTGAGTTTGAGTGTGAATGATGGCGTATGTGTGTGTATGTGTGTGTGTGTGTGGGGTGGGGTGGGGTGGGGATGTCATACATTCATAACTGATGTGCTGGTTACTTAAAGCAGTGGTTTATCATTTTAGTGCACTCTGCTGGCTGTCAGAAAAATCAAGTATATTTCTGGGCCAGAAAATCTGTATAGTCTTTAGCTTGTCCAGCTTTCATACCTCCTTATCTGTATCGTCTGCTCAAACAAATGAAGTTCTAACACCTTCAACTTTCATATGAATACCACTATAATATCATGAATCTACCAGTCTGGTTTTGCTGTAATTGCACCACTGCATTATGTTCTGAGATTTTGAGTCAAACATTTACTGACCCCACAATTTCTATAACGTATTTCTAATTAAAGGCAAACTTATTTATTTATCTTTTTAAACACTCATTTTATAGTACATAAAACCTCTAATTGAAATTGGTCATAATCAATTAATTGCACTGTAAGCTGCATTTCTCAACAAGGCAGCACAAATCAACAGAACAACCATAATACCATTGTAACTCAACAGTATACTGATTTTTCTTTCCTAGTAAAAATGTGGACCCAGAAAGATGGGCAAAAAGATGACTTTCATTTATAGGAATATGATTGTATTGTCTTGTTGAAAAATGTCACAAAACTTTTTTTAACCCTTATGATGTCTTTCCATTCTAAGTGGCTTTTATAATGCACCAGCAGTGTCACCTTGTGATATCAATAACACACAATCACTAGCTTCTCACAGGATGCATTAAAAAGCACCAGCCACCAAATTACCACCACGAATGATAATGACAAAGAATGAATTACAGTAGAATTTGATTTAGGGTGGAGTTTTTCTTTTAAAAAATGATGACACTTGTAATTCACTTAAGCACTAAGTAGTCTACTCTTAAATTGGTCAGTTTATTAATAAAGGAATAGTCATATTTGTCATTTATTACATAAAAATAGTTTTTAGTTGCAGTCATAGTTGACTCTGCAGTGATGTAAGGGCAGATGGAGAACATTGCAGGGATGAGCTCACCACATGCCCTATTACACACAATACCAGCAGTCTATCATCTGCATCACACTGGTGGGGCTACAGAGAAGCAGCTCGAATAGATCAGAAGTGAAAACACTTTCTGTTGCCAATTAACCATCAGAATTACTTAACAGTGTATCGTTCACTAGAAGTATTTCCAGTCACACTTATTTTACCAATGCAAATCAGAAATCATGGCAGCACAGTGGTGTAGAGGTTAGCACATCCATCTCAAAGCAAGAGGGTCCTGTGTGAAGTTTGTGTGGTCACCCCGTGCTTCAGAGAGTTTCCTCCGGGTACTCCGATTAACCCCACAGTCCAAAAACATGCACATTAGGCTAATTGGCTGTTCCAATGCGCCCCTAAGTGTGGGTGCGAGTGTGAATTGTTGTGTGTGTGTTGCCCTGCAGTGTTCTGGTGAGCTGTTCAGGGTGTACCCTGCATTCGCCCAGTATCGGCTGAGATAGGTCTCCCTAACAGGACTAATCGGTTCAGCAAATGAGTGAGTGAGGGAAATCAGAAAGGATACACAAAGACATAATCAAGTGTAAATGTAGGTAGACAATTTAATGTAACATAAATTAATAAAGAAGCAAACAACTGGCTGTTTTGCTTACAGTATTAGTGAGACTTATCTTGGGTGGGAGGCTGTGGACTCAGGCCGCTGAGGGTACATGCGCTGCTGCCATCTTGTGGGCACAAGTGGAACCTCACCTAGGTGGTAAAAAAACAGATAAACAAACAAACAAAAAACTATCAATAATAAGAATGACTAAACAATTTGATAAACATAACAATTCATGCTAGTGAATGAAAATATTACTGACTCATTCATGTGCCGAACTGCTTAATCTTACCACTTAAAGACCACTGCAGGGCAACACACACACACACACACACACACAACCATTAACACTCACGGCCTAGGGGCAATTTGGAACAGCCAATTCACCCAACGTACATGCCTATGGACTGTGGGAGAAAACCTGAGTCCCCAGAGGAAACCCACGCAAGCACGGGGAGAACATGTAAACTCCACACAGAAATGCTCTCGCCGAGCTCGGGACTGGAACCCAGACCCTTCGTGCTGTCAAGCAGACGTGCAAACCCCTACCGTGCAGCTGATATTAATTACCAAGATCACTTGAACAGTAAAGCTAACACAGGGGACATTAATTTGTTGCCAAATCCTTGGAGTCGACTCAGTTCTCCGATCCGAGTCGACTCCCAGGCTTCGGGAAATAAACAGCGTCCACCTATTATTACTTATTTTTGATAAATGTTCAGATAGTAGCACATCTTATCAGTAAACGTGTTTAAGTCTTTTTCATATTGTCTTCAGGCCTGGATAAAAATTATTTTCCAAACAAGGCAGCTGGCTCAATTAATTTTGGCGGGAATAGTAACCAATCAGAGACGACGCACGGATATGACGTGTCCTGAGCTATATAAGGGGTGCAGCTAGGCGGCTGGGGTCAGAGAGCACGTTTTCTAACCCTAATTGTAGCCTCGCTTCCTGTCCGGTGAGATTACTGTTTTCTTCTCCAGCTTTCAGTAAGTCACAGGAAGCGTTCCCGTGGTGCCCCGGTCTTTGTAAGTATAAAAAGCTGTGAGAGTGCTCTCTGAAGCTCGGTGTCTCCGGCTGGAGTGTGTTGTGTTGCGGACAGCCAGGCTGCCGCTAAGAGGCCACTCTGCCGCACTGCGCTCGAGCCCGGAGGCCCACACACACCGAGCAGAACAGCCTGAGCACGGCGGTGTACTGCACATCCTCCCAGTGATCATGCAGACCCAGCCCCCGCTCAAACATGCTTTCCGAAGCAACTCAATTCTGCTGTCTCGCTTTTAACTTTCTGTTTAATGAGTTTTTAAATGTATACTGTGTTTTTTGCTTTTATTAACCGCGGTTTGTCCTCAGCTGTGAACGCGGACCCTGAAGCACACGAGCACGGAGGAGTGTGCACACTTGAAATGGGTCCCCGGGAAACACCGCTTCACTTAGCATGTAGTTCCACTCTCCCTTTCTCTTGGGAGGGATTTTTCTATAGTACTGTACGAGTTGGCAAATTAAAGGAGCTAGATGGAAACCTTCTGAACCCCCCCCCCCCCCTTCAGTCTTTTAGAGTAGGAACCAAAACATTTAATGCAAGCCCTCCTCAAGCGGTTTGGTTCTTCCCAGTGCCAAATGGAGGGTGGTTTTCTATTTCTAGATATTTCAATGTTTATGCATGAAGCCCAGTGATTTCATTTACGTTTTAGTGCTAAAAGGTTTATGAAGTGACTTTATGCTCACGTGTGGAAGTACTTTAAGTACGAGTTCAGTTATTTTGATTGCTGTGTTTCCAAGTTTGATTGCCATTGTATAAAGTATATTTAAATGTCTCTGTCCTACTTACTGATGCTCCACCTAAATACATCTATGACATTTCAAAGTCATAAACATGTGGGAGATGCAACGTAAAACCATGTCTGAATAAACTTCAGAGAGGGACAACTTTAAATGTGACCCTCTTTGAAATAATGACCTTTTGGGGAATGCACTAGTCACTCTGTAATAGGGTTTTTACGCTTATTTTAAATAAATTGAATGTTTTAAAGCCTTTTTGTGTGTTTCTCTCTCTCTCTGCTCCACTGTAAAGGTCTCCAACTTCTAAACATCAGTTTTTTTTTTTTTCTTCATTAAATAAAATAAATCCCATTTCATGGCCTTTTAGAGCCTGTTCTCTCAAAGATGAAGTAAAGGAACTAAAGCTGTCGTAAGTGCTCAAACATATCCACTTGAACAATGTTAACAGGTTTAATGGTACATCCTCGTCAGTAGCCCATCAGAACCGTCTTTAAAAGTTTTCTGTGTGGATCAAACTAAATGAAATCAAACGTGCAAACATCGCACATGCTTGTGTGAGTTTATCAGGAGTAAAGATTCACTCCTCTGTACTGAGCTCTTACTGGACCGGAGTTTGGCCAGGTGTGAGATGCACCTTTTTTTTGCAGTGTTTTGTTTAAGGACCATGATCTGGGTTGGAAGGTGGACGGTTCCCCTTGTGTGCCTTTGCATGTCCGTCTTGCACAAGCGGGTCATTATTCATTTCGTCGCCTAATTTGATGTAGGATATCGACGTGCCTGTCTGTGCCCTGTTGAAGTCTGTGTGCACTGATTATTTTAATCACTGCATGGAAAGATTTGTGTCACAAGTCGGTGAATGCAGCTGCAGGAGAAGCTCGGCTGTGATTCGCCGGAATCTCGCGCAGTGAAGCCTGTCATTATCAGTGGGTTAAGATTTAATAGCCTTTCTGTAATCACCCCACAGCGCGTATTTGTATTTGATCACTGTAGTCTCGTCGGGCTTATTTTGATCGGATGGAGCTGCTGGTGGTGTTGGGCTGCTGATGCGGCCTGATCGGATACGCTGCTGCTGCTGCTGCTGTGATGGCGATGGGTAAATGGCTGCTGTACGCCGGACTCGCGCTTTCTCTGCTCGCGTTGTGCTTCCTCACGGTCGCTATATCCTCGGATCACTGGTACGAAACGGACGCCAGGAGGTACAGGGAGCGTTGTCGGGCGTTCTCGAGCCGTCGCACCGACCCAGGTTTCATCTACATCCCGAGCCACAGCCTCCCGCTGCGCGAGCCGCGGCCGTCGTCCCTGCGCGAGCGGAGAGAGCTGTTCGGCGCGAGCTCGGCAGAAGAGTGCAAACGCCGCTACAACTCCACCACCGTGGGGCTCTGGAGCAAGTGCTACCGGCTCGGCTTCGACCGGAACATCGAGGAGCTCATTAGGACAGGTGATCGCCTTCATCAGGCGTTTCCCCAAGGAGTTCATCCAGCACTGTCTGCTGATGCTTCACTGGGTTATACATCACATCAAGCCATTACACTGTTGATAATAATGTTTTAGGCCACATCACTTCACAGAGATTTCATCAAACTGACATCATCTCCGATCTCAAACGTACCGAGATGTGACACTGTCAAGTCCTTACACATCCGACACATCGTGTCCTCAGACCTCACCGGCTGCATATCTTCCTGCTGAGATTTATAAAGTGCTTAATAACCTCATGCACTTCACTGCTTATAGAATACATGCAGAAGTGTGTGTCGGTATAGAATTCATGCAGAAAAGTGTCGGTATAGAATTCATGCAGAAAAGTGTCGGTATAGAATTCATGCATAAATGTGTAGGTATAGAATGCATGCAGAAAAGTGTAGGTATAGAATACATACAGAAATGTGTAGATATAGAATACATACAGAAATGTGTAGATATAGAATACATACAGAAATGTGTAGATATAGAATTCATGCAGAAAAGTGTCGGTATATAATACATGCAGAAATGTGTAGATATAGAATACATACAGAAATGTGTAGATATAGAATACATACAGAAATGTGTAGATATAGAATTCATGCAGAAAAGTGTCGGTATATAATACATGCAAAATGTGTCGGTATATAATGCATGCAGAAATGTGTAGATATAGAATACATGCAGAAATGTGTCGGTATAGAATTCATGCAGAAAAGTGTCGGCATAAAATTCATGCAGAAATGTGTAGGTATAGAATGCATGCAGAAGTGAGTCGGTATAAAATACAAGCAGAAAAGTGTCGGTATAGAATGCATGCAGAGATGTGTTGGTATAGAATTCATGCAGAAGTGTGTCGGTATAGAATGCATGCAGAAATGTGTAGGTATAAAATAAATGCAGAAGTGTGTCGGTATAGAATTCATGCAAAAATGTGTCGGTATAGAATTCATGCAGCAATGTGTCAGTATAAAATACATGCAGAAATGTGTCGGTATAGAATACATGAAGAAAAGTGTCGGTATAGAATGCATGCAGAAGTGTGTGTCGGTATAGAATTCATGCAGAAAAGTGTCGGTATAGAATTCATGCAGAAATGTGTAGGTATAGAATGCATGCAGAAATGTGTCGTTATAGAATGCATGCAGAAAAGTGTCGTTATAGAATGCATGCAGAAAAGTGTCGGTATAGCATGCATGCAGAAAAGTGTCGGTATAGAATTCATGCAGAAATGTGTAGGTATAAAATACATGCCAGAAGTATGTCGGTATAGAATACATGCAGAAAAGTGTCGGTATAGAATTCATGCAGAAAAGTGTCGGTATAGAATTCATGCAGAAGTGTGTTGGTATATAATGCATGTTCTGAAAAATCTTACACGTGAATAATGGGCTCTTTCCTGAATGCTACATATATACCCTACCTAGACAGATATGGACTATATGATCAGAAGCCATCCGTGTAGCTAAATCATGCTGATGCTTATTATAAATATCACTGGCTCTTTTCCTTTGTCCCAGTTCCATTCGTTCGTATCTCTACTGGTACATCACACCTTGCTCGTGTCACCAATTAACACTTAATCACAAATAAACACGACCTAAAGTTGAACTTTCCTTTAACAACACTTAGGTACTATTGAGAGGTGCTCCTACATCAAGTACTACTACACTTCATCAACCCTGGTACAGAAGGACTTCTCATACAATCTCACCAAGACCATTCAGCAGGATGACTGGCATGCCTTACGTAAGTGAAATGGGCTCTCAAGATCCTGAAATGTGATGTCATTAGATATATATAGATTTGTAGATCCAAAGGTCAGCGGTTCAATCCCCACTATCACCACTGTTGGGCCCTTGAGCAAGGCCCTTAACCTTCAATTGCTCAGTTATATAAAATTGATAATAATGTAAGTCGCTCTGGATAAGAGTGTCGGCTAAATGCTGTAAATGTAAATGTAGATCAACGGAAAGCATTATGTATGGACACATTCAAATTTGAAATATGTGGTTAACATTTATGTACAAATGTAGACCAAACAGGTTGTGGGTTTGAACCTACTAGTTGGTCTTGCATGTATTTTGCATTTCTGTATAAATTTCCATGTTTGGTTTCCTACCACAGTCCACAGACATGCCGATTAAGTTAACTGGCTACTTTATGTTGGCCATAGGTGCAAAGGTGAGTGTTAATAGCTGTCTATCCCGCTAGCCCTCTGAAAGACTTGCGACTTGTCTAGGGCTGCTCTTACACAGGCACTTGCACCGGAACAAATTGTGCCCTGAACAAGCTGTCTTGATATGTAAAAACAATTTGTTCCAGAACATCTTGACACCAGTGAGTGCAGCTTGCTCCACTTTTCAAGGTGGTAAGTTACATAACATCATGTTCTGGGCGCAACTTGTCCCTCTGAACACAACCGGTTTGAAAAAGGAGGGTTTACTAATGCACAGCAGCATCCATCTGGGTTATAAGGTAATTTCACAGCAGAATGGCGGTTCTTCTCCATTCGTGCCTGTATGGTGCCCGTCTAGTTTCTGGCTTGCCTCTGATTCGAGCATGACCATGTAAACATGTAGGAAAGTAGGTGCAACTTGTTCCTGTTGCCCGTGTATGAGCAGCTATGGCATTCCTTGACTCTTAACTAATGTCAGCTGAGGTTTGCTTCAGTTCACCCACGATCCACAATATGTAAGCGATCTAGAGAATGAATGAGAGAGGAATAAAAACAATGTACTTTTTTGTGTCCTTTAAATGCTCTGTATTTAGACATTGTCCAGTGGTGGTTCTATGAATTCAACACCAGCTTTCAGCTCTTTATCAATGCACTGGTAAAAATACATACTGCTATAAATACATTATGTGTGTATTGTTAAATTATTCAGCAAACCTTTAAACTTTATAGCCTGCCCGTAATACATTACGATGTGTAGATTATAAATATCTAATATTGTACCCCAAGCCATTTTGTCACACAGATAACTTGAAACCCTGATGGAGATTTGTTGCACAACTTTATCCTCAGATTTGCGCCGAATGACGGCTGCTTTCATGGGCATGGCTCTGTCCATCATCTTGTTTGGCTGGACAATAGGTCTCCTGGGCTGCTGCTGGGATCAGGGCCTTATGCACTACGTGGCTGGCCTGCTTTTTCTCATGGGAGGTAAGAACTGCACAGCTGATAACTTGTCTTCATGTCATTTAAGGTTTTTTTTTCACTTTGGCATAAAACGTTAAGGCTGTTTTTAATCATAGGTACGTTTTGCATCATTGCCCTGTGTACTTGCGTGGCTGGCATCAATTTTGAACTTTCCCGTTACCCACGCAACATGTTCAGCCTCCCGGATGACATAAGCCATGGCTACGGCTGGTCCATGTTCAGCGCCTGGTGTGGTTTGGGTTTAACGCTGATTGCTGGGTTCTTCTGCACTCTGGCACCTTCTATTCAACCTTTTCCACCACCTAGTCGTACTCTCTACCCCAAATCACGCATGGAGAATGGCACAGTGTGCTAAACTACTCTGGACAGTGCAGGAGATGTAAAAGTGTACTTGCCTTAACAACGAGTGACATTCTGAACCTTTTAAATGGAGTGAATGCCCCTCAGGTACATCTGGGCTACCTGCGCCACAGACCTTTGCTGTAAAAGCAGTTGTACAGATGCGTAAAAGCACTTGTCCTGATGTGATCAGAATATCTGCGATGGAGTGGTTCTTGTTTCAGTATGCTTTTTTCTTGATTTGAGAAAAGACCATTTCATAAACACATCCAAGTTCAACATATATAGGTATACACAGTATCTGATGAAAATGTGTCAAGAACATTGTGCTGTTGTGATGTAAGCATTAGATAATAACTCTAATTAAGTGCTGTATATCATTTGTTTACCTGATGACTCCAAAAATAAAACGGGGGAAAAAAACAGATTAAAACAGAGGCACTGAGTATTCAATTTTATTTAGGATTTTGTTGCTCCAGATCTGCAGAAAAGTCAATTCTTTAATTTCTTTAGCTCTTCACTTTGTATTAAATGTGTTATCTCAGCAGCATGTTTAAAAACGAAGAGGTTGTACTATATTGAATTTTTCCTGAAAGGATGAATGAGTGTCTGATAAATACTGTTTAGTGTGGGCCACACTGTACAGACCAAAAAAAAAGAGTGAAATGATTATGAGGGCCTGAAGTGGCTAGGAGGAGTCACTAAAACATCAATCATTTACTAGGGCTCACATTTATCAGCATTTTACCTGCTGTCTCTCCCACTCTTCCTTAACTTCATCACAACCATGTATTTCAAATAGTCATGTGTAGCAACTGTGCACTGCAGTCTTAATGCTTCTCACTAGAATTGGAGGGACCAAGTGCCACATGGTGGCATTTTGCACCCACCATAGGTCATGTGATAGTGAGATAGCCCCCAAACCCCCAGCCATCAGCAGGGCAGCGCTCCATCCTCTGATACAGAGGTACAGCAGTGACTCCCTGCATGTTGTCTGGGTGCATCAGGGGTCTCTATCGCTGCGTTATGGCATTAAGATTCATGCGTGCATTCACAGGTTCTGTTTCCATATCCTCCTGTTTCTGCGAGCCGATATAAACGTAGGTCTGCACCAAACACTTTGATGTGACTGTCTGAATGACCGCACTGATAAACTAGTCATTAAGCTCCCTGTCGTTAAGTAACACATTCACAGTATTAGATCAGTATTGGAGCCTAGAATGGATGAGTACTGTATGAGTTTTTAGCCATTATTAACAGTGTGCGTTTCTCAAATCCTCCTTGATTGCTTGCATATGAACGATGGTGTTTCTGCACCGTCCTGCCCCCCATCCAATTGTTTTAATGTGTGCCTCAAAATACAGGAGAGAGGATGGGGATAATGGAGAGGAACAAATGGTCAGACAAATAAGAGCTTATGTTATTAATGATCAGGATTTGTTCGCGTTATTATAATTAACTGAGATGGAGAAAGAAATGAGGTTCGGTCCCTAGTGGCGCTCCATGGCAGCGGTCTGTAGGAGGTCTGCTGTCGTCGTCTGCGCTGGAGGTCTGAAGGCTGTCTGGAAGCCTGGGGGAGGAGAGTGGAAATGGCTGGGAGTGAGTGATGGAGGAGGGAGGTATGGCGCCCAGCCGCCTCTGTGCAATGGAAGCCGAACTGCAGCGTCCATTAAGCCTGAGTGACGAGGCTGAGACGCAATTAAACTGCTCGGCCCGTCTATCTCAGTCAGAGCTTGTAGAGACTTGAGCCAGTGCGGTGGGTTCTCATCCTGCACACAGTCCAAACTGCTGCCAGTGGATGCTGGCATACCTGGAGCAGCAAAGCAAGAGAATACAAGAACAAATACAGTTCATGTGAAAAGTTTGCTATTTGAAACATATTTGCCATGAAAAAAGAGCCACATTTTTTTTAAAGGTGGAGTCATTCAAGTATTGTATATATTTGCTTGCTAAAATTTTGGAGGGTCATAACTTCATATTTTAATATTTCTTTGTTCATGCACAATACGTTAAATGTTTCAAAGCATTTTGGTGGAAGACGAAGAAATGATAAACATTCAGTCTTGTGTTTAGACAAAAATTGTGCACAACAAAGTCTAAGAAGCTATTTTTTTATTCATTTAAAAAGCTTAGCTATGATTTGAGGGTGTAATTAAACATAACTAAGAACCAGCACTCAGACAGATTAAGGAATTAAGGCATGACACAATAGTCAACATCATAATATATAGATTTAGACACTGCCTTAAGGCGGAGCACCCGAAAGATAACTGTACTGATGGGTGTCCGAGGCTGGTGTTAATAAGAGTAGTGCGGATCCCTTGAGAGCTGAATCAACTTCAACCCTGGGGGAAATAAATAAATCTCCCCTGTGTTTCTTGACTATGGTCTGAAGTGAAAGAAAAGTTAACACTGAGTTTTTTTCAGCGCCTTCAACCAGCTGAGTTCTGTGTCCATTTGTATCACCTGTCTTGTTTAATTATCCGTTTAACGAGTCATGTTGTGTTTCTGTTCATGTTTACTGCTGGTTTGTTCAACGAAACTTTGCACGAGTCTTTCAAAGCGTAAAATGATTGCACTGCTTGCTCCAAGTGATCGTGACAAACTGTGAGTGGGCATCATTTTGATTCATACATTATCCACTCGGAATAATGATTTTTTAAAAAATCCTAAGATAGCGAACCAATCGGACTGCACCATTCCCATTTAATAGAGTATAATGTGTGTGTGTGTATATATATATATATATATATATATATATATACATACATACATACATACACACACACACAAATAATAGTTCTACCTTTTATTCGGAGTGTGTTGTCCTCAATACAGATCTTAATTATTTTTTAACATTACCCTTTATGTAGTTTGTGAAAATTGATGCTTCTTTCTCAGCCTGCTGAGTTCTGAATGCAATCCTCCAATATCCACTAATACCTACAGTGGTGTGCAGTGAAGATTATACACCACCACTTTTGTCTAAAAGGGCTCCTAATAAAAAGAAGTAAAAAATTACTTCTCTATAATTTTTTGGTGAAAATGTATTGAACAATGTGATTGTAGGCAACGAGAACCAAAAATAAACCATTCTGACAAGTATACTGAGGTAAAAGTATAACTAGTAAACAAAAACACTGAAAATACCAATTTTTCAGAATAATTGAAAGGTGTCGCAAATGTAACTTTTTTTTACTTTTGTGTAGCAAGAATGAACTTCAAACCATATGGAATGGTTTAGCGAGTGAAAAAAGAACAAAAATGTGAACACTATGCCTAAAAGGTTAAATGCTGTAATCAGAGTAAAGGGTGGCCACAATAAATACTGACCATTTTTTAAAATATTTATCTATATCTATAAATTATTGTTTGTTTACTTTTTTCATCAATATGATCCAATATTACATAAAATAAATACTTGTATAGTACTTGGTTTTTGATTTATCTTCATTTTGTTAAGTGTTTATTCATCAGTGCATCAGTGTACTTTTAAATTTCTTCACTCGATAAACCATTCCATATGGTGTGAAGTTCATTCATGCTATGCAAAAGTCAAAAAAATTAAATTTGCAACACTTTCCAAAAATTGGTATTTTCAGTCCAGCCCCTCTCGAGAATCAGCACCTCCAAGTCCGAGACCATGGTTCTCAGTCGGAAAAGGGTGGAATGCACCCTCCGGGTCGGGAATGTGGTCTTGCCCCAAGTGGAGGAGTTTAAGTATCTCGGGGTCTTGTTCACGAGTGAGGGAAGGATGGAGCGGGAGAT
>JAOUQZ010000035.1:12573210-12609946 GCA_028564935.1 Neosilurus hyrtlii
GGGAGGCTGGCGCCCATCTCAGCCGACTCTGGGCGAGGGCGGGGTACACCCTGGACAGCCCGCCAGGCCATCGCAGGACCATCAGTCACATAACCATTCACACTCACACCTAGGGTTGATTTGGAACAGCCAATTAGCCTACCGTGCATGTTTTTGGACTGTGGGAGAAAACCGGAGTACCCAGAGGAAACCCACGCAAGCACAGGGAGAACATGCAAACTCCACACAGAAACGCCCGAGTTAGGAATCGAACCCAGGACCTTCTTGCTACGCCACCGTGCCGCCCTATGTCACATTATTATTAAGCTTTAAAATGGAACATAAAAATCTAGTTTTAAATCATGTTTGAACGATAAAAATCGAGTTGTTGCACAATACACCTTGTTTTTATATAGTACTAAAACACCTTTACAGAGCTTGTGCAGTATGTACTAACTCTAAATGGATATGCTCAAAACACACCATTAGCTACAGCGCTCAGCTCATCTCAAAGCGCAGAGCTCATCTGACCTGTCTCGGTCATTGTAAGAATATGTAAACACAAACTATAAAATCTTATTTTAGTCTGGTTTTTTTTATGTTTCTGCATAATATGTCCTTGAACTCATAAAACGAGGTAAAAAAAACGCAATTCAAATCCTCAGCACCTGAGTGTCTCCTGTGTGTGCTCAGTGCTCACCTGCATTACACATGATTTAAAAAAAAATGCAAGAAATAAACCATATAGACCTTCTTTAGTGTATCTTATTATTAAGCTACACAGGAATGTAAGCAATCAATCAATCAATAAATAAATAAATAAACAAACAGACTGAATAGAATAGACCCATCAGCGTTCCATCTCGGGAACTACTTAGCGACATCCACTATGCCCACCACACATCCCAAAATAGTGAACCAATCAGATTGCACAATTCATGTGTAGAATAATACTTATAATAATTAAACTTGCATGCATGAAGGGAGCAGGATGCCTTTTGGAAACAGGCCCACTCTCTAAGTGCTGATGATCACTGCTATCATAGATACACGTGTAAATAAGCTTTACATTGTCAAATTTGTTATAATAATTTTTTTTAATCGTGTGTGCAGTACGCAACATTTTGTATTGTATACAATTTCTATGTAATGTTTTTATATTACAGTATATTATGTTGGGAAATGGTATATATTTGATCTGTTAGGGTTGTGAGCCATTTCCTGTTAAATTACCCAGGAGCCTGATCTTGAAGATTTAGCATTATTGCTGCTACTAAAATGGCTGTCTTTTGTGGTGGTCAGTGTTTACCATAAGCTGTAGCACTGTTATCGCTGTGGTGAAAGACGTAAGCGATTTTCATCAGCCACATCAAATGTTATATTGTGTGGGAACTCTGATTTGAACTCGTACAGGAAGTAGAAAGAGACAGGAACAGTCTGTGGGTTTGCTGCAACTTACGCTGTCCAATTTAATGAACATCACTATAGATAGACTCGATCAACAATTCACAGTCCTGGTAAACATTACTCATTCATGCATCTACAAACTATGAAATGATACACACAGTCTACTCAAGGTGAGGAAGTATGTCCCTAAACATCACCCATGACCGGTGGCAAAGTACCTTTCTGCAGGCTGGGCAGAGGCCATTCTCATCTGTGCGAATACGGTGCCAGCAGAAACGGCAGATCTGGTAGCCACAGGTACATGGGAAAAAGTTGACGTCATCAATCTCCAGAGGCTCCATACACAGAGGACACTCCATGGGGTCTTCCTTCAGCTCAGGGCTACGGGACATCTTATTGCACTGGTTCAAGGAGGGTTACAGTAACTCAGCAGAATGAGACACAACAAATCTGGAATAGATGGAGAGAGGAGAGATTTTAGGCACAAGTATAGAGTGAAAATGAGATTTAATGTAAGGACCACTGGAGCAGGAAAACACAGTCTGTCTTTAGTTGGAACTTCTTTCAATCGTTTCTAGCGGCCTCCAGCTGGGAGCTAAACTGACAGCGTAGAGTGAAAAGATTACAGTAGAATTTACACAAGACTTGAAGTACTTTCCAAACATGGAAATAGAGCCATTTGGCCACCATAACTGATTCCCTGTATCACAATTAATCACTAATATAATAATCTTAATGTCAATATAAGACCTTAGTGAGGCTGTAGTATTTTTTTTAAATACAGTGATGAGATCAAAGCTCCAACTTTTACCTGAGACTCGATACTGATACTAATATTGAACTCTTTTTAGTAACTGAGTCGATTATCTATTTAGCCAGGTATAAGAAACACAGGAATGACAGAGGCGAGCTTCATGTCAATGCCATCCTTACAGAACTCTCCTAACGCTACGGTCTCATACAGTCGGCTGATGCGTGGAAACTTTCTGGGAGTACCGTGGCAATTCTGGTAGATTCTGGAAACGGTCTGTGGCAAATATGATTGGAGCAAATTTTCAAATGAAGACATGGTATCTAATTTGCGGGAAAAAAAAAATTTAAAAAAGCATGACATGCCCCAATTTTCAACACGACCAAACTTTCTCGGAATTGACACCAAAAGTGTTCCTATGGAAGTGCCCGGAACACTTACAGGATAAAAGCGGTTGGCAAAACCGTCTATCGTGAAGTAATTCTGGCTGTGTTAGACCGAGATTTAACTGTATATAATTCTATAATTAGTACTTAACTGTATATAATTCTATAAAAGCTTTAATTGCACTGATATTGAATTCTTATTCAGACCAAAAACACATTCTGATAAAATCTATTTAGTGTATAATTTTTCTGGCACAGGACAGAGGTCAGAGCATGTTGCTGGATCTCAGTAACATTACAATGCATTTTCTGTTAAGAGAAAAGAAAGACATGCTGACGTTGGGAGAACGACACTTTATAGCTGGTATAATGTATATCATATCATAAGTCTGTGAGTTCCTTCCACAACAATAAATTCAACCTACAAATGGAAAAAAAGTGTCAGTTGTTCCCATCAGACACCAATCACACCACGTGTTGTTGATTATGCTTGATTAAACCCATTTTTGGAATTTCCTTAATATTTTGGGAGCATCAGAATAAAATACTATAAAAATATATTGCTAATAACAAATGAACACAGTGGTGATAGCATGATTTTGGAATCAGAATCCTTTATTGATCCCAGAGAGATCCATACCAAGTAAGAATGAGATAAAGATAAAAATTATAAATATCTATATTTAAAACAAGTATACATATTTTACATATTGAAATCTACACACACATACATACATGTACATATACATACATATATATATATATATATATATATATATATATATATATATATATATCTGTGTGTGTGTGTGTGGTGTGTGTGTTTTTTTATATATATATAAGTATAAAATTAGAAGTTACTAATATCTATATAAACAGATACAGAATGAATCCTGTCAGTGATAATATATACAGTATTATCAATATGATAAACAGTAGAATATATATGTAGTGCAAAATGCAAGTGTATAACAGTGGACGTTGTTGCTATATGGAGGAGTTGTACAGTTTATTGGCCACAGGAAGAAAGGATTTCCTGTGTCGTACAGTGGTACATTTAGGTGGTATCAGTCTCTCACTGAATGTGCTCCTGTGATTGATCAGCAGGTTGTGAAGTGGGTGGGAGGTATTGTTCAATATTTTCTTTATTTTGGACAATACCACCAGAGAGTCCAGCTCCATCCCCACAACGTTACTGGCCTTGCATATCAGTTTGTTCAGTATGTTTGCTATTTGAAACAGTCTAAAGAAACAGTACAGTCAGACGAAAGTTGACTGACCTCATGAAATCACAGACATTAAAGAGACGAAGGAGAAGCTTATCTGGTACGGAGGATCAATGGCCTCAAGCACAGAAAGGTGTCAGGGTGAAGATGAGACATTTTGCACTGAAGACAGGACAAAATATGACTTTACGTCCAGGTTTAACACTGATATCTTAGCCAGAGTAAGTCACTCAATTAACATGAAGACATCAGTATACGATCGTTATTGTATATATCGATCAAACTTTCAGTTCTGTATAAAAAAAAGAAAAGCTGGCACACTGTAAAAGTCGAGTGGAAATGTTAATGTGCTGTTCAAAAATGTCGATGAATTTTCTAGCTTTTCTGTGAGGATGTGCATCTACGTAACATTCTTGGAACGAGTCTCCAGTGTCAGCGCTGTGTGACACACAGCTTTCCACTTTCTACCATGGGACAGACTTCAGAACAGGGGACTTTGCGCTTTGGGATTTCTCTGTAAGGTTAGTAGTCTTGCAAAATGCCCTCATTAACTTCAAGAGAAATGAAAACGAGAAGCTGGTGAGGAAACCAGCTTCTTGTGAAAACAATCACTGATGTAATGGTTAAAACCAATCACATATCAGTATTTAATAACAACAATAATAATACACACACACACACACACACACACACACACACACACACACATATATATATATATAGTAATTGTTGACACACTTCTGCAGTATAGGAGGCACTGAAACGGTCTTATGAGCATCACATCACTGTGTTTGATGAATCCCTTTTGTACCAAGCTACACGTATTAACAGTGTTTACATGTGCCAACGTTCAAACCTCAGAAGATTTATGAGAATTATAAATACTCTCTGTAATTTGTATCATCTTAAAATGACAACTGTAAACCGGTAAACGCTGAAAGTGTTATATAAAACCGTCGTGCTTGTTTGACGGTGACACATTTCGGAGGTAACAGATGTAAGAGTGACACCGGTCAGGTGCTTCTACAGCTGGGACAGAGCTCGAAGTGACGAGGGTCCAACCAAAACACACCACATCAACCTCCACGGTTAATTCAGACATTAGCAGGAACGAATATACCTCCAGCCTCGGGTATTTCAACATGTCTAACAGCCTGGAAATCTCAGTTAACCCCTACATATTGGTGTTTTTAAATCGGGTGAGGGTGTTAGAGATTGCGGCCTACACCGGCCCGAAGCCTGCGTCTCTCCCACTGCTCACGCCGGCTCTGGCCAAAGGGACACCCGGTGTCAACCCTTTGACTTTTCCCCTTTACTCCCTCTTAGGCTTCGTGTACTACCATAAGGTGTGTGGCACATAAAAACCCCCATAAGTCTTTTAAACACTTAACACATTCCACCCAGCTGTGGTGAGAACATTTACGGTAGTTTTTGGATACTCACTTAAGCCGGGATTCTTCTCCGGAGATATTTGTACAAATATCGGGCTGGAAATTATTTTTTCAAAGCAGCCGGAGTTTATTTTCTATCCTGTCCACTCTGTCTTCGTTTCAAATGTTTTTTTTTATTAAATATCTAGTCTAGCCTAAGTGTTTCTTTAGGCAGCAGCGTCTTACTACCATCTTACATTAAATTAAGGAGGAGGGAATACTGTATCCTCTCACCGCGCACTGTATTTGCGCACACAGGACCGCACTGCATTATGGGAGATGTTGTTCATTACAGCTAACGTCATACTGTACGAAACTACAGTTACATTAAGGGAAAAATGGTCCATTAAAGCAACATATACTCAAGTTTTGTTTCTGCTTTTCCTCTAGTACTTCTTATTAATTTGTTGCTTTTGAAATCTTAAATTATTTAAAATTCGTAAATTTTAATTACAGCTGTTCTGACATCCTATACTTATAGAGCATTTTTAACAATGGACACTGACACATAGCAGCTTTAGAGATATAGATACTGATTCAGATTAGTCCTCAGTGAGCGAGTCAGAGGCATATGTGACAAAAATAAATACATAAAAAATACCAAAATAAACCAACAACATGGGGAAGAAGCATTAAGATGAAGCAGACTCCTAAAAATATTTAAGATGAGACAAGAGGAAGTGGGAAAAACTATTTTATCCAACACCAGTAAATCGTGACAAATATTGCATTGCATATTATTTTATTCAAATTCTTAAAAATTAAACAATATTTATTCTCACCATCAAATACTTAAAGGAGGAGCCTGTTTTCTTCTAGGCTTGTATGGCGTCTCACCCACGAGCATTAATTCTGGTTGCTGCACATCAGTTACCCTGGCCTTTCATCTGTTCGTTTGCATCAGGTGACTCCAGTGACTGGAGGTCTGTTCCTCACAGCTGGCAAATAAAGTTGTTTTTGTTGGGAAAAATTGTAGAATTTTTGGGAAAAGATGTAGCAAATGAAGTGGAGGAAATCGGGGTAGCAGGCGCCGCTGGGTCACAGTGCGTTTTGGACCCATGAACTGTGGAAGGCCTGTGGCCTGCCGGTCTGAAATGTCATATATTTGGACCTCCATAAATCTTATGCAAATTGCTGGACTCCCCTATCAAGCACTGTAATTAATTATTGATCATTAACAGCATCAACATTCATTCATTCATTCATTCATTCATTCATCTTCTTCTGTTTGTTCCGGGGTCGGGTCGCGGGGGCAGCAGCCTAAGCAGTGAAGTCCAGACGTCCCTTTCCCCAGCCACTTCCTTTAGCTCTTCCGGGGGGATACCAAGGCGTTCCCAGACCAGCCGAGAGATGTAGTCCCTCCAGTCCCTCTTTCCGGTCGGACATGCCAGAAACACCACACCTGGGAGGCATACAGGAGGCATTCCAATCAGTTGCCCGAGCCACCTCAACTGGCTCCTCTCAACGTGAACTTGGAGAAGGATTTCTTTCTTGTGGGGTGTGCTCCGGGAATATGGAACACCGGACCCATTGCTACAGGCTGTTCGGTCTCTATATTGTCGGAGCCAGAGCTTGGTCTGCATTGGTAACAACAGGTCGAATTCATTTCCAGTGGGGGTTGGACTCCACCAAGGCTGCCCTTTGTCACCGGTTCTGTTCATAATTTTTATAGATAGAATTTCTAGGCGCAGTCAAGGTGTTGAGGGGTTCTGGTTTGGTGGCCATAGGATCTTGTCTCTGATTTTTGCAGATGATGTTGTCCTTTTGGCTTCATCGAGCCAGGACCTTCAGCTCTGGCTAGAGCGATTCGCAACTGAGTGTGAAGCGAATGGGATGAGAATCAGCACCTCCAAGGCCATGATTCTCAGTTGGAAAAGGGTGGAATGCACCCTCCAGGTCTGGAATGAGGTCCTGCCCCAAGTGGAGAAGTTCAAGTATCTCGGGGTCTTGTTCACGAGCATCAATATGAATATGAAAATGAAAACTGAACGTGTAATATCTTTGGAATGAGTGATCATATTTCCTTTATTCATATTTCCTTTATTTAAAGCCATTTGTAATCCTAAAATGGAGAACTGTCCAATGAAGTCATATCTAATGAAATATATATTTAAATTGTTAATGATTATACTTATAGCAATTATATTATTTACTGTACTATTTGATTATTGGATGACTTATGTGACAATTATATGAGTAGTGTATTCACTGAAGTGAGGGTAAGATTATTTTATTAAATTTTTGGGCCATTCCACTATGTACGAGTATTGCTCGGCTGGCCTTGAACAAGATGTTGGACCTTGAAAAGAAACAAAATGGCCGTTCTAAGCGATTTGGGGGGGCGGGGGGGGCGGGGGGGGGTGTAGTTGGGGCGTCGAGCCTATACTTTAAGGTCAGCTCGGGACATGTTGACACATGTTGAGATATGAGGCCATAAGGGATTAATCAGAGTCAAGAGCTAGAGGATGATAGACCAATCAGAGTGGAATGGGCACTGCCAAGCCAACTGTCACAGCCAATGCACGCTGGTGGACCACATCTGAGATTTTTCTTTGTTCTGTGTGATTGTATGCATTACCTTTCTGGAGTAGGCTATTAATAAGGCTAAACACCTGAAAAATCGATTTGAATCTCTTGCATCGTGAACTGGACACTTTTCGCCATGATACTACTAGTGATACATGCAATGATATCCTAGTAAAAGATTAGCCAACACACGATTGCAATCGGTATGGATAGAAAAAAAGCTGTTACTCTTCTATGATTGTGTCAAGTAGTACTATAAACTTCAGGGAAACATCAGTGTCATTGTTAATTACAGAATGATTTAATGTTATAATCACCTGTATAATATCCAAGTAAAGTTAACCACTGTATAAAGATTGAAAATTGAAAAAGTGTAAACATTAGGCTGTACAAGTGAGAAAAATCCTCATCATCATCTTAAGGGTGGGCTTGTGGTTACATCTAAGACATCAGCAGGAAGTGATTCTCAGATGAATGTTGCTCCAAGCAGAAGATAATTCACTTCACGGAAAGATACTAATGTGTTTGTTCTAATATTTTATTCTTTTAATAGTAAAAAGCTGTACACAGGGACTTGTAGTGTCAATACTCTACATAATCAATTGACACTTGAATGAGGCAGTCTCACCTATTTCCTGTCTCTCATACTTAAAAAAGAAAAAAAAAAAAAGAATAAACACCAAGAAGCACATCAACAGCTATGCAGCTCCATCTGGTTCAATTATCAATGCAACATAATGGATTAAGATTAAAATCATTTAACATGGTAGAATAGTAGTTCAAACATGCCCTATTTGGGTATATTGTAATTACCCAGATAAATCATATAAATAATGGTTTATTATGACTCCATCCATATGCAGGATGGTTTGGGCCATGGTCGTGGGTGCACCTTGTCTGGAAGAATGTCATGCATGGTCAGAGAGGGAGCAATCGGGTGAGGAGAGAATAGAGAGAGACGTGCAGCAAGGAGGCCCATTTGCACACAGGTGTCTGTGTGTTTTCCCTGCAGGATTCCTGCCATCAAAGCACCAGCAAGACTGAGACAGAGAGATTTGAAAATTAATGTGCAGACAAAACAGTGAAAGATGGTCCAAAAAGAGGACAGTTTAATGTTTACCTGTCTCCTGCTCCAGAGACATTGACTGTTTCATCAGAATATACTGACAGTGCCGGGTAATACACAGCACACAGTCTTCCTTTCTGCATTTAAAAAATGTATATATAAAAAATTCTCCTCAGTGTCATACCGCAGAGCGTGTATGTGTACGCATGCATTTTAATACATAGAAGTAGCTGAATTAATGACCAGCTCCATAAGACAGCCTTTTCTAGAGAATACTTTGCTTAGAGGTTGTTTAACCATTTCATCAAGTAAATCAAACATGTGGCTGGATGTTCTATGCCAGTGGTCACCAACCGTCTTCCTGGAGATCTACCACACTAAATGCGTTGGTTCCAAGGTCCCTATTCATGTCCACTTGACCAGCTAATCATTGACTTTAATGTTCTTGATCAGCTAAAACAGGTGTTAGAATTTGGTTGGAGGTAAAACCTGCAGGAAGGTAACTTTCCAGGAACCGAGGAGGTGAGCACTGTTGCAGGTGGACAGATCATAGATTAATCTGAACGTGATGCATGCTTGTTAAAAATGAATGAGGTACTTTTTGTGCAGTTTAATAAGGCAGTTGGCTGGTAAATTTACCATTTGGTACCGTTGGCTTGGTAAAGTTTTCCATTATAATTTTGTACAGAAATATATTATTCATATTACATAATACATGATCCATAGAAACATTTTTCTGGACCATTATTATTTGTTTTTTTAATTTGGAGAGTAAAGTTTTTGCAAAATTTTTTACTTCCAACCAACTTCTAACATGCACCTACCAAATCCGTCTTTATGGGCATTACCTGTTGAAATTGCCAGTGTTTCAACATAGTGACAGTAATTAATAAACTGATCACAATCCGATATACAATCCTTCATACCCGTTTATGCCTTCGAGGTCGCAGACTGACTGTTCCAGCCTCATGTTCTCCACATACCAGTACTCCCAGTGCACCCAGTGTCACTACCACACAATTCAGGTGCTCCAGCAGGGGGCGAGAAAGAGCTGCTGCACACCCCAACACGTCCTCCAGAGAGCTTGGTAAGACTGAAAAATAAGGGACATTGACACCCTGTTACTTTTCTATCTTAAGTAAAGAATAAAACACTTTGAATATGTTCCCATAGGAAAATATCCCATGGTGGTGCAGTGTGATAAAGCCCGATGTGAAACAGAGTTGCTGTTAACACAAGTGAATTAGTTTAGCTTTTTGGTAAATGCTGCTTGGTTTTGAGTACAGCACAGACCCCAGAAATCAGCAGAACTCACATAATGTATTAGACTGATCTTTCCAGCTAATACAGGAAATGAGTCATCATTGGCTTTTGTTTTGTGTGATTCTGTGTTCCTGAGCATGAGCAAGAGCAATGTGATGAGGCACAAGCAGTACATACTTCACTATCAGTTATCAGTAATCATTTGTGGCTGATAGCAAATACCCTTTGGGGTTGGTAGGCAAAGAGTCTGGTTCATGGTACACAGCTCGGTCAGGTTAGGAGACGTGTAAGAGAGTGCCTTCCAGCTCTCTGAAACAAAAGGCTTACAGGCCTTATCAGCATCCGTGGGCTCATACCATACTGAAACACACACACACATACGCACAGATGACGCACAGTTGTGACTTAAAACAGATTTGACTACCAAGATACTTTAAGTGCTTTGGATGTACCTGGAACTGAATGTTTCTTGGCAAGGCTGCATACGTAGTCAATAGTAGAAACAGGAATGTTGCCATCAAGAACCACCAGAGAAGCAGAAGAAATCTGGTCCTCATACTGTGCAACCTGTACAGCATTTATAACGAAGTGGAATTTTCTCGGATTCTAGGACATGCTATCCAGAAACTGAGGTTAACCATTAACTGTAGCTATTTTTACTATTTTGTACTTTGAAAGAAAAGTCATACTTATACGATCTTGATCAAAATAGGCAGTGGCACTTACATACTGCTCTTTGATTTCTTGGTGGATGTCCATGTCCCCAAGTCCTAGATTCAGCTCTCCACACTCTGTGATAACAGCACAGTAGGTGGCTGTTCGATGACCTTGCAGTCTTGCAACTGCACGAGTGTCCTGTTGAATACACAGCAAATGGTCCATGCCATTTAGAAATCTTGAGAACTAAAGTCTGTTATTGTTCTCTTTTTCAATACTGTGTTTTGTTTTGTTTTTTTAAATTGTGAACAAGGGGCTGTGAACATGTGCGCCATCTGTCATTATTTGGGTCACGGCTGGTTTATAAAACCTAAACCTCCAATTTCTTCTTGAAATGCACCCTTGAGGCTCTCTTATATCTTTGCTTTGTGGTGTCAATACAACACAAGTGACTAACACTGATATTTTTCCATCCAGCACCCATGTTTTTTTTTAATAGGAAATGCACTTGCACCCATATGAGCACACACACTGGTCTTAAAATGAGGTCAGGTGCGTTGCTGAAACATTATCTTGAGGCAACGGAAACTGACTGTACCAACAAATACTTGGTTGGAAGTCAATGACGCAGTTCTTCAGTTATTTTAAGAGCACATCATCAAGATAATAATATACACCTACATTGGTGGGTGCGCAGAGCGTGGCCACTCTTTACACACCCAGGGACTCACAGCAGCACATAACCATGTAAATGTTTATAACATGAAGGATTACTGTAGTGTACATCATATATACATCCTTCTGTCAGGGGAAGAACAATATACGATGTGATAGCCAGTTTTAACAAGGTTTTGCTACCTGTACATTTTCACAAGGAGGTATCCAAAAAGGGGTGATGTCAAGACAGTTGTATTAACTTCACAGAAGATGTTATGATGCATTGGTTTGTTTGAAACTTTACACAAAAAGGTATAAATGGATTTTGAGGCGGAGTATGGTTCAAGAAACACTTCATTAGATTTTGTTGGTGATCCGGATCACCTTAGCTGCAGGAATTTTTCAATATTATCGATGGGATCTTGTATTACAGGAGGTCCAGCAGGAGTGTTGTGTACTTTTATTTTTTTAGGCTTGGTAAAGGTTTTCCCTCTCTGAATGCGTCTAGTTTGTTTGGTTGATGAGTGGATGATCATGGAATTTCGCCCAGAGGTGGGGCTTTAGACATGTAAGACTTCAAATTCTGGCTACAGGTTAAGTTTTTAACACTGAAAGAGGATGGTTTTTTGAAAATGTGGTACTACAGCAGACCCATAAGAGGATGTTCTGTACGTTCTGTTTTTTTTTCCCAGCATGGCAGAAGTTTTTGCCCTGTGCGTGATCAAAAAAACTGCTTATTTTAGTTCAAATCAGCACTGCAGTGATGGCTCATCTGATCCTAAAAAGCCCTGTCGATGCTGATTTGTTCAGTGTCATTTATTACTTACCATATGCTTACAGTAGTTGAACACAGCATCACTATGAGAATCTGCTCCAATGGCTGAGATGAACAGAACATTTTGGTCCAGTCTACTCAAACAGTCTTGGGGGACAATTGAAAACAGGGGGGGGGGGGGGAAACACATGCCTTTACAGTAATTTATACATTTTTATAAAACTAGCATTGTGAGAAATCAGCACTAGTGAACATGGTGTTTTACCTGCAATATTCCTACCCACTCCACCAAAGGACTGAAAGACACTTCCTGGGTTTGTCTGTCCAAACTTAGACATAAAACAGTTTGCTAAAGAAAAGTTATTATTAAATTAATGATGAAACTATCAGGATGCATGAATATATTAAGGCATACCAATAACGTCTTGCTTGTACTTTTAGCAATGAAGTCAACATTTATACCTCCAATGACTACCTGGAGAGAAGATCAAAAATTAAATCAGACACCTATTATAAAGCAAAAACTATAAGCACTTTGGGACATATTTACTAAGAGGCAAAGTACTAAATTAGCAAAAGAAGTCACAAAGAATAGTGTGCATGGGCCAGATCAGATCTACTATTTATGTACAAATAAATAAACACTGATGCAATCTACCAAAAGCAGCACAAATTAGCATAGAGTTGCAAACAGGTACAGAGTAATATACATTTACAATCAATACGTTCTTATAACATTGTCCTGCAGCATTCCAAATAAATTAAGACAAGTAAAGAAAATTCTCACATCTACTATTTCTGAGCAAAAACCACAGAAATTATATCTACGAGAAAATATGAATCTGAGCACAAGCAATCAAAACTATTCTGAGCATACTGAAATGTATTCTGTGTGCTTAATCTATACTCATACAGACATCTGTGCACTTGCACACTCTCGCTCTGAACACATAATTAGGACATGTCTTTTTTCAACATTAAACAATAGTATAATTAGCAGTAAATTCACTGCTGCAGACTTCAGTTGATAACACTGAATGATTTTTTCAAACACTCTCCTGCAAATACACATGCAGTGTGGTCAGCTGCAAAAATTAATGGGTAGTGGAGCAAACACACATTCACTGACCTTATATAATGTCAGATCCTTGTTGTATAATACTGTCATTAGTTACATCATTAGTGGAGAAATTAGAATTTAAGGAGTTTTGACAAAGTACATCTTATAATATATCTAATTAAATCGCAGCGTTGGACCTATTGGAAAGTTTCTGTCTATGTAAATGTTATGATTATCGTAATATTACTTCAGTACAATTTCCGTAAGCTCTCAAATGTCTAGTAATAATACCATGAACAATATTTAATTCACACTAAAGGAAATAATTTACTGGGACAGAGCACACTCGTGGACTGTGAACAGACAACCACACAAAATTTACTACAGAACAAAAATCAGGACGTCACAGTGCCTTTCTGCGTTGCACACGTGAAAGGTAATAACCAGGTCCATGCCTTTCCAGTGCATGTCTTTAGTCAATCCTGACAGTATTTTTTCAACAACAAAAGGGGGTTTGTTCTGCTTCACATTCTTAGTAAATATGACATGAAGTCCAACATAACTAGAAACACTCTTTAATACACTAATACAATTTTCTGTTCAAATATAGGAATAATCAGTATCTAAGAAACCAACAGTGAGTAAGGATGCATGTGTGTTAAATGGTGCTTTGGATATTTACAGTTTTAGGTTTTGAGGCCTGGTTCTCCTCCTTGGGACTTCTACGGCCTCCTTGTGGATGATGCAAGCGCTCTGCAAGGACACGTGCTATTTGACTGCCCACCCTGGCATTATTATGAATTAGAGCTATGTCTAGAAGAGAGAAAGATTATAAGGACTGAACTGAAAACAAAAACACAAGTGAGAGTAAATATGTGAAGTAAATAATTAACAATTATTTGTTGATGGTGAGGTGTATGTTGCTGAGTAGTTCCATTGTTATAGGACTACTCAATTCAGCCACTTCCAGCAAGCCTGAGGTGCATAATTGTTTTAATATATACTACACAGCAGAAATGTATTTTTAAATATGTTAAACAAGTCAGTGGCAGGTCAAATTCTGTGTACAGAGCAAAGGCAGTGTACAAATAAAGTCATCTTTTTAAAGTCATTCAGAGTTCTAGCATATATTACACACAAACGTATGTATACCATGCTCCATAACAGCATTTTCAAACTCATTCATAATTTTAGTATACTACATGGAAAGACAAGCAAAGCAAATTAAATGAGATTTTTATGGTTTATTTTTTCATATTAAAGTGGGATAATGATGCCAGCTGCTCCAAGTGACCATGACAAACCGTGAATCTCTGTTACTTTCTGTCAAGCACTATCCACTTGGGATAATGGTAATCAAATGCCAAATAAAGAACCAGATTGCCATTCCCATGTAGTACATACTAAGGGTAATAATGCTTTGTGACAGGTGAAGAGAGATGTATAAGTGATTACTGGCTTGGAGAGACTGTCCCATAGTGAGCTCATTGACTCTGTGTAGGATGAACGGAGTCACATCTCTTCCTCTGATTCCTTTCTGCCTGTGAGATATAAAAATCATGGTGATAAAAAAGGGATACTTATTGCTCTGTACAATACCACTGTCCTGTTGATATTAATATCTTGATAACTTGTTATGCTTTACCAGCTGTAAATACTCACTTTATAATATATATAATATATATAATATATATATTAAATACAACCTTTCTATATGGAGTAATTTTTTTAGTTTTGCATAAGTGATTTAAAACAGTACGACTAGACAGGTTTGAGGGCATCTGTGAGAAAGGACTATTTAACATTTTGGTTCATGTGGTGGATTGCTGAGCTTGACAGAGGTGTGCACTCTCCAAATGCTCTTATTATAGAAATACAAATTAATTAAAAAAGAGCTGCCTGCACTATTGTCAAACCAAACACCAAATTCGACCGTGTTTATATTCAACTGAATATTTGCCTTCAGAAAAATAAATCACACTCTACCTAAAGCCTTCAATAACATTTTAAACCCTAACTTGAGTGTAATTCTTTTCACCTTTATTGCAAACAGACTGTCTTGGTTCAAGAACGAAAGGAAAAATCTCCCCAAAGTATTCCCCAGGCTGGCTGTAGTACCTGGCTTCAGTCACAGCAGCTTGTATGGCATCTTCTATCTTCTGTCCAGCAGCAGCATGTTCATGTGGAATAGGCACCGCAAGCAGGACTCCACTCTGAAGGCCTAGAGAGAGTGTACTCGCTGTGAGAAGAGAAATAACATTACATTAACTTAGGAAAACAATCTACTGCCATAAATGTGACTATTCTCATATGACTGATAATGATTGAGGAAAGGATAAGCTTTTACTCATTTTACTCACTACAAAAAATAAATATATACACACATCTCTGGTCAAAAGTTTTAGAACACATCCTTTTCCAATTTTTACTGAAATTTATGCAGTTCAAAGTCTCAGTGTAGTCTAAAATTAAGCTATAGAACAAAAAACGGTTGTAAAAAGTAGTGGAACTGTTCTGTTTAACATAATTTATTCAACATTTTTGACCCATCCAAGTAGCCCCCAAGTAGCTGATATTCCAGCAGAGCAAACTTGTGGCATTCTTCAACACTGTTGTAGAAATTGCCACAAATGTGTTGCACTTGTTGCTTTGCCTTCATCCTTCTGTCCACTTCATTCCAAACCAGCACCATGGGGTTTAAGTTTGGAGGTCTGTGCTGCCATTCCATGAAAAAAAAATTTTGAACAGTAGTGTGTATATATAAGTGATAATTATTTTCTTACCAATAAGCTCAGCTGCTTCTTCAGCATTGAGGACATTGTATGGTGAAATGTATCCACTTTTATGAGAAAAGAAACCTGGGAAACTTGTTGACTCTCCATAAGTGGCTACACAGACTCCTTGAGTTTCCTAACATTATACCATATATAATAAATTGAGAACTTTCCACTTCATCTTAAAAATAACAATTTGTATTATGCTCTTTTATCACCAACCAAGAACTCCAGGGTGCGACCAATGTCGAGGATGGTCTTTATACCGGCAGAAACCACAGCAATCGGAGTGCGACCCAATTCAGTCAGATCTGCACTGACATCCAGGGCTGTGAGAAATATTTAATTATTACTCAGAAGAAGAAGAAGAAAAAAAAAGAATACTGTAATCCATGATTTCACTGAGCAAAATGATGCATAAATTATGCTAATATATATATAATTATATATATTATGAAATAATTATCACTCTGTCACTTTTTGCTGAGCTGCTTATTCCTAGTAAGAGAGGCTGGAGTCTATCGCTGACACATTATGACAAAGGCAGGGTACACCCTGAACAGCTCACCAGACCATCACAAACATCTAGGGTAAATTTAGAACAGCCTAAAGTGCATGTCTTTGGACTGTGGGAGGAAACTGGAGTACCCAGAGGAAACCCACGCAAAGACAGGGAAAACATGCAGTCTCCATACAGAAACACCCTACAGAGCCCAGGACTCAACCTGCAGAGGGCTGCCCCCCAGTGAAAACCCACCCAAGCATGGGAAGAACATGTAAACTACACACAGAAATGCCCTTACTGAGGTGGGGACTTAAACCCAAGACCTTGTCACTGTGAGGCAGACATGCTAACCACTACGCTACTGTGCTGCCCTGTGAAATGATTAAGCATTTGTGTATGTAGACTGTTCAATGTGTAAAAATTTTGATCAATGACACAAGAGTAAGGCTGACAACTCAATGGCATATCAATATTTGTACACTCTATGGCAGTACCCCTATATGTGTTTCTTCCCTAAACTTTAACCACTCTGTAGAATATAAAGTGTAGTGTGGTTCCCAATATGTCTAAACCGGTTCCAGCATAGCAATGTCCTTGTGCACAAAATAAGCACCATAGACCCATGGTTTCCAAAAAGTTGGTTTGAAAGCACACAAGTGTCCTACACAGAATAGTGACCTTAACGCTACTGTTTGGGATGAGCAGGAATGACAACTGATAAGTGGGATGGCAGCACATTGGTTAGTACTAGTTAGTCATCTTGTAGTAAGCAAGCAAGGGTTCCTTGCAGGTGCTCCTGTTTCCTCTCAGAGTTTAAAAACCTTCAGGTTAGGTTAAGTGACTACTCCAATCTGTCTGTGGGTGTGAATGAGATTGTGAATGGTCATACCCAGCCTTTGCATAAAGTCAGTTGGGATTGGCTTCAGCTCAATCACCAAGCAATATTCGTTTACTGATTTTCTAAGCCGCCTGATCCTAATTAGGGTCGCTGGGAGGCTGGCACCCATCTTAGTCAACTCTTTGTGAGGGTAGGGTACACCCTGGACAACTTGGCAGGCCATTGCAGGGCCAACACTCAACCAGTCACATTCACATCCACAGCTAGGGGTGGCTTGGAACAGCCCGTTAGCCTACTGTGCATGTTTTTGGACTGTGGGAGGAAACCGAAGTACCCAGACGAAACTCCACACAGAAATGCCCGAGCCTGCGAATTGAACCCGGGCCTTCTTGCTGTGAGGCAGACATGCTAACCAGTGTGGTAGTTAGGTGTACCTAAACTTTTGGCCATATACACTGAAGTTTGGCCTCTCTATCCAAATGCACATATATGCACTACAGGACTTTCCTCAGCAGGTCAAAATTGTATTTGTTTGGTTTCATGTATTTTGGAGACACATTAAGCTTTACCCTTATCAATTGGTGAGTGTTATATGAAAGTGTTGTTGGTGATCAAATTGAGGGAAAGTAATTAAAATGATTCTCTTGTATATTATATTGTAGTAATACTCAGCATAACTTACTATTTTCTCCATCTCTGTGCACTCCACCGATACCTCCAGTCACAAAAACAGGAATTCCCGCCTTGTGAGCTGCGATCATTGTACCAGAGACTGTAGTTCCTCCTGACAAGCCCTACTAATTCAAGCACCACAAACATATCATTCATATTCATAATGAAGATCTTTTCTATAATAGGTAAAGAAGAATTACGAATATCTCACCCTGCTGAGAGCATAAGGGAAATCTCTCCTGGACACCTTGAGGGTCGTTTTACTGCGGGCCAGGAAGTCAAACTCATCTGAAGACAATCCCACATGTATCTTTCCGTTAAGAACAGCCACCGTGGCCGGAGTCACACCCTCAGCTCTCACAATATCCTCCACCTCTTTGGCTGTACTAGATATAAAGTCCAAATCATGGCTTTAACACATTTGAAATTTGTTCTAATCTTTGTTTAACACCAGGATGCTTATACACGCTGAGCATTGCTTTATGACATTTATATAGAACTACAACAAGCAGTCGGCATGTCCACTGATCATATATTCAGCATCTACCTCAGGTTTTGAGGATATGGCATTCCATGTGTGACAATTGTGCTCTCCAGAGCTATGACAGGTCGCTGCTCAGCTAAAGCCGCACGCACAGTGGGGTGAATCTTAAACAGCATATCTAGGGAAAATACCCAACCAATGACATCACTGGTTTAGGTTGATTTTGTTACACTAAAATGTGATCATTTCAGTGCAGCTATGTGTTTTTCCACATACAGATAAGTGAAAAATTAAGAGTTAAAACCACATGTGGTGGGTTTTACAATTAGGTTTTTAGTAATCACTCCAAATGTCCAAAATAGCTTCACTGTAAGTTGGCTTAAATCCTACAAGATCAAGGTCTTATATTTATATGGCATAAATGACAGAGTCCCTTATCAGAGAAACTTACAGTTAAAAAAAACTTATTTATACAACTCAGTACTTGAGGATCAATATCTTTGCTTAAGGGCCTAACAGTGGCAGCTTGGAGGTATTGTGGCTTGAACCCCAGTCTTCTGATCAGTATCCCTGAGTCTTAACCACTGAGTGACCACAATTAGATCTGAACTGTAAGGATGAGCACTTCTCTATAAGACCGGATTTTCCCATGGTTGGATGTTTTGATGAACATTGTCTAAAAATTGGTATCCAATTTGGTAATGGTATTGGAGTTGGTATCCAGTGTTTGCGAAGGCCATAACATGTGATCATGTTAACTCATATTAGAGTTATGCTAGAAGAGACCACTCCCATTAGTATAGATGATCCATCAGAAGTACTTGGTATTGATTTGCAGAGATTCTTCCCTCTTAAAGGGAACAAACATAGGTAAAAAAAATAAACAATAAAAATCGTAACAAAATGCTTCATTAGTTTTTACTTCGATTTGTCACTTATCTGTATGTTTTTGGAATATAGTTTACTGAAATATGAAGTAAATATCTTACCAGATCTGCAGGAAGTTGCCGATAAGCAGCGCTGCACGGTGGAAGACAGCCTCCCCAGCATTTTAATACCATAGGAAACTCGGTGATGGAAAAATTCAATTAGCCACCACTCACATAGCAATCATTATAACTAACATGATACAGCTGAGTTTTAAGGAAACTGCTAATCAGAGATTAAAAGAAGCAAATAAAATCAAAGTGAAGAGGGCAATTAACTATGGCCTCCCAGCTGGATTTGAAAAAGCTAGCGTACATACAATAATACATCATGACTTAAAACAACTTTTACAAGCTTGCACTGGGTAAGTACATGCCACTGCTCAGATAAAATCATCAGTCAGGTCACTTACTTGTACAGGAGTCTCAATTCCCAGAGTTTGAGTTACAGGAGGGCTGTCAAAGTCTGAGCCACTAAAAACACTACAAATACACAGATTTAGCATATAGATTAGATAAAACTAGCTAAACAGGAAGAAATGAACTTCGACCAGAGGTGTACTCTATTTGTTTTTGACCAAAGGCCATGCTTCTGTAATAGGACCCAGCACAAGAAGGCAACCAGCTACGCCACCGAGGGACTTTCTGCTGCCAAGCAGCCCCATTCACCATACAGTCAGATTCTTAAAATATACCACAGGCCAGAGACATGGTATAATATAAAAATATATAGCTTTAATTTAACAACAAAAAAAAAACCACACGAGTTCAAAAATTAAGTTGACACTGTGAGCAGGGTAATCACATCAGGGTGCAGGCTTACCATGCGGCACAACCAATCACTAACAGGGAAAATGGGGCAATAACAATATATAACATTGTATATGTGGTGGCCGGCGGAAACAATAAGTGAAAGCCTTCAAATTTATTAATATACCGACTACGCCACCTTGGGAATTTCACCCAAGGAATAATCTACCTTAATCCTGTAATTTATAAGAACACACAGATCAGGCAGGAGACGTGGTTCCAAAAATGTAAAGACATTTTATTCACACAATTGACTAAAACATATACAATAAAAAGAGAAAAAAAACACAATCATCCAAGGGAAGGGACAGTAATTAATGCTGGGGGGCCTGTCGTGGGACAAGGGCTGTGACAGGGATAAGGAGGCCCACCCAATTAAACACAGCCTTCAATAGATAAACCCACGTCCCCGAAAGGCACTACACACACCAAAAAAAGAAAGAAAAAAGGGGGACCCTGGCACCCAGGTCACCAGCCCCACCACCACCGGCCCTCAGCAACTGAAAAAGGGAAAATAACAAATTAATGGATCACACTAATTAAACATCGCCCAATAAACAAATTATAAAAATTACAAATGGCCACTCAAATAATACAAAACAAAAACAGAATACAAGTGAATCAAAATAAACGCAGTAATCCCACACCACACACACACATCCCCGCACACTAAAACACACAAAGTTATTCCAACTTGCGTCTGGCAAGGCGACATTACAGCCGTGAAAACTTGCGTATGACAAAGCAGCGTCACAGCTGTGGAAACTTGCGTATGACAAAGCAGCATCGGTCCAAGAAGGGTGACTGTTTGTTACCCAGTGTTGCTTATAAATAAAAACAAATTTTCTTCAAAAAATCAATTGATTTACTTGCTTTTTATTTCTTAGTCTTGTTTGTTTCTTTATTGAAGATGACACTTTCATTATACTGATACTGTAGTTTTATGAAACTGAGAGAGTCAGAGAAAGCAGTTAACTGATATTTTACATAAAACTAATTTAAATATTTTTAAAGAAAAAAAATCAATACAGAAAGATTGCAAAGATTGAATGCTTTTTCAGTTTAATAACTTCACAATGAAATTAATTACATTCCAAGTATCAATCATGCATTGGTTTAGAAATACAATAAATCATAAAAAACCACCAAAAACAGTGAAATGCCTTGATTAAGAGAGATTATTGGTGTGAAGTGACAGGTAGATTGATAGATGGATGGAGGGATGCAGAGGTATTTTTAGCCACAGAACTTGGCTCAGTGTTTTTAGTTTTTTGCACTATTCTGTATAATCTCTAGAGTGTGTTGTGTGCGAAAATCCTAGGAGATCAAAAGTCTCTAAAATGTTCAAATCAGCTCTTTTTATGCGTTGAACTGCTGCCACACGATTAGTTTATGGATAATTGATTGATCAGAACTTATGTGTTCCATCACTGATAAATACAACACAACTGACATAAGGTTCCCTCAGGGAAGCACTTCCTTTACTGTTCTTCAGAGTGATTCATATCTTGTTAAAGGCTGTCCCAACACTGTTGCTTTATCTTTCATCCATGACTGATTTGATTATTCAGGCAGAGTCCAGTGTCAGAAAATTAAAAGCTGCTTTGCCTTTAAACATCTGACCTTTGACAAAGTTCGCAAGTACAGTAGCTGAGGTCTCCCTTGATCTGCAATTCATTCTGAAGGATGTGATAACAGTGATTTTCTATACCATCCTCCTTCTCATGGTCGTTCTCCTCAAATTCTTCATTTACATCTACAAGCTCCATTTCAAACCAGTTTGGATGCCTTAGTTGGTATGCCTGAAATGCCTTAATGGCATCTCTTAGGCCTCTGCCAGATGGGCAACTGTCGTAGTCATCTCCTCCAAGGCCATCAATGTGTTTAATCCTTCCAGGTTCATACTTCTCCTCGTTCAGTAGTCTGAAGAAAAGCTCTTCAAATTGCTTCATCAGCTGGTACTTCACAGCCACATGAAACAGAGAAGGAACATCCTTCTCACTGCACACATCACTGAAGTAAGCTATAGCGTACTTCCCAAAAGATGGCGCACGCACAAATTCTGGTATTATAAGGTTTAGTGCTGGGGTCAGCATATCCCCCATGGGTGAGCGGACGTCCTCTCTGGTCATCACCCTGTGTCCTTCACACATGGCGTTCCACTTGGCAGACATCCCTGGAGAACACAGAATGAGTATTTTATCAGAAGTACTGGTGAGTCTCTTCCTTTGCATGTCTAGCCACTGGATGCTGCCTACAGTGCTGAGGCATGTAAAGTCCAACAGGTCGAGTGTGACTTCAGTTCCACATTTGGCCCTGAGGAAAGCACACAGCTTTAGGACGATTTCAGTGTACATGGGGTGGTCCTGAGAGTAGATGATCAAGACTTTACATCGCTCTTGCACAGGAACAGCTACTAGGGTGCCATTGCCCATGGTGTTATGGGAAGCAGAAGATGGATCTGTCATAAATGGAAGATCAGGGAGAACTAAATATCATTAATAAATAAATACATTTCCTTAAAAAAATCTGAAATAATCAGTCACCCCTAAAATTTCATTAATCAAAATATAAAAGTTTTTAGGGGAAAAGGAAACATTTTTAGACCCTATATATACTGTATATCTCTCAGCATTGTTGACTTCACTACCCTGATTGGAAAGAGCCATTGTGCAAGTAGTAGTCACACGCAATGACTGTTTATAAGGATGACAAAACCTTCAAACCCATTGGGCTGAAGGATAAAACACTAACTAAAACAAGATTTTAGCTCCAAGTGAATGTGACAAACCGTCATTTTGCTTCGGCTATTGTCCACTCAGGATAATGTCAATCTCATTTATTAATTGTTCTGTATTGTATATACTAAGAGATGAATTAAAAACATGTTGTTAAAAATGCATAATTTTTGATATGGGGAATTTTCTACGAGGAGATGTTTATATAATATTTTTTAAAAATAAGTCCCTGGTGTCAGTGGTTTGTAAAAGTCAACAAGTTTTCCATCATGGCAAAATGCTCATGAAAAAGAACTTTGACTTTTGTTTTGTTTTATGGTTTCTCACAATAAGGTTGCATGGTGGCTTAGTGGTTAGCATGTCCACCTCACAGCAATAAGGTTCTGGGCTCGAGTCCTGGGCTCTGGCATTTCTGTGCAGAGTTTGCATGTTCTCCCCGCTCTTGAGTGGGTTTCATCTGGGTACTCTGGTTTCCTCCCACAGTCCAAAGACATGCACATTAGGCTAATTGGCTGTTTCAAATTGCCTCTAGGTGTGAGTGTGAATGGACGCTCATGTGTTGGCCCTGTGATGGTCTGGTGAGCTATTCAGGGTGTACCCTGCCTTTATCCAGGGTCAACTGGGACCCTAATAGGATTAAGCATTTTGGCAAATGAGTGAGTGGTTTTTCATAACATGACAAACAAAAAAGTGATGCTGGTGAGATCATCACTGTTTATCATTCCCATAAGGTATGTAATAATAACAAATGCATTTATCCCCAACACATTAAATCTATCTATAAACTAATAAAAAGAAAGCACTTTATGTTTCTTTAAATATATTTTTACATAAATGCTGGCAAATTCTTCAAAACATTTCAGGACATGCTGTTATTGGGAAAATAATCAATATTTTTGATGACTTTCTTATGTCTGCACACTCCTAAGTGTTTTTTTCTTCTTCTTTTTTTTCTAATTTAATGTATACCTTTATAAGTGGCTCTAACTTTGCTATGCAGCAGAACAGCTGTGAAAACACAGAATAAAAGTCCTACTTGACCAAAAAGTGCCCAAACCATTCGCTGTCTCTTGGGTCTGAAATCTGAAATAAACAACAATTTATCACTGATTATTACTGAAAAAAGTCTTGCATCCACATATAAGAAGCTATTTAACAACATATCAAAATACTTACATGGGCAAATATCAACCTTTTGTTGGTGATGTGAACACTTTTCCATGCATCGTTTAAAGAATGGTTGAATCTGTAGAAAGAAAAAAGAAAGAAAAATTTTATAAGAAAATAGACAATACAGTTTTTTCTATTATAACCAGCGGAAACACATGGAAACTGTATTATTTATTTTTAGAACTCACCCCAAGGAAGACCTCACAGCATTTGAACTGTGAAGGCTTCAGAGAAAAATCGACACTGATGGAAGTATAATTGCCCTTTAAAAACAAAATATTTGGAAACATTTAACCTAAAGGTGTCATGCTAATATAATGAAGACTAATGACTTACTAATAAAGCTTATAGAGCAGCCAGTAAAACCAGAATACCCTTGCAACTGTGTGTGACAGGTTGGTTTGTAAATCAGCAGAACGAACGTATACTTTATACATGTCCGAAAATTGTGCCGTGTTAAATATCAGTTCAATCCAGACCCCATTTTCGTCGTTGCGTGTCACTAACCATGTCATGTTGGGATTCCAAAGGTTGCCTGTTATAACAGAAAATCTCCTATTTACACAGAAGAAACAAGTATAACTTGATAAATAGGGCAGTTTCTGAGACACGAGTAAACAGAGCTCACCGTTCTCATAGCACGCACGAAGGCTTTGGTGTCCTGGATATTCACAACCTGTACAAAAGTGAAATAGTGATTGACATCATAACATAACATCAACCAGCAAAATCCAGAAAAATAACCATTGAAGGCCAATTCTGCAGGTAGAATGTTTTCTTGATGAGAGAGATCAGAGAAAACCAGAGAATAGCGACACTATTTTGAGCTGACAGGAAGTCAGTGGTAACTCAAATAACCACTCTTTACAACTGATGCAAAGAAAAGCAGTTCAGAACACTGACTACATAAACCTGCAGGAGTTCATTCATTCATTCAGTCATTTTCTGAACCGCTTAATCCTAATTAGGGGCGTGGGGAGGCTGGTGCCCATCGGAGCCGAGGGCAGGGTGCCCATCTCTGGGCGAGGGCGGGGTACACCCTGGACAGCTCGCCAGGCCATCGCAGGGCCATCAGTCACACTCACACCTAGGGGCAATTTGGAATAGCCAGTTAGCCTACCGTGCATGTTTTTGGACTGTGGGAGGAAACCGGAGTACCCGGAGGAAACCCACGCAAACACAGGGGGAACATGCAAACTCCACACAGAAATGCCCGAGCTGGGAATCGAACCCAGGACCTTCTTGCTGTGAGGCGGACGTGCTAACCACTGTGCCACTATGCCGCCCTACAGGAGTTCACGTATTCTTAATAAAGTGGATGGTATCTACATAAATTATAAAGCTATTTCTGACATGCAGTACACTACTGTTCAAAAGTTTTGGAACTTTTTTTTCCAGTGTTATTGAAACTTAAGCAGTTTGAGTCCAGTGAATAACCTGAAAACTGCCTTCGAGGGAAGGAACAAGACAGTCGGCTTCAAATCATGGAGTGGCAGCACAGTCTCCAGACTTAAACCCCATGGTGCTGGTTTGGGATGCAGTGGATAGAAGGTTGAGGGCAAAGCAACAAGTGCAAGACATTTGTGGGAATTTCTACAACAGTGTTGGGAAGAACTTCCAGAACAAGATATGATTTCCATCGTCACAAGAATGCCATGAGTTTGTTCTGCTGGAAAATCAGCAAAAGGGGGCTACTTGGATGAGTCAAAAATGTTGATTAAATTATGTTAAACAGAACAATTCCACTACTTACTTTTTACAACCATCAGTTTGTTCTATAGTTTGATTTTAGCTACACTGAGACTTTGAACTGCATGCATTTCAGTAAAAACTGGGAAAATGGATTCTAAAACTTTTGAACAGAGTTGAATAGTAAATTATAAAAGTAAATATAAAGTATAAAAAAGCTCAGTTAGTAATGACAGGCATCACAGTCTGTTACCTACCTGGAACTGTTCTATTTAGCATTTCTACACGTCCCCCACCATTTGGCTTTGGTAAATTATACACAGAAATCTGATACGTCATTCCTGGATCAATAACAATTTGATCAAGCATAAAAGACCACTAGAAAGGAATACAAAAGGAATACAACAATAATTTATTAAACTCACTAATAAAAGCATGTTGGTTATTAATAAGTTTAATAATTCTGATTAATTGACAAGATCTTACTGGCTTAAAGTTTGACCAAGAGAAGTTCTCGAAGATATAACAAACACACAGACTGTTGTTTGTCATGAATTCATGCACATGCACCTTCATCCCTTTCAGGCTGTGTATTCTTGCTGTGGGAAAAAAAGGAGCATCTAAAGACCATGAAATAATTCATGCATATTTATGCAGTGTTTATGTCAGTGATGATCATATTATGACCCACTATGGCTATTAACCACACAGTGGGTATGAACAGCCTATGCACCCTGTTAGAAATGGCAAGTTTTGTGATGGAAATGAAGACAAATCATTTCAGAAATTTTTCCCTTATTAATGTGACCCATAATTTAAATTCAAAAACAAATCAAATTAAAAAACAAACTTTACAGAGGGAAAAATAACATGAAAAAAGTTAGAAGAAATATATAGTTGCATAAGTGTACACACTCTTTTACAATTCAGAATGTGGATATATTCAGAAGTAACTGATCCCGTGCAAACTCAGTTTAAATAGCATTCAGTACACAGCTGTCATCGATTAAAGTGACTCTGATTAACCCCAAATAAAGTTCACCTGTTCTAGTACGAGTTTCCTGACATCAGCTTAGTTGCATCTTACAGCAAAATAAGCATAAAGAACTTACAAAGCATCGGAGGGATCTCAGTGTTGAAAGGTATCAGTCAGGAGAATTACCAAGGTATTACATGTACTATGGAAAGGCAGTCATAGTCAGTCTTCACATATACAGTGATGACAGTCATCAACAAGTGGAGAAAATATAGCCCAAAAAAACTGGACATCCCTCCAAAATTAAAGGGAAGAAATGGTTCAGGAGGTGTTGCACTAAATGTGGTAAAAGTTCTTCTCAAAAGTCTACTGCACAGACTTTTTATATTCGCTTTGTATACTTGTATATAACAGTATCTTACCATCAGAAGGCTGTGTTAGTACCAGAGACAATACAGGAACTGTTTCATTCCTCTCATCTGCCTTGTATTTCATTGTAGCCTCTACAGTGGGGTACGGACTTGGAGTCTCGTTTCTCGGCCTTATCCAGTCTTTAACTGAACAGTTCGGCCTGCCTGCATTTCAGCAAGCAAAGATTGATGATGATATAGTGAGAAGCTGTGTACATTCATACAAAAACTACATAAAAGGATTTAGAGATGCCGGCCCATGACCCAGCACTTTGGCTTAGCACCTGCTTTAATCGGAGCTCACCTGCGTCCATCATAAAAAACAAATAATAAATTATATTTTTCATTATGCTTCATTATGTTTCATTATGTTTCTGAATGGTACCACTAAAATTCTGAAAGTTTTTAAAAAGATGCCGTTATGCAGCTCTCTGCATCTGCCATGGGACATTGTCTGCTTCCATCATGTTTAAAAAAAATTTATTAAAAAAAAAATCTCATGAGTGTGCATTTTTGCATAGGTGCCCGTCTCATAAATGAATATCCCCCTCAACATTTCATCTCTGGGAAAATTCTTCAACATCCCCCACACCTTCACTGCCTAATTGTTTGTTTGTATATGACAAGATATGACATTATAGAGCATGGTACAGATTGAGAGAGAAGCAGGGAAAAACAGCCAAACTGTGACTTTAACATCACCGTCAGCAGAACATTCCAACCTTTCTAATCTTGTGACCAATTAAATCATAATGAAAATCGTCCTGATTTCATAATACACTCTTGATAAAAAAATGTTAGCTACTGTAAAAAAAAGCTACTGTAAGCTTAGATTTGTCTTATATTTAATATTAGACAGCGTAAGACTGATAGAACAATTCATGTTATATGATGCATGTTCCTAATTAGAGTGAGCCAGATCAGTCGTTCTTGGTTAGATCAAAAAAATTGTATCCTGTTAATAACAAACCTATTTCTTATAACTTATATAACTTATATAACTAATATAACTTATTTCACTTCGAAATGTGAAGTGTTAAAATGAAATTTAATACTTACCAACTTGGACAGTGCAAGGTGAGCCCTAAGAAAGAAAATGTAGTGTAGAGTTAGTGTGTCAGATGACTGAGATTCAGATTTCATAACTTAAAGTATTTAAAAATGAAGAGAAATGTTGTCTTACTTTCTGAAAGCACTTCAGTGGAGGTTGCTCTATCAACCTAAGAGGAGTAATCTGTACAATCACACCTGACAACAACAAATGGACAAAAATCATCTTTTTAAAATGTAAGACTTCATGCAGCACAAGCAGAATGAACCATACTGGAGGGGATGAATGCTGAAAAAATGAGCTTTATATGGTGCGTAAACAGGAAATGAGAAGATCAGATAATTTCATGTGACTAACACCTGGTCAAATCTTTCCATGCTTTTCTATTTTAATTTCTTATAAAGGCTGTGGAAACCTGGCCACAGTAGATTACTACACTAGAGGATGTAAACACGCAATTAAATAAATAGCATTATGTGTTCATAATATAAAGATGTATGTTTATTTTAATCATATTTTATACTGTGCTATTAAATATTTATAGAAATACTCACTAGAGGGCAGTAAACAGTAGCATAAAACACCAACCATAAATTAGACACAAATTTCACTCACTGTGAAAACAGTATGCTTACATGTGTTATTCACAGTCTTTTTTTTTTTTTTGGTGAAAATACTGTTTAGCTTAAGGCACCTAAAATCCTCTAGAATCAGTTACCCAAATACATAACACAGACAAATATTGAAAGTATAAAATATTAAACTCTACAGTATTATAATAAGCTTTGGGAAACTTTGTCTCACACTGCTGCTCACACTAATACTCACCAAAGATTACTACACCTTCCACTTCCTGTCTGTCAGCCAGCTACAGATAACAGTTGCACTGCTCATAAAGATAACACATATGTACACATATCTGAGTTACAGTTAGGTCTTGCTAAAATGTTTTTAGCTGTAATTTTAGGTTCACTGATTAGACATGTATTGATCATGCCATATTAAGGACAGAATTAAGAACACTGGTGATAAAAACACAGAAATGGTCTAAATTGGAAATGGTATGAATAAGGCATACGTGATGAAAAGTTTTGCTGTGTGTCCATAATCTATGAAATAGTGATTGGTGAGCAGTCCAACATACCATCAGTGTGACACATTAGATTAGATTATGAGATTAGATTTAACTTTCCCTATGGCAGAGTAAAAGTGAAAATATAATCCACATATAATCAAATTTGGTGCAGCATCCAAGCAGAGTGCAATACTATTAAAGTACTGCGTAAGCAGTGAAAATAAAACAGCATGATGTACAGGTTCATGAATATTTAGACTAAGGCAGCAGGGTGGTGTAGTGAGTTGCATGAACTTCTCACAGCAAGAAGGTCCTGGGCTCGGCAAATGTGTTTCTGGGTGGAGTTAGCATGTTATTCCCGTTATTGCATGGGTACTCCCGTTTACTCCTACAGTGCAAAAACATGCTCATTAGGCTAAGTGGATATTCTCCATACTAGGTGTGAATAAATAGTATTCACACTAGGTGTGAATGGTGGTGTGTGTGTGTGTTGGCTTGTGAGTGTACCCTGCCAGAACCATTGGATGGGCTCCAGCTTCTCCATGCCCTTAATAAAGGATAAAGTTTGTTCATTTTCTAAGCCGCCTAATCTTAACCCTTCTGCTTTAGTAATGAAACCTGTCCTGTGCACACTGCTATAAGTCAAGGTGATGTTATTCAAACCACAAGTATTTCTTTGCTTTTTCTATGCTTTTTTCTTTTCATCATTTTGATATAAATCAGCTTATTAAATGTGTAGTCTTGTGATTAACCCTTAGTATTTTTTCTGGTGAAGTCTTCTTATAATTGACTTTGATACAGATACGTCTAACCATGAGAGGGTGGTTTTTGATGTGGTCAACTGTTCCCCATAAGAAATACTTGCATAATGTTAGTTTGTTTAAAAAAAGAAAGAAAAAGAAAAACAGAATTCTTCTCTGTTTTCTATAGACATCCTGAGTGCACCAGTGTGTTCTTTCTTTTACAGAAAATACCTAAATTCTCTTTGAAAGAATATGTACTGAAATTCCTACACCATTAAACAGATTTTGATGTAATTTCTAACTAAATGTAATATGACGGTGTCTGGGAAAACCCAGCCAAAAATCAAATAAATAAATAAATAGATTTATTGCTCTAAAATTTAGCTGATTAACTCTAGTATTCTGAGATATTAAAATGGGAAGTTTACAAAAGATGAGGGATAAAGTCACAAGGTGTCATTACTCATTAGAAATAATCAGATTTTTTTTTTTTACTGTATTAATTATGCAAGGGAAACTTTGACTTCTGCATTTAATTGACTTCTGCAATAGTGAGCACACACACTCGGAGCAGTGGCTGCTCAAGAGCACTTCTGCCATGAATGTGGAGGACAATAGGTAAGGTAATAAGGACAAGAATGCCAGCAATGGTTGTATTTGTAAAAAGCAGGGTCTGGTGCTGATTTCTTTCTAGCCCAGACTGTAAAGACACAGGCTATACAATTACACCTCCTTTGCTGCCACATCCATAGCACGTCATCAATGATCAAGCAGTGTTTATATAGGAATTGTTGGAAGCAAATACTGGAAGATTTTCTTTACAGTATAATTGATAAATATATACTGTATAACACAAACATTACTTGTGACCACATGAACACTCAAACCATGTTACATTATTAGTTATATTGTGCCTTCATCCCCTTTCTACATCCATGCAGGGCCCATGCCCGTTAAACACATTCTGTATTAACAGGCCTCAAAAGCAGGACTGGTCATAACAGATGTCTTTTAATATCTTGGCATTTACAAGGAGGTAATTTCATTTAAAACTAAATACTGACATGAATTAGATTTATTTTCTTTATAAGATATAGTTTAGTGGTTTGATCTTATTTGTTTGAATATTTACAGAATATCTGAAATCCCAAAGATGTCCCAGTGTGTGTGTGTGTGTGTGTGTGTGTGTGTGTGTGTGTGTGTGTGTGTGTGTGTGTGAGAGAGAAAGAGAGAGAGAGAGCCCCATATGAGTGTCACACTGTATGACAGAGCAAGGATGAAGGACATGCCCCTGTGCTAATGACACAGGGACACAGATGCATAACAGAAATAATTCACCAGCTCTATTTCAGTTAGCCATTCACAAGGGAGCATTCAAATCGTAAATCTATCATCCAAAAATCATAAAATGCCTTTTCTTCTCCTGCCTCGCCGCACAGCTCACTCTACCTCTTTCTCATTGAGGTCAAGGTAGGTTTGGATCATGACTTGTCTAATAAAACTAAATGTGAAATGTTGTCAAAGAATATTAGCTGCCTAGATTTACTGTGACAAAGTAACTGTACTTACAATAAGCTCAAGGACTGGGGGTGGGGGGGGGGGGGTGGTAATATTTGTCTTGAAAACCTCACACTCTCAGAAACTAAAGTATCAAACCCAATTGTTCTTACAGTGTGCATAACTGGACCTATAAGGACCAATGAAAAAACATTACTGTAAAATTAGGTATAAAAAATTAAGTACTATACATTCACCTTCCTAGGTAAAATCTACATAATTAAGATTCAAAACATGGAACTATCCCAGTGACAAATGAACAGATTGTAAAGAGTAGCCTCTCTGCGCACTGAACACTTTGCTGAGGTTAATTATGAAGAGAAAGAGTGCTAGTTTCTTCAGTGCTGGACAGCAACCCTGAATGGAGGAATGTAACTAGACCCCAACTGTGCCAGATTTACGCACTGAGGAGCGCTGGCAGGTAACCTTGAAAAGTGTGCTAATTGTAGTTTAAACTGTCCAGAACATCTGCTGTGTGTAGGATGCTAATTGTAGGTTTGAAACTAATGTAAAATAAAGGAAATGAAAGCTAAGAAAAGAGGAACACATTTAGGGTCAAACTGTGTTAATACGTGCTGTTAGAGACACTGTTGTTATTTTAACCTAATAAGACTAATTGAATTGCATTGATTGATTGATTGATTGATTGATTGAGTGATTGATTGATTATGCCCGACTGTCACTGGCAATAATATGTACTCCCTAGTGTGTGCACCTTATTTTTTTAGCATAAAGAAATTGTGTTCATGGGGTACGGTTGCCAAATCTGTGTAAAATAAAAGAGGTACAAGTTAACATTTTATTCCTGAATGTTTTAGTAAATAAAAATGTTTCAGTATTACACATGCTGTCATAAATTCAAACATTTATAAGGGGTATATCTTGCAATACTGCAGTGAATGACTGTCAACGGGAGACCTTGCGATGTCACCATGAGCCCTTTGTATCTGCTCCTTTATTAACCCTGATTTTATGTGCTAGTATAATCATCTGCCACTCACATGCCGAAAGGTGTTGAGAACATGGGGACAGTTTCTTTTAGAAATGACGAACCTCTCTAATATAAAGCATTACTTGTGTTGGATCACCAAAAGAACAATAACTTGAAGTAAATAACAACAAAAAAAAACTTGTATAATAACAAAAAGAGAAGAGTCATTATTTTTCTTTGACAATTCTTGGGTTGCAAGGACAAAGGAAAGACAAGCCTGTGTTATGTGGTCGCTTCTATTAAGATTTCAGCCCTGGTAGCCAAATTTTATGCTAACACTGGTCGCTATCCAGCAGATTCAAGGCTGCAGCTGCTAGTGTATCTGGGAGAGCAGGAAGAATGGTAGCAATGAGCAAATATAGCCAGACAGGAACACTTATAGCACCTCCTGGCCTTCAATTTAGCAGCTACAATATAACATAAAAAAATATACAGGACAGAGAACATCATGTGCAGACCTATATTCAGTTTTCTACAACTAAGATAAGACTGTACTCATGCCTGTCTAAAATTTGATAGACTCTTATTACGTCATCTTGGTAAAGGGTACTGTATCGTTCTTAGGCAATATTTCTTAAACAGAAATTTGGACATAATTTACAACCTGATTAGGACGAAATGAATGAATTGTTTTTAATTATCGTTTTAATCATCATCATTAACATTGTACTTTTCTTTCCTTAAAGGACACAGAGAGAAGATGTCTGAAGGGTAATGTGACAGCTTCTTGCTAATTATATGATATTAATAATGATTAAATGATAAAAAATGGTTAAAAAAATATTGTTCATTTCTTTACTCAATTTTTTTCTCTCTTTTTTCCTCTCTACATAACAACCCAGACCGGTAAGTTTAACAATGGAGTCTTTTGTTTCACATTTGACAGTCAGATGCTAGAGGCATATGCAAATGTAGTTTCAACAGTTTATTACAAACAAAGGTCAGACAAATCATAAATGAGAGTTGTGGTTAGAATCAGGCAAAAGGTTAAGCAATGTGCAACCAATGTACACTACTATAACAAAATAAGAACCAGATGAGTTTGACAAAACCTGGCATGGTATCAACTGGTACAAGATGCCAAGCATGCACTTCGCAATGTGGTTGCCTACACAGTGTGTATATAGACCGTTGGTGTGATTGTGTATGTGTGTCCTGGTGTGTAACTAGTATGAGAGTGAACATGTGAGAACAATGTGAGAGTGTTTGTAAATGCTTGGAACTGTAGTCTGTGGTGGTCATGTCTCCAGAGTGGTGACCCAGTTTGGAACCCATAGTTCAGAATGGAATCCTGAAATCCCATCTAGAAAACATTATAATGAAATGTATTCGTAAGAATTACTTAATTTTTAATGCCTATTTAATACCTTTAGCTCCCAGGACCCAGGAGGGCACTCTCAGCTTTAAAATAAACCTAAAAATTGAACAAAATTTGTCAAAGATATGACCTATATATATATATATATATATATATATATATATATATATACAATATATTTCAAGTTTAACTAAATTACTTTCAGTTCACTCAAAAAGTCTGTTTGGTGCATTATTTCAGACTCACTTCATGGTGATGGGTCACAAATGTTGTTGACTGATTACCACACTTTAGCATAGTAACATCATAGCAAACTGGGAATTTAGGTGTTAATTAAATGCAATTTAAGTTTCTGTTTGCACTTTCAGAAAAAGACCAAGATCTCAGCAACACGCAGGCTACTCCTAAAAGTGAGTTCCATTACCTCAAAATTAAAGTACAACAGGGTGAAATGCTGTTAAAAGAAAATGGTCTATAACAGGCTTGTGTGATCCCATCTTAAAGTGGATTATTTTCCATTAAATACCCACTCAGAAGTGTTTTATTCCTTTACTATTACAATTTTTCATTTATACATGTTTGGACACAATTTGTTTTTCATTTGTAATTGTGTTTAATATTGTTTTAATAATTGTCCACAAAACAAGTGTTCCTGTGATCACTTTCCCACAGCAACATCGCTCATTTCACGTTGTTGATATTACTAAGAAAAAAGAATTAGCAGCTTTGCATATTGGAAAATATACTAAATCTCACAAAGCAGACATACTGGCAACTTCTTCCCTTCCATACATATTACATATGTTGCATGCAAGCTTCACCAAACATCATAAGAGGATTTTTTTTTGGTTGTTGTTGTTATAACAACACATTTGAGTCTATTTACTATTGCCATTATATTATGTCAAGTATACAACATACAGTTCCATCAGAATGTACTGTTATTATAGAGACAATAACCAATGTAAGGGATAGTGTACAGTGAACTGAATAAACTCTGACAGCGGTTATAATTCTGAAGGGGTGTATTTTGCCGTAATAACCAGCCTGCTCAACATTATCTGTTTATTACAGATAAAATATTCATTCATTAATTCATTTGCTGAACCGCTTAATACTATTAGGATTGTGGAAAGGTTCAAGCCTATCTTAGCCAACTCTGGGTGAAGGCAGGATGCATCCTGAACAGATTACCAAACCATCACAGGGCCAACACATGTGTGTATGTGTGTGTGTGTGTGTGTGTGTGTGTGTGTGTGTGTGTGTGTGTGTTGGCCCTGCAGTGGTCTGGAGAGCCATTTAGGGTGTACCCTGCCTATGCCCAGAGTCAGCTGAGATCTAGTGTGTGTGTGTGTGTGTGTGTGTGTCTGTGTGTGTGTGTGTGTGTGTGTGTGTGTGTTGTGTACCTATATACATACATATATATTCACTGTTATAGTATAGCTGCTGCCATAGAAGATTAATCAACATATTGCAGCTAATAAGAATTGAGGATTTGTCAACACCATGGTGTAAATCAAGTGATTTCACTGTTGTTCAAGTCGAGTGGAGCTTTGTTTGTTCAGTACCACTGCCTCACTGTGGAAATCCATTCTCAACAGGGTAAGCTGCTTAAGAAGGCAGTGTCTATGCTTTTAGCTGAGAAAGAGCAGAGCAAGCGTGACAGGGAGAGTGCCCTTAACGAGAGAGTCCCTCCACTCAAACTCTCTGGACTGTGTGTACCGGAGCTACAGGTAGACACAGTGTATCACACTACTACCAGAAGAGAGATGAGATGGAGCATTTTACAGTCCTGACAGTTTATTCTTAAAAAAATTGTTTCTCTAAAAACATTTTTTATAGGAGCTCTGCAAAGAACTCCACCGCAAGATAGACACTGTGGATGAAGCACGATACGACCTTGAAGTTAAAGTGTTCAAAAATGAACAGGAGGTATTAATACAAATTCACTAACAGGGATACTCCCCCATGTCATCTATATAATGTTTTATTTTTGGCACCTATATCAGATTATTTGCCTTTAAGAATGTCTCATAGTGTATTTTGTTGGATTTTTGTGAAACCAAAATAGCAATATTTCTAAGTAATAGACATAGCATGGTAATGAAGAAGCGGGCCTAGGGCTGATTTCTTTCCAGCCCAGATTGTACATTCATGCAGCCTACCAGTTACAGTCATATCAGATGGTGACACAGTGTGAAACCCTCTTTCCCATAAATTTGATCTTCAGTGGTATTACTTTTCACAGTGCTTATGAAGGCACATGTGACCGTTGTTTCATGTTTAATAAACAGTGACTATTTAGTCCTGAATCACTTTCATTAATAAGCATATTAAACACAATAATTGTCCAATTAAAATACAAATGACAAAAACAGAAAAGATGAGAGGACCTTTTTATTAGCTTGTACAAACAGGAAATCTGTTTATCTCCTTACTATTTTTGGTATTCTGAGGAAACATGAAGCCCATATGGCAGTAGTTGAACCATTTAAAATAGTGAATATAGTTCCTTGCTAAAGTTGTTTAATTGTACTGACTAACCCTACACTCTCAGAAAATAATTACATTATGGTACAATGGTTTGTTCCTGAGGCAGTACCCCTAAGGTTCTTATTCGTACCTTTTATATACTTTTTGGGAAAATATATGTACTCTTATGACTCCAACATGTACCCATAGTTATATTGAGGGCAAATAATGAGCCCTAGGGGTACAATTATTAAAGATTATATTTTGCATGTGGGCAGTGGTGGCCTGGTGGTAAGGTGCTGGATTACTGATCCCAAGGTCGGGGGTTCAAGCCCCACTTTCAACGGGTTCTCA